>OX465292.1:118010775-119232194 GCA_949987695.1 Merzomyia westermanni | reverse complement strand
TCAACAATGTATGTTACATAATTTCGCTTTTATTTCGGCTTCACATACATATTTATGCATGGTGCCAGATTAATACAACAAACAAGAAAAAGAATGCATGCATATTTTTAAACATACATATATACTCCTAAAGTTTAAAAAAATGTTTTCGGATGTTTGTATGTATGTATATATGCGTATATATACCTATTTGTGTAGTAGGGAGATTGAATTCTACAACGTTTTGTTTTATCCAAATTTGTATGATGATTTCCAAAGACTGAGTACCGATCCATTTAAATTTTTTTTGTTCGGCTACCATAAACATCTTTCTTCAAAAAGAACCGTTGCTTTTCAGGAATTATGCTATTAAAATTTGTATGTTAGTTGCGGGAGTACATTAAAACAATCGTAGTTCATAAAGTTTTATGTTGAAGTGGTTTTTATTAATCAAAAGTTCAGATTTAATAAATAATTTGACTTTTGAGTGGTAAGTACATTACAGTGCAATTTTTTATATTATTTAATGTAATTTTACAACCAACCAATTATAAAGTTGTTTTAAACATTATCAACCTGTGTGAAACAAGGTGCGGGTTGCTGTGTTCTACATATAAAGGTCACTGTTTGCTGTAAAATTGGGCGAAATCGGTTAATGTCCACACCCAGTTTTTAACATAGTTCTGAAAATTTTTTTTTTTTAATTTAAAAAGCGATATTTCTACAACTAAGCAAGATATATCAATCCGATTTTGCACACATAATAAGCTTTTTAAGAAAAACTTGGTGGCAAAAGCATTTTGTCAATTTTGAAGAAGTAGGCGTGGCGCAGCCCATTTTCAGCATAAAATGTCTGCTATTTTCAAAGGCAATCGCTTATAATTCAATCTTGACATTTCAATGAAAATTGGTCAGCTGCTTTTTAGTAGTATGTATTATACTCCTGCCAAAAATCAGAAAAATCGGGAAACACACAAGCAAAATATTCGGGCACGTATTAATAGCCCACTGCAATAGCGAAGTTATATATCTTTTTTGATTTTCATACCTTTCATAATCATTAAATGTATGTAAGTATAAGAACAAGAAGAGAAAAGTTCACTGAAATGATCAGCACAATGGGCGCAGTCGATTTAGCCATGCCCGTCTCTCCGTCCGTCTGTCTATTTGAACGCAAACTAGTCTCTCAGTTTTACAAAAGAATGCTGAAATTCGTTGTTGGCTTTCGCCATTTTATAATATACTAACAAACCCGGTAGACGTTCTTTTGACGTTTTGATACATAGACCACATCTATATATAAAATGTCATTAACTTGAACCAAATAAACTCCTAACTATACCGAACTGCAGCTGTATAATCTGGGGGCTTTTCCAAAAGCTATATACAGACTGTGTCGTGCCCAGCGAACTTCTGAACCTATCGTGAAAGCTCAAGAGCAAAACAAAACACAAAATATCTAGGCGCGCCACCGCCCACTTTTGAAAAATTATGTAGATATTGTCTAAGTGACACATATATCCAAATTTCATTAAGTTAGACCAAAAAAGTTCGGAGTTATGACGAATTGAAACTTTATATAGCCTGGGGGCGCGGCTCCGCCTACTTTTCCAAAACTATATACTGTCTATGCTGTACCCAGTGAACCCAAGTATATATTGTGAAAATTTCATAAAGATCGGTTGAGTTCTTTGGCACCTATGAAAGACACCCTTTTTATATCTATTTTTGTTACGCACACAAGGTATATTCCTTTATTCGGCATAAACGAATCGAGATATATATTTATTAATGTATATCAGAACACTCAGGATGAAATGTAAAATATCCGGGCAAGTATTTAATACCCCACGGCAAAAGCGAGGTTGTACATATTTTTTGATATTCATTCCTTTCATGAACATGAAATGTTTGTACGTATACTGAAATGATCAGGAGGATGACCTGAGTCAATGTAGCCATGTCCGTCTTTCGCTACGTCTATCTGTCTGTCCGGCTGTCTATTTGAAAGCAAATACGAACTGAAAGTATTAAAATCTCTCTATCTCTATCTCTATGGCGCGATGTACAACAGGTATATCATCATAAACCTCCTAAGAGATTTTTGCGCCAAGCTTCTCCTCCAATTTGTGGTGTGCCGATTTGAATTTTCCCTACAAATTGGAGGGACCTACAGTTTTTTGCCGACTCCGAACGGCATCTACAAAGGAGACGAATTTTTGCTGGGAAGCCTGTCATGGCAGAAATACACTCGGAGAATTTGCCAAACCACTGCCGAGGGGCGACCCCGTTTTGAAAAACTTTTTTTTCAAATCACTTTTCATGTTACCTGTACCAGGGCTCGAACCATGGACCTTCGGTGTGGTAGGCCGGCAACACTACCTTCACACCACGGCGGCCGCCAATGTATTACGATAGACCTGCGTAAATTGGGATGACATGATAGATCACTACTAGGTATGTAATAATCGGTTCCACCCGAACTTAGACCTCTTTACTTGTTATATCTATTTTTGTTACGCACACAAGGTATACGAGTATTACTTCATTCGGCATAAACGATTCGAGATACATATTTATTAATGTAGGATGAAAAGTAAAATATC
Source organism: Merzomyia westermanni (assembly GCA_949987695.1). Classification (NCBI taxonomy): domain Eukaryota; kingdom Metazoa; phylum Arthropoda; class Insecta; order Diptera; family Tephritidae; genus Merzomyia; species Merzomyia westermanni. The sequence continues at coordinate 119,229,609 of OX465292.1, read as the reverse complement.
CGGGCAAGCTGAGGTATTGAGTAAGGCAATGTATTTCTTTTTAGTTTTAGAGTAATTGGCGATGGTTTATTTGTCTATCTATTTTATTTTTCTATTTGTCTCATTTTTTTCTATCAAAGTATTAAAAAGGGTATCTAGTGTTAAAGGTTCAAAATGCCGGGTAAAAAATGCTGCAATCCATTTAAGAAGGACAAGCGCAACCGCAAATTAAACATCTTAAGACAAGTCAGTGTTAAATGGGGAGATAAATTCAAAAAACTTGTTGGAAGCTATATTTGTGATATATGTAGAAAAGAATTGAAAACCAAAACTATTTCAGAAGTGGCACAATGTCACAAGAATGAACTTGAGTTAATTGACGAAGCTGAAAACGACGATGAGACTCGCGATCCTTCTTTTCAAGGTAAAGGTTTGAAAGCACTTTATAGATATGTATTAATTATTTTATGTACATAAATGGATTGTGTTCTTTGTAGCAACATTTGAAAGCCCTAAAAAAGCTTTACAAAACTTTGAATGTTCCGAAGTCAAGGACATATCAGATGATATAAAATTGGCGCTAACTAAACAGGGCAATAAGCATACACGAATAGAGATTTTGAGTACAGTTCCAGCACATTGGAGCATACGTCAAATTCAAAGAAAGTGTAATGTATCCTTCCACATGGCCCGTGTTGTAAAAAAAGTCCGAAAAATGTCAGGATATTGCACTTCTGTTCCAAGGAAAAAAGGGCTAAAATTATTAAATACCGTCGTCAAGCAGATGGAGGACTTTTACCAGTCTGACGAATGTTGTCGAATAATGCCGGGTAAAAAAACTGCGTTTCCGTAGTTGTCAATGGAAAGCCTCAACTGTTTCAAAAACCACTACTACTGGGGGATTTGAAGAAGTTGCATAAACGTTTCTTTACAAAATATCCAAATATTTCGGTTAGTATTTCACTTTTCACAAAATAAGACCTCGGTTTTGCATACCTTTAGGATTGAGTGGATCGCATACCGTATGCAAAATGCATAAAAATATGGAATTTAAAATATTTGCTTTAAATCATGAAATACAACATGCCAAAAGAAATCTCACTCCCTTTTCTCTCGCTACTATTTTGAATTCATCCGTTTGCAAGGAACAAAGGCCTGAATGTTACTTGCTTAATTGTGAAAAATGCTCCGGACCTGCCGAAATTTGTGAAAAGATGATCTTGTATTGTCAAAGCCATGGAATTTCAAATATTTTATACAAACAATGGACTACCACAGACAGGTAAGTAAAATTTTCACGTGTTAAAGAAGTTAAATTGAACAAAATCATACAGCTAGATGCCAACTTGTAACATTAAAAGAAACAGCAGAGCAATTTTTAAAAAAGCTTCAACACGATATACCATAATATAATATAATATAAACATTCTTATGTTGCTAAAACACAGACAGCTTTTTACAACTCTGTAAAACAAAACTCAAAACAAGGTGAATATCTCATTGCTTTGGATTTTGCGGAAAACTATACGTTTAAGGTTCAGGATGCTGTTCAATCCTATCATTGGACGACTGACCAAGCACCACCCTTACGTTATTTACTATCTGGATCATGAGGGACTCATAAATCATGAAAACTTCGTTCTTATTTCGGAGTGCAATAAGCACGATGCTGTGGCTGTATATTTGTTTAACAAGCATATAATAACTTATTTGAAAAGAAAATTCGGTCCAAATAATGTAAAGAAGTTTTTCTTTTTTTCCGACGGCGCTGGTTCCCAGTATAAAAATAAGTCAAATCTTATAAATCTTGTTTATTTCAAACCAGATTTTAACTTGGATGTGGAGTGGCATTTTTTTGCTACATCGCATGGAAAAGGTCCGTGTGATGGGTTGGGTGGCACGGTTAAGAGGCACGCTTCCAGAGTTAGTTCTCAGAGACCAAGGGACAACCAAATAACGAACGCGAAGGAGCTATACGAATGGGCGGTCGGTTTTTTTTAACAACATTTCTTTTGGATACAGCACTAATGATGATTATAACAACGAAAAAATTGTCTAAAAGTCAGGTTCAAGGCAGCAAAAGTTATTCAGAGTACTCGAAAGTACCATTCATTTGCACCGCAAGATTACTGTCGCATTTTATGTCGAGAAACTTCATTTTCAAAAGAGTACGTCACAAATAAAATATGCTGATAGTATTTATATAAAAACATATTCATCTATTATTTTTGCCTTATTGTATATTTATACATGTTTGTGTATTCTCTATTGCCTGTAAACTTTTAAATAATGTAAACTAGTATGTAACCCCCGATCGGGTGTGTTTTTTTTAGTTAGCTCAGCTAACAGTTGCGTTTTGGAATCCGCCCATTGCTGTGCTCATTAGAACAGAGAGATAAACAAAGCAAGTACATATAGAAAATCCAAACATACATACATATGTATGCATATGTGTATGCTTATGCGTCACCACGCTAGAAAATGCTGTGGTGAAAATAAAAATAATAAATGCTAATATCTCATAAACAAATTAAATAATTTAAATTTTTATATATTTGTGCAAACTTATATACATTTCATTTATCTACGTATTGTACTTAAGGCTAGCTAAGCGCCTGGTTTAGAAATAATACTATAGATAAACATCGCAGAAACGAATTTTGAAACAAAATAACTATGTGTAAGTAAATAAGGATAAGTATAGCAAATTCAGTACAAAAGAAAAACGTGTGCATAGCTTTACTCATAGTTTCTCAGTTAGCTGAAAGAGTACTATTTGCGTTTGCTTTTGATGATTACACCGAGTACGAGTAGTGCTGCACATAGGGTCACCTTTTTCGCTGCAATTTGTATGATTGTGCCGATCCCAAAAAATTAAAAACGGGATTATATTCGTGATATTCATATCTCCCTATGAATTTTTTTTTTTTCTGAGGCGGCGAACAAAATAAAAGGGTATTGAATATTTTATGAAATTATAAAAGCTCGTCAAATTTACGACATAATGCTCTTTAAATCGATAAAATCGGAGCAATGGTTCCTAAGTTATTCAAATTTTACCCAGAAATAACACTAAACTTTGGTTTAAAAAAAAAAGTTTAAAACTAAGTTTAAAAAAAATGAAGTATAGAGAAAATTTAGCTTGTCAAATGGCTGTCGATTTATTAGGGTTTCGCGAAGAACTCATATCATTTTTTTTTTGCTGTGCGATTTCACGAATTCTCACCCACGTGGAAACCTGCGTGCTGAATTTTTTGTGTTTTCGAAAATATTCTATGTATAAAAAGTGGGCGTGGCTATCACCCGATTTCTCCCATTTTAAATAGCGCTCGGAAATGAGTACCAAGAAACCCGCAAACCAAATTTCATTAAGATATCTCAAAATTTACTAAAGTTATCGTGTTCACAGCGGACGGACGGACGGACATGGCTTAATCAATTTCTCTTTTCGTCCTGAACATTTTTATATATATAAGTCAATATCTATCTCAATCCGTTTATGCCGTTACGTACTTCCGGCGACTAAAGTTAATATACCTTGTGTGCGTAGCACTACTAGTTATAAAAAACAAGTAAGAAAGTCTAAGTTCGGGTGGAACCGAACATTATATACCTAGTTGTGATCTATTGTGGCATCCCAATTGACACAGGTCTATTTTAGTACTTTCAGTTCGTATTTGCGTTCAAATAGACAGACGGAGAGACAGATGGACGTTTCGAGAGACGGACATGGCTACATCCACTCAGCTCATCCTCCTGATCATTTCAGTATACTTTTTGATGGGACTATCTCTTTTTCTTCTAATACCTTCAAACCTTTAATATTCATGAAAGGTATGAAAATCAAAATAGCCTACGAAACCATGAAACAAAAGAACTTCTAAAATCCTCCTTTATCTGGCGGATCTTCTGTTGCCCGGAAAGCTCGTGGTAGAACTGCAGACTCTTATCTAAGTGTGAGTCCTGCCCCACGTTTTTAAGTACCCTGGAATGCTACCGCGAGTTGAAGAGGGAAGCGAGGCGGCCTTTCCGGGCAAAAAAAAAAAAAAAGACAGAAAAGCGTAAAATAAAGGAGCTTGAGATGCTGGCCAACGGGAGTAATGCCCGAAAATTCTATCACAAAATTCGGCGAATGACAGCGATCACTTCTCTGCCCTTTTAAATGGAGAAACTGAGCAAGAAGCCAGAGAAGATGCCGAACCCGAGCCCACAATCGAAGATCATGGAATTGACGTTCCACAACCCGACTATAATGAAGTACGAATAGCAATATCCCGATTGAAAAAGAATAAAGCAGCTGGCGCTGATGGTTTGCCTGTTGAGCTATTCAAACACGGAGGCGAGGAGCTGATAAGGCGCATGCATCAGCTTCAATGCAGAATATGGTTGGATGAATGCATGCCTGAAGATTGGAATCTAAGTGTTCTCTGCCCAATCCACAAGAAGGGCGATCCTGCAAACTGCGCCAACTATTGCGGAATCAGCCTTTTGAATCGACACACATCATCTCTTTGTTGATTTTAAAGCCACTTTCGATAGCACGAAAAGGAGCTGCCTATATGCCGCTATGTTTGAATTTGGTTTCCCGCAAAACTTATACGGCTATGCAAAATGACTTTGAGCAACATTGCCAGCTCGGTCAGAAATAGGAAGTACCCCGAGGTTTCAGACAGGGTGGCCCCCTGTCGTGCGATTTCTGGAACAATATTTTATAAAAGCGTGCAACTGTTGGCATATGCTGACGATCTTGATATCATTGGCATTAACAACCGCGCCGTAACTTCTGCTTACTCCAAATTAGAAAAAGAAGCGGAGAAAATGAGATTGGTGGTGAACGAGGGCAAAACGAAGTACCTTCTGTCATCATGCAAAGAGTCAGCGCATTCGCGCCTTGGCAACCAATCCACTGTTGGCAGCAATAATTTCGAAATAGTAAAGGACTTCGTTTACCTGGGAACCAGCATTAACACCAACAATAATGTTAGCCTAGACGAAGAATTACTCTTGCAAACAAATGCTACTTCGGACTGAGTAGGCAATTGAAAAGTAAAGTCCTCTCTCGACGAACGAAAATAACACTCTACAAGTCACTCATCGCACCCGTCCTGCTATATGGTGCAGAAGCGTGGACACTAACAACATCTGATGAGGCGGCTCTGGGAGTATTCGAGAGAAAGGTTCTTCGAAAGATTTGTGGACCTCTACGCGTTGGCGACGGCGAGTACCGAAGAAGATTTAATGATGAGCTGTATGAACTCTACGCAGGCGCCGACATAGTTCAGCGAATTAAAACACAGCGGCTTCGCTGGCTAGGCCACGTAGTGCGAATGAGCGAAGATGCTCCAGGCCAGAAGGTATTCTTATCGGCACCCGCCGGTGGAAGCAGAGGAAGAGGGAGACCACCACTCCGATGGAAGGACCAAGTGGAGACCGATTTGCGATCCCGCGGTGTTTCCAATTGGCGCAACGAAGAAACGACTGGACGGTTGGACGGACAGTTCCGGAAATTATATCGCGTGGGCCCCTATACCGTGTCAGGAGTCGTGGAGCGGTTGCAAACTACTTTAAAGGGGCTGGGAATAATATGCATATCACCTTGTTGTGCAACTCCATCTTCCCGTGCATCCGTTGAAATTTCCCCGACGCCATTCCCTGGTTCTCCGCCAACAGGTCGACCATTGCATTCTGCTGGTTCACTGAAGCCCGCTGTCTCTTTGTTGCTGCACTGGCTGCACCATTCTGAAAATTTAGAAATCTGTAAGCAGAAAATCTGTAATTTCAATAAAATTATGCAAATACTTATGTTTTAGTGTAATTTGTGCACTGAACTTATTGCCGCCAAATAATTGTAATGTTTTTTCTTATTCCTCCTTGTGTTTTTCATGGTTTTGACAGTCTGAACACCAGTATTGCCATACTTATCACTATCAAGAGTCAGCTGTTTAGCGGCGTTAAAGGAGAGTTACAGAATCGCATTTTCGTAAAGAACAAACGCCAAAATTTTACCATTAGCTTAACGCTCCGCGAGTAGTTAAAAGTTACAGAATGGAGCCTGTTATGGTTTACATCCAATTGATATTCATTTTCTTTTGGTTCAATTGGTCATGACTTGCCGCGGTTGATTAGGTAACTTAGCAGTTTGGATTCACTATCCGATTTGGCATTAAATCGATAGCTACGGGAAAGCGCTATGATTTTGTTGAGGTGGCATCACCAAATATTCCCATAGAGTGGAAAAAGCACTTGTTTTCCAGACAAATAAGGGGTTGGTGCATTCTTCAAGTATTTAGTCAGGTGTAAGGAGTACGAGTACAAACCTGTTATACGAAATGTGACCGCACATTAAAATTCAATGCAATTTCTTTTGTATTAATGCACGATCTAGTAACAAAAACCCACAGAGTGCCAAAAATAGCGGAAGCCACCAAAATTGAAGATACACCTTCCAAATTCCAAATTGACCCGTGACTTTGTAATGAGCAATCTCGAACTCAGGCATCCTTCTGGATATTTAGATGATAATTATATAATACGATAATATAACCGATACAAATAGAAACTTGTAATCTCTAGACATAAAACTTAAATTTTACTAAAACGATCCAATGGTTTTTCTCAGTGTAGAACTGGGAAAAATCCTGAAACGGGTTGTCATTTGCCGGAAGTCAGATGACTTATTTGACAATGGTTTATGTCAAACTCTGGCCTAACTCCCGATTAGCTGATCTTCTTTTTGGATCCAGCCATCGAAGAGAGAAGTCATACAACGTGCTACAGTCCACCAGACAAAAAACGACGGGGTATGTGAAGAAAGGAACGGAGGAATCCTTTGGGAGGCGAGACTAGATTTACGAGCAATCTCACAGGACTTTGTGATTGCTTTCGTGGTCTTCGGTTGGTGATTGAAGTTTTTATAGACACCAACATTTAAGAAACAATATAACCAAACAGTGAAGAAGAGAAGATAAATGTGTTGAGGAGCACAAAACAAAAGTGTTGCAAAATTTATTGCGATAAAGCAAATATATGCCCAAATTTTCAAACTTTGTGAATTTTATATTTCTCTTTCTAATTTGCCTAATTGGAAAAGACTACAGTTGTATTTCTTTGCCTATTTCCAGCCACAAACAAAGAGCACATTTTCGAGTATTCAATATAAATAAATCAAACTCAATCAAAAAACCTCAAAAAACATATTCAGTCAGTTTGCAAACATCAAACAAAAAAAACAAAAACAGATTAAATTAACTAAAACAAATTTCGTTCTCCAAAACCTGTAAACAAAGATAGTCGCACAATCAAAAATGGTCATCCCATAAAAAAAAGGTGAAAACAAGTTTAAGCAAATACAAGAACTTTTTAGTAAGTCGATAAACGGCACGGAAAACACGCGGTAGCAAGAAAGAAAAATCTAAGAAAAAATATAAGAATAAGCTATAGAAATAAGAAACTATAAGCATGAGTGGAAAATAAAAAGACGAAAAAAACAAAAAGTTTCAAAAAAAAATGTATTAAAATAAGAATTAAAATTAGATAGTATACGAGGTGTGTTCAAAAAGTTTCGCGAATTTTGTGTTTTTTCAAAAATTATTTATTTATTCATGAATATCTATTTTGTCCCCTTCAAAGTAATCCCCATGAGATATTATACACTTGTGCCAACGGTTTTTCCAATCTTCGAAGCACTTCAAAAAATCATTTTTTTGTATCTTGTTCAGCTCCTCCTTCGATGCCGTCTTTATCTCGTCAAGAGAAGCGTAACGTCGTCCTTTCATATGCCTCTTCAGTTTAGGGAACAAGAAAAAGTCACAGGGGGCCAGATCTGGGGAATACGGTGGCTGCGGCATCATTAGTGTGTTGTTTTTGGCCAAAAAGTCGCGCACAAGCAACGATGCGTGAGCAGGGGCGTTATCGTGGTGCAAAAGCCAATTTTTGTTCTTCTTTGCACATCTTCTCGGCCTTCTGAGAACATTTTGTACCGCCGATAAACGTTGCTTCGGTCCAAGGTAGCTTCTCCGTATGCCACAGTCAACATTCGGAATGCATCCGCGCACTTAATTTCGTTTTTCACACAAAATTTGATACAGGTTCTTTAATCCATTTTTTTGAATAGGTAAAAATCGAAGACGATCCAAAACACGTGCAAGCAAAGCAGCTGTCAACAATTAACTGAACATTCAAAATGGCCGAGCTTGTCGGCATAAGTGAAAGACATGAGTACCAACATAACGCCACAAAAAATTCGAAATTCGAATATACGTAACAGCGAAAATTCAAAATTCGCGATACGTTTTGAACACACGTCGTATGTGTGCGCAATAACAACCAGTGACAGTTCTATTCTGGATCGAGAGGTTTTGTACCTGGCTTTTACACAGACCACAAGTCCTTAGAGGACAGATTAATAAATTCAGCTTTGCGTATTCTTGGTGGTCCAGGACAGGTCCGGCCGCAATCGTCAAAAAAAAAAAGTTTGTATTAAAAGCAAAAGCACATCCACGTAATAGTGGATACACAAGGAGAAATACAGCTTTGTGTTTTTTTTTGCTAAATAGTGACTTGGAAATTAAGAATAAAAGGCCCGTATGACAGATTAAGGTCATTATCATTATCCCATAAGAAATAAAGAGAGAAAAAATTATAAAAAAAAAACTTCTTAAATAATGAAGCCCTAATGCAGCGAAATACGAAACAAGCACACACACATAGTTGCGCTTTCATCGGTGAATTTGCAAAACACAAAATACTCTGGTACGTAAAGACATTTAAATAACTCTGTATATTTACAAAGAAATAAAACGTTTCTTGTCAACACAGTGAGCGAGCGCTACTGTTACGTAAATAACGCACAGTACGAATACATACATTGTGAAGAGACATGTTTGACAGAATGTATGTCTGTCCATACAGGGTGGCGCAAAAGTAATCCTCCTATCAGAAAATGCTATAAATTTTGCGATTGGCCACTAAAGTCAGTTCTGTTTTTACATTTGTGTAGTAAACACATGCGAAATACACGCTAATAAACAATGTTACGCTACACTGCTCCAGAACGCGGAATATTGCTGACTATTTATTTGACCAATAATCGGTCGGGGCCAAACGGTTACTATGAATGGTGAGCGCTACAGAGCAATGATCAACGAGTTCTTTTTGCCGCAACTTGATGAATTGGGATTGGAAAAAATGTGGTTCCAACAGCACACACTGCACGTGCCACAACCGATATGCTGAACATCGGAAGCTTACTTTTGCGCCACCTTGTAGTTCTTTTTCTGATAAGTTCATAGCAAGTGTTAACAGTTCGGTTGGTTCGCTGTGCCAGGCTCATATATATACATACCTATATAACAGTTCTAGGCTTATACATTTTTTTGTGACAGTGGTGACATTTGGAGAATATATTTATTTCTCTAGACACCTTTATACCTGGGTGTAAGAATTTCACTTGCCTGAGCACATACATATGGACATGTTAGGCGCGGTAGTCAGATCTTCATTAACATGACGATGTCAAGCGAAATGTGTTTGTTGTTGCGGCGCGTATACACGTATATACTCGTATGTATTTGTAAATAAATACTTTTACCTTTCATGACTATGAATGAGCTCAGGGCCACTAATAATTTTTCTGTAGCGAAAATTATTATTGTTTTTTTAATTTTTTATAATAATTATTTTTAATTATTAAAAGGTTTTAATTGAATAGAAAAGGACAATTTTTAGAGACAGCCGCCATAGCTTTTATTTTGTTGTGTTGATCTTCCGACAGGCTAGTAATCTGATTTTTGTTGGAACGATTTTCCGTCATCCCTTGTCAAGTTTGGTTTTGTGACAAACCGGTTTCGGCGTTCTGCCATTTTCAATGCCTAGTTTCGTTTGTGAACGGAAAATCGCGAAACAAAAATCAGCCATAGCTTTTCTTATAGATCCATTTCGGAATCTGCTAGACTTCACTCATCAGAGAAACTTTGGCACGCACTGCTAACCAATAAGCTAACAATACGCTGGTTTTTCTGTCCTCTAACCTCCTTATTTTATTCACTTTACCATATACATGAGCAACACCGTCATCTGGCAGTCAGTTTTCGATTATGTAAATTTCGCTATCTCCAAAGCTGTTGCTAAAAAGAACAATAATAGAAAAAAGGTGGTAATTCTGTTGTTTCAGTTTTGAAAAACACTTATTGTGTAATTTACAATTAATTCCACTGGATGATTCTTCAAACTGGGGATTAAATAAAACATGATGTCTGGTTGTCAATCTCCAGATTCAGATGCCGGAAATCCCTTTCGGCTGTCCTTTTATTATTCACCTATTTTCTTCTTTCTATCAGTTTTTCCTTAATCAATTACGCAACCGCACAGGGATGCTACTTTACTCTTTTACTGGTTCTTCCACAGGTCTGGCAGGTAATCGTGGCCAACTTTTTATTCTATACGTTTCAATTACTCCGTCGTAAGGTAACTGTGTTAGCTGACAATTATCAATTTCCCGTATTACGTACCTATCATTTCCAAGAACCTTATGGACTGCCACGGACACCATAATACACTCTACATCAAACCATCCGCAACAGCACAAAAATGCAGCATTGAGGCACTTAGTGGATAGGCTTCAGAGAACGCCGCTCACACAGGAAGCATACTGGAGAGAGCTTAATACAATATATAACATAGCGGCAAATAATGGATACAAGAAAGCACTTGTGGATAAACTCAGAAGTAGCCATGGAACACAAAAAAGAGTAAACGTAGAGGAAAATCCAATGGTTTGGACGGCAATGACATACACTGGAAAAACGACGTACAAATTAGCAAACTTCTTTAAAAGATATAACATCAACACAGCATTCAGAACCTCTAACAACGTCGGACAAAAACTAAGAACCGACACTAATTCTGATGACCCATTCAACAGACACGGAGTGTATAGGCTTACTTGTGAATGTCAATACAGCTACATAGGACAAACAGGAAGAAAAATAAGCACACGATTCCGAGAGCATATCAGGGACTACAACAAAAAAACACGAAAACCCACCATAATACCAGAATCTAATTTCGCGAACCACATGTTCGAGAACAACTGCACCCCAGCTAACATAAAAACAACGGCTCGAATACTTCACGTACAAGGAAAAGGCCGCCGGCTTAATGTACAGGGTGGCTGATGAATTTTGCTACATTAAGAAACTCTAATAATTTTTTTTCAGTGTATGGAATTCATTTTTCTTTTATTCATGTTAAAGCTCATTAAATTTTATTAAATATAGCTTAATTAGTTTTAAAAATAATGGAATTTGAATGCCCCCCCTGCTCGTCGATGCATGTGCGGCATCTTACCAAAAAGTTGTTCATTACTGCTTGGAGAGTTGAGACAGGAATAGCCGCAATTGTTTCTCGAATGGATTGCCTTAGTTCATTCAAATTTGTTGGGTTTGCTTTGAAGACTTCCTGTTTGCAATAACCCCACAAGAAAAAGTCAGGTGCAGTAAGGTCAGGCGACCTGGGTGGCCAAGGGAATGTAGAGTTTCTGGATATCAGCTTATTGGGAAATTTTCGTCGCAATTCTGTCATAACAGGTTGGGCTATATGAGGAGCTGCACCATCTTGCTGAAACCACGCAGAGTTGAAAGAAATTCTCATTCGGCGTAATTCTGGATAGAAAAACTCTCTCAACATGCTCAAGTAACGGTCTCCAGTAACCGTAACGGTGTGACCGTTTTCTTCGAGAAGTAGGGCCCGACAATGCAGCGTGATGAAACTGCACACCACACTGTGACACGAAGTGGATGCAATTCCGTCTCATGGAGTATCTGTGGGTTGGAAGCACTCCATATTCGACAATTTTGTTTGTTTATGTTGCCGTTTAAATCGAAATGGTCCTCGTCAGACATGAAAAGACAGTTCAACATGTTTCCATCCTCTTCCACCATTTGAAGCATCTTCTGGCAAAATTCCAAGCGAATCAGCAAGTCTGCAGCGTTCAGTTTGTTGGCTATTTGAATTTTATATGGGAATAAGTCCAAATCTTTGTGCATAATTGACTGTAATGACTGTCTGCTTACACCCATTTGAGCAGATAAGCTTCTTGTCGAAACACGTGGATTGTTTTGTATGGCAGCAGCTACAGCAGCGATTGTTTCCTCCGTTCGAACTGAAGGGTTTCGATGGTAAGGTCTTCTGTTGACTGTCCCATGCTCGGCAAAATTGTTTACAAGTCTTATTATGGTCCATCTGCTCGGAGGATTGCCGCCGCCAAACGTGCGCCTATACTCTCTTTGAACCGAAACTACGGACTCCAGTGCGTGATAGCGGCGGACAATCCAAATTCTTGTTTCAGTGTCCCAGTTATCCATTTTTGTTAAATGTAAAAGTCAATCTGCAAAATAAAAAAAAAAATTAACCAGATTCATTAAATAGAAAAAAAGTTATTTAATTTTTTTTTGGTAGCGGCTTTCATCAGCCACCCTGTACTTGAGAACATGGAGATATACAAGTTAAAAACATTTGACGGCAGGATCATAAACGAACAAACCAACACTATCTCTGACGAAATATTTGAACCCTTAAAATTAGTTTACAAAAAACAGCACAAGCCAGCAGGTACAGCAACCAAACACGTAACAATGAACAAGCAAAAACGAAATATGAACCAAACTGCAAAAATCACCGATTTCTACCTACCTCAACCTACCGCTTAGCTAACAAGCGGTATGTCTACATACCTACAAAAACAACCCTTGGGACAGATAACAATTCGGACGTATCAATACCGCGCACACACACACGCATATTAACGTTACCTACCACGAACACATAGATTGACATTACCTGCCACAGCACCCACGGACTATAAAAACAACGCAGCGGATAGACACAGACCAGAACGAAACTAGGCATTGAAAATGGCAGAACGCCGAAACCGGTTTGTTACAAAACCAAACTTGACAAGGGATGACGGAAAATCGTTCGAACAAAAATCAGTTATATAAGGTCCTTTGTACGTAGGAATAAACTTTTTATTACTGCCGCTAGTGGTATCGACTTTCCTTATGACAACATAGTCTCCTACTTCGTACGTTTTGGTATCAGTCTTGTTTCGATAGGATCGATTAATGTCATATTCCTGTTTGGCTAATATTCGATTTGATGCATCTTCGCGTATATGATCTAAATTTCTGATTCGGGCCAGACAAAGTTTGTCTTGGAAATATTCAGTGAATTTGTATTGCCCCGCTCTGCTCCACTCCGAACAGCAACCGACTTGGGGTCTCTTTGCAAGTACTGTGTACAGAATTATTCATCGCATACTCAACCTCCAGCAGCTTTTTAGCTTAATTATTTCGTTAGTCAATTTACCCAACATCGTTTTCAACAACGGCAAGGGCGTCTTAGGAATGAGATACAGATTCCTTTCTTTAAAATATGGAAATTTTTCGTACTTCGCTACGCTCCAGATCAGATAGCCGACGAGTGGAGCAATGGAAAGGGACATCGGGTTTAAACGTATTCTCGTTTCATACTTAAGTAGTTCGGTTTTCGCGTTCGAGTCAAAATAAGTGTCATCTATAACTTCCCTCACGCCTATACGTTGTTTTCTTGTCGGTGCGTCATTTATATCAAGTTCATTTTTGTCATAAGAAACTTCGATATTAAATATATCAGGTAAGCAATCACATTTTCCCGGCAGGTTATCGGCAGTAAAATTTCTTACAGGGTATTCATCTTCAACTAGACTAGGGTGTGCCTTAACAGTGTCTGCTTTAGAAGCATTTACAACTTGAGGAATCGTAACAATATCGATCTTACTTTCCGGTGTCATATTACATAACCCGGCATATGTATTCTGAATACTCGTTAATCTAATGTTAAATCGACTGAGAAAATGCCGTCCCAAAATAACTGGTACAACCATATCGTTACCTGATATTATGTTAAATTTAATTTTACTCACTTTCTCTTCAATTTTCACAAAGCAATGTATTTAATTTTTTATTATAGTATTTATAGCCCCGATACCCTTAAATTTTGACCGTTTTCTCGTAACTCGAATGGCCATAAGTTCTTTTGGGTATAACGATTCTTTTAGGAAACTAGCCGGACTGTCGGGACCAAAAAGAGATAAAGTTAAATTAGATATTGATTCATTTCCTACCTCAAATAACAAACTTACATAATTGAATGCGTTTACCACATCATCAGCTGAGTCGTTCTGGATATCGTCTATATTGCCAACTTCATTTTTGGGCTTGAGAATTTTCGCCGGATTTGGACATGATCGGTGATCGTGACCCATACGCTAACACCTGAAACAGGAACCATTCGGTCACAATGAGTACGGGCAGTATGGTTTGATATGCGCGCCCCTTGGGTTTGGCTTCGCTAATTGGTTTTGATGTCGTCGTCTGCTTGACCCCTGTTGGCTGTTCCGTCGTGAAATATTTTCGCTGAAGTCGGCTTACCAATATTTTCAACTCGTCAAGCGTTCTGGCCGGCAATAATATTTGCGCATTCGGTACCTGACCTGCTATGCCATCAATAATGAAGTCGACAACTTCCAGTTCACTAATATTTGCCCGCTTTGCCATCGCCTGCATGGACAGCACGTAGCAGTGCAGGGACTCCTTCTTCTTCTCCCACTTTTGCCTTGCCAACATCTTATAGATCTCGTGCCGGATAACTGGCACATCTAATTCGGCTATAAGCGCTCGCTTGAGATCTGCATAACTTAGTGCTTTCGTCGTAGTCAGAAAAACTCGTGCCGTCCCAAAAAGGCAACCACGAAGGGCCAAAAATTTAAACCTGTCATCAACACCCGATGACTTTGTTACTTCGTCGAAATCTTGTAAGAAATGGTTAACCGTAACTGGCACGCCATCTCCACGGAAATTCGGAATGGCGTGTTCTATGTCAGCAAAATCTATCTTCCTCTGTTTTTGCTCTTGCACACTGACCTTCAAGTCTTCTATCTCCCGCATTAACTTGAGCATTTCCATACGCTTCTTTAAATTAGTAAGCTCTTCGACTAAATTCATCGGTTTTATGGATTTGGATAAAACTCCGGTAATAGCTGTGCAGCTGGAGAGAGATTTAACAGTGGCGGTAGTGCCAGCGGCAGGCGCGGCAGCATTGGTGTCAACTGCAGGGTAACGGCTGTGGTTTGTGTAACATTGACACTAGAGTAAACGGCAGTGGTAGTATCCTGAACGGCAGCAGTATCATTATCGGCGGAAATTTCGGCATCAATGTTTTCATCGGCAGTGGTAGTATGGTCATGGACGGCGGCGGCAGCGTTGGGAACGTCAGTGTTAGCAGTTTCTGTAGAACCGGAGGTGGCGCATATAATAGGCGACTCTGATATGAAATGCACAAATCGTAACACCACCGCCACCTCCTTCTTTCTTTTCTTTAAATGGTCATATACCTTCTAGGCTGGAGCATATTCGCCCATTCACACTACGTGGCCTAGCCAGCGAAGCCACTGGGTTTTAATTCGCTGAACTATGTCGGCGTCTGCGTAAAGTTCATACAGCTCATCACTAAATTAAAATAAACATTAGTTGCACATATTTTGTGATATTTTATTTAAAAGATATGTGAATGATACTGGCGCTTAAAGTCTGCTGGAGCAATGGAATCTCCTAGCAGAAAAATTTAATGCGTGCGGTGGTGCCTTAACAGACGGCGAAGGGTGGAAAAGGGCCTTAATAAACATGAAGAAGACCAGTCGATTCTCTCTGTCGCATATGAGGGCAGATTTCCTCAAAAACATTTTTCCTTACCTCTTTTATTGACATAAATAGCTCCATAAACCGATCCTCTGAAATGCTGAAGGGATCCACGGAATCTTGCAAAGATTAGCGCTTTTTTCGTAGACTCTTCCTTAAAATTCGTTGAGGATCGATTGCCTCACGATTAGTATATCGTTTAGTTAACTCATGACTGCTCCAAGCTTATAAAATATTTATTAAATTGCAAGTATCTTTATTTTTCACTATTATTTCACGCTTTTTCCCATATTCGCTTAAGCATTTTAGCGTATTTCAGTAGTTAGGAGATTTCTGGAATTCCGCTGCAGGAGGATAGGGTAACGTCAAAACTAGAAGTGAAAGATGCAAAAATTGCATAGTTTCAGGATAAAATTGAGGCTGAGGTGGATGCTTTGAGAGGTCGTATCCAGAAATTGCAACTGAATCGTCCAACTGCTTCAGTGAATTCTCCCAAAGTAAAATCACCTTCCTTTGATGGTTTTGTTCCATTCGAGGTATTTAAGCTGCAATTTGAGAAGACGGCTGCCGTGAATAATTTTTTCACTGAAGACAAAGGTGCTGCATTGCTCGTGGCATTGACGGACCTGCATCCGAAATATTACATACTATTCCTGAAAGCGAACGAAACAATTATGACTCATTGATGGCAGCAGTTGAGAGACGTTGTAGTAGCGAACATCAAAAACAGATGTACCAAATAGAACTACAGAATCGCTTCCAGAAACCAAATGAGATTTTGCAGGAATTTGCATCGGACATCGAGAGGTTGGCCCATGTAGCAAATGCGGACGCAGCTGTAGATTACACGGAGCGGGTGAAAATCCAAACTTTTATAATCAATTCAGACGAAGCGAATAATGCATCGCATTCCATCATTCGGAGGGACCTGGTCAGCGGAAAGGTGAGACCATTGCGGAAAGCTAAGTTGTGGACTGCTGTAACTGGTGACAGCAAGTAAGTCCAGGGAGAAGTGACTCGCAAGGTTGTGATTGGGAATGTGGATAAATATCACAACTTCTTGGTAGCGAATATTGTCGACGAAGTCATCATTGGCATCGAGATCTTGGCTAAGAGAGACATTTACATCAACGTAGCGGTTATGACTTACAACGGCCAAGAAGTACCTCTGATCTTTGGACACAATATTGGCTATATCACCAAGGTAGTTATCTTGGAGCTGGAGCAGCAGGATCCTCGTAAGGCAGAGGTAGCTTCTGGATCATTGGCTTTCATGGACAGGTGCGTCCTGAAGACGATTCAGCAAGGCCAAGAAGAAGACCCAGATTTGGTACGTGTGTTTAAAGGACTGAAGGAAAACAATCAGCGAAGAAGAGAAGAGTTGTTCGCAGAGAGTCACATTGGAACAAAGCATACTGGACTCAATGGACTAGCTTGAAGCTAATATCTGGTCGTGTCATCGGTTATGGGAAAGTGAAGATGGCCAAAATCATCGATCTATTATGGTTCCCCAAGCAAGAGTTCCAGATGTTATCAAAGTGTCGCATAGTTGCTCAGATGAAAAGCCCATGGGAATAAAGAAAAAGCTGCATGAGGTGAAGCGGCGATTCTATTGGATTGGTTGCAGACAATCTGTAAGGGAATGGATTACTAAATGTGTAAAGTGTGCTGAGGACAAAAGACGAACATCTGATGGTCATGTTCAGAGGAAGCAACGCAACTTAGTGGATAGAGTGAAACAGAGCACTAAGCATGAGAGGAAACCTGAAGAAATGAGTTGCAGGAATGTTTGCCTGGTGCCACTGGGAACGAAAATTGTTATGGTTTACTTTCAAATGATAGTCCTTATTATTTGGTTCAATCGACTTACTCCGGTTGGTTAGGTAAATTAATAGGCTTGATTCAACCTCCGGTTTGCCATTTAGCTACGGGAAAGTGCTTGTTTTTGCTGAAGTGGCATCACCAAATATTCCCATAGAGTGGAAAAGGCACCAATAACGGAACTTTCAATTTCCAGACAAGTGTATATGTTATAAAGTGAGTTTAAGTTGGCGTTTGAGGCGGCTGTAATCTCATTAGTTGCTATTTTACCGAAACCTGTAGATCGGAATATAATAGTCAATTACCATGTATGAGGAGTTTCATGCGTCTCCTAACCCAAACCCAGTAACGTAGGGTCCCGCAGGTCACTAAGGAAACACACTCAAACGCATGGTCTAGGACCTTCCTAATTTTGCGCGCCAATGGAAGCGTGCCTTCAGGGTTCGGACACGACCAAAAATGCAGTAAATTTTAATACCTACTGCACTTTAATCCGAATCTACTACGCTTTATGTTTTCATGAAATAGTCTACTAGTCAATTTGTTTTGATACAAGGATTTTTTTTTTCTATAAACTTTCCTATAGAGTCATTAATCAACCTTAATATTATTGTTTTTTTCTCATTTTGTTCCATACGGGAAAATTTACCTTTAATAAAAATAGCCACTGACAAAAAAAAAAGCAAAAGTAAAAGTACTACATTCATTTTGCACCTAAGCCTTAAATTAAAAGACATAGTTACAGTAGTTTCAGTTTTAAGGCAATTTCTAAAGTTCAATGCTCATTAAATTTACTATGCTAAAGTCAAGGCATATCTTCAACTTTAGTTTCCATGGTATATTGTCCTTTTATTTGTTTTGAAATGCCTACTGTACTTTTACCGGATTTTGTAGAACCAAAAAAGTCTTTAAGATAAAAACAAAAGTCCGAACCCAGGTGGCAACCATCCCCCGAATGGCAACAATCATGCCACGTCAGACTGGGTAACCGAACTCTTCCATTGCGCAGTCGCAGTTGACTGATGATTTTCACCGTGGCGGCGTCACCGTGATTCGACCAATTCAAAAGTTCAATTGATTTGGGCGCGAACTGTCGCAATGTTTTTCTACTTTTTTACTTGATAGAGCGTTGGTTATGCTGCGGTGCTTAAAACTAATTTTTACAATGAAAATCGGTGGAATTTATAATTCAAATTATATATATTTGTTAAAGTGCAAGTGGCGTAAGAAAGTGATAGTTTGTGTTTGTGACTTGATTAAAAGCTTTTTTTTTGCAAACGAAAAATTTTGCTTCAAAGGCAAAAACTATGCTTGCATGTATGCGTGTGCACTAAATGGAAATTGGCAAATAAAGTACCATTTCTTATATATAAGCACTGAATTTTCAAAACGACGCATAATTTTTTGTATACACTTATGTAAGTGTACATATTTGAAAAATTAACAAACCAAATCATTTGGTAAATCTTTATTAATCATTAATACGCGGTGGCGGAAGTGAAAATATAAAAAGTTCTGAGCACATTAAAGTGGCGTCGTCGATGCAAGTCATTCAACTTTATGAAACAAAGAAGCTCATATAATAAAACCAAAGATGTTCAAAGATTAAAACGAAAAAGGGGGAAAGTCTTCTCGGGTAAGTAAGCTGAGCTACATATATTTTTATATAAATGTTTCTACGAACTATCCATGGTAATTTTTCCTGTGCCAATTTTCATTAGTATACAAATTTCATTATGTTTCCATCCAAACGCTACCTACTCCCCCCAACGGGTTTATATTTTTTTTTTTTATATCAAGGAAGAGTCCTTGGTAATATATCTCGAATTACCTGAGACACGAAGTCTATTTTTATACCCAGCTGCACTAGTTTTGAACCAACCTTAGTTTTATTTTAATTGCAGTTCATGTTCATTTAGAAATTTTGGCGTTTCTTCGAGGTTCCGCTCCCATGTGTTTCTCTTTAGAATCAATTAAATTCGAATACATCCAATTCTGAATATAGTGCTTCACTATTTCCAGAAAACCCTTCCATTGTCAAGTTGATAGTAAATTTCTATTTCATACGGAAGTGCTTTTAAGCTTCAATTCCAAGTCTAAATTTGTATCTGTCAATAAATAAATAAGTCAAATCTTATAGATCTTGTTTATTTCAAACCAGATTTTAACTTGGATGTGGAGTGGCATTTTTTTGCTACATCGCATGGAAAAGGTGCGTGTGATGGGTTGGGTGGCACGGTTAAGACGCACGCCTCCAGAGTTAGTTCTCATAGACCAAGGGACAACCAAATAACGAACGCGAAGGAGCTATAGAATGGGCGGTCGGTTTTTTTAACAACATTTCCTTTGGATACAGCACTAATGATGATTATAACAACGAAGAAAATTGTCTAAAAGTCAGGTTCTAGGCGGCAAAAGTTATTCAGAGTACTCGAAAGTACCATTCATTTGTACCGCAAGATAACTGTCGCATTTTATGTCGAGAAACTTCATTTTCAAAAGAGTACGTCACAAATAAAATATGCTGATAGTATTTATATAAAAACATATTCATCTATTATTTTTGCATTATTGTATATTTATACATGTTTGTGTATTCTCTATTGCCTCTAAACTTTTAAATAATGTAAATAAACATCACAGAAACGCATTTAGAAACAAAATAACTATGTGTAAGTAAATAAGGATAAATATAGCAAATTCAGTAAAAAAGAAAAACGTATGCATAGCTTTACTCATAGTTTCTCAGTTAGCTGAAAGAGTACTATTTGCGTATGCTTTTGATGATTACACCGGGTAGTGTTGCACATAGGGTCACCTTTTTCGCTGCAACTTGTATGATTGTGCCGATCCCAAAAAATTAAAAACGGAATTATATTCGTGATATTTATATCTCCCTGTGACATTTTTTTTTCTGAGGCGGCGAACCCAATTTTATCTAACCTCAAAATTTGTATTTTCAATTTACTAAATAAAATATATAAAAGGGTATTAAATATTTTATGAAATTATAAAAGCTCGTCAAATTTACGACATAATGCTCTTTAAATCGATAAAATCGGAGCAATGGTTCCTAAGTAAGTTTGCACAAAAATATAAAAATTTAAATTAGTTCATTTGTTTATGAGATATTAGCATTTATTATTTCCATTTTCACCACAGCATTTTCTAGCGTGGTGACGCATAAGCATACACATATACATACATATGTATGTATGTTTGAATTTTCTATATGTACTTGCTTTGTTTATCTCTCTGTTCTAATGAGCACAGCAATGGGCGGATTCCAAAGCGCAACTGTTAGCTGAGCTAACTAAAAAAACACACCCGATCGGGGGTTCCATACTAGTTTACATTATTTAAAAGTTTACAGAGAAACCACAAACATGTATAAATATACAATAATGCAAAAATAATAGATGAATATGTTTTTATATAAATACTATCAGCATATTTTATTTGTGACGTACTCTTTTGAAAATGAAGTTTCTCGACATAAAATGCGACAGTAATCTTGCGGTACAAATGAATGGTACTTTCGAGTACTCTGAATAACTTTTGCTGCCTTGAACCTGACTTTTAGACAATTTTTTCGTTGTTATAATCATCATTAGTGCTGTATCCAAAGGAAATGTTGTTAAAAAAACCGACCGCCCATTCGTATAGCTCCTTCGCGTTCGTGGAAGCGTGCCTCTTAACCGTGCCACCCAACCCATCACACTGACCTTTTCCATGCGATGTAGCAAAAAAAATGCCACTCCACATCCAAGTTAAAATCTGGTTTGAAATAAACAAGATTTATAAGATTTGACTTATTTTTATGCTGGGAACCAGCGCCGTCGGAAAAAAAGAAAAACTTCTGTACATTATTTGGACCGAATTTTCTTTTCAAATAAGTTATCATATGCTTGTTAAACAAATATACAGCCACAGCATCGTGCTTATTTCACTCCGAAATAATAACGAAGTTTTCATGATTTATGAGTCCCTCATGATGCAGATAGTAAATAACGTAAGGGTGGACCGTTGCTTGGTCATTCGTCCAATGATAGGATTGAACAGCATCCTGAACCTTAAACGTATAGTTTTCCGCAAAATCCAAAGCAATGAGATATTCACCTTGTTTTAAGTTTTGTTTTACAGAGTTGTAAAAAGCTGTCTGTGTTTTAGCATAATAAGAATGTTTATATTATATTATATTATGGTATATCGTGTAGAAGCTTTTTTAAAAATTGCTCTGCTGTTTCTTTTAATGTTACAAGTTGGCATCTAGTTGTACGATTTTGTTCAATTTAACTTCGTTAACACGTGAAAATTTTACTTACCTGTCTGTGGTTGTCCATTGTTTGTATAAAATATTTGAAATTCCATGGCTTTGACAATACAAGATCATCTTTTCACAAATTTCGGCAGGTCCGGAGCATTTTTCACAATTAAGCAAGTAACATTCAGGCCTTTGTTCCTTGCAAACGGATGAATTCAAAATAGTAGCGAGAGAAAAGGGAGTGAGATTTCTTTTGGCATGTTGTATTTCATGATTTAAAGCAAATATTTTAAATTCCATATTTTTATGCATTTTGCATACGGTATGCGATCCACTCAATCCTAAAGGTATGCAAAACCGAGGTCTTATTTTGTGAAAAGTGAAATACTAACCGAAATATTTGGATATTTTGTACAGAAACGTTTATGCAACTTCTTCAAATCCCCCAGTAGTAGTGGTTTTTGAAACAGTTGCGGCTTTCCATTGACAACTACGGAAACGCAGTTTTTTTTACCCGGCATTATTCGACAACATTCGTCAGACTGGTAAAAGTCCTCCATCTGCTTGACGACGGTATTTAATAATTTTAGCCCTTTTTTCCTTGGAACAGAAGTGCAATATCCTGACATTTTTCGGACTTTTTTTACAACACGGGCCATGTGGAAGGATACATTACACTTTCTTTGAATTTGACGTATGCTCCAATGTGCTGGAACTGTACTCAAAATCTCTATTCGTGTATGCTTATTGCCCTGTTTAGTTAGCGCCAATTTTATATCATCTGATATGTCCTTGACTTCGGAACATTCAAAGTTTTGTAAAGCTTTTTTAGGGCTTTCAAATGTTGCTACAAAGAACACAATCCATTTATGTACATAAAATAATTAATACATATCTATAAAGTGCTTTCAAACCTTTACCTTGAAAAGAAGGATCGCGAGTCTCATCGTCGTTTTCAGCTTCGTCAATTAACTCAAGTTCATTCTTGTGACATTGTGCCACTTCTGAAATAGTTTTGGTTTTCAATTCTTTTCTACATATATCACAAATATAGCTTCCAACAAGTTTTTTGAATTTATCTCCCCATTTAACACTGACTTGTCTTAAGATGTTTAATTTGCGGTTGCGCTTGTCCTTCTTAAATGGATTGCAGCATTTTTTACCCGGCATTTTGAACCTTTAACACTAGATACCCTTTTTAATACTTTGATAGAAAAAAATGAGACAAATAGAAAAATAAAATAGATAGACAAATAAACCATCGCCAATTACTCTAAAACTAAAAAGAAATACATTGCCTTACTCAATACCTCAGCTTGCTGGTCGTATATTATTTTAACGCGTATGCTTTTGATGATTACACCGAGTAGTGCTGCACATAGGGTCACCTTTTTCGCTGCAACTTGTATGATTGTGCCGATCACAACAAATTAAAAACGGAATTATATTCGTGATATTTATATCTCCCTATGAAATTTTTTTTTCTGAGGCGGCGAACCCAATTTTATCTAACCTAAAAATTTGTATTTTCAATTTACTAAATAAAATATATAAAAGGGTATTGAATATTTTATGAAATTATAAAAGCTCATCAAATTTACGACATAATGCTCCTTAAATCGATAAAATCGGAGCAATGGTTCCTAAGTTATTGAAATTTTACCCAGAAATAACGCTAAACTTTGGTTTAAAAAAAAAGTTTAAAACTAAGCTTAAAAAAAAATTAAGTATAGAGAAAATTTTGCTTGTCAAATGGCTGTCGATTTATTATGGTTTCGCGAAGAACTCATATCATTTTTTTTTTGCTGTGCGATTTCACGAATTCTCACCCAGGTGTGCAAGGAATGTGCGAGGAGAAAATGGGCGGGATCGGTTAAGGTCTACGCCCAAATGGATTTGTCGAAACGAAATTTGGTGATAATGTTCTATATATAAAGGTCACTGTTTGCTGTAGAAATGGGCGAAATCGGTTAATGTTCACACCCAGTTTTTTAACATAGTTCTTAA
Organism: Merzomyia westermanni; assembly: GCA_949987695.1. Taxonomy (NCBI): domain Eukaryota; kingdom Metazoa; phylum Arthropoda; class Insecta; order Diptera; family Tephritidae; genus Merzomyia; species Merzomyia westermanni. The sequence continues at coordinate 119,205,804 of OX465292.1, read as the reverse complement.
AATTTTTTTGTGTAAATTTAAAAAGCGATATTTCTACAACTAAGCAAGTTCTATCAACTTGGTGGAAAAAACATTTTGTCAATTTTTAAGAAGTAGGCGTGGCGCCGCCCTCTTTTCAGCATAAAATTTCTGCTTTTTTCAAAGGTTATAATTAAATCTTGATATTTCAATGAAAATTGGTCAGCTGCTTCTCAGTAGTATGTATTATACTCCTACAAAAAATTAGCCAAATCGGGAAACATTCAAGCAAAATATTCGGGCCCGTAGTTAATAGCCCCCTGCAATAGCGAAGTTATATATCTTTTTTGATTTTCATACCTTTCATAAACATTAAATGTATGTAAGTATGAGAACAAGAAGAGAAAAGTTCACTAAAATGATCAGACGATGAGCGGAGATGATTTAGCCAAGCCCGTCTCTCCGTCCGTCTGTCTGTCCGTCCGTGTGTCTATTTGAACGCAAACTAATCTCTCAGTTTTACAAAAGAATGCTGAAATTCGTTGTTTGCTGTCGCCGTTTTATAATATACTAGCAAACCCGATAGACGTTGTTTTGACGTTTTGATATATAGAACACATCTATGTATAAAATGTCATTCACTTAAACCAAATAAACTCGTAGATATACGGAACTGCAGCTTAATATAACCTGGGGCTTTTCCAAAAGCTATATACAGACTGTGTCGTGCCCAGCGAACTCCTGAGCCTATCGTGAAAGTTCAGGAGCAAAAACAAAACACAAAATATGTGCACCGCCCACTTTTCCAAAATAATGTAGATATTGACTAAGTGACACATATGTATATCCAAATATCATTAATTTAGACCAAAAAAGTTCGGAGTTATGACGAATTGAAACTTTATATAGCCTGGGGGCGTGGCTCCGCCTACTTTTCCAAAACTATATATTGTCTATGCTGTACCCAGTGAACCCAAGTATATATTGTGAGAATTTCATAAAGACCGGTAGGAGTGTTTCGCACACAAGGTACGAGTATATTAACTTTAGTCGCCTAACGGCAGTACGTGACGGCATAAACGGATCGAGATAGATATTGACTTATTTTGAGATATCTTAATAAAATTTGATATGCGGGTTCCTTGGCACTCATCTCCGAGCGCTATTTAAAATGGGCGAAATCGGATAATAACCACGCCCACTTTTTATATAAAGAAAATTTTCCAAAACCCAAAAAAAGTGATTACTCAGTACATAATACACCTATAAGGATAAAATTTAGTGAATACATTGATTTTTGAAAATAGGCGTGGCACCGCCCACTTTTGATTAAGTCAAATTTAGAAATAATATTAATCAAAAATGAAAAACCTTTCAAGATATCGAAACGAAATTCAGCACGCAGGTTTCCAGGTATGCAAGATTTTAAAGAGGCTCGTAGATATATTAAATAGGCAATAAATTTGCGTAAAATAGCTTTACATCATTTGTTGGGTTCATTTTAACATAATTAATATAAGGGTTAACACTCGCTGTAGATACATCTATTCGTTGCTTTGTGTAACTAATCTTCTTTGACGTTTGCTTTGTTTACCTTTTTCCATCTCTATTCATTATACATATACCGCTCGCCAACATTTTACAAAGTACCAAAGTATAATAAACTGTAATAGAGTTATTGGAAACAGTTCGTGTATTATTTATTTCGGTACGCCTGGTAAGATATTCAGCTTATAAACTACATTCCGTGGAAAAGGGCAAACCTTTCATACACCGCAGATCATCACTTCTACAACATTGCAACAGACCCGCCGGTTACGTTTTTTGTAAGTACAAAGTATCGCTTACAGTCCACGCTCGCATGATTACCAGGAAAGGGGTAATTCATCAACCCGCTCGCAACTTAAGGTAATCCGCCGCAACATTTTTTGGTCCTTCGGAGCCGGATAGCTCCACACGCACATACATACGTACACACATTAAAGCCGCAAGTATAACCTCAAATTTCTTATGTTAACAATCGCCACATGGTCCCGCCTCGAATTAATACATACGACAATTTTAGTACATAGCAATCAAACCACAATTGCTGCTTTAATTTACAATAAACTTTTTTTTAAAATATATGTTTATTAATTAACTCTCCGCAAAACTCCCTTTAATCCATTCTGGCGATTTATCACATTAAATGTCAGCGTTTGTCAAAACAAGAGACTCCGCACTTAGTGCGATCAAAAGGTACATGACCAAGAGCATCGACGAAGCATTTATTTTAGACATTGATAATGTCGAAAGCTATCTCCAGCTGTTGTCGAGACTTCTTGTGGTGCAGACAACATCGAGGTCGAACAGAACACGCGCATCCAGGCCGAGACCTGGTACGCTACAGCTCTATCACATTTCAAGCGCGTACAGAAATGTAGAGCTGAATCAGTTACGAATCCCACATATCCGCAAGCCTTTGTATCCGCATCGATTAAATTGCCAAAAATGGACCTACCATCATTCGCGGGCGATTCAACTGAGTGGGTCGCTTTTTACGATGCCTTTTGTACACTAGTCGATGCTAATGCCTCATTGTCAGGTGGGCAAAAGCTACACTACTTACGTAGCTGTTTAAAGGGCGACGCGCTTAGCATCATCAGCGGGTTTGAAATTTGTGATGCCAACTACTAGGAGGCATGGAATTTGTTAAAGTCGCGTTATAAAGTAATGCGAGTCATTGTCGAAGCTCATCTTCGGGCAACAGCAGATATTCGCAAGGCAACGAACGAAACCGCTGACTCCATTAAAAATGTTCTAAATGCTTTTCAACAGCACATACGCGAACTCAAGGCTTTAGGGCGCCCAGTCGAATTTTGGGCCGACTGGCTTGTCCACGAAATTGTAACAAAGCTTTCATACGAAACTCGTAAACAGTGGGAGTTGTCGCGTATTAGCGACGAGCCCCCGACCTTCGATCAACTTTCGTCGTTTCTGGAAATAAGGTGCCGCGCACTAGCAATGTTAGCAACACTGACAAATCAACCATCGACGGGAAAGCCGATCACACAAAAACCGGTCGGAAAATTAGCAAAGGGTTTTCATGCCACTTCAGACCAAACGCGTTGCACCTATTGTAACGCAGCTCACAAGATTTACTCTTGTGAAAAATGCCGCAGCTTAGATTCGAATGCTCGATCAAAGTTTATCAAGGAGTCTAAGGAGTGTCTAAATTGTTTAAGTACCGGACATTTTAAGGAACGTTGCAATAGTGCATCTTCCTGCCGTATATGTCGACAGCGCCACCACACATTGCTCCACGCTTCCCCTGAGGCAGTTTCTGCATCCACTTCTTCTCATTACGTCGTTGACTCACCGCGCTCCGCTGTAATCGCATCATCCACCGCTACTTCTACTTCGCATTCTGCTGTCACGCTTATCTCCGCTTGTTTGAATTCCAAGGTCAATCCAATGCCTACAACGCAAAAGGCAGTACTGTGATCAACCGTCCTTGTAAAAGTTCGTGATTCTGCTGATCGGTGGCAGACCGCCCGCTTACTCTTCGATTCAGGTCCTCACGCCACGTTCGTTACTGAGGCATGCGTACAACGTCTGGGTTTAACTCGCAAATCTTCCTCCATATCTGTGTTAGGAATTGGCTCATCACAGGGTGGTCTATGTAAGGGCGAGGCGTCGTTATTGCTTTCCTCTCGGCACATGGATGAATGCTACACCATTGACGCATTAATTATGCAAAAGATCACGGGCAATTTACCTTCACAGAAGTTCAATGTGCCTGAATGGTCTCATATAAATGGGCTGTTCTTAGCAGATCCTCACTTTATGAAACCGGGACGTGTTGACATCTTGGTGGGCATGGATTTCATGGATCGACTCATCTTCACTGATCTACGTAAAGGCCCACCTGGTACGCCAATAATCCAGAGGACAGTTTTCGGCTGGACGTTGTGTGGGAATGTAACCACTTCCGCTTCGCCTTCTATAAAAATACAATCGTTACACTGCGAGCACTGGCTAGATTGTGGGAACTTGAAGAAGCACCGCAAACTCGGTATGTTACCCAAGAGGAGCGGCACTGCGAGGATCATTTTGAATCAACGCATGCTAGAACGCCTGACGGACGTTTTGTTGTTGAGTTACCACTTAAGGGCGACGTACTATTAGGTGAGTCAAGGAACCTCGCCATACGCAATCTCGTTATAAGAAATTCATGCAAGAGTTACTGGAAATGGGTCATATGGAGGTTGTGACGAAATCGAAGAAAGATGCTTATTATATGCCACACCATGCAGTTGTTAAGGAGTCCAGCGTGTTTAACGCCTCTGCAAAAACCACAACGGGGAAATCTCAAGCAACAAGACTTGTACTCCATACTGTTACGTTTCCGAATGCATCAGTATGCAGTAACCGCAGATGTTGCAAAAATGTATCGTCAGGTTTGTGTTTCGGCCAAACACGTCGACTTACAGCGAATTGTTTGGCGTTCTAACACATCTCTGCCCATCACAGATTACAGAATGCTGCGCGTTACCTATGGAGTTGCATCAGCTTCTCATTTGGCTGTCAAATCTATGCAGGAAAGCGCGAAACAATCATCCAATCCCTGTCTGAAATCAGTTAACGTAATCTTAAACGATTTTTATATGGACGACCTTCTCACCGGTGCGTCCAGCAAGTCGGAACCCAAAGCATTGCAGCAAAACGTGGCCAATATTCTACGGGAAGGTGGGTTCGAGTTACGAAAGTGGGCGTCAAACTGTCTAGAACTTAACGAGACTATTGCTCGCGAATCCAAGGATATACCGCACTATACCGTAGATGGCAACAATGTACATGCTCTGGGACTGATTTGGAATATGGAAAGGGGCTGCTTGACATTCGCGATCAATTTAGAAAAACCGCCCTTTACTTTAACAAAGAGAGCATATCTGGCCGATGCCAGCAAACTCTTTGACCCATTATGTTTAAGGACATCTGGCCCGCCAACATTGGGTGGGATTACCCGGTGCCAGATGCGATCTCTAAGATGTGGTTTGACCATCGTATGCAACTGCAACACTTATCGGACCTTAAGATTTGTCGCTGGGTCGGAGCTGGAACGGCTGGTTCATGTACGGAGCTGCACGTTTTTGCCGACACTTCTGAGCGCGCCTACGCCGCCGTCATATATGCGCGCACTCTACATAAGAATGGTCACATCACGATCAGGTTAGTTTCAGCTAAGGCTAAAGTCGCTTCCATAAAAACAACAACATTACCACCGCAAAGCTGGTCAAAAATGTTATGGATAGTTGGGACGATTCCCGCTATCCACTGGTAGCATGGACAGATTCTATGATTACGTTGGCATGATTGCAAGCGCATCCCAAGAAATGGGAAACATTCGTCGCCAATCGTGTCGCCTTTATACACGAAGTTCTACCGCCCGAGTGCTGGCATTACGTACGCTCGGAAATAAATACTGCGGACTGCGCGTCCTGAGGCATAACTCCGGTTCAACTTTTACGTCATGAACTATGGTGGTCTGGACCTGAATTCTTACGCGAAGATGATCAGTTCTGGAATCAACAAACGCAAGTATCACATAACACCGAAATAGGTTTACGACAGAAGGTTACCGCTTGTATCGCAGCTCGCGACGAGCACTGGTCGGTCATGACCAAGTTCTCGTCCTACTCAAAATTACGAAAAATAATCGTTTATGTGTTGAGATTCGTGTTTCATACCAGGTCCCGCTCGCTTAGTGCCAATTACAAAAAAATCGGTTTCCTTAACTGTCAGCAGCTGCTCGAGGCAGAACGCAGATTAATTAAGTATACGCAGAATTTCTATTTATCTAGTGAAATAAGTCACTGCAGGGAAAAAGGGTTATTCCCTTGCGCAGTAGCTTACTACGTCTACAACCCATTCTCGATTCGTTTGGAATTCTTCGTGTTGGAGGCCGACTGAAGTCCGCAGACATTGCTATTGATGTGAAGCATCCTATTATACTGCCTAAAAACTAACCTCTTTCGAAACTGATTGTATTCGACATACATCGCTATACGCTACACTCCGGCCCCCGCATAATGCAGGTAATCCTGCAACGCCGCTATTGGGTTATTGGTGCTCGCAACCTAATCCGCAATATCTATCGAAAATGTGTCAAATGTACCGCTTGGAATAGAAAACACGCTACGCAATCAATGGGAAACCTGCCTTCGTATCGCATAAATTATGCTCGTTGCTTCACTCGCACAGCCGTCGACTTCGCCGGACCTTATATGTTCAAGTTTACTCATGGAAGAGGGGCAAAAGCCGTAAAGGGCTATATATCTTCGTTCATCTGCATGTGCACAGGCGCAATGCATCTCGAATTCGTTGGCGATCTGTCTAGTTTCTTATTTTTAAATGCCTTTAAAAGACTCATCAATAGAAGAGGCTATTGCAAGACCATATTCTCAGACAACGGAACGAACTTTGTTGGAGCAGAAAGGTTACTTCATGAGAAATACCAAGAGTGCATGCAACACCCCAATCTTCGGTCGTTTTTTGCTGATTCCGCTATTGAATTGCGATTCAATTCACCGTCGGCGCCTCATATGGGAGGATATTGGGAGACTGGAATAAAGCGCATTAAGTACCACCTGAAACGCTCCCTCGGTGAGGTTCTATTAAGCTACTAAGAGTTTAGTACGCTCTTAACGGAGGTGGAGGCTTGTGTTAATTCCCGCCCACTATGTGATATTTCAACTGATGCAAGCGACTTATCGATTTTAACGCCTAGTCACTTTCTTGTACGCGAACCATTGAGGGCGATTCCAGAACCTGAGGGTCAAGGGTTTTCTGGAACCCTACAACAAATATGACAGCTGGTCTCTGCTATACGACAACACTTTTGGCGTCGCTGGAGGGATGAGTACCTCGTTAACTTGCAACAACGCGCTAAGTGGTTTCGTCCGTCACGAGATTTTCAAGAAGGCGACGTGGTGGCTATTTTCCCTGAGTCTTCTCCTCCTACGAAGTGGACGCTCGCAAGAATAACTCGTTGCCATCCTGGTACGGATGGGCGTGTACGCGTTGTCACGGTAAAAACAACAAACGGAGAATTCACGAGACCTATATCGAAGCTGTGTCTTCTACGAACAAAAGGCGACATATTTTCCGCAGAGAGCTGATATTTTTAATTTAAGCTATTTACATTCGAAATTTCTATTCTTTCCTAAACTTTGTACTTATTTTTCTATTTTTCTAATTTAGATTGAACATATCAAGATAGTTCAAGGGCGGCGGTATGTTGGGTTCATTTTAACATAATTAATATAAGGGTTAACACTCGTGTCGATACATCTATTCGTTGCTTTGTGTAACTAATCTTCTTTGACGTTTGCTTTGTTTACCTTTTTCCATCTGTATTCATTATACATAATTTTGCAAGAAAAGTGTGCTTTTCCACTACCGCTCGCCAACATTTTGCAAAGTACCAAAGTATAATAAACTGTAATAGAGTTATTGGAAACAGTTCGTGCATTATTTATTTCGGTACGCCTGGTTAGATATACAGCTTATAAACTACATTCCATGGAAAAAGGCAAACCTTTCATACACCGCAGATCATCACTTCTACAACATTGCAACAGACCCGCCACTTACGTTTTTTGTAAGTACAAACTATCGCTTACAGTCCACGCTCGCATGATTACCAGGAAAGGGGTAATCCATCAACCCGCTCGCAACTTAAAGTAATCCGGCGCAACATCATTTATATTTCACTTTTAAAGTTTCCGGCGTGGCCCCTTTTTACAGTGGACTATTCCACAAAACTTTTTATGCCATAACTCCGCCAAAAATTGAGTTGTCGAAACGAAATTTGGTGATAATGTTTTATATATAAAGGTTACTGTTTGCTGTAAAAATGTTCGAAATCGGTTAATGTCCACACCCAGTTTTTCAATATAGTTCTGGAAAATTTGTTTGTAAAATTTAAAAATCGATATTTCTACAACTAAACAAGTTATATCAATCAGATTTCGCACACATAATGAGCTTTTTAAGAAAAACTCGCCCGCAAAAAAATTTTGTAAATTTTGAAGAAGTAGGCGTGGCGCCGCCCACTCTCAGCATAAAATGTCTGCTACACTTTTCGTGTGTTTAAAAGTTAGCGAATACGGGAAAGCGTTAAAAATCGTGTTAAGCTAAGTTAACGCTAGCACCTGGCGGTAAAATAGTTATAGAATCGACCTACTGCTTCGCTTCGAAGACCGGTCGATGAAGCAAACAGGAAGAAGGTTTACTTGCAAGGAAGCCATTCCAGGATATTCAAAAACGTGGGGCAGGACTCATCCCTAGATAAGAGTTTTCAGTTCTACCACGAGCTAGTAGGGCAATAGAAGATCCGCCAGATAAAGGAGAATTTTAGTAGTTCTTTTGTTTCATAGTTTCGAAATTTGTTATAGTGCTTTGCTCCCACAGAAATAGTCTATAGAAGAAAACGGAGAAGTTAATTTTGTTTCATAATTATAGGCTTTGCGCCAATAGAGAATTACTTTTGTTTCTTAGTTTAAGAGGCTTCGCTGCCGGTCGACATTTTGATAAAGGAGAACTCGTCAAAACTCCGAAAGACAATCCTATTTAACTAGGATTGCCAGGTTATGTGGACTCCCTTCTGAATCAATGTTCGTGGAGAATGCTGGCCGAGTTGTCCCAGACTGCCAAAACGCCCAGATAAAATTGTAAATTTGGGGGGAAAAAGTTATAAAAATTCCGGTTGTTGTGCACGGATATCCGAAGCATGGAAACGGCCTATTAGTTTCCCTGTCAGGTCTTCTAAGTTATACAACCCATCCCCCACTTTTCGGCGGAATCGACACTTAAGATATTTAATGCCTTGTTTAAAGTTAGTCAAAGCAGAATTTCTTCTAAAAACCTTCTGACCTTCCCTATACTTCACTAGTCTAGAGAGTTCGTTATATACTCTTACTGCCCTGTCTTTTGCTTGACCTAAATTCAACAACTTATCAGCCCTAGTTACTATTAGGATTTCTTCTTGCCTAAGAGCACCGATTTTATTTAATATGTTATAAGCCAAGTATGGAGAGTGTTGAATTGAGGTGTGAAAGTTACTCCTTAAACCTCTAAAATTTCGGGTATATGCTTGTCCCAGTCAGTATAATTCTGTGTATCTTTTAGGAAAACTCATATTTTTTAAATAATTTCTCTATTTACGCGCTCAGACGCGTTAGCCTGTGGGGACTATAGCCCTGTCCTGATATGGATTACCCTGTAGTTATCCAGAAATTGCTTCATCTCCTTTGAGATAAACTATTTACCGTTGTCGCTGTGGATATACTGAGGGACCCCTACAGCAGGAAAATATTCTGAAGTGAAGTAATTCATAACGTTTACCGTCGTCACTCTCTACATGGCCTTCAACCAAACATACTTAGTAAAATGGTCAAATAATATAAAAATAAACTGATTTGGCCGTTTTGATCTTGGATAGGGCCCCAAAAAATCTCAATAGCACCGCTGAAATGGTCTTTCTTAGGTTAAGGCATTCGCTATGGGTGGTCTGGCCTGTTGCTTTCACTGCTTTGCAAATGTCCCACTTGCCTACGTACTCCCGGACGTCTTCAGCTTGACTTTGCCAGAAGTATTTTTGTCGAACACGCTCCAAAGTCGGTAGTCAAAAACGCCATAACGAGTCCTCCTCATTCTCCACACCTTTGCGAAATTTGACCCTCTTCAAAACCACGCCCTCATTTACACTTAAGTCTGGTAGCCGCTCTTCGTTATCTAAAATGGGTCGGGTTAGGTCCGAGTATTCGGCTCTTTGAAATTCCGGCGACTCTAAGTGTACTTCGTGAGGTGTGGTCAGATAGGTCAGCGCGTCTACATCAAAGCGCTATAAGCATCCGTTACGAAATTCAGGGTTACCTTGCGATGTTCCATTTTAAAGTCATATCTTTGGAGAAGCGATCATCTAGCCAAGCTACCACTCAAATCTTTTTGAGTCATCATCCACTTCAGACTCGAATGGTCCGTGATAATTCGAAATGGCAGGCCCTTAATGTTCGGTCGGAAGCGTTTGACACTGAGCGTTGTTTAATTTTTTTTGAGACAAAATTTATTGGATGCTCAACGCTTTCGTCATCGACCTGGAATATCACACCACACACGCCTGTTTTGAACGCATGGCACTGAATAACCAATTCCTTCGAGAAATCGGGTTTGGCCAAGACAGGAGCGGAACTCAAGGCTACCTTGAGCTTTTCGAAAGTTCTATTGCCTCAGGAGTAAGTTTAAACTGCCTCTATCTTCCCTGGGGCTACTTTGAAACAGCCGCTACCTATCAAGTACTCTAAGTATTGAATTTCCTTCGGACAAAATTTGCTCTTCTTTACATTGATTGTTACGCCCGCCTCCCTCAAACATATTGCTACTTCCGCATTAGAGCTTAGGTGGTCCTCAAAGTTTGTGCTGCATACCATCAGATCATCCAGGTAGACAAAGATATTCTCCCGCAAACGCTAAGGGATTGCCATATCCGTCAGTCTGCCCATCGTCTGCGGACCATTACAAAGGCCGGATGGCATCACTTTAAAGTGATAAAAAGGCTTCTGCGGAACTGCGAATGCTGTATTTTCCTTTGATGTGTCCGTCAACTTGATTTGGAAAAACGCGTCCTTCCGGTCGATCCCACTTACCTGGTTTCCGGACCAACACCACAGGGCTACAACCCGGCGAGTTCGATTCCTCGATAACTCCCATTTCGAGTTTGCTTTTGATTGGAACCGCGTCCCCCTTATGAATGTGATGCTCGACTAGCTTTGTTTGACCCAGATCTAACTTCTCAAATGACGGAAACATCTCTACTACACTCGGCAGTTCGACCTTCTGCCTTATTGTTAAATCATGGAAATTTTTCTCCTGTTCCTTTTCTTCGCTAACCCCTAGGCATGCTACACTGGGAAATATATCAGGTGCGAAAGCTCTCCAGAAATCAACTCCGAAATAGGCTTCTTGAAGAAGTGAAAGAACAAGATAAAAAGTAGTAGATTTGGTAAAACTTTTGAAAGTCACAGGTAAAGGAACAGAACCTAGTATTTTCTGCTTTCCGCCACCCGCGGTGTACCCAAAAGCCTGTTGTGGGTGGTATCTAAGCCCATTTGCATCCAAAAACTGGGCGTGTTCATTAACCGATTTCGCCCAATTTTACAGCAAACAGTGACCTTTATATATAGAACACTAGCAACCCGCACCTTGTTTCACACAGGTTGATAATGTTTAAAACAACTTTATAATTAACATCATTCCGCTTTCAAATCGGAGCATTCTGTGCGAAGCCAATTCCCACTTTATTTTATAAGTAGTATAAATATAGATATAGATTATGTATAAATGAAAAATCTCATTTGTAATGGGTGGTGCACCGCTCCCTTTTCCGATTTCAAAAAGGGATAGGTATTAGGAAAGGGACTTACTTTATACAACGCCCTACCAAAATTTAGTAGTCTAGCATTAATACATCCAAAGATATTGAGTATGAAAGTTCCCATTTGTATGGGAGGTGCCACGCCCCCTTTTCCGATTTAAAACAAAAAGTACGTAAGAACCATTCCGGGCTACGTACCTGACCTGTGTGTAAGTTTGGTTAAAATCCGTCATGCGATAATAGTTGCATAGATAGGGGGTATGAAAGATCCCATTTGTATGGGAGGGGCCACGCCCCCTTTTCCGATTTCAAAAAGGGATAGGTATTAGGAATGGGACTTACTTTATACAACGCCTTACCAAAATTTAGTAGTCTAGCATTAATACCTCCAAAGATATTGAGTATGAAAGTTTCCATTTGTATGGGAGGTGCCACGCCACCTTTTCCGATTTGAAAAAAAAGTACGTAAGAACCATGCCGGGCTATGTACCTGACCTGTGTGTAAGTTTGGTTAAAATCCGTCTAGCGATAATAGTTGCATAGATAAAGGGTATGAAAGATCCCATTTGTATGGGAGGTGCCACGCCCCCCTTTTCCTTTTAATAGCATAATTCGTGAAGAAACAGGTCTTTTTGAAGAAAGATGTTCATGGTGGCCGAACAAAAAAAATTAAAATGGATCGGTACTCAGTCTTTGGAAATCATCAAACAAATTTGGATAAAACAAAATGTTGTAGAATTCAATCTCCCTACTACACAAATAAGTACATATACGCATATATACATACAAACACCCGAAAACATTTTTTTAAACTTTAGGAGTATATAATCGTATGTACGTTTAAAAATATGCATGCATTCTTTTATTGGTTTGTAGCACTAATCTGGCACCACGCATAAATATGTATGTGAAGCCGAAATAAAAGCGAAATTATGTAACATACATACATACGTCCGAAGTGAAGTAACGCTACCTAGCTCTTTCGCGAATTCATCAAATGAATGGCTCACCACAGCTGTCGCTTAAAGCACCCTGACTTATTCGGTTGGCAGCGGACAAACACACAAACAGATTTTTTTGGAAAAAGTGCTGCTTTTGTTTAAACAATTTTGGTTAAATTAAAAATAAATCAACTATTTTTTTCGATGCAGAACGAAAGTAAATATTTCAAAGTTTAACTTCAAGGAAGATTCATTCTAATCGGTTGATTAGGTTATGATGTATGGCTGTGTAAACCAAAAATTTATGTTTTTTTACCACATTTTGTCCGATTGCCACGCCCTCTTTATATATTCCTTCACATTATATAAAAAAACAGTCCATCTCACACAGCTAAGCTTTAAAATGCAAAAAACCGCTTTCAAATCGGAGCATTCTGTGCGAAGCCAATTTCCACTTTATTTTATAAGTAGTATAAATATAGATATAGATTATGTATAAATAAAAATCTCATTTGTATGGGAGGTGCACCGCTCCCTTTTCCTATTTCAAAAAGTGATAGGTAATAGGAATGGGACTTACTATATACAACGTCTTACCAAATTTCAGTAGTCTAGCGATAAAAGTTGCATAGATAGGGGGTATGAAACATCTCCATTGTATGGGAGGTGCCGCGCCCCCTTTTCCGATTTCAAAAAGGGATAGGTATTAGGAAAGAGACTTACTTTATACAACGCCTTACCAAAATTTAGTAGTCTAGCATTAATACCTCCAAAGATATTGAGTATGAAAGTTCCCATTGGTTTGGGAGGTGTCACGCCCCCTTTTCCCTATTAAAAAAAATACGTTAGAACCATGTCAAGCTGTGTACCTGACCTGTGTGTAAGTTTGGTTAAAATCCATCTAGCGATAATAGTTGCATAGATAGGGGGTATGAAAGATCCCATTTGTATGGGAGGCGCCACGCCCCCTTTTCCGATTTAAAAAAAAAGTACGTAAAAACCATGCCGGGCTATGTACCTGACCTGTGTGTAAGTTTGTTTAAAATCCGTCAGGCGATAATAGCTGCATAGATAGGGGATATGAAAGATCCCATTTGTATGGGCGGTGCCACGCCCCCTTTTCCAATTTCAAAAAAGGATAGGTATTTTGAAAGGGACTTACGTTATACAAGTAGAGTGGCGTCAAGTGGCGACACGAAGAAAAGTGTTTACTGTTTATAATATGTATATAGATTATGTATAGATGAAAAACCTCATTTGTATGGGAGGTGCACCGCTCCCTTTTCCTATTTCAAAAAGTGATAGGTAATAGGAAAGGGACTTACTATATACAACGTCTTACCAAATTACAGTAGTCTAGCGATAATAGTTGCATATATAGGGGATATTAAAAATCCCATTTGTATGGGAGGGGCCACGCCCCCTTTTCCAATTTCAAAAAGGGATAGGTATTAGGAAAGGGACTTACTTTATACAACGCCTTACCAAAATTTAGTAGTCTAGCATTAATACCTCCAAAGATATTGAGTATGAAAGTTCCCATTTGTATGGGAGGTGACACGCCCCCTTTTCCGATTTGAAAAAAAGGTTCGTAAGAACCATGCCGTGCTATGTACCTGACCTGTGTGTAAGTTTGGTTAAAGTCCGTCTAGCGATAATAGTTGGATAGATGGGGGGTATGAAAGATCCCATTTGTATGGGAGGTGCCACGCCCCCTTTTCCTTTTAATAGCATAATTCGTGATAAGCAACGGGTCTTTTTGAAGAAAGATGTTCATGGTTGCCGAACAAAAAAAATTAAAATGGATCAGTACCTAGTCTTTGGAAATCATCATACAAATTTGGATAAAACAAAATGTTGTAGAATTCAATCTCCCTACTACACAAATAAGTACATATACGCATATATACATACAAACATCCGAAAACATTTTTTTAAACTTTAGGAGTATATATGTATGTTTAAAAATATGCATGGATTCTTTTTCTTGTTTGTTGCACTAATCTGGCACCATGCATAAATATGTATGTGAAGCCGAAATAAAAGCGAAATTACATTACATACATACATATGTCCGAAGTGAAGTAACGCTACCGAGCTCTTTCGCGAATTCATCAAATGAATGGCTCACCACAGCTGTCGCTTAAAGCACGCTGATTTTTCCGATGCAGAACGAAAGTAAATATTTCAAAGTTTAACTTCAAGGAAGATTCATTCTAATCGGTTGATTAGGTTATGATGTATGGCTGTGTAAACCAAAAATTTATGTTTTTTTACCACATTTTGTCCGATTGCCACGCCCTCTTTATATATTCCTTCACATTATATAAAAAAAGTCCATCTCACACAGCTAAGCTTTAAAATGCAAAGCCAATTCCGTACATAGCTTTTTAGCGACTTTATTTTATAAGTAGTATAGATATAGATTATGTATAGATGAAAACTCTCATTTGTATGGGAGGTGCGCCACTCCCTTTTCCGATTTCAAAAAGTGATAGGTAATAGGAAAGGGACTTACTTTATACAACGTCTTACCAAATTTCAGTAGTCTAGCGATAAAAGTTGCATAGATAGGGGGTATGAAACATCTCATTTGTATGGGAGGTGCCGCGCCCTCTTTTCCGATTTCAAAAAGGGATAGGTATTAGGAAAGAGACTTACTTTATACAACGCCTTACCAAAATTTAGTAGTCTAGCATTAATACCTCCAAAGATATTGAGTATGAAATTTCCCATTGGTTTGGGAGGTGTCACGCCCCCCTTTCCCAACAACGCCTTACCAAAATTTAGTAGTCTAGCATTAATACCTCCAAAGATATTGAGTATGAAAGTTCCCATTGGTTTGGGAGGTGTCACGCCCCCTTTTCCCATTAAAAAAAAAACGTTAGAACCATCCCGGGCTATGTACCTGACCTGTGTGTAAGTTTGGTTAAAATCCGTCAAGCGATAATAGTTGCATAGATAGGGGGTATGAAAGAGCCCATTTGTATGGGAGGGGCCACGCCCCCTTTTCCGATTTCAAAAAGGGATAGGTATTAGGAATGGGACTCACTTTATACAACGCCTTACCAAAATTTAGTAGTCTAGCATTAATACCTCCAAAGATATTGAGTATGAAAGTTCCCATTTGTATGGGAGGTGCCACGCCCCCTTTTCCGATTTAAAAAAAAAGTACGTAAGAGCCATGCCGGGCTATGTACCTGACCTGTGTGTAAGTTTGGTTAAAATCCGTCTAGCGATAATAGTTGCATAGATAGGGGGTATGAAAGATCCCATTTGTATGGGAGGTGCCGCGCCCCCTTTTACTTTTAATAGCATAATTCCTGAAAAGCAACGGGTCTTTTTGAAAAAAGATGTTCATGGTTGCCGAACAAAAAAAATAAAATGGATCGGTTCTCAGTCTTTGGAAATCATCATACACATTTGGATGAAACAAAATGTTGTAGAATTCAATCTCCCTACTACACAAATACGTACATATACGCATATATACATACAAACATCCGAAAGCATTTTTTTTGACTTTAGGAGTATATATGTATGTTTAAAAATATGCATGCATTCTTTTTCTTGTTTGTTGCACTAATCTGGCACCCTGCCTTATTCGGTTGGCAGCGAACAAACACACAAACAGATTTTTTTGGAAAAAGTTCTGCTTTTGTTTAAACAATTTTGGTTAAATTAAAAATAAATCAACTATTTTTTTCGATGCAGAACGAAAGTAAATATTTCAAAGTCTAACTTCAAGGAAGATTCATTCTAATCGGTTGATTAGGTTATGATGTATGGCTGTGTAAACCAAAAATTTATGTTTTTTTACCACATTTTGTCCGATTGCCACGCCCTCTTTATATATTCCTTCACATTATATAAAAAAAGTCCATCTCACACAGCTAAGCTTTAAAATGCAAAGCCAATTCCGTACATAGCTTTTTAGCGACTTTATTTTATAAGTAGTATAGATATAGATTATGTATAGATGAAAACTCTCATTTGTATGGGAGGTGCGCCACTCCCTTTTCCGATTTCAAAAAGTGATAGGTAATAGGAAAGGGACTTACTTTATACAACGTCCTACCAAATTTCAGTAGTCTAGCGATAAAAGTTGCATAGATAGGGGGTATGAAACATCTCATTTGTATGGGAGGTGCCGCGCCCCCTTTTCCGATTTCAAAAAGGGATAGGTATTAGGAAAGAGACTTACTTTATACAACGCCTTACCAAAATTTAGTAGTCTAGCATTAATACCTCCAAAGATATTGAGTATGAAAGTTCCCATTGGTTTGGGAGGTGTCACGCCCCCTTTTCCCATTAAAAAAAAAACGTTAGAACCATCCCGGGCTATGTACCTGACCTGTGTGTAAGTTTGGTTAAAATCCGTCAAGCGATAATAGTTGCATAGATAGGGGGTATGAAAGATCCCATTTGTATGGGAGGTGCCACGCCCCCTTTTACTTTTAATAGCATAATTCCTGAAAAGCAACGGGTCTTTTTGAAGAAAGATGTTCATGGTTGCCGAACAAAAAAAAATAAAATGGATCGGTTCTCAGTCTTTGGAAATCATCATACACATTTGCATGAAACAAAATGTTGTAGAATTCAATCTCCCTACTACACAAATACGTACATATACGCATATATACATACAAACATCCGTGTTCCGGAATGGAATACGTGATGCCTTAAATAATCGTATTGTATTTTACATGCCATGGCAACCCTAACTACTATAAGAACTATTATGAAACCACACTATGTGGCAACGCAGTTTTGCTGATTCTTATGTACTATCATTCGTCGTACGACAATAAACTTTTAACATTTTTATTGGTTCAAGGGCATTCGGACAAATAAAGTCAAGTTAAACCAAGTCAGTAAATTATACTAATCTAGCAACATTTATTTAAAAGGAAGGTCATTCAGGTTAGTATAATTATCAACAAAAAACTGGTCCTATCGAGTCGGATTGTGTTTAACTCAGAATGCAAAGAGATTGGGCAGATTTGGTTCAACTTCGCGGCCGCTTGAAAGGCTCAATTTCACGCACTTTAGCATATGCAGAAAGGCCACCGCCTGATTGCACGGTGGAAGATGTATCTTCGCGCTTGGAACGTTTACAAGAGCTATGGGATGAATTCACCATCATTACTACTGCGATGTATAGGTATAGTAAGGATGATGACTATGTAGATCCGAACGCGGACTTTATCACATACGAAGATAAGGTTATGTCGGCACGTGGCCGGCTTCGCACATTACGTAACACTTTGCTGCCACCTGAAGATAAGGAGCACTCGATCTCGCTTGCGAAGCTGGTTGAACAACAAACTTCGTTTTTACAACAATTCGCAGCTAAGCCCTCTCAGTTACCCGCATCTAAGGAAAACGATTTGCCGAAAATAATTATACCTCCGTTTACTGGCCAATATAAAGCATGGCCATCTTTCAAAGACCTATTTGTTAGCGCGGTGCATGAGAAGCCTAACCTCACAAACACGCAGAAGTTTCACTACTTGAAATCATTTTTAAAGGATGAAGCGGCGCAGATATTAACTCATATTCCGGTTACTGATAAGTCATATGATACAGCATGGGCGCGGTTAAACGAACGTTTCGATCGACCACGGCATATTGTGGCATCTTTTATTGAAGCTTTTGTTTCATTGCCCTCAACCGTTTGCGAGGATGTCAAAACTTTACGCAAAATTTCAGATGGTGCGAATGAGGTTATACGCGGTTTAGATGCCATCGGAAGGGAAGATCGCGACTGCTGGCTTATCTATTGGTTGGAGGCTAAATTAGATGCTGAGTCAAGACGCAAGTGGATCGAGGAAAGTAAAGAGGTGAGTGTTCCTACTATAAGTGATTTTTTTAAATTCCTGGACTCTCGCTGCGAGGAGCTTGAGTTAGCACACCCAAAGCTACCCTCTGTTGGAAAGGGAACTCCACCATCCAAGTCACGCAATACGACCTCACGAGCACTTGTTTCAATCGATGATTGTAGCACAAATTCTAAGTGCACCAAATGTGGCGCCTCTAACCATACCCTTTCAAAATGCCCAACCTTTGCAAGCCTACCAATTCAAGAACGCCGACAGCTCGTAAAAGATAAATCGCTATGCTTCAATTGTCTGAAGGGAGGGCATGCATCAATCACATGTGCCTCAAAGTTTCGTTGTAGGCGTTGTAACCGACGTCACCACACTACGCTACACTCTGACAACTCTGAGGCAACCACTGAGGTAACTCCAGCAGTACCTATATCATCGCAACCTGGCTCAGTAAACCCCGTGGTAACCACTACAGCAGCAAAGCCTTGGTCTACCGCAGCTTATGTCTCGCAGCCATGCCACTCGGTTATCAGTCCTTCCGCTAATACAGTATCCCTTACCGAAACACACCGTAAAGCTCTATTGCCCACCGCATTAGTCAATGTTCAAACTGCCCATGGTCACTTCATTCAATGTCGAATTCTAATCGATTCTGCTTCCGAGCTGTCGTACATCTCGGAACGGTGTGCTCAAAAACTGGGCATGCAGCGTTCCCCCTCTCAGATTGTTGTTAAAGGAATCGCCTCCTCTAAAGCTGAGACAACAAGTGGATGTATTTCTCTATTCATCAAGTCCCGTGTGTCTGAAAGGTATTTGGCTGTAACCGCTCACGTATTGAGTAACATCACTACAAAGATACCATCGAAAACCATTGACACAAAAGCAATGCCGCAATTGCAGAAAATTGAACTGGCTGATCCCACCTTTCACATTTCATCAAAAGTGGATATTCTTGTTGGGGCTCAGCATGTGTGGGATATTTTCACATACAGCAAACTGGCCGATGATGTGGGCAATCACTTCGCTGTATCGACGATCTTTGGTTGGGTTATTACTTCTATTGATGCCTTGCAACAAATTTCTTCAACGACTTCGCATATTACGGCATCGGATGTAGATAATACGCTCCGTAAATTTTGGGAGATAGAGGAGTCCAGACAGGCCGCTTCAATAGATTCGGGTGACATTTTCGTAGAGCAACATTTTCAAAATACAGTATCGCGCCATAAGGATGGCAAGTACATAGTCGATCTACCCTTCAAGGGTCAGACCCCATGTTTCGGAAACACCTTGCAAGGAACCGTTTCCAGGTTTTATGCAGTGGAGCGACGCCTGTTAATGAATGCGTCACTACGAGATCAATACATACAATTTATGAGAGACTACGAATCTTTGGGGCACATGTCCGTAATAGATGACTGTAATCTTACGACCAACAACGGTCAGGTCTTTTATCTGCCACACCATCCAATTCTAGGAAAGAAGTTAAGGGTCGTTTTTGATGGGTCATACGCTGATGATAGGGGTGTGTCTCTTAATAGCGTTTTACATGCCGGCCCAAATATACAACGAAACCTGTTTACCGTTTGCTTAAGTTTTTGTTTTCATCAGTTCGTATTTACGGCGGGCATAGTTAAAATGTTTCGCCAAATATGGGTATCTGATTCTCATCGCGACTATCAGCGGATAGTATGGAGGGAAAATCCAGAGGAGCCTCTTAGACATTATAGGTTGAATACCGTTACATACGGTACATCATGCGCACCATTTTTAGCTGTAAGAGTTTTGCAGCAATTAGCATATGACTATCAGGAGCAGTTTCCTCGTGCGAGTCGCATTCTACAGGAGGACTTTTACGTGGACGATGTGCTTACAGGCGCAGCTTCGGAGACCGAGCTATTGGAAATTCGCGATGAGCTGCTTCAGCTTCTACGGAGTTCCGGTCTGGAATTGAGTAAGTGGGTATCTAATTCATCTCAACTAACTACGGATCCTGCCATACAGCATGCGATATTTTCCGAAGAAACCACAAAGGTACTTGGTTTATACTGGAATCCTAAAGCTGATACATTGAACTATCAAGTACAAATCTCTGTTACCCCGGCGCCAGCAAAAGGGATATTCTATCCGCCGCTTCACGATTGTTTGACCCCTTAGGTCTATTGGCCCCAATTGTTATACGTTTCAAGGTTATGTTTCAAGCTCTTTGGCTCCAAAATCTCGGATGGGATGATCCACTGCCTGCCAATTTGGCTAACCTTTGGGCAGCATATCAACAAGACATAAAACACATATGCAGTTTAACTATTAACCGTTTCGTTCCTAACAGCTACCATATCTTGGAACTCCATGCGTTCTCAGATGCATCGCTCAAAGCATATGCAGCCGCAGTCTATTGTCGCTTCATAACCGCAACAGGCCAAACCAAGGTGGCTCTGATAGCTGCGAAAACCCGTGTAGCTCCATTGAAGACGGTTTGTTTGCCCAGACTCGAGCTGTGCGGAGCCCTGTTACTAACTCGTTTGGTTAAGCTTATTCTAGGCACAATGGCCCACCGACCTATTAAGGTATTTGCATGGTGTGATTCGACGATTGTTTTATCGTGGCTTTCTATTCCCCCAGTAAAATTAAAGACTTTTGTTGCTAACAGAACCAGCGAAATTCTTGACACACTTCCACGCAATGTGTGGCATCATGTATCATCCAAGGCCAATCCAGCTGATTGTGCCTCCCGAGGAATGTCAGCTGAGGCTCTAACCAATTATAAGCTCTGGTGGACGGGCCCGAGCTGGCTTCACAACGAGGAGGAACTTCATAATATTTTAAGTAGGAGTATGCATTCCATTCCCAATACAGCTCCAGAAGTAACAAGCGAAGTTAAATCCACCGCCATAACCATGCTATCCACGAACGAAGCTGACGACAACATACTGAGCACACTAGTGCAACGAATATCTTCGTGGCAGAAGCTACTACGAACACTTGCGTATGTCCGTCGTTTTATTAACCGATCACAAAAGCGCACTACTTGCGCTACTTCCATCAAGTTGGCATTCAATGAACTTAATAATGCGCGAATTGAAATCTTACGCTATACTCAATGCAGTTTTTTCAAAGACGAAATTGATTCACTCCGACATAGGCAGGACTTAAGTCGTCGCTCAAGAATACTTAAGTTAACACCGTACTTAGATGAAAGTAGCCTTCTTCGTGTAGGAGGACGAATCTCTAATGCTGATCTGGACTTGCACGCGAAACACCCGATCATTCTACCAAAACAGCACAAGGTAACTGAACTTCTTGTCACTTATGAGCATCTTCGGCATCTACACCCAGGAGTGTCAGCACTCTTCGTCATAGTACGCCAGCAATATTGGATATTAGGAGCAAGAAATTTAATAAAAACCATAACGCACAAATGTCTGAAATGCTTTCGCCAACGGAAGACAAATACTCAGCAGTTGATGGCAGACCTTCCAGGTATTCGGGTACAGCGAGCCTTTCCATTCCAGCACACGGGCTGCGATTATGCCGGGCCGATAGCCATGAAGCTTTTCCGAGGCAGAAACGCTCGTCAATCAAAGGGGTACATCTGCATCTTCGTGTGCCTTGCCACCTCAGCCATCCACATAGAGCTGGTTACAGATCTTTCAACAGATGGGTTCTTATCAGCCCTTCGTCGCTTTATATCACGCAGGGGTAAATGCACGCAAATTTTCAGTGACAACGGGCGAAATTTCCTAGGTGCGTCACGGGCCCTAAACGAAATGCATAAGGCCTTAATGGCGCAGGGGCACAACGAACTAGTTGAGGAGGCCTTGGCAGGAGAAGGAATCAGATGGAATTATATCCCTCCTCACGCACCTCACTGGGGCGGTATTTGGGAATCCGCGGTTCGTTCTATCAAACTTCATTTACGCCGTGTTATTGGCAGCACTATTCTAACATCGGAGCAACTCATTACGCTGCTGACGCAGATTGAAGCTGTTATTAACTCAAGGCCGCTTGGCGCAGCCCCTGATACAGATATACTTCTCATTTTCTCATAGGAAGGCCACTGACAATGGTGCCTGAAGGCAGTCTGCAAGACATAAATGAAAATAAGCTTGACTACTGGCAACATGTGCAAAACATGTATCAAGGCTTCTGGTATCGTTGGCACAGGGAATACCTGACCTCATTACAAAATCGACCAAAATGTTCTCCGAACATTAGCCTCGGTGACATCGCTCTAATCCATGAGCCTAATACACCGCCAGCGGTATGGCCCATGGGAAGGGTAGTTGAAACATTCCCGGGACCTGATGGTCTTGTACGAGCAGTTCGACTTCGCACCTCCCGTTGTGAAATAACACGTCCTATCACCAAACTATCAGTTTTACCTATATTCTGAAACGCTGTTTCAGTGGCTGCCGGGATGTTCCGGAATGGAATACGTGATGCCTTAAATAATCGTATTGTATTTTACATGCCATGGCAACCCTAACTACTATAAGAACTATTATGAAACCACACTATGTGGCAACGCAGTTTTGCTGATTCTTATGTACTATCATTCGTCGTACGACAATAAACTTTTAACATTTTTATTGGTTCAAGGGCATTCGGACAAATAAAGTCAAGTTAAACCAAGTCAGTAAATTATACTAATCTAGCAACATTTATTTAAAAGGAAGGTCATTCAGGTTAGTATAATTATCAACCGAAAACATTTTTTTTAACTTTAGGAGTATATATGTATGTTTAAAAATATGCATGCACTCTTTTTCTTGTTTGTTGCACTAATCTGGCACCATGCATAAATATGTATGTGAAGCCGAAATAAAAGCGAAATTATGTAACATACATACATACGTCCGAAGTGAAGTAACGCTACCGAGCTCTTTCGCGAATTCATCAAATGAATGGCTCACTACAGCTGTCGCTTAAAGCACCCTGACTTATTCGGTTGGCAGCGAACAAACACACAAACAGATTTTTTTGGAAAAAGTTCTGCTTTTGTTTAAACAATTTTGGTTAAATTAAAAATAAATCAACTATTTTTTTCGATGCAGAACGAAAGTAAATATTTCAAAGTCTAACTTCAAGGAAGATTCATTCTAATCGGTTGATTAGGTTATGATGTATGGCTGTGTAAACCAAAAATTTATGTTTTTTTACCACAGTTTGTCCGATTGCCACGCCCTCTTTATATATTCCTTCACATTATATAAAAAAAGTCCATCTCACACAGCTAAGCTTTAAAATGCAAAGCCAATTCCGTACATAGCTTTTTAGCGACTTTATTTTATAAGTAGTATAGATATAGATTATGTATAGATGAAAACTCTCATTTGTATGGGAGGTGCGCCACTCCCTTTTCCGATTTCAAAAAGTGATAGGTAATAGGAAAGGGACTTACTTTATACAACGTCTTACCAAAATTTAGTAGTCTAGCATTAATACCTCCAAAGATATTGAGTATGAAAGTTTCCATTGGTTTGGGAGGTGTCACGCCCCCTTTTCCCATTTAAAAAAAATACGTTAGAACCATGTCGAGCTATGTACCTGACCTGTGTGTAAGTTTGGTTAAAATCCATCTAGCGATAATAGTTGCATAAATAGGGGGTATGAAACATCTCATTTGTATGGGAGGTGCCGCGCCCCCTTTTCCGATTTCAAAAAGGGATAGGTATTAGGAAAGAGACTTACTTTATACAACGCCTTACCAAAATTTAGTAGTCTAGCATTAATACCTCCAAAGATATTGAGTATGAAAGTTTCCATTGGTTTGGGAGGTGTCACGCCCCCTTTTCCCATTTAAAAAAAATACGTTAGAACCATGTCGAGCTATGTACCTGACCTGTGTGTAAGTTTGGTTAAAATCCATCTAGCGATAATAGTTGCATAGATAGGGGGTATGAAAGATCCCATTTGTATGGGAGGTGCCACGCCCCCTTTTCCGATTTCAAAAAAAAGTACGTAAAAACCATGCCGGGCTATATACCTGACCTGTGTGTAAGTTTGGTTAAAATCCGTCAGGCGGTAATAGCTGCATAGATAGGGGGTATGAAAGATCCCATTTGTATGGGAGGTGCCACGCCCCCTTTTCCAATTTCAAAAAGGGATAGGTATTAGGAAAGGGACTTACTTTATACAAGTAGAGTGGCGTCAAGTGGCGACACGAAAAAAAGTTTTTACTTTTTATAATATGTATATAGATTATGTATAGATGAAAAATCTCATTTGTATGGGAGGTGCACCGCTCCCTTTTCCTATTTCAAAAAGTGATAGGTAATAGGAAAGGGACTTATACAACGCCTTACCAAAATTTAGTAGTCTATCATTAATACCTCCAAAGATATTGAGTATGAAAGTTCCCATGTGTATGGGAGGTGCCACGCCCCCGATTTGAAAAAAAAAACGTTAGAACCATCCCGGGCTATGTACCTGACCTGTGTGTAAGTTTGGTTAAAATCCGTCTAGCGATAATAGTTGCATAGATGGGGGGTATGAAAGATCCCATTTGTATGGGAGGTGCCACGCCCCCTTTTCCTTTTAATAGCATAATTCGTGAAAAGCAACGGGTCTTTTTGAAGAAAGATGTTCATGGTTGCCGAACAAAAAAAATTAAAATGGATCGGTACCTAGTCTTTGGAAATCATCATACAAATTTGGATAAAACAAAATGTTGTAGAATTCAATCTCCCTACTACACAAATAAGTACATATACGCATATATACATACAAACATCCGAAAACATTTTTTCAAACTTTAGGAGTATATACTCGTATGTATGTTTAAAAATATGCAAGGATTCTTTTTCTTGTTTATTGCACTAATCTGGCCCCATGCATAAATATGTATGTGAAGCCGAAATAAAAGCGAAATTATGTAACATACATACATACGTCCGAAGTGAAGTAACGCTACTGAGCTCTTTCGCGAATTCATCAAATGAATGGCTCACTACAGCTGTCGCTTAAAGCACCCTGACTTATTCGGTTGACAGCGAACAAACACACAAAGAGATTTTTTTGGAAAAAGTGCTGCTTTTGTTTAAACAATTTCGGTTAAATTAAAAATAAATCAACTATTTTTTTCGATGCAGAACGAAAGTAAATATTTCAAAGTTTAACTTCAAGGAAGATTCATTCTAATCGGTTGATTAGGTTATGATGTATGGCTGTGTAAACCAAAAATTTATGTTTTTTTACCACATTTTGTCCGATTGCCACGCCCTCTTTATATATTCCTTCACATTATATAAAAAAAGTCCATCTCACACAGCTAAGCTTTAAAATGCAAAGCCAATTCCGTACATAGCTTTTTAGCGACTTTATTTTATAAGTAGTATAGATATAGATTATGTATAGATGAAAACTCTCATTTGTATGGGAGGTGCGCCACTCCCTTTTCCGATTTCAAAAAGTGATAGGTAATAGGAAAGGGACTTACTTTATACAACGTCTTACCAAATTTCAGTAGTCTAGCGATAAAAGTTGCATAGATAGGGGGTATGAAACATCTCATTTGTATGGGAGGTGCCGCGCCCCCTTTTCCGATTTCAAAAAGGGATAGGTATTAGGAAAGAGACTAACTTTATACAACGCCTTACCAAAATTTAGTAGTCTAGCATTAATACCTCCAAAGATATTGAGTATGAAAGTTCCCATTGGTTTGGGAGGTGTCACGCCCCCTTTTCCCATTAAAAAAAAAAACGTTAGAACCATCCCGGGCTATGTACCTGACCTGTGTGTAAGTTTGGTTAAAATCCGTCAAGCGATAATAGTTGCATAGATAGGGGGTATGAAACATCTCATTTGTATGGGAGGTGCCGCGCCCCCTTTTCCGATTTCAAAAAGGGATAGGTATTAGGAAAGAGACTTACTTTATACAACGCCTTACCAAAATTTAGTAGTCTAGCATTAACACCTCCAAAGATATTGAGTATGAAAGTTCCCATTGGTTTGGGAGGTGTCACGCCCCCTTTTCCGTTTTAAAAAAAAAGTACGTAAGAGCCATGCCGGGCTATGTACCTGACCTGTGTGTAAGTTTGGTTAAAATCCGTCTGGCGATAATAGTTGCATAGGTAGGGGGTATGAAAGATCCCATTTGTATGGGAGGTGCCACGACCCCTTTTCCGATTTCAAAAAAAAGTACGTAGGAACCATGCCGGCCTATGTACCTGACCTGTGTGTAAGTTTGGTTAAAATCCGTCTACAAGTTTGAGCGTCAACTTTCGACACGAAAAAAAGTGTTTACTTTTTATAATATGTATATAGATTATGTATCGATAAAAAACCTCATTTGTATGGGAGGTGCACCGCTCCCTTTTCCTATTTCAAAAAGTGATAGGTAATAGGAATGGGACTTACTATATACAACGTCTTACCAAATTTCAGTAGTCTAGCGATAATAGTTGCATAGATAGGGAGTATGAAAGCTCCCATTTGTATGGGAGGTGCCACGCTACCTTTTCCCATTTCAAAAAGGGATAGGTATTAGGAAAGGGACTTACTTTATACAACCCCTTACCAAAATTTGGTAGTCTAGCATTAATACCTCCAAAGATATTGAGTATGAAAGTTCCCATTGGCTTGGGAGGTGTCACGCCCCCTTTTCCCATTAAAAAAAAAACGTTAGAACCATCCCGGGCTATGTACCTGACCTGTGTGTAAGTTTGGTTAAAATCCGTCTAGCGATAATAGTTGCATAGATAGGGGGTATGAAAGATCCCATTTGTATGGGAGGTGCCACGCCCCCTTTTCCTTTTAATAGCATAATTCGGGTCTTTTTGAAGAAAGATGTTCATGGTTGCCGAACAAAAAAAAATTAAAATGGATCGGTACTCAGTCTTTAGAAATCATCATACAAATTTGGATAAAACAAAATGTTGTAGAATTCAATCTCCCTACTACACAAATGAGTACATATACATACAAACATCCGAAAACATTTTTTTAAACTTTAGGAGTATATATGTATGTTTAAAAATATGCTTGCATTCTTTTTCTTGTTTGTTGCACTAATCTGGCACCATGCATAAATATGTATGTGAAGCCGAAATAAAAGCGAAATTACATTACATACATACATATGTCCGAAGTGAAGTAACGCTACCGAGCTCTTTCGCGAATTCATCAAATGAATGGCTCACCACAGCTGTCGCTTAAAGCACGCTGATTTTTCCGATGCAGAACGAAAGTAAATATTTCAAAGTTTAACTTCAAGGAAGATTCATTCTAATCAGTTGATTAGGTTATGATGTATGGCTGTGTAAACCAAAAATTTATTTTTTTTACCACATTTTGTCCGATTGCCACGTCTCCTTTATATATTCCTTCACATTATATAAAAAAACAGTCCATCTCACACAGCTAAGCTTTAAAATGCAAAAAACCGCTTTCAAATCGGAGCATTCTGTGCGAAGCCAATTTCCACTTTATTTTATAAGTAGTATAAATATAGATATAGATTATGTATAAATAAAAATCTCATTTGTATGGGAGGTGCACCGCTCCCTTTTCCGATTTCAAAAAGGGATAGGTATTATGCAAGGGAGTTACTTAAACAACGCCTTACCAAAATTTGGTAGTCTAGCATTAATACCTCCAAAGATATTGAGTATGAAAGTTCCCATTTGTATGGGAAGTGCCACGCCCCCTTTTCCGATTTCAGAAAAAAGTACGTAAGAACTGTGCCGGGATATGCACCTGACCTGTGTGTAAGTTTGTTTAAAATCCGTCCACGCATTCGAGAGTCAAGTGACGACACGAAAAAAAGTGTATACTTTTTATAATATGTATAGATGACAAATCTCATTTGTATGGGAGGTGCACCGATCCCTTTTCCGATTTCAAAAAGGGATAGGTATTATGCAAGGGACTTACTTTATACAACCCCTTACCAAAATTTGGTAGTCTAGCATTAATACCTCCAAAGATATTGAGTATGAAAGTTCCCATTTGTATGGGAGATGCCACGCCCCCTTTTCCGATTTGAAAAAAAAGTACGTAAGAAACATGCCGGGCTATGTATCTGACCTGTGTGTAAGTTTGGTTAAAATCCGTCTAGCGATAATAGTTGCATAGATAAGGGGTATGAAAGATCCCATTTGTATGGGAGGTGCCACGCCCCCTTTTCCGATTTCAAAAAGGGATAGGTATTAGGAAACGGACTTACTCTATACAACGCCTTACCAAAATTAAGTAGTCAAGCATTAATACCTCCAAAGATATTGAGGATGAAAATTCCCATTTGTATGGGAGGTGCCACGCCCCCTTTTCCGATTTCAAAAAAAGTACGTAAGAACCGTGCCGGGCTATGTACCTGACCTGTGTGTAAGTTTGGTTAAAATCCGTCTAGCGATAATAGTTGCATAGATAGGGGGCATGAAAGCTCCCATTTGTATGGGAGGTGCCACGCTACCTTTTCCGATTTCAAAAAGGGATAGGTATTAGGAAATTTCAGTAGTCTAGCGATAATAGTTGCATAGATAGGGGGTATGAAAGATCCCATTTGTATGGGAGACTTACTTTATACAACGCCTTACCAAAATTTAGTAGTCTAGCATTAATACCTCCAAAGATATTGAGTATGAAAGTTCCCATTTGTATGGGAGGTGCCACGCCCCCTTTTCCGATTTCAAAAAAAAAAGTACGTAAGAACTGTGCCGGGCTATGCACCTAACCTGTGTGTAAGTTTGTTTAAAATCCGTCCACGCATTCGAGCGTCAAGTGGCGACACAAAAAAAGTGTTTCCTTTTTATAATATGTATAGAGATTATGTATAGATGAAAAACCTCATTTGTATGGGAGGTGCACCGCTCCGTTTTCCTATTTCAAAAAGTGATAGGTAATAGGAAAGGGACTTACTATATACAACGTGTTACCAAATTTCAGTAGTCTAGCATTAATACCTCCAAAGATATTGAGTATGAAAGTTCCCTTTTGTATGGGAGGTGCCACGCCCCCTTTTCCGATTTGAAAAAAAAGTACGTAAGAACCATGCCGGGCTATGTATCTGACCTGTGTGTAAGTTTGGGTAAAATCCGTCTAGCGATAATAGTTGCATAGATAGGGGGCATGAAAGCTCCCATTTGTATGGGAGGTGCCACGCTACCTTTTCCGATTTCAAAAAGGGATAGGTATTAGGAAATTTCAGTAGTCTAGCGATAATAGTTGCATAGATAGGGGGTATGAAAGATCCCATTTGTATGGGAGACTTACTTTATACAACGCCTTACCAAAATTTAGTAGTCTAGCATTAATACCTCCAAAGATATTGAGTATGAAAGTTCCCATTTGTATGGGAGGTGCCACGCCCCCTTTTCCGATTTCAAAAAAAAAAGTACGTAAGAACTGTGCCGGGCTATGCACCTAACCTGTGTGTAAGTTTGTTTAAAATCCGTCCACGCATTCGAGCGTCAAGTGGCGACACAAAAAAAGTGTTTACTTTTTATAATATGTATAGATGAAAAATCTCATTTGTATGGGAGGTGCACCGCTCCCTTTTCCGATGTGAAAAAGTGATAGGTATTAGGAAAGGGACTTACTTTATACAACGCCTTACCAAAATTTGGTAGTCTAGCATTAATACCTCCAAAGATATTGAGTATGAAAGTTCCCATTTGTATGGGGAGTGCCACGCCCCCTTTTCCGATTTCAAAAAAAAGTACGTAAGAACTGTGCCGGGCTATGCACCTGACCTGTGTGTAAGTTTGTTTAAAATCCGTCCACGCATTCGAGAGTCAAGTGGCGACACGAAAAAAGTGTATACTTTTTATAATATGTATAGATGACAAATCTCATTTGTATGGGAGGTGCATTGCTCCCTTTTCCGATTTCAAAATGGGACAGGTATTATGCAAGGGACTTACTTTATACAACGCCTTACCAAAATTTAGTAGTCTAGCATTAATATCTCCAAAGATATTGAGTATGAAAGTTCCCATTTGTATGGGAGATGCCAAGCCCCCTTTTCCGATTTGAAAAAAAGTACGTAAGAACCATGCCGGGCTATGTACCTGACCTGTGTGTAAGTTTGGTTAAAATCCGTCCACGCATTCGAGAGTCAAGTGACGACACGAAAAAAAGTGTATACTTTTTATAATATGTATAGATGACAAATCTCATTTGTATGGGAGGTGCACCGCTCCCTTTTCCGATTTCAAAAAGGGATAGGTATTATGCAAGGGACTTACTTTATACAACGCCTTACCAAAATTTGGTAGTCTAGCATTAATACCTCCAAAGATATTGAGTATGAAAGTTCCCATTTGTATGAGAGATGCCACGCCCCCTTTTCCGATTTGAAAAAAAAGTACGTAAGAACCATGCCGGGCTATGTACCTGACCTGTGTGTAAGTTTGGTTAAAATCCGTCAAGCGATAATTGTTGCATAGATAGGGGGTATGAAAGATCCAATTTGTGTGGGAGGGGCCACGCACCCTTTTCCGATTTTAAAAAGCGATAGGTATTAGGAAAGGGACTTACTTTATACAACGCCTTACCAAAATTTAGTATTCTAGCATTAATACCTCCAAAGATATTGGGTATGAAAGTTCCCTTTTGTATGGGAGGTGCCACGCCCCCTTTTCCGATTTGAAAAATAAAGTACGTAAGAACCATGCCGGGCTATGTACTTGACCTGTGTGTAAGTTTGGTTAAAATCCGTCAAGCGATAATAGTTGCATAGATAGGGGGTATGAAAGATCCAATTTGTGTGGGAGGGGCCACGCCCCCTTTTCCGATTTTAAAAAGCGATAGGTATTAGGAAAGGGACTTACTTTATAAAACGCCTTACCAAAATTTAGTAGTCTAGCATTAATACCTCCAAATATATTGAGTATGAAAGTTCCCTTTTGTATGGGAGGTGCCACGCCCCCTTTTCCGATTTGAAAAAAAAGTACGTAAGAACCGTGCCGGGCTATGTACCTGACCTGTGTGTAAGTTTGTTTAAAATCCGTCCACGGATTCGAGAGTCAAGTGACGACACGAAAAAAAGTGTATACTTTTTATAATATGTATAGATGACAAATCTCATTTGTATGGGAGGTGCACCGCTCCCTTTTCCGATTTCAAAAAGGGATAGGTATTATGCAAGGGACTTACTTTATACAACCCCTTACCAAAATTTGGTAGTCTAGCATTAATACCTCCAAAGATATTGAGTATGAAAGTTCCCATTTGTATGGGAGATGCCACGCCCCCTTTTCCGATTTGAAAAAAAAGTACGTAAGAACCATGCCGGGCTATGTATCTGACCTGTGTGTAAGTTTGGTTAAAATCCGTCTAGCGATAATAGTTGCATAGATAAGGGGTATGAAAGATCCCATTTGTATGGGAGGTGCCACGCCCCCTTTTCCGATTTCAAAAAGGGATAGGTATTAGGAAACGGACTTACTCTATACAACGCCTTACCAAAATTAAGTAGTCAAGCATTAATACCTCCAAAGATATTGAGTATGAAAATTCCCATTTGTATGGGAGGTGCCACGCCCCCTTTTCCGATTTCAAACAAAGTACGTAGAAACCATGCCGGCCTATGTACCTGACCTGTGTGCAAGTTTGGTTAAAATCCGTCCACGCGTTTGAGCGTCAAGTGGCGACACGAAAAAAAGTGTTAACTTTTTATAATATGTATAGAGATTATGTATAGATGAAAAACCTCATTTGTA
Organism: Merzomyia westermanni; assembly: GCA_949987695.1. NCBI lineage: Eukaryota > Metazoa > Arthropoda > Insecta > Diptera > Tephritidae > Merzomyia > Merzomyia westermanni. Next base: position 119,173,997 of record OX465292.1, on the reverse strand, counting down.
TGGGAGGTGCACCGCTCCCTTTTCCTATTTCAAAAAGTGATAGGTAATAGGAAAGGAACTTACTATGTATATACAACGTGTTACCAAATTTCAGTAGTCTAGCATTAATACCTCCAAAGATATTGAGTATGAAAGTTCCCTTTTGTATGGGAGGTGCCACGCCCCCTTTTCCGATTTGAAAAAAAAGTACGTAAGAACCATGCCGGGCTATGTATCTGACCTGTGTGTAAGTTTGGTTAAAATCCGTCTAGCGATAATAGTTGCATAGATAGGGGGCATGAAAGCTCCCATTTGTATGGGCGGTGCCACGCTACCTTTTCCGATTTCAAAAAGGGATAGGTATTAGGAAATTTCAGTAGTCTAGCGATAATAGTTGCATAGATAGGGGGTATGAAAGATCCCATTTGTATGGGAGACTTACTTTATACAACGCCTTACCAAAATTTAGTAGTCTAGCATTAATACCTCCAAAGATATTGAGTATGAAAGTTCCCATTTGTATGGGAAGTGCCACGCCCCCTTTTCCGATTTCAAAAAAAAGTACGTAAGAACTGTGCCGGGCTATGCACCTGACCTGTGTGTAAGTTTGGTTAAAATCCGTCCACGCATTCGAGAGTCAAGTGACGACACGAAAAAAAGTGTATACTTTTTATAATATGTATAGATGACAAATCTCATTTGTATGGGAGGTGCACCGCTCCCTTTTCCGATTTCAAAAAGGGATAGGTATTATGCAAGGGACTTACTTTATACAACCCCTTACCAAAATTTGGTAGTCTAGCATTAATACGTCCAAAGATATTGAGTATGAAAGTTCCCATTTGTATGGGAGATGCCACGCCCCCTTTTCCGATTTGAAAAAAAAGTACGTAAGAACCATGCCGGGCTATGTATCTGACCTGTGTGTAAGTTTGGTTAAAATCCGTCTAGCGATAATAGTTGCATAGATAGGGGGCATGAAAGCTCCCATTTGTATGGGCGGTGCCACGCTACCTTTTCCGATTTCAAAAAGGGATAGGTATTAGGAAATTTCAGTAGTCTAGCGATAATAGTTGCATAGATAGGGGGTATGAAAGATCCCATTTGTATGGGAGACTTACTTTATACAACGCCTTACCAAAATTTAGTAGTCTAGCATTAATACCTCCAAAGATATTGAGTATGAAAGTTCCCATTTGTATGGGAAGTGCCACGCCCCCTTTTCCGATTTAAAAAAAAAGTACGTAAGAACTGTGCCGGGCTATGCACCTGACCTGTGTGTAAGTTTGGTTAAAATCCGTCCACGCGGTTGAGCGTCAAGTGGCGAAACAAAAAAAAGTGTTTACTTTTTATAATATGTATAGATGAAAAATCTCATTTGTATGGGAGGTGAACCGCTCCCTTTTCCGATGTGAAAAAGTGATAGGTATTAGGAAAGGGACTTACTTTATACAACGCCTTACCAAAATTTGGTAGTCTAGCATTAATACCTCCAAAGATATTGAGTATGAAAGTTCCCATTTGTATGGGAAGTGCCACGCCCCCTTTTCCGATTTCAGAAAAAAGTACGTAAGAACTGTGCCGGGCTTTGCACCTGACCTGTGTGTAAGGTTGTTTAAAATCCGTTTGTATGGGAGGTGAACCGCTCCCTTTTCCGATGTGAAAAAGTGATAGGTATTAGGAAAGGGACTTACTTTATACAACGCCTTACCAAAATTTGGTAGTCTAGCATTAATACCTCCAAAGATATTGAGTATGAAAGTTCCCATTTGTATGGGGAGTGCCACGCCCCCTTTTCCGATTTCAAAAAAAAGTACGTAAGAACTGTGCCGGGCTTTGCACCTGACCTGTGTGTAAGGTTGTTTAAAATCCGTCCACGCATTCGAGCGTCAAGTGGCGACACAAAAAAAGTGTTTACTTTTTATAATATGTATAGATGAAAAATCTCATTTGTATGGGAGGTGAACCGCTCCCTTTTCCGATGTGAAAAAGTGATAGGTATTAGGAAAGGGACTTACTTTATACAACGCCTTACCAAAATTTGGTAGTCTACCATTAATACCTCCAAAGATATTGAGTATGAAAGTTCCCATTTGTATGGGGAGTGCCACGCCCCCTTTTCCGATTTCAAAAAAAAGTACGTAAGAACTGTGCCGGGCTTTGCACCTGACCTGTGTGTAAGGTTGTTTAAAATCCGTCCACGCATTCGAGCGTCAAGTGGCGACACAAAAAAAGTGTTTACTTTTTATAATATGTATAGATGAAAAATCTCATTTGTATGGGAGGTGAACCGCTCCCTTTTCCGATGTGAAAAAGTGATAGGTATTAGGAAAGGGACTTACTTTATAAAACGCCTTACCAAAATTTAGTAGTCTAGCATTAATACCTCCAAATATATTGAGTATGAAAGTTCCCTTTTGTATGGGAGGTGCCACGCCCCCTTTTCCGATTTGAAAAAAAAGTACGTAAGAACCGTGCCGGGCTATGTACCTGACCTGTGTGTAAGTTTGTTTAAAATCCGTCCACGGATTCGAGAGTCAAGTGACGACACGAAAAAAAGTGTATACTTTTTATAATATGTATAGATGACAAATCTCATTTGTATGGGAGGTGCACCGCTCCCTTTTCCGATTTCAAAAAGGGATAGGTATTATGCAAGGGACTTACTTTATACAACCCCTTACCAAAATTTGGTAGTCTAGCATTAATACCTCCAAAGATATTGAGTATGAAAGTTCCCATTTGTATGGGAGATGCCACGCCCCCTTTTCCGATTTGAAAAAAAAGTACGTAAGAACCATGCCGGGCTATGTATCTGACCTGTGTGTAAGTTTGGTTAAAATCCGTCTAGCGATAATAGTTGCATAGATAAGGGGTATGAAAGATCCCATTTGTATGGGAGGTGCCACGCCCCCTTTTCCGATTTCAAAAAGGGATAGGTATTAGGAAACGGACTTACTCTATACAACGCCTTACCAAAATTAAGTAGTCAAGCATTAATACCTCCAAAGATATTGAGTATGAAAATTCCCATTTGTATGGGAGGTGCCACGCCCCCTTTTCCGATTTCAAACAAAGTACGTAGAAACCATGCCGGCCTATGTACCTGACCTGTGTGCAAGTTTGGTTAAAATCCGTCCACGCGTTTGAGCGTCAAGTGGCGACACGAAAAAAAGTGTTAACTTTTTATAATATGTATAGAGATTATGTATAGATGAAAAACCTCATTTGTATGGGAGGTGCACCGCTCCCTTTTCCTATTTCAAAAAGTGATAGGTAATAGGAAAGGAACTTACTATGTATATACAACGTGTTACCAAATTTCAGTAGTCTAGCATTAATACCTCCAAAGATATTGAGTATGAAAGTTCCCTTTTGTATGGGAGGTGCCACGCCCCCTTTTCCGATTTGAAAAAAAAGTACGTAAGAACCATGCCGGGCTATGTATCTGACCTGTGTGTAAGTTTGGTTAAAATCCGTCTAGCGATAATAGTTGCATAGATAGGGGGCATGAAAGCTCCCATTTGTATGGGCGGTGCCACGCTACCTTTTCCGATTTCAAAAAGGGATAGGTATTAGGAAATTTCAGTAGTCTAGCGATAATAGTTGCATAGATAGGGGGTATGAAAGATCCCATTTGTATGGGAGACTTACTTTATACAACGCCTTACCAAAATTTAGTAGTCTAGCATTAATACCTCCAAAGATATTGAGTATGAAAGTTCCCATTTGTATGGGAAGTGCCACGCCCCCTTTTCCGATTTCAAAAAAAAGTACGTAAGAACTGTGCCGGGCTATGCACCTGACCTGTGTGTAAGTTTGGTTAAAATCCGTCCACGCATTCGAGAGTCAAGTGACGACACGAAAAAAAGTGTATACTTTTTATAATATGTATAGATGACAAATCTCATTTGTATGGGAGGTGCACCGCTCCCTTTTCCGATTTCAAAAAGGGATAGGTATTATGCAAGGGACTTACTTTATACAACCCCTTACCAAAATTTGGTAGTCTAGCATTAATACGTCCAAAGATATTGAGTATGAAAGTTCCCATTTGTATGGGAGATGCCACGCCCCCTTTTCCGATTTGAAAAAAAAGTACGTAAGAACCATGCCGGGCTATGTATCTGACCTGTGTGTAAGTTTGGTTAAAATCCGTCTAGCGATAATAGTTGCATAGATAGGGGGCATGAAAGCTCCCATTTGTATGGGCGGTGCCACGCTACCTTTTCCGATTTCAAAAAGGGATAGGTATTAGGAAATTTCAGTAGTCTAGCGATAATAGTTGCATAGATAGGGGGTATGAAAGATCCCATTTGTATGGGAGACTTACTTTATACAACGCCTTACCAAAATTTAGTAGTCTAGCATTAATACCTCCAAAGATATTGAGTATGAAAGTTCCCATTTGTATGGGAAGTGCCACGCCCCCTTTTCCGATTTAAAAAAAAAGTACGTAAGAACTGTGCCGGGCTATGCACCTGACCTGTGTGTAAGTTTGGTTAAAATCCGTCCACGCGGTTGAGCGTCAAGTGGCGAAACAAAAAAAAGTGTTTACTTTTTATAATATGTATAGATGAAAAATCTCATTTGTATGGGAGGTGAACCGCTCCCTTTTCCGATGTGAAAAAGTGATAGGTATTAGGAAAGGGACTTACTTTATACAACGCCTTACCAAAATTTGGTAGTCTAGCATTAATACCTCCAAAGATATTGAGTATGAAAGTTCCCATTTGTATGGGAAGTGCCACGCCCCCTTTTCCGATTTCAGAAAAAAGTACGTAAGAACTGTGCCGGGCTTTGCACCTGACCTGTGTGTAAGGTTGTTTAAAATCCGTTTGTATGGGAGGTGAACCGCTCCCTTTTCCGATGTGAAAAAGTGATAGGTATTAGGAAAGGGACTTACTTTATACAACGCCTTACCAAAATTTGGTAGTCTAGCATTAATACCTCCAAAGATATTGAGTATGAAAGTTCCCATTTGTATGGGGAGTGCCACGCCCCCTTTTCCGATTTCAAAAAAAAGTACGTAAGAACTGTGCCGGGCTTTGCACCTGACCTGTGTGTAAGGTTGTTTAAAATCCGTCCACGCATTCGAGCGTCAAGTGGCGACACAAAAAAAGTGTTTACTTTTTATAATATGTATAGATGAAAAATCTCATTTGTATGGGAGGTGAACCGCTCCCTTTTCCGATGTGAAAAAGTGATAGGTATTAGGAAAGGGACTTACTTTATACAACGCCTTACCAAAATTTGGTAGTCTAGCATTAATACCTCCAAAGATATTGAGTATGAAAGTTCCCATTTGTATGGGAAGTGCCACGCCCCCTTTTCCGATTTCAGAAAAAAGTACGTAAGAACTGTGCCGGGCTTTGCACCTGACCTGTGTGTAAGGTTGTTTAAAATCCGTCCACGCATTCGAGAGTCAAGTGACGACACGAACCATGCCGGGCTATGTATCTGACCTGTGTGTAAGTTTGGTTAAAATCCGTCTAGCGATAATAGTTGCATAGATAGGGGGCATGAAAGCTCCCATTTGTATGGGCGGTGCCACGCTACCTTTTCCGATTTCAAAAAGGGATAGGTATTAGGAAATTTCAGTAGTCTAGCGATAATAGTTGCATAGATAGGGGGTATGAAAGATCCCATTTGTATGGGAGACTTACTTTATACAACGCCTTACCAAAATTTAGTAGTCTAGCATTAATACCTCCAACGATATTGAGTATGAAAGTTCCCATTTGTATGGGAGGTGCCACGCCCCCTTTTCCGATTTCAAAAAAAAAAGTACGTAAGAACTGTGCCGGGCTATGCACCTAACCTGTGTGTAAGTTTGTTTAAAATCCGTCCACGCATTCGAGCGTCAAGTGGCGACACAAAAAAAGTGTTTACTTTTTATAAAATGTATAGATGAAAAATCTCATTTGTATGGGAGGTGAACCGCTCCCTTTTCCGATGTGAAAAAGTGATCGGTATTAGGAAAGGGACTTACTTTATACAACGCCTTACCAAAATTTGGTAGTCTAGCATTAATACCTCCAAAGATATTGAGTATGAAAGTTCCCATTTGTATGGGGAGTGCCACGCCCCCTTTTCCGATTTCAAAAAAAAGTACGGAAGAACTGTGCCGGGCTATGCACCTGACCTGTGTGTAAGTTTGTTTAAAATCCATCCACGCATTCGAGAGTCAAGTGGCGACACGAAAAAAGTGTATACTTTTTATAATATGTATAGATGACAAATCTCATTTGTATGGGAGGTGCACCGCTCCCTTTTCCAATTTCAAAATGGGACAGGTATTATGCAAGGGACTTACTTTATACAACGCCTTACCAAAATTTAGTAGTCTAGCATTAATATCTCCAAAGATATTGAGTATGAAAGTTCCCATTTGTATGGGAGATGCCACGCCCCCTTTTCCGATTTGAAAAAAAAAGTACGTAAGAACCATGCCGGGCTATGTACCTGACCTGTGTGTAAGTTTGGTTAAAATCCGTCCACGCATTCGAGAGTCAAGTGACGACACGAAAAAAAGCGTATACTTTTTATAATATGTATAGATGACAAATCTCATTTGTATGGGAGGTGCACCGCTCCCTTTTCCGATTTCAAAAAGGGATAGGTATTATGCAAGGGACTTACTTTATACAACGCCTTACCAAAATTTGGTAGTCTAGCATTAATACCTCCAAAGATATTGAGTATGAAAGTTCCCATTTGTATGGGAGATGCCATGCCCCCTTTTCCGATTTGAAAAAAAAGTACGTAAGAACCATGCCGGGCTATGTACCTGACCTGTGTGTAAGTTTGGTTAAAATCCGTCAAGCGATAATAGTTGCATAGATAGGGGGTATGAAAGATCCAATTTGTGTGGGAGGGGCCACGCCCCCTTTACCGATTTTAAAAAGCGATAGGTATTAGGAAAGGGACTTACTTTATACAACGCCTTACCAAAATTTAGTAGTCTAGCATTAATACCTCCAAAGATATTGAGTATGAAGGTTCCCTTTTGTATGGGAGGTGCCACGCCCCCTTCTCCGATTTGAAAAAAAAATACGTAAGAACCATGCCGGGCTATGTATCTGCTCTGTGTGTAAGTTTGGTTAAAATCCGTCTAGCGATAATAGTTGCATAGATAAGGGGTATGAAAGATCCCATTTGTATGGGAGGCGCCACGCCCCCTTTTCCGATTTCAAAAAGGGATAGGTATTAGGAAACGGACTTACTCTATACAACGCCTTACCAAAATTAAGTAGTCAAGCATTAATACCTCCAAAGATATTGAGTATGAAAATTCCCATTTGTATGGGAGATGCCACGCCCCCTTTTCCGATTTGAAAAATAAAGTACGTAAGAACCATGCCGGGCTATGTACTTGACCTGTGTGTAAGTTTGGTTAAAATCCGTCAAGCGATAATAGTTGCATAGATAAGGGGTATGAAAGATCCCATTTGTATGGGAGGCGCCACGCCCCCTTTTCCGATTTCAAAAAGGGATAGGTATTAGGAAACGGACTTACTCTATACAACGCCTTACCAAAATTAAGTAGTCAAGCATTAATACCTCCAAAGATATTGAGTATGAAAATTCCCATTTGTATGGGAGGTGCCACGCCCCCTTCTCCGATTTGAAAAAAAAATACGTAAGAACCATGCCGGGCTATGTATCTGCTCTGTGTGTAAGTTTGGTTAAAATCCGTCTAGCGATAATAGTTGCATAGATAAGGGGTATGAAAGATCCCATTTGTATGGGGGGCGCCACGCCCCCTTTTCCGATTTCAAAGAGGGATAGGTATTAGGAAACGGACTTACTCTATACAACGCCTTACCAAAATTAAGTAGTCTAGCATTAATACCTCCAAAGATATTGAGTATGAAAGTTCCCTTTTGTATGGGAGGTGCCACGCCCCCTTTTCCGATTTGAAAAAAACGTACGTAAGAACCGTGCCGGGCTATGTACCTGACCTGTGTGTAAGTTTGGTTAAAATCCGTCCACGCATTCGAGAGTCAAGTGGCGACACGAAAAAAAGTGTATACTTTTTATAATATGTATAGATGACAAATCTCATTTGTATGGGAGGTGCACCGCTCCCTTTTCCGATTTCAAAAAGGGATAGTTATTATGCAAGGGACTTACTTTATACAACCCCTTACCAAAATTTGGTAGTCTAGCATTAATACCTCCAAAGATATTGAGTATGAAAGTTCCCATTTGTATGGGAGATGCCACGCCCCCTTTTCCGATTTCAAAAAGGGATAGGTATTAGGAAACGGACTTACTCTATACAACGCCTTACCAAAATTAAGTAGTCAAGCATTAATACCTCCAAAGATATTGAGTATGAAAATTCCCATTTGTATGGGAGGTGCCACGCCCCCTTCTCCGATTTGAAAAAAAAATACGTAAGAACCATGCCGGGCTATGTATCTGCTCTGTGTGTAAGTTTGGTTAAAATCCGTCTAGCGATAATAGTTGCATAGATAAGGGGTATGAAAGATCCCATTTGTATGGGAGGCGCCACGCCCCCTTTTCCGATTTCAAAAAGGGATAGGTATTAGGAAACGGACTTACTCTATACAACGCCTTACCAAAATTAAGTAGTCAAGCATTAATACCTCCAAAGATATTGAGTATGAAAATTCCCATTTGTATGGGAGATGCCACGCCCCCTTTTCCGATTTGAAAAATAAAGTACGTAAGAACCATGCCGGGCTATGTATCTGACCTGTGTGTAAGTTTGGTTAAAATCCGTCTAGCGATAATAGTTGCATAGATAAGGGGTATGAAAGATCCCATTTGTATGGGAGGTGCCACGCCCCCTTTTCCGATTTCAAAAAGGGATAGGTATTAGGAAACGGACTTACTCTATACAACGCCTTACCAAAATTAAGTAGTCAAGCATTAATACCTCCAAAGATATTGAGTATGAAAATTCCCATTTGTATGGGAGGTGCCACGCCCCCTTTTCCGATTTCAAAAAAAGTACGTAGGAACCATGCTGGCCTATGTACCTGACCTGTGTGCAAGTTTGGTTAAAATCCTTCCACGCGTCTGAGAGTCAAGTGGCGACACGAAAAAAAGTGTTTACTTTTTATAATATGTATAGAGATTATGTATAGATGAAAAACCTCATCTGTATGGGAGGTGCACCGCTCCCTTTTCCTATTTCAATAAGTGATAGGTAATAGGAAAGGGACTTACTATATACAACGTCTTACCAAATTTCAGTAGTCTAGCGATAATAATTGCATAGATAGGGGGCATGAAAGCTCCCATTTGTATGGGAGGTGCCACGCTACCTTTTCCGATTTCAAAAAGGGATAGGTATTAGGAAATTTCAGTAGTCTAGCGATAATAGTTGCATAGATAGGGGGTATGAAAGATCCCATTTGTATGGGAGACTTACTTTATACAACGCCTTACCAAAATTTAGTAGTCTAGCATTAATACCTCCAAAGATATTGAGTATGAAAGTTCCCATTGGTATGGGAGGTGCCACGCCCCCTTTTCCGATTTCAAAAAAAAAGTACGTAAGAACTGTGCCGGGCTATGCACCTAACCTGTGTGTAAGTTTGTTTAAAATCCGTCCACGCATTCGAGCGTCAAGTGGCGACACAAAAAAAAGTGTTTACTTTTTATAATATGTATAGATGAAAAATCTCATTTGTATGGGAGGTGCACCGCTCCCTTTTCCGATGTGAAAAAGTGATAGGTATTAGGAAAGGGACTTACTTTATACAACGCCTTACCAAAATTTAATAGTCTAGCATTAATACCTCCAAAGATATTGAGTATGAAAGTTCCCATTTGTATGGGAGGTGCCACGCCCCCTTTTCCGATTTCAAAAAAAAGTACGTAAGAACTGTGCCGGGCTATGCACCTGACCTGTGTGCAAGTTTGGTTAAAATCCGTCCACGCGTTTGAGCGTCAAGTGGCGACACGAAAAAAAGTGTTTACTTTTTATAATATGTATATAGATTATGTATAGATGAAAAACCTCATTTGTATGGGAGGTGCACCGCTCCCTTTTCCTATTTCAAAAAGTGATAGGTAATAGGAAAGGGACTTACTATATACAACGTCTTACCAAATTTCAGTAGTCTAGCGATAATAATTGCATAGATAGGGGGCATGAAAATTCCCATTTGTATGGGAGGTGCCACGCCCCCTTTTCCGATTTTAAAAGTGATAGGTATTAGGAAAGGGGCTTACTATATACAACGTCTTACCAAATTTCAGTAGTCTAGCGATAATAATTGCATAGATAGGGGGCATGAAAGATCCCATTTGTATGGGAGGTGCCACGCCCCCTTTTCCGATTTCAAAAAGGGATAGGTATTAGGAAACGGACTTACTCTATACAACGCCTTACCAAAATTAAGTAGTCAAGCATTAATACCTCCAAAGATATTGAGTATGAAAGTTCCCATTGGTATGGGAGGTGCCACGCCCCCTTTTCCGATTTCAAAAAAAAAGTACGTAAGAACTGTGCCGGGCTATGCACCTAACCTGTGTGTAAGTTTGTTTAAAATCCGTCCACGCATTCGAGCGTCAAGTGGCGACACAAAAAAAAGTGTTTACTTTTTATAATATGTATAGATGAAAAATCTCATTTGTATGGGAGGTGCACCGCTCCCTTTTCCGATGTGAAAAAGTGATAGGTATTAGGAAAGGGACTTACTTTATACAACGCCTTACCAAAATTTAATAGTCTAGCATTAATACCTCCAAAGATATTGAGTATGAAAGTTCCCATTTGTATGGGAGGTGCCACGCCCCCTTTTCCGATTTCAAAAAAAAGTACGTAAGAACTGTGCCGGGCTATGCACCTGACCTGTGTGCAAGTTTGGTTAAAATCCGTCCACGCGTTTGAGCGTCAAGTGGCGACACGAAAAAAAGTGTTTACTTTTTATAATATGTATATAGATTATGTATAGATGAAAAACCTCATTTGTATGGGAGGTGCACCGCTCCCTTTTCCTATTTCAAAAAGTGATAGGTAATAGGAAAGGGACTTACTATATACAACGTCTTACCAAATTTCAGTAGTCTAGCGATAATAGTTGCATAGATAGGGGGCATGAAAGCTCCCATTTGTATGGGAGGTGCCACGCTACCTTTTCCGATTTCAAAAAGGGATAGGTATTAGGAAATTTCAGTACTCTAGCGATAGTAGTTGCATAGATAGGGGGTATGAAAGATCCCATTTGTATGGGAGACTTACTTTATACAACGCCTTACCAAAATTTAGTAGTCTAGCATTAATACCTCCAAAGATATTGAGTATGAAAGTTCCCATTTGTATGGGAGGTGCCACGCCCCCTTTTCCGATTTCAAAAAAAAAGTACGTAAGAACTGTGCCGGGCTATGCACCTAACCTGTGTGTAAGTTTGTTTAAAATCCGTCCACGCATTCGAGCGTCAAGTGGCGACACAAAAAAAAGTGTTTACTTTTTAGAATATGTATAGATGAAAAATCTCATTTGTATGGGAGGTGCACCGCTCCCTTTTCCGATTTCAAAAAGGGATAGGTATTATGCAAGGGACTTACTTTATACAACGCCTTACCAAAATTTAGTAGTCTAGCATTAATATCTCCAAAGATATTGAGTATGAAAGTTCCCATTTGTATGGGAGATGCCACGCCCCCTTTTCCGATTTGAAAAAAAAGTACGTAAGAACCATGCCGGGCTATGTACCTGACCTGTGTGTAAGTTTGGTTAAAATCCGTCAAGCGATAATAGTTGCATAGATAGGGGGTATGACAGATCCAATTTGTGTGGGAGGGGCCACGCCCCCTTTTCCGATTTTAAAAAGGGATAGGTATTAGGAAAGGGACTTACTTTATACAACGCCTTCCCAAAATTTAGTAGCATTAATACCTCCAAAGATATTGAGTATGAAACTTCATATTTGTATGGGAGGTGCCACGCCCCCTTTTTTCGATTTCAAAAAAAAGTACGTAAGAACCATTCCGGGCTACGTACCTGACCTGTGTGTAAGGTTGTTTAAAATCCGTCCACGCATTCGAGAGTCAAGTGACGACACGAAAAAAAGTGTATACTTTTTATAATATGTATAGATGACAAATCTCATTTGTATGGGAGGTGCACCGCTCCCTTTTCCGATTTCAAAAAGGGATAGGTATTATGCAAGGGACTTACTTTATACAATGCCTTATCAAAGATATTGAGTATGAAAGTTCCCATTTGTATGGGAAGTGCCACGCCCCCTTTTCCGATTTCAAAAAAAAGTACGTAAGAACTGTGCCGGGCTATGCACCTGACGTGTGTGTAAGTTGGTTTAAAATCCGTCCACGCATTCGAGAGTCAAGTGGCGACACGAAAAAAAGTGTATACTTTTTATAATATGTATAGATGACAAATCTCATTTGTATGGGAGGTGCACCGCTCCCTTTTCCGATTTCAAAAAGGGATAGGTATTATGCAAGGGACTTACTTTATACAACGCCTTACCAAAATTTAGTAGTCTAGCATTAATATCTCCAAAGATATTGAGTATGAAAGTTCCCATTTGTATGGGAGATGCCACGCCCCCTTTTCCGATTTGAAAAAAAAGTACGTAAGAACCATGCCGGGCTATGTATCTGACCTGTGTGTAAGTTTGGTTAAAATCCGTCTAGCGATAATAGTTGCATAGATAAGGGGTATGAAAGATCCCATTTGTGTGGGAGGTGCCACGCCCCCTTTTCCGATTTCAAAAAGGGATAGGTATTAGGAAACGGACTTACTCTATACAACGCCTTACCAAAATTTAATAGTCTAGCATTAATACCTCCAAAGATATTGAGTATGAAAGTTCCCATTTGTATGGGAGGTGCCACGCCCCCTTTTCCGATTTCAAAAAAAAGTACGTAAGAACTGTGCCGGGCTATGCACCTGACCTGTGTGCAAGTTTGGTTAAAATCCGTCCACGCGTTTGAGCGTCAAGTGGCGACACAAAAAAAAGTGTTTACTTTTTATAATATGTATATAGATTATGTATAGATGAAAAACCTCATTTGTATGGGAGGTGCACCGCTCCCTTTTCCTATTTCAAAAAGTGATAGGTAATAGGAAAGGGACTTACTATATACAACGTCTTACCAAATTTCAGTAGTCTAGCGATAATAGTTGCATAGATAGGGGGCATGAAAGCTCCCATTTGTATGGGAGGTGCCACGCTACCTTTTCCGATTTCAAAAAGGGATAGGTATTAGGAAATTTCAGTACTCTAGCGATAGTAGTTGCATAGATAGGGGGTATGAAAGATCCCATTTGTATGGGAGACTTACTTTATACAACGCCTTACCAAAATTTAGTAGTCTAGCATTAATACCTCCAAAGATATTGAGTATGAAAGTTCCCATTTGTATGGGAGGTGCCACGCCCCCTTTTCCGATTTCAAAAAAAAAGTACGTAAGAACTGTGCCGGGCTATGCACCTAACCTGTGTGTAAGTTTGTTTAAAATCCGTCCACGCGTTCGAGCGTCAAGTGGCGACACAAAAAAAAGTGTTTACTTTTTAGAATATGTATAGATGAAAAATCTCATTTGTATGGGAGGTGCACCGCTCCCTTTTCCGATTTCAAAAAGGGATAGGTATTATGCAAGGGACTTACTTTATACAACGCCTTACCAAAATTTAGTAGTCTAGCATTAATATCTCCAAAGATATTGAGTATGAAAGTTCCCATTTGTATGGGAGATGCCACGCCCCCTTTTCCGATTTGAAAAAAAAGTACGTAAGAACCATGCCGGGCTATGTACCTGACCTGTGTGTAAGTTTGGTTAAAATCCGTCAAGCGATAATAGTTGCATAGATAGGGGGTATGACAGATCCAATTTGTGTGGGAGGGGCCACGCTCCCTTTTCCGATTTTAAAAAGGGATAGGTATTAGGAAAGGGACTTACTTTATACAACGCCTTCCCAAAATTTAGTAGCATTAATACCTCCAAAGATATTGAGTATGAAAGTTCATATTTGTATGGGAGGTGCCACGCCCCCTTTTTTCGATTTCAAAAAAAAGTACGTAAGAACCATTCCGGGCTACGTACCTGACCTGTGTGTAAGGTTGTTTAAAATCCGTCCACGCATTCGAGAGTCAAGTGACGACACGAAAAAAAGTGTATACTTTTTATAATATGTATAGATGACAAATCTCATTTGTATGGGAGGTGCACCGCTCCCTTTTCCGATTTCAAAAAGGGATAGGTATTATGCAAGGGACTTACTTTATACAATGCCTTATCAAAGATATTGAGTATGAAAGTTCCCATTTGTATGGGAAGTGCCACGCCCCCTTTTCCGATTTCAAAAAAAAGTACGTAAGAACTGTGCCGGGCTATGCACCTGACGTGTGTGTAAGTTGGTTTAAAATCCGTCCACGCATTCGAGAGTCAAGTGGCGACACGAAAAAAAGTGTATACTTTTTATAATATGTATAGATGACAAATCTCATTTGTATGGGAGGTGCACCGCTCCCTTTTCCGATTTCAAAAAGGGATAGGTATTATGCAAGGGACTTACTTTATACAACGCCTTACCAAAATTTAGTAGTCTAGCATTAATATCTCCAAAGATATTGAGTATGAAAGTTCCCATTTGTATGGGAGATGCCACGCCCCCTTTTCCGATTTGAAAAAAAAGTACGTAAGAACCATGCCGGGCTATGTATCTGACCTGTGTGTAAGTTTGGTTAAAATCCGTCTAGCGATAATAGTTGCATAGATAAGGGGTATGAAAGATCCCATTTGTGTGGGAGGTGCCACGCCCCCTTTTCCGATTTCAAAAAGGGATAGGTATTAGGAAACGGACTTACTCTATACAACGCCTTACCAAAATTAAGTAGTCAAGCATTAATACCTCCAAAGATATTGAGTATGAAAATTCCCATTTGTATGGGAGGTGCCACGCCCCCTTTTCCGATTTCAAAAAGTGATAGGTAATAGGAAAGGGACTTACGATATACAACGTCTTACCAAATTTCAGTAGTCTAGCGATAATAATTGCATAGATAGGGGGCATGAAAGCTCCCATTTGTACGGGAGGTGCCACGCTACCTTTTCCGATTTCAAAAAGGGATAGGTATTAGGAAACGGACTTACTCTATACAACGCCTTACCAAAATTAAGTAGTCAAGCATTAATACCTCCAAAGATATTGAGTATGAAAATTCCCATTTGTATGGGAGGTGCCACGCCCCCTTTTCCGATTTCAAAAAGTGATAGGTATTAGGAAAGGGACTTACTATATACAACGTCTTACCAAATTTCAGTAGTCTAGCGATAATAATTGCATAGATAGGGGGCATGAAAGATCCCATTTGTATGGGAGGTGCCACGCCCCCTTTTCCGATTTCAAAAAGGGATAGGTATTAGGAAACGGACTTACTCTATACAACGCCTTACCAAAATTAAGTAGTCAAGCATTAATACCTCCAAAGATATTGAGTATGAAAGTTCCCATTGGTATGGGAGGTGCCACGCCCCCTTTTCCGATTTCAAAAAAAAAGTACGTAAGAACTGTGCCGGGCTATGCACCTAACCTGTGTGTAAGTTTGTTTAAAATCCGTCCACGCATTCGAGCGTCAAGTGGCGACACGAAAAAAAGTGTTTACTTTTTATAATATGTATATAGATTATGTATAGATGAAAAACCTCATTTGTATGGGAGGTGCACCGCTCCCTTTTCCTATTTCAAAAAGTGATAGGTAATAGGAAAGGGACTTACTATATACAACGTCTTACCAAATTTCAGTAGTCTAGCGATAATAGTTGCATAGATAGGGGGCATGAAAGCTCCAATTTGTAAGGGAGGTGCCACGCTACCTTTTCCGATTTCAAAAAGTAATAGGTATTAGGAAATTTCAGTAGTCTAGCGATAATAGTTGCATAGATAGGGGGTATGAAAGATCCCATTTGTATGGGAGACTTACTTTATACAACGCCTTACCAAAATTTAGTAGTCTAGCATTAATACCTCCAAAGATATTGAGTATGAAAGTTCCCATTTGTATGGGAGGTGCCACGCCCCCTTTTCCGATTTCAAAAAAAAAGTACGTAAGAACTGTGCCGGGCTATGCACCTAACCTGTGTGTAAGTTTGTTTAAAATCCGTCCACGCATTCGAGAGTCAAGTGGCGACACGAAAAAAAGTGTATACTATATAATATAATATAATATGTATAGATGACAAATCTCATTTGTATGGGAGGTGCACCGCTCCCTTTTCCGATTTCAAAAAGGGATAGGTATTATGCAAGGGACTTACTTTATACAACGCCTTACCAAAATTTAGTAGTCTAGCATTAATACCTCCAAAGATATTGAGTATGAAAATTCCCATTTGTATGGGAGGTGCCACGCCCCCTTTTCCGATTTCAAAAAGTGATAGGTAATAGGAAAGGGACTTACTATATACAACGTCTTACCAAATTTCAGTAGTCTAGCGATAATAATTGCATAGATAGGGGGCATGAAAGATCCCATTTGTATGGGAGGTGCCACGCCCCCTTTTCCGATTTCAAAAAGGGATAGGTATTATGCAAGGGACTTACTTTATGCAACGCCTTACCAAAATTTGGTAGTCTAGCATTAATACCTCCAAAGATATTGAGTATGAAAGTTCCCATTTGTATGGGAAGTGCCACGCCCCCTTTTCCGATTTCAAAAAAAAGTAAGTAAGAACTGTGCCGGGCTATGCACCTGACGTGTGTGTAAGTTGGTTTAAAATCCGTCCACGCATTCGAGAGTCAAGTGGCGACACGAAAAAAAGTGTATACTTTTTATAATATGTATAGATGACAAATCTCATTTGTATGGGAGGTGCACCGCTCCCTTTTCCGATTTCAAAAAGGGATAGGTATTATGCAAGGGACTTACTTTATGCAACGCCTTACCAAAATTTGGTAGTCTAGCATTAATACCTCCAAAGATATTGAGTATGAAAGTTCATATTTGTATGGGAAGTGCCACGCCCCCTTTTCCGATTTCAAAAAAAAGTACGTAAGAACCATGCCGGGCTATGTACCTGACCTGTGTGTACGTTTGGTTAAAATCCGTCTAACGATAATAGTTGCATAGATACGGGGTATGAAAGATCCCATTTGTATGGGAGGTGCCACGCCCCCTTTTCCTTTTAATAGCATAATTCGTGAAAAGCAACGGGTCTTTTTGAAGAAAGATGTTCATGGTTGTCGAACAAAAAAAATTAAAATGGATCGGTACTCAGTCTTTAGAAATCATCATACACATTTGGATGAAACAAAATGTTGTAGAATTCAATCTCCCTACTACACAAATAAGTACATATAAGCATATATACATACAAACATCCGAAAACATTTTTTTTAACTTTAGGAGTATATATGGATGTTTAAAAATATGCATGCATTCTTTTTCTTGTTTGTTGCACTAATCTGGCACCATGCATAAATATGTATGTGAAGCCGAAATAAAAGGGAAATTATGTAACATACATACATACGTCCGAAGTGAAGTAACGCTACCGAGCTCTTTCGCGAATTCATCAAATGAATGGCTCACCACAGCTGTCGCTTAAAGCACGCTGACTTATTCGGTTGGCAGCGAACAAACACACAAACAGATTTTTTTGGAAAAAGTGCTGCTTTTGTTTAAACAATTTTGGTTAAATTAAAAAAAAAATCAACTATTTTTTTCGATGCAGAACGAAAGTAAATATTTCAAAGTCTAACTTCAAGGAAGATTCATTCTAATCGGTTGATTAGGTTATGATGTATGGCTATGTAAACCAAAAATTTATTTTTTTTTACCACATTTTGTCCGATTGCCTCGCCTCCTTTATATATTCCTTCACATTATATAAAAAAAGTCCATCTCACACAGCTGAGCTTTAAAATGCAAAGCCAATTCCGTACATAGCTTTTTAGCGACTTTATTTTATAAGTAGTATAGATATAGATTACGTATAGATGCAAAAATCTCATTTGTATGGGAGGTGCACCGCTGCCTTTTCCGATTTTTAAAAGTGATAGGCAATAGGAAAGGGACTTACTTTATACAACGTCTTACCAAAATTTAGTAGTCTAGCATTAATACATCCAAAGATATTGAGTATGAAAGTTCCCATTGGTTTGGGAGGTGTCACGCCCCCTTTTCCCATTTAAAAAAAAAATACGTTAGAACGATGTCGAGCTATGTACCTGACCTGTGTGTAAGTTTGGTTAAAATCCATCTAGCGATAATAGTTGCATAGATAGGGGGTATGAAAGATCTCATTTGTATGGGAGGTGCCGCGCCCCCTTTTCCGATTTCAAAAAGGGATAGGTATTAGGAAAGAGACTTACTTTATACAACGTCTTACCAAAATTTAGTAGTCTAGCATTAATACCTTCAAAGATATTGAGTATGAAAGTTCCCATTGGTTTGGGAGGTGTCACGCCCCCTTTTCCCATTTAAAAAAAAATACGTTAGAACGATGTTGAGCTATGTACCTGACCTGTGTGCAAGTTTGGTTAAAATCCATCTAGCGATAATAGTTGCATAGATATGTGGTATGAAAGATCCCATTTGTATGGGAGGTGCCACGCCCCCTTTTCCGATTTCAAAAAGGGATAGGTAGTAGGAAAGGGACTTACTTTATACAACGCCTTACCAAAATTTAGTAGTCTAGCATTAATACCTCCAAAGATATTGAGTATGAAAGTTCCCTTTTGTATGGGAGGTGCCACGCCCCTTTTCCGATTTGGAAAAAATGTACGTAAGAACCATGCCGGGCTATGTATCTGACCTGTGTGTAAGTTTGGTTAAAATCCGTCTAGCGATAATAGTTGCATATATAAGGGGTATGAAAGATCCCATTTGTATGGGAGGTGCCACGCCTCCTTTTCCGATTTGGAAAAAAAGTACGTAAGAACCATGCCGGGCTATGTACCTGACCTGTGTGCAAGTTTGGTTAAAATCCATCTAGCGATAATAGTTGCATAGATATGTGGTATGAAAGATCCCATTTGTATGGGAGGTGCCACGCCCCCTTTTCCGATTTCAAAAAGGGATAGGTAGTAGGAAAGGGACTTACTTTATACAACGCCTTACCAAAATTTAGTAGTCTAGCATTAATACCTCCAAAGATATTGAGTATGAAAGTTCCCTTTTGTATGGGAGGTGCCACGCCCCTTTTCCGATTTGGAAAAAAAGTACGTAAGAACCATGCCGGGCTATGTACCTGACCTGTGTGCAAGTTTGGTTAAAATCCGTCCACGCGTTTGAGCGTCAAGTGGCGACACGAAAAAAAGTGTTTACTTTTTATAATATGTATAGATGAAAAATCTCATTTGTATGGGAGGTGCATCGCTCCCTTTTCCGATGTGAAAAAGTGATAGGTATTAGGAAAGGGACTTACTTTATACAACGCCTTACAAAAATTTGGTAGTCTAGCATTAATACCTCCAAAGGTATTGAGTATGAAAGTTCCCATTTGTATGGGAGGTGCCACGCCCCCTTTTCCGATTTAAAAAAAGTACGTAAGAACTGTGCCGGGCTATGCACCTGACCTGTGTGTAAGTTTGTTTAAAATCCGTCCACGCATTCGAGAGTCAAGTGGCGACACGAAAAAAAGTGTATACTTTTTATGATATGTATGGATGACAAATCTCATTTGTATGGGAGGTGCACCGCTCCCTTTTCCGATTTCAAAAAGGGATAGGTATTATGCAAGGGACTTACTTTATACAACGCCCTACTAAAATTTAGTAGTCTAGCATTAATACCTCTAAAGATATTGAGTATGAAAGTTCCCATTGGTATGGGAGGTGCCACGCCCCCTTTTCCGATTTCAAAAAAAAGTACGTAAGAACCATGCCGGGCTATGTACCTGACCTGTGTGTAAGTTTGGTTAAAATCCGTCAAGCGATAATAGTTGCATCGATAGGGGGTATGAAAGATCCAATCTGTGTGGGAGGGGCCACGCCCCCTTTTTCCGATTTTAAAAAGCGATAGGTATTAGGAAAGGGACTTACTTTATACAACGCCTTACCAAAATTTAGTAGTCTAGCATTAATACCTCCAAAGATATTGAGTATGAAAGTTCCCTTTTGTATGGGAGGTGCCACGCCCCCTTTTCCGATTTGAAAAAAAAGTAAGTAAGAACCATGCCGGGCTATGTATCTGACCTGTGTGTAAGTTTGGTTAAAATCCGTCTAGCGATAATAGTTGCATAGATAAGGGGTATGAAAGATCCCATTTGTATGGGAGGTGCCACGCCCCCTTTTCCGATTTCAAAAAGGGATAGGTATTAGGAAACGGACTTACTCTATACAACGCCTTACCAAAATTTAGTAGTCAAGCATTAATACCTCCAAAGATATTGAGTATGAAAATTCCCATTTGTATGGGAGGTGCCACGCCCCCTTTTCCGATTTCAAAAAAAGTACGTAGGAACCATGCCGGCCTATGTGCCTGACCTGTGTGCAAGTTTGGTTAAAATCCGCCCACGCGTTTGAGCGTCAAGTGGCGACACGAAAAAAAGTGTTTAACTTTTTATAATATGTATAGAGATTATGTATAAATGAAAAACCTCATTTGTATGGGAGGTGCACCGCTCCCTTTTCCTATTTCAAAAAGTGATAGGTAATAGGAAAGGGACTTACTATATACAACGTCTTACCAAATTTCAGTAGTCTAGCGATAATAGTTGCATAGATAGGGGGCATGAAAGCTCCCATTTGTATGGGAGGTGCCACGCTACCTTTTCCGATTTCAAAAAGGGATAGGTTTTAGGAAATTTCAGTAGTCTAGCGATAATAGTTGCATAGATAGGGGGTATGAAAGATCCCATTTGTATGGGAGACTTACTTTATATAACGCCTTACCAAAATTTAGTAGTCTAGCATTAATACCTCTAAAGATATTGAGTATGAAAGTTCCCATTGGTATGGGAGATGCTACGCCCCCTTTTCCGATTTCAAAAAAAAAGTACGTAAGAACTGTGCCGGGCTATGCACCTAACCTGTGTGTAAGTTTGTTTAAAATCCGTCCACGCATTCGAGCGTCAAGTGGCGACACAAAAAAAAGTGTTTACTTTTTATAATATGTATAGATGAAAAATCTCATTTGTATGGGAGGTGCACCGCTCCCTTTTCCGATGTGAAAAAGTGATAGGTATTAGGAAAAGGACTTACTTTATACAACGCCTTACCAAAATTTGGTAGTCTAGCATTAATACCTCCAAAGATATTGAGTATGAAAGTTCCCATTTGTATGGGAGGTGCCACGCCCCCTTTTCCGATTTAAAAAAAGTACGTAAGAACTGTGCCGGGCTATGCACCTGACCTGTGGGTAAGATTGTTTAAAATCCGTCCACGCATTCGAGAGTCAAGTGGCGACACGAAAAAAAGTGTATACTTTTTATAATATGTATAGATGACAAATCTCATTTGTATGGGAGGTGCACCGCTCCCTTTTCCGATTTCAAAAAGGGATAGGTATTATGCAAGGGACTTACTTTATACAACGCCTTACCAAAATTTAGTAGTCTAGCATTAATATCTCCAAAGATATTGAGTATGAAAATTCCCATTTGTATGGGAGGTGCCACGCCCCCTTTTCCGATTTCAAAAAAAGTACGTAGGAACCATACCGGCCTATGTGCCTGACCTGTGCGCAAGTTTGGTTAAAATCCGTCCACGCGTTTGAGCGTCAAGTGGCGACACGAAAAAAAGTGTTTACTTTTTATAATATGTATAGAGATTATGTATAGATGAAAAACCTCATTTGTATGGGAGGTGCACCGCTCCCTTTTCCTATTTCAAAAAGTGATAGGTAATAGGAAAGGGACTTACTATATACAACGTCTTACCAAAGTTCAGTAGTCTAGCGATAATAGTTGCATAGATAGGGGGCATGAAAGCTCCCATTTGTATGGGAGGTGCCACGCTACCTTTTCCGATTTCAAAAAGGGATAGGTATTAGGAAATTTCAGTAGTCTAGCGATAATAGTTGCATAGATAAGGGGTATGAAAGATCCCATTTGTATGGGAGGTGCCACGCCCCCTTTTCCGATTTCAAAAAGGGATAGGTATTAGGAAACGGACTTACTCTATACAACGCCTTACCAAAATTTAGTAGTCTAGCATTAATACCTCCAAAGATATTGAGTATGAAAGTTCCCTTTTGTATGGGAGGTGCCACGCCCCCTTTTCCGATTTGAAAAAAAAGTACGTAAGAACCATGCCGGGCTATGTATCTGAGCTGTGTGTAAGTTTGGTTAAAATCCGTCTAGCGATAATAGTTGCATAGATAGGGGGTATGAAAGATCCCATTTGTATGGGAGACTTACTTTATACAACGCCTTACCAAAATTTAGTAGTCTAGCATTAAGACCTCCAAAGATATTGAGTATGAAAGTTCCCATTTGTATGGGAGGTGCCACGCCCCCTTTTCCGATTTCAAAAAAAAGTACGTAAGAACTGTGCCGGGCTATGCACCTGACCTGTGTGTAAGTTTGTTTAAAATCCGTCCACGCATTCGAGCGTCAAGTGGCGACACAAAAAAAAGTGTTTACTTTTTATAATATGTATAGATGAAAAATCTCATTTGTATGGGAGGTGCACCGCTCCCTTTTCCGATGTGAAAAAGTGATAGGTATTAGGAAAGGGACTTACTTTATACAACGCCTTACCAAAATTTGGTAGTCTAGCATTAATACCTCCAAAGATATTGAGTATGAAAGTTCCCATTTGTATGGGAAGTGCCACGCCCCCTTTTCCGATTTCAAAAAAAAGTACGTAAGAACTGTGCCGGGCTATGCACCTAACCTGTGTGTAAGTTTGTTTAAAATCCGTCCACGCATTCGAGCGTCAAGTGGCGACACAAAAAAAAGTGTTTACTTTTTATAATATGTATAGATGAAAAATCTCATTTGTATGGGAGGTGCACCGCTCCCTTTTCCGATGTGAAAAAGTGATAGGTATTAGGAAAGGGACTTACTTTATACAACGCCTTACCAAAATTTGGTAGTCTAGCATTAATACCTCCAAAGATATTGAGTATGAAAGATCCCATTTGTATGGGAGGTGCCACGCCCCCTTTTCCGATTTCAAAAAGGGATAGGTATTAGGAAACGGACTTACTCTATACAACGCCTTACCAAAATTTAGTAGTCTAGCATTAATACCTCCAAAGATATTGAGTATGAAAGTTCCCTTTTGTATGGGAGGTGCCACGCCCCCTTTTCCGATTTGACAAAAAAGTACGTAAGAACCATGCCGGGCTATGTACTTGACCTGTGTGTAAGTTTGGTTAAAATCCGTCTAGCGATAATAGTTGCATAGATAGGGGGTACGAAAGATCCCATTTGTATGGGAGACTTACTTTATACAACGCCTTACCAAAATTTAGTAGTCTAGCATTAATACCTCCAAAGATATTGAGTATGAAAGTTCCCATTTGTATGGGAGGTGCCACGCCCCCTTTTCCGATTTCAAAAAAAAGTACGTAAGAACTGTGCCGGGCTATGCACCTAACCTGTGTGTAAGTTTGTTTAAAATCCGTCCACGCATTCGAGCGTCAAGTGGCGACACAAAAAAAAGTGTTTATTTTTTATAATATGTATAGATGAAAAATCTCATTTGTATGGGAGGTGCACCGCTCCCTTTTCCGATGTGAAAAAGTGATAGGTATTAGGAAAGGGACTTACTTTATACAACGCCTTACCAAAATTTGGTAGTCTAGCATTAATACCTCCAAAGATATTGAGTATGAAAGTTCCCATTTGTATGGGAAGTGCCACGCCCCCTTTTCCGATTTCAAAAAAAAGTACGTAAGAACTGTGCCGGGCTATGCACCTGACCTGTGTGTAAGTTTGTTTAAAATCCGTCCACGCATTCGAGAGTCAAGTGGCGACACGAAAAAAGTGTATACTTTTTATAATATGTATAGATGACAAATCTCATTTGTATGGGAGGTGCACCGCTCCCTTTTCCGATTTCAAAATGGGATAGGTATTATGCAAGGGACTTACTTTATACAACGCCTTACCAAAATTTAGTAGTCTAGCATTAATATCTCCAAAGATATTGAGTATGAAAGTTCCCATTTGTATGGGAGATGCCACGCCCCCTTTTCCGATTTGAAAAAAAAGTACGTAAGAACCATGCCGGGCTATGTACCTGACCTGTGTGTAAGTTTGGTTAAAATCCGTCAAGCGATAGGGTATGAAAGATCCAATTTGTGTGGGAGGGGCCACGCCCCCTTTTCCGATGTGAAAAAGTGATAGGTATTAGGAAAGGGACTTACTTTATACAACGCCTTACCAAAATTTGGTAGTCTAGCATTAATACCTCCAAAGATATTGAGTATGAAAGTTCCCATTTGTATGGGAGGTGCCACGCCCCCTTTTCCGATTTAAAAAAAGTACGTAAGAACTGTGCCGGGCTATGCACCTGACCTGTGGGTAGGTTTGTTTAAAATCCGTCCACGCATTCGAGAGTCAAGTGGCGACACGAAAAAAAGTGTATACTTTTTATAATATGTATAGATGACAAATCTCATTTGTATGGGAGGTGCACCGCTCCCTTTTCCGATTTCAAAAAGGGATAGGTATTATGCAAGGGACTTACTTTATACAACGCCTTACCAAAATTTAGTAGTCTAGCATTAATATCTCCAAAGATATTGAGTATGAAAATTCCCATTTGTATGGGAGGTGCCACGCCCCCTTTTCCGATTTCAAAAAAAGTACGTAGGAACCATACCGGCCTATGTGCCTGACCTGTGCGCAAGTTTGGTTAAAATCCGTCCACGCGTTTGAGCGTCAAGTGGCGACACGAAAAAAAGTGTTTACTTTTTATAATATGTATAGAGATTATGTATAGATGAAAAACCTCATTTGTATGGGAGGTGCACCGCTCCCTTTTCCTATTTCAAAAAGTGATAGGTAATAGGAAAGGGACTTACTATATACAACGTCTTACCAAAGTTCAGTAGCCTAGCGATAATAGTTGCATAGATAGGGGGCATGAAAGCTCCCATTTGTATGGGAGGTGCCACGCTACCTTTTCCGATTTCAAAAAGGGATAGGTATTAGGAAATTTCAGTAGTCTAGCGATAATAGTTGCATAGATAAGGGGTATGAAAGATCCCATTTGTATGGGAGGTGCCACGCCCCCTTTTCCGATTTCAAAAAGGGATAGGTATTAGGAAACGGACTTACTCTATACAACGCCTTACCAAAATTTAGTAGTCTAGCATTAATACCTCCAAAGATATTGAGTATGAAAGTTCCCTTTTGTATGGGAGGTGCCACGCCCCCTTTTCCGATTTCAAAAAAAAAAGTACGTAGGAACTGTGCCGGGCTATGCACCTAACCTGTGTGTAAGTTTGTTTAAAATCCGTCTAGCGATAATAGTTGCATAGATAGGGGGTATGAAAGATCCCATTTGTATGGGAGACTTACTTTATACAACGCCTTACCAAAATTTAGTAGTCTAGCATTAATACCTCCAAAGATATTGAGTATGAAAGTTCCCATTTGTATGGGAGGTGCCACGCCCCCTTTTCCGATTTCAAAAAAAAAAGTACGTAAGAACTGTGCCGGGCTATGCACCTAACCTGTGTGTAAGTTTGTTTAAAATCCGTCCACGCATTCGAGCGTCAAGTGGCGACACACAAAAAAGTGTTTACTTTTTATAATATGTATAGATGAAAAATCTCATTTGTATGGGAGGTGCACCGCTCCCTTTTCCGATGTGAAAAAGTGATAGGTATTAGGAAAGGGACTTACTTTATACAACGCCTTACCAAAATTTGGTAGTCTAGCATTAATACCTCCAAAGATATTGAGTATGAAAGTTCCCATTTGTATGGGAAGTGCCACGCCCACTTTTCCGATTTGAAAAAAAAAGTACGTAAGAACCATGCCGGGCTATGTACCTGACCTGTGTGTAAGTTTGGTTAAAATCCGTCCACGCATTCGAGAGTCAAGTGGCGACACGAAAAAAGTGTATACTTTTTATAATATGTATAGATGACAAATCTCATTTGTATGAGAGGTGCACCGCTCCCTTTTCCGATGTGAAAAAGTGATAGGTATTAGGAAAGGGACTTACTTTATACAACGCCTTACCAAAATTTGGTAGTCTAGCATTAATACCTCCAAAGATATTGAGTATGAAAGTTCCCATTTGTATGGGAAGTGCCACGCCCACTTTTCCGATTTGAAAAAAAAAGTACTTAAGAACTGTGCCGGGCTATGCACCTGACCTGTGTGTAAGTTTGTTTAAAATCCGTCCACGCATTCGAGAGTCAAGTGGCGACACGAAAAAAGTGTATACTTTTTATAATATGTATAGATGAGAAATCTCATTTGTATGGGAGGTGCACCGCTCCCTTTTCCGATTTCAAAATGGGATAGGTATTATGCAAGGGACTTACTTTATACAACGCCTTACCAAAATTTAGTAGTCTAGCATTAATATCTCCAAAGATATTGAGTATGAAAGTTCCCATTTGTATGGGAGATGCCACGCCCCCTTTTCCGATTTGAAAAAAAAAGTACGTAAGAACCATGCCGGGCTATGTACCTGACCTGTGTGTAAGTTTGGTTAAAATCCGTCAAGCGATAATAGTTGCATAGATAGGGGGTATGAAAGATCCAATCTGTGTGGGAGGGGCCACGCCCCCTTTTCCGATTTTAAAAAGGGATAGGTATTAGGAAAGGGACTTACTTTATACAACGCCTTCCCAAAATTTAGTAGTCTAGCATTAATACCTCCAAAGATATTGAGTATGAAAGTTCCCATTGGTTTGGGAGGTGTCACGCACGTAAGAACCATGCCGGGCTATGTATCTGACCTGTGTGTAAGTTTGTTTAAAATCCGTCCACGTATTCGAGCGTCAAGTGGCGACACAAAAAAAAGTGTTTTCTTTTTATAATATGTATAGATGAAAAATCTCATTTGTATGGGAGGTGCACCGCTCCCTTTTCCGATGTGAAAAAGTGATAGGTATTAGGAAAGGGACTTACTTTATACAACGCCTTACCAAAATTTGGTAGTCTAGCATTAATACCTCCAAAGATCTTGAGTATGAAAGTTCCCATTTGTATGGGAGGTGCCACGCCCCCTTTTCCGATTTCAAAAAAAAGTACGTAAGAAATGTGCCGGGCTATGCACCTGACCTGTGTGCAAGTTTGGTTAAAATCCGTCCACGCGGTTGAGCGTCAAGTGGCGACACAAAAAAAAGTGTTTAGTTTTTATAATATGTATAGATGACAAATCTCATTTGTATGGGAGGTGCACCGCTCCCTTTTCCGATTTCAAAAAGGGATAGGTATTATGCAAGGGAGTTACTTTATACAACGCCTTACGAAAATTTTGTAGTCTAGCATTAATACCTCCAAAGATATTGAGTATGAAAGTTCCCATTTGTATGGGAAGTGCCACGCCCCCTTTTCCGATTTCAGAAAAAAGTACGTAAGAACTGTGCCGGGCTATGCACCTGACCTGTGTGTAAGGTTGTTTAAAATCCGTCCACGCATTCGAGAGTCAAGTGACGACACGAAAAAAAGTGTATACTTTTTATAATATGTATAGATGACAAATCTCATTTGTATGGGAGGTGCACCGCTCCCTTTTCCGATTTCAAAAAGGGATAGGTATTATGCAAGGGACTTACTTTATACAACGCCTTACCAAAATTTGGTAGTCTAGCATTAATACCTCCAAAGATATTGAGTATGAAAGTTCCCATTTGTATTGGAGATGCCACGCCCCCTTTTCCGATTTGAAAAAAAAGTACGTAAGAACCATGCCGGGCTATGTATCTGACCTGTGTGTAAGTTTGCTTAAAATCCGTCTAGCGATAATAGTTGCATAGATAGGGGGTATGAAAGATCCCATTTGTATGGGAGACTTACTTTATACAACGCCTTACCAAAATTTAGTAGTCAAGCATTAATACCTCCAAAGATATTGAGTATGAAAGTTCCCATTTGTATGGGAGGTGCCACGCCCCCTTTTCCGATTTCAAAAAAAAAGTACGTAAGAACTGTGCCGGGCTATGCACCTAACCTGTGTGTAAGTTTGTTTAAAATCCGTCCACGCATTCGAGCGTCAAGTGGCGACACAAAAAAAGTGTTTACATTTTAGAATATGTATAGATGAAAAATCTCATTTGTATGGGAGGTGCACCGCTCCCTTTTCCGATGTGAAAAAGTGATGGGTATTAGGAAAGGGACTTACTTTATACAACGCCTTACCAAAATTTGGTAGTCTAGCATTAATACCTCCAAAGATATTGAGTATGAAAGTTCCCATTTGTATGGGAAGTGCCACGCCCCCTTTTCCGATTTCAAAAAAAAGTACGTAAGAAATGTGCCGGGCTATGCACCTGACCTGTGTGCAAGTTTGGTTAAAATCCGTCCACGCGGTTGAGCGTCAAGTGGCGACACAAAAAAAAGTGTTTAGTTTTTATAATATGTATAGATGACAAATCTCATTTGTATGGGAGGTGCACCGCTCCCTTTTCCGATTTCAAAAAGGGATAGGTATTATGCAAGGGAGTTACTTTATACAACGCCTTACGAAAATTTTGTAGTCTAGCATTAATACCTCCAAAGATATTGAGTATGAAAGTTCCCATTTGTATGGGAAGTGCCACGCCCCCTTTTCCGATTTCAGAAAAAAGTACGTAAGAACTGTGCCGGGCTATGCACCTGACCTGTGTGTAAGGTTGTTTAAAATCCGTCCACGCATTCGAGAGTCAAGTGGCGACACGAAAAAAAGTGTATACTTTTTATAATATGTATAGATGACAAATCTCATTTGTATGGGAGATGCACCGCTCCCTTTTCCGATGTGAAAAAGTGATGGGTATTAGGAAAGGGACTTACTTTATACAACGCCTTACCAAAATTTGGTAGTCTAGCATTAATACCTCCAAAGATATTGAGTATGAAAGTTCCCATTTGTATGGGAAGTGCCACGCCCCCTTTTCCGATTTGAAAAAAAAGTACGTAAGAACTGTGCCGGGCTATGCACCTAACCTGTGTGTAAGTTTGTTTAAAATCCGTCCACGCATTCGAGCGTCAAGTGGCGACACAAAAAAAAGTGTTTACTTTTTAGAATATGTATAGATGAAAAATCTCATTTGTATGGGAGGTGCACCGCTCCCTTTTCCGATGTGAAAAAGTGATGGGTATTAGGAAAGGGACTTACTTTATACAACGCCTTACCAAAATTTGGTAGTCTAGCATTAATACCTCCAAAGATATTGAGTATGAAAGTTCCCATTTGTATGGGAAGTGCCACGCCCCCTTTTCCGATTTCAAAAAAAAGTACGTAAGAACTGTGCCGGGCTATGTACCTGACCTGTGGGTAAGTTTGGTTAAAATCCGTCAAGCGATAATAGTTGCATAGATAGGGGGTATGAAAGATCCAATTTGTGTGGGAGGGGCCACGCCCCCTTTTCCGATTTTAAAAAGGGATAGGTATTAGGAAAGGGACTTACTTTATACAACGCCTTCCCAAAATTTAGTAGTCTAGCATTAATACCTCCAAAGATATTGAGTATGAAAGTTCATATTTGTATGGGAGGTGCCACGCCCCCTTTTCCGATTTCAAAAAAAAGTACGTAAGAACTGTGCCGGGCTATGTACCTGACCTGTGTGTAAGTTTGGTTAAAGTCCGTCTAGCGATAATAGTTGGATAGATGGGGGGTATGAAAGATCCCATTTGTATGGGAGGTGCCACGCCCCCTTTTCCTTTTAATAGCATAATTCGTGAAAAGCAACGGGTCTTTTTGAAGAAAGATGTTCATGGTTGTCGAACAAAAAAAATTTAAATGGATCGGTACTCAGTCTTTAGAAATCATCATACAAATTTGGATAAAACAAAATGTTGTAGAATTCAATCTCCCTACTACACAAATAAGTACATATACGCATATATACATACAAACATCCAAAAACATTTTTTTAAACTTTAGGAGTATATATGTATGTTGAAAAATATGCTTGCATTCTTTTTCTTGTTTGTTGCACTAATCTGGCACCATGCATAAATATGTATGTGAAGCCGAAATAAAAGCGAAATTACATTACATACATACATATGTCCGAAGTGAAGTAACGCTACCGAGCTCTTTCGCGAATTCATCAAATGAATGGCTCACTACAGCTGTCGCTTAAAGCACGCTGATTTTTCCGATGCAGAACGAAAGTAAATATTTCAAAGTTTAACTTCAAGGAAGATTCATTCTAATCGGTTGATTAGGTTATGATGTATGGCTGTGTAAACCAAAAATTTATTTTTTTTACCACATTTTGTCCGATTTCCACGTCTCCTTTATATATTCCTTCACATTATATAAAAAGAAGTCCATCTCACACAGCTAAGCTTTAAAATGCAAAAAACCGCTTTCAAATCGGAGCATTCTGTGCGAAGCCAATTCCCACTTTATTTTATAAGAAGTATAAATATAGATATAGATTATGTATAAATGAAAAATCTCATTTGTATGGGAGGTGCACCGCTCCCTTTTCCGATTTCAAAAAGGGATAGGTATTAGGAAAGGGACTTACTTTATACAACGCCTTACCAAAATTTAGTAGTCTAGCATTAATACATGAAAGTTCCCATTTGTATGGGAGGTGCCACGCCCCCTTTTCCGATTTAAAAAAAAAAGTACGTAAGAACCATTCCGGGCTACGTACCTGACCTGTGTGTAAGTTTGGTTAAAATCCGTTCACGCGTTTGAGCGTCAAGTGGCGACACGAAAAAAAGTGTTTACTTTTTATAATATGTATGGATTATGTATAGATGAAAAATCCCATTTGTATGGGAGGTTGCACCGCTCCCTTTTCCGATTTCAAAAAGTGATAGGTAATAACTTACTTTATACAACGTCTTACCAAATTTCAGTAGTCTAGCGATAATAGTTGCATAGATAGGGGGTATGAAAGATCTCATTTGTATGGGAGGTGCCGCGCCCTCTTTTCCGATTGCAAAAAGGGATAGGTATTAGGAAAGAGACTTACTTTATACAACGCCTTACCAAAATTTAGTAGTCTAGCATTAATACCTCCAAAGATATTGAGTATGAAAGTTCCCATTTGTATGGGAGGTGCCACGCCCCCTTTTCCGATTTAAATAAAAAGTACGTAAGAACCATTCCGGGCTACGTACCTGACCTGTGTGTAAGTTTGGTTAAAATCCATCTAGCGATAATAGTTGCATAGATCCCATTTGTATGAGAGGTGCCACGCCCTCTTTTCCGACTTCAAAAAAAAGTACGTAGTAACCATGCCGGGCTATGCACCTGACGTGTGTGTAAGTTTGTTTAAAATCCGTCCACGCATTCGGGAGTCAAGTGGCGACACGAAAAAAAGTGTATACTTTTTATAATATGTATAGATGACAAATCTCATTTGTATGGGAGGTGCACCGCTCCCTTTTCCGAATTCAAAAAGGGATAGGTATTATGCAAGGGACTTACTTTATACAACGCCTTACCAAAATTTAGTAGTCTAGCATTAATATCTCCAAAGATATTGAGTATGAAAGTTCCCATTTGTATGGGAGATGCCACGCCCCCTTTTTCGATTTGAAAAAAAAGTAAATAAGAACCATGCCGGGCTATGCACCTGACCTGTGGGTAAGTTTGGTTAAAATCCGTCAAGCGATAATAGTTGCAAAGATAGGGGGTATGAAAGATCCAATTTGTGTGGGAGGGGCCACGCCCCCTTTTCCGATTTTAAAAAGGGATTGGTATTAGGAAAGGGACTTACTTTATACAACGCCTTCCCAAAATTTAGTAGTCTAGCATTAATACCTCCAAAGATATTGAGTATGAAAGTTCATATTTGTATGGGAGGTGCCACGCCCCCTTTTCCGATTTCAAAAAAAAGTACGTAAGAACCATGCCGGGCTATGTACCTGACCTGTGTGTAAGTTTGGTTAAAATCCGTCTAACGATAATAGTTGCATAGATACGGGGTATGAAAGATCCCATTTGTATGGGAGGTGCCACCCCCCTTTTCCTTTTAATAGCATAATTCGTGAAAAGCAACGGGTCTTTTTGAAGAAAGATGTGCATGGTTGTCGAACAAAAAAAATTAAAATGGATCGGTACTCAGTCTTTAGAAATCATCATACAAATTTGGATAAAACAAAATGTTGTAGAATTCAATCTCCCTACTACACAAATAAGTACATATACGCATATATACATACAAACATCCAAAAACATTTTTCTAAACTTTAGGAGTATATATGTACGTTGAAAAATATGCTTGCATTCTTTTTCTTGTTTGTTGCACTAATCTGGCACCATGCAAAAATATGTATGTGAAGCCGAAATAAAAGCGAAATTACATTACATACATACATATGTCCGAAGTGAAGTAACGCTACCGAGCTCTTTCGCGAATTCATCAAATGAATGGCTCACTACAGCTGTCGCTTAAAGCACGCTGATTTTTCCGATGCAGAACGAAAGTAAATATTTCAAAGTTTAACTTCAAGGAAGATTCATTCTAATCGGTAGATTAGGTTATGATGTATGGCTGTGTAAACCAAAAATTTATTTTTTTTACCACATTTTGTCCGATTTCCACGTCTCCTTTATATATTCCTTCACATTATATAAAAAAAAGTCCATCTCACACAGCTAAGCTTTAAAATGCAAAAAACCGCTTTCAAATCGGAGCATTCTGTGCGAAGCCAATTCCCACTTTATTTTATAAGAAGTATAAATATAGATATAGATTATGTATAAATGAAAAATCTCATTTGTATGGGAGGTGCACCGCTCCCTTTTCCGATTTCAAAAAGGGATAGGTATTAGGAAAGGGACTTACTTTATACAACGCCTTACCAAAATTTAGTAGTCTAGCATTAATACATCCAAAGATATTGAGTATGAAAGTTCCCATTTGTATGGGAGGTGCCACGCCCCCTTTTCCGATTTAAAAAAAAAAGTACGTAAGAACCATTCCGGGCTACGTACCTGACCTGTGTGTAAGTTTGGTTAAAATCCGTTCACACGTTTGAGCGTCAAGTGGCGACACGAAAAAAAGTGTTTACTTTTTATAATATGTATGGATTATGTATAGATGAAAAATCCCATTTGTATGGGAGGTTGCACCGCTCCCTTTTCCGATTTCAAAAAGTGATAGGTAATAACTTACTTTATACAACGTCTTACCAAATTTCAGTAGTCTAGCGATAATAGTTGCATAGATAGGGGGTATGAAAGATCTCATTTGTATGGGAGGTGCCGCGCCCTCTTTTCCGATTGCAAAAAGGGATAGGTATTAGGAAAGAGACTTACTTTATACAACGCCTTACCAAAATTTAGTAGTCTAGCATTAATACCTCCAAAGATATTGAGTATGAAAGTTCCCATTTGTATGGGAGGTGCCACGCCCCCTTTTCCGATTTAAATAAAAAGTACGTAAGAACCATTCCGGGCTACGTACCTGACCTGTGTGTAAGTTTGGTTAAAATCCGTCTACAAGTTTGAGCGTCAAGTGGCGACACGAAAAGAAGTGTTTACCTTTTATAATATGTATATAGATTATGTATAGATAAAAAACCTCATTTGTATGGGAGATGCCCGCTACCTTTTCCGATTTCAAAAAGAGATAGGTATTAGGAAAGGGACTTACTTTATACAACGCCTTACCAAAATTTAGTAGTCTAGCATTAATACCTCCAAAGATATTGAGTATGAAAGTTTCCATTGGTTTGGGAGGTGTCACGCCCCTTTTCCCATTAAAAAAAAAAACGTTAGAACCATCCCGGGCTATTTACCTGACCTGTGTGTAAGTTTGGTTAAAATCCGTCAAGCGATAATAGTTGCATAGATAGGGGGTATGAAAGATCCTATTTGTATGGGAGGTGCCACGCCCCCTTTTCCGATTTCAAAAAAAAAGTACGTAAGAACTTTGCCGGGCTATGCACCTAACCTGTGTGTAAGTTTGTTTAAAATTCGTCCACGCATTCGAGCGTCAAGTGGCGACACAAAAAAAAGTGTATACTTTTTATAATATGTATAGATGACAAATCTCATTTGTATGGGAGGTGCACCGCTCCCTTTTCCGATTTCAAAAAGGGATAGGTGTCATGCAAGGGACTTACTTCATACAACGCCTTACCAAAATTTAGTAGTCTAGCATTAATACCTCCAAAGATATTGAGTATGAAAGTTCCCATTTGTATGGGAGATGCCACGCCCCCTTTCCGATTTGAAAAAAAAAGTACGTAAGAACCATGCCGGGCTATGTAGCTGACCTGTGTGTAAGTTTGGTTAAAATCCGTCAAGCGATAGGGTATGAAAGATCCAATTTGTGTGGGAGGGGCCACGCCCCCTTTTCCGATTTTAAAAAGGGATAAGTATTAGGAAAGGGACTTACTTTATACAACGCCTTCCCAAAATTTAGTAGTCTAGCATTAATACCTCCAAAGATATTGAGTATGAAAGATCCCATTTGTATGGGAGGTGCCACGCCCCCTTTTCCGATTTCAAAAAAAAAGTACGTAAGAACTGTGCCGGGCTATGCACCTAACTTGTGTGTAAGTTTGTTTAAAATCCTTCCACGCATTCGAACGTCAAGTGGCGACACAAAAAAAGTGTATACTTTTTATAATATGTATAGATGACAAATCTCATTTGTATGGGAGGTGCACCGCTCCCTTTTCCGATTTCAAAAAGGGATAGGTATTATGCAAGGGACTTACTTTATACAACGCCTTACCAAAATATAGTAGTCTAGCATTAATACCTCCAAAGATATTGAGTATGAAAGTTCCCCTTTGTATGAGAGATGCCACGCCCCCTTTTCCGATTTGAAAAAAAAGTACGTAAGAACCATGCCGGGCTATGTACCTGACCTGTGTGTAAGTTTGGTTAAAATCCGTCTAGCGATAATAGTTGCCTAGATGGGGGGTGTGAAAGATCCCATTCGTATGGGAGGTGCACCGCTCCCTTTTCCGATTTCAAAAAGGGATAGTTATTATGCAAGGGACCTACTTTTTACAACGCCTTACCAAAATTTAGTAGTCTAGCATTAATATCTCCAAAGATATTGAGTATGAAAGTTCCCATTTGTATGGGAGATGCCACGCCCCCTTTTCCGATTTGAAAAAAGTGTACGTAAGAACCATGCCGGGCTATGTACCTGACCTGTGTGTAAGTTTGGTTAAAATCCGTCAAGCGATAATAGTTGCATAGATAGGGGGTATGAAAGATCCAATTTGTGTGGGAGGGGCCACGCCCCATTTTCCGATTTTAAAAAGGGATAGGTATTAGGAAAGGGTCTTACTTTGTACAACGCCTTCCCAAAATTTAGTAGTCTAGCATTAATACCTCCAAAGATATTGAGTATGAAAGTTCATATTTGTATGGGAGGTGCCACGCCCCCTTTTCCGATTTCAAAAAAAAGTAAGTAAGAACCATGCCGGGCTATGTAGCTGACCTGTGTGTAAGTTTGGTTAAAATCCGTCTAACGATAATAGTTGCATAGATACGGGGTATGAAAGATCCCATTTGTATGGGAGGTGCCACGCCCCCTTTTCCTTTTAATAGCATAATTCGTGAAAAGCAACGGGTCTTTTTGAAGAAAGATGTTCATGGTTGTCGAACAAAAAAAATTAAAATGGATCGGTACTCAGTCTTTAGAAATCATCATACAAATTTGGATAAAACAAAATGTTGTAGAATTCAATCTCCCTACTACACAAATAAGTACATATACGCATATATACATACAAACATCCAAAAACATTTTTTTAAACTTTAGGAGTATATATGTATGTTTAAAAATATGCTTGCATTCTTTTTCTTGTTTGTTGCACTAATCTGGCACCATACATAAATATGTATGTGAAGCCGAAATAAAAGCGAAATTACATTACATACATACATATGTCCGAAGTGAAGTAACGCTACCGAGCTCTTTCGCGAATTCATCAAATGAATGGCTCACCACAGCTGTCGCTTAAAGCACGCTGATTTTTCCGATGCAGAACGAAAGTAAATATTTCAAAGTTTAACTTCAAGGAAGATTCATTCTAATCGGTTGATTAGGTTATGATGTATGGCTGTGTAAACCAAAAATTTATTTTTTTTACCACATTTTGTCCGATTTCCACGTCTCCTTTATATATTCCTTCACATTAATTAAAAAAAAGACCATCTCACACAGCTAAGCTTTAAAATGCAAAAAACCGCTTTCAAATCGGAGCATGCTGTGCGAAGCCAATTCCCACTTTATTTTATAAGTAGTATAAATATAGATATAGATTATGTATAAATGAAAAATCTCATTTGTATGGGAGGTGCACCGCTCCCTTTTCCGATTTCAAAAAGGGATAGGTATTAGGAAAGGGACTTACTTTATACAACGCCTTACCAAAATTTAGTAGTCTAGCATTAATACATCCAAAGATATTGAGTATGAAAGTTCCCATTTGTATGGGAGGTGCCACGCCCCCTTTTCCGATTTAAATAAAAAAGTACGTAAGAACCATTCCGGGCTACGTACCTGACCTGTGTGTAAGTTTGGTTAAAATCCGTTCACGCGTTTGAGCGTCAAGTGGCGACACGAAAAAAAGTGCTTACTTTTTATAATATGTATGGATTATGTATAGATGAAAAATCCCATTTGTATGGGAGGTTGCACCGCTCCCTTTTCCGATTTCAAAAAGTGATAGGTAAGAACTTACTTTATACAACGTCTTACCAAATTTCAGTAGTCTAGCGATAATAGTTGCATAGATAGGGGGTATGAAAGATCTCATTTGTATGGGAGGTGCCGCGCCCTCTTTTCCGATTGCAAAATAGGATAGGTATTAGGAAAGAGACTTACTTTATACAACGCCTTACCAAAATTTAGTAGTCTAGCATTAATACCTCCAAAGATATTGAGTATGAAAGTTCCCATTGGTTTGGGAGGTGTCACGCCCCCTTTTTCCAAAAAAAAAAAATGCGCTAGAACCATGTCGAGCTATGTACCTGACCTGTGTGTAAGTTTGGTTAAAATCCATCTAGCGATAATAGTTGCATAGATCCCATTTGTATGATAGGTGCCACGCCCCCTTTTCCGATTTCAAAAAAAAGTACGTAGGAACCATGCCGGCCTATGTACCTGACCTGTGTGTAAGTTTGGTTAAAATCCGTCTACAAGTTTGAGCGTCAAGTGGCGACACTAAAAAAAGTGTTTACTTTTTATAATGTGTATATAGATTATGTATAGATAAAAAACCTCATTTGTATGGGAGATGCCCGCTACCTTTTCCGATTTCAAAAAGAGATAGGTATTAGGAAAGGGACTTACTTTATACAACGCCTGACCAAAATTTGGTAGTCTAGCATTAATACCTCCAAAGATATTGAGTATGAAAGTTCCCATTGGTTTGGGAGGTGTCACGCCCCTTTTCCCATTAAAAAAAAAACGTTAGAACCATGCCGGGCTATGTACCTGACCTGTGTGTAAGTTTGGTTAAATTGTATGGGAGGTGCCACGCCCCCTTTTCCGATTTCAAAAAAAAGTACGTAAGAACTGTGCCGGGCTATGCACCTGACTTGTGTGTAAGTTTGTTTAAAATCCGTCCACGCATTCGAGAGTCAAGTGGCGACACGAAAAAAAGTGTATACTTTTCATAATATGTATAGATGGCAAATCTCATTTGTATGGGAGGTGCACCGCTCCCTTTTCCGATTTCAAAAAGGGATAGGTATTATGCAAGGGACTTACTTTATACAACGCCTTACCAAAATTTGGTAGTCTAGCATTAATACCTCCAAAGATATTGAGTATGAAAGTTTCCATTTGTATGGGAGGTGACACGCCCCCTTTTCCGATTTGAAAAAAAAGTTCGTAAGAACCGTGCCGAGCTATGTACCTGACCTGTGTGTAAGTTTGGTTAAAATCCGTCTAGCGATAATAGTTGCATAGATGGGGGGTATGAAAGATCCGATTTGTGTGGGAGGGGCCACGCTCCCTTTTCCGATTTCAAAAAGGGATAGGTATTAGGAAAGGGACTTACTTTATACAACGCCTTACCATTCAGTAGTCTAGCATTAATACATCCAAAGATATTGAGTATGAAAGTTCCCATTTGTATGGGAGGTGACACGCCCCCTTTTCCGATTTGAAAAAAAAAGTTCGTAAGAACCATGCCGGGCTATGAACCTGACCTGTGTGTAAGTTTGGTTAAAATCCGTCTAGCGATAATAGTTGCATAGATAGGGGGTATGAAAGATCCAATTTGTGTGGGAGGGGCCACGCCCCCTTTTCCGATTTTAAAAAGGGATAGGTATGAGGAAAGGGACTTACTTTATACAACGCCTTCCCAAAATTTAGTAGTCTAGCATTAATACCTCCAAAGATATTGAGTATGAAAGTTCCCATTGGTTTGGGAGGTGTCACGCCCCCTTTTCCCAAAAAACAAAAAAATACGCTAGAACCATGTCGAGCTATGTACCTGACCTGTGTGTAAGTTTGGTTAGAATCCATCTAGCGATAATAGTTGCATAGATCCCATTTGTATGAGAGGTGCCACGCCCCCTTTTCCGATTTCAAAAAGGGATAGGTATTAGGAATGGGACTTACTTTATACAACGCCTTACCAAAATTTAGTAGTCTAGCATTAATACATCCAAAGATATTGAGTATGAAAGTTCCCATTTGTATGGGAGGTGCCACACCCCCTTTTCCGATTTCAAAAAAAAAGTACGTAAGAACTATGCCGGGCTATGCACCTAACCTGTGTGTAAGTTTGTTTAAAATCCGTCCACGCATTCGAGCGTCAAGTGGCGACACAAAAAAAAGTGTTTACTTTTTATAATATGTATGGATGAAAAATCTCATTTGTATGGGAGGTGCACCGCTCCCTTTTCCGATGTGAAAAAGTGATGGGTATTAGGAAAGGGACTTACTTTATACAACGCCTTACCAAAATTTGGTAGTCTAGCATTAATACCTCCAAAGATATTGAGTATGAAAGTTCCCATTTGTATGGGAAGTGCCACGCCCCCTTTTCCGATTTCAAAAAAAAGTACGTAAGAACTGTGCCGGGCTATGCACCTGACCTGTGTGTAAGTTTGTTTAAAATCCGTCCACGCATTCGAGAGTCAAGTGGCGACACGAAAAAAAGTGTATACTTTTTATAATATGTATAGATGACAAATCTCATTTGTATGGGAGGTGCACCGCTCCCTTTTCCGATTTCAAAAAGGGATAGGTATTATGCAAGACACTTACTTTATACAACGCCTTACCAAAATTTAGTAGTCTAGCATTAATATCTCCAAAGATATTGAGTATGAAAGTTCCCATTTGTATGGGAGATGCCACGCCCCCTTTTCCGATTTCAAAAAGGGATAGGTATTAATAAACGGACTTAGTTTATACAACGCCTCACCAAAATTAAGTAGTCAAGCATTAATACCTCCAAAGATATTGAGTATGAAAATTCCCATTTGTATGGGAGGTGCCACGCCCCCTTTTCCGATTTCAAAAAAAAGTACGTAAGAACTGTGCCGGGCTATGCACCTGACTTGTGTGTAAGTTTGTTTAAAATCCGTCCACGCATTCGAGAGTCAAGTGGCGACACGAAAAAAAGTGTATACTTTTCATAATATGTATAGATGGCAAATCTCATTTGTATGGGAGGTGCACCGCTCCCTTTTCCGATTTCAAAAAGGGATAGGTATTATGCAAGGGACTTACTTTATACAACGCCTTACCAAAATTTGGTAGTCTAGCATTAATACCTCCAAAGATATTGAGTATGAAAGTTTCCATTTGTATGGGAGGTGACACGCCCCCTTTTCCGATTTGAAAAAAAAGTTCGTAAGAACCGTGCCGAGCTATGTACCTGACCTGTGTGTAAGTTTGGTTAAAATCCGTCTAGCGATAATAGTTGCATAGATGGGGGGTATGAAAGATCCGATTTGTGTGGGAGGGGCCACGCTCCCTTTTCCGATTTCAAAAAGGGATAGGTATTAGGAAAGGGACTTACTTTATACAACGCCTTACCATTTAGTAGTCTAGCATTAATACATCCAAAGATATTGAGTATGAAAGTTCCCATTTGTATGGGAGGTGACACGCCCCCTTTTCCGATTTGAAAAAAAAAGTTCGTAAGAACCATGCCGGGCTATGAACCTGACCTGTGTGTAAGTTTGGTTAAAATCCGTCTAGCGATAATAGTTGCATAGATAGGGGGTATGAAAGATCCAATTTGTGTGGGAGGGGCCACGCCCCCTTTTCCGATTTTAAAAAGGGATAGGTATGAGGAAAGGGACTTACTTTATACAACGCCTTCCCAAAATTTAGTAGTCTAGCATTAATACCTCCAAAGATATTGAGTATGAAAGTTCCCATTGGTTTGGGAGGTGTCACGCCCCCTTTTCCCAAAAAAAAAAAAAATACGCTAGAACCATGTCGAGCTATGTACCTGACCTGTGTGTAAGTTTGGTTAGAATCCATCTAGCGATAATAGTTGCATAGATCCCATTTGTATGAGAGGTGCCACGCCCCCTTTTCCGATTTCAAAAAGGGATAGGTATTAGGAATGGGACTTACTTTATACAACGCCTTACCAAAATTTAGTAGTCTAGCATTAATACATCCAAAGATTTTGAGTATGAAAGTTCCCATTTGTATGGGAGGTGCCACGCCCCCTTTTCCGATTTCAAAAAAAAAGTACGTAAGAACTATGCCGGGCTATGCACCTAACCTGTGTGTAAGTTTGTTTAAAATCCGTCCACGCATTCGAGCGTCAAGTGGCGACACAAAAAAAAGTGTTTACTTTTTATAATATGTATAGATGAAAAATCTCATTTGTATGGGAGGTGCACCGCTCCCTTTTCCGATGTGAAAAAGTGATGGGTATTAGGAAAGGGATTTACTTTATACAACGCCTTACCAAAATTTGGTAGTCTAGCATTAATACCTCCAAAGATATTGAGTATGAAAGTTCCCATTTGTATGGGAAGTGCCACGCCCCCTTTTCCGATTTCAAAAAAAAGTACGTAAGAACTGTGCCGGGCTATGCACCTGACCTGTGTGTAAGTTTGTTTAAAATCCGTCCACGCATTCGAGAGTCAAGTGGCGACACGAAAAAAAGTGTATACTTTTTATAATATGTATAGATGACAAATCTCATTTGTATGGGAGGTGCACCGCTCCCTTTTCCGATTTCAAAAAGGGATAGGTATTATGCAAGACACTTACTTTATACAACGCCTTACCAAAATTTAGTAGTCTAGCATTAATATCTCCAAAGATATTGAGTATGAAAGTTCCCATTTGTATGGGAGATGCCACGCCCCCTTTTCCGATTTCAAAAAGGGATAGGTATTAATAAACGGACTTAGTTTATACAACGCCTCACCAAAATTAAGTAGTCAAGCATTAATACCTCCAAAGATATTGAGTATGGAAATTCCCATTTGTATGGGAGGTGCCACGCCCCCTTTTCCGATTTCAAAAAAACGTACGTAGGATCCATGCCGGCCTATGTACCTGACCTGTGTGCAAGTTTGGTTAAAATCCGTCCACGCGGTTGAGCGTCAAGTGGCGACACGAAAAAAAGTGTTTACTTTTTATAATATGTATATAGATTATGTATAGATGAAAAACCTCATTTGTATGGGAGGTGCACCGCTTCCTTTTCCTATTTCAAAAAGTGATACGTAATACGAAAGGGACTTACTATATACAACGTCTTACCAAATTTCAGTAGTCTAGCGATAATAGTTGCATAGATAGGGGGCATGAAAGCTCCCATTTGTATGGGAGGTGCCACGCTACCTTTTCCGATTTCAAAAAGGGATAGGTATTAGGAAATTTCAGTAGTCTAGCGATAATAGTTGCATAGATAGGGGGTATGAAAGATCCCGTTTGTATGGGAGACTTACTTTATACAACGCCTTACCAAAATTTGGTAGTCTAGCATTAATACCTCCAAAGATATTGAGTATGAAAGTTCCCATTTGTATGGGAGGTGTAACGCCCCCTTTTCCGATTTCAAAAAAAAGTACGTAAGAACTGTGCCGGGCTATGCACCTGACTTGTGTGTAAGTTTGTTTAAAATCCGTCCACGCATTCGAGAGTCAAGTGGCGACACGAAAAAAAGTGTATACTTTTTATAATATGTATAGATGGCAAATCTCATTTGTATGGGAGGTGCACCGCTCCCTTTTCCGATTTCAAAAAGGGATAGGTATTATGCAAGGGACTTACTTTATACAACGCCTTACCAAAATTTGGTAGTCTAGCATTAATACCTTCAAAGATATTGAGTATGAAAGTTTCCATTTGTATGGGAGGTGACACGCCCCCTTTTCCGATTTGAAAAAAAAGTTCGTAAGAACCGTGCCGAGCTATGTACCTGACCTGTGTGTAAGTTTGGTTAAAATCCGTCTAGCGATAATAGTTGCATAGATGGGGGGTATGAAAGATCCCATTTGTGTGGGAGACTTACTTTATACAACGCCTTACCAAAATTTGGTAGTCTAGCATTAATACCTCCAAAGATATTGAGTATGAAAGTTCCCATTTGTATGGGAGGTGACACGCCCCCTTTTCCGATTTGAAAAAAAAGTTCGTAAGAACCGTGCCGAGCTATGTACCTGACCTGTGTGTAAGTTTGGTTAAAATCCGTCTAGCGATAATAGTTGCATAGATGGGGGGTATGAAAGATCCCATTTGTGTGGGAGGGGCCACGCTCCCTTTTCCGATTTCAAAAAGGGTATTAGGAAAGGGACTTACTTTATACAACGCCTTACCAAAATTTAGTAGTCTAGCATTAATACCTCCAAAGATATTGAGTATGAAAGTTCCCATTTGTATGGGAGGTGACACGCCCCCTTTTCCGATTTGAAAAAAAAAGTTCGTAAGAACCGTGCCGAGCTATGTACCTGACCTGTGTGTAAGTTTGGTTAAAATC
Source organism: Merzomyia westermanni (assembly GCA_949987695.1). Taxonomy (NCBI): domain Eukaryota; kingdom Metazoa; phylum Arthropoda; class Insecta; order Diptera; family Tephritidae; genus Merzomyia; species Merzomyia westermanni. Next base: position 119,131,084 of record OX465292.1, on the reverse strand, counting down.
CGTCTAGCGATAATAGTTGCATAGATGGGGGGTATGAAAGATCCCATTTGTGTGGGAGGGGCCACGCTCCCTTTTCCGATTTCAAAAAGGGATAGGTATTAGGAAAGGGACTTACTTTATACAACGCCTTACCAAAATTTAGTAGTCTAGCATTAATACCTCCAAAGATATTGAGTATGAAAGTTCCCATTGGTTTGGGAGGTGTCACGCCCCCTTTTCCCGAAAAAAAAAAATACGCTAGAACCATGTCGAGCTATGTACCTGACCTGTGTGTAAGTTTGGTTAGAATCCATCTAGCGATAATAGTTGCATAGATCCCATTTGTATGAGAGGGGCCACGCTCCCTTTTCCGATTTCAAAAAGGGATAGGTATTAGGAAAGGGACTTACTTTATACAACGCCTTACCAAAATTTAGTAGTCTAGCATTAATACATCCAAAGATATTGAGTATGAAAGTTCCCATTTGTATGGGAGGTGCCACGCCCCCTTTTCCGATTTCAAAAAAACGTACGTAGGATCCATGCCGGCCTATGTACCTGACCTGTGTGCAAGTTTGGTTAAAATCCGTCCACGCGTTTGAGCGTCAAGTGGCGACACGAAAAAAAGTGTTTACTTTTTATAATATGTATATAGATTATGTATAGATGAAAAACCTCATTTGTATGGGAGGTGCACCGCTCCCTTTTCCTATTTCAAAAAGTGATAGGTAATACGAAAGGGACTTACTATATACAACGTCTTACCAAATTTCAGTAGTCTAGCGATAATAGTTGCATAGATAGGGGGCATGAAAGCTCCCATTTGTATGGGAGGTGCCACGCTACCTTTTCCGATTTCAAAAAGGGATAGGTATTAGGAAATTTCAGTAGTCTAGCGATAATAGTTGCATAGATAGGGGGTATGAAAGATCCCGTTTGTATGGGAGACTTACTTTATACAACGCCTTACCAAAATTTGGTAGTCTAGCATTAATACCTCCAAAGATATTGAGTATGAAAGTTCCCATTTGTATGGGAGGTAACACGCCCCCTTTTCCGATTTGAAAAAAAAGTTCGAAAGAACCGTGCCGAGCTATGTACCTGACCTGTGTGTAAGTTTGGTTAAAATCCGTCTAGCGATAATAGTTGCATAGATGGGGGGTATGAAAGATCCCATTTGTGTGGGAGGGGCCACGCTCCCTTTTCCGATTTCAAAAAGGGATAGGTATTAGGAAAGGGACTTACTTTATACAACGCCTTACCAAAATTTAGTAGTCTAGCATTAATACATCCAAAGATATTGAGTATGAAAGTTCCCATTTGTATGGGAGGTGACACGCCCCCTTTTCCGATTTGAAAAAAAAGTTCGTAAGAACCATGCCGGGCTATGTACCTGACCTGTGTGTAAGTTTGGTTAAAATCGGTCTAGCGATAATAGTTGCATAGATGGGGGGTATGAAAGATCCCATTTGTGTGGGAGGGGCCACGCTCCCTTTTCCGATTTCAAAAAGGGATAGGTATTAGGAAAGGGCCTTACTTTATACAACGCCTTACCAAAATTTAGTAGTCTAGCATTAATACCTCCAAAGATATTGAGTATGAAAGTTCCCATTGGTTTGGGAGGTGTCACGCCCCCTTTTCCCAAAAAAAAAAAAATACGCTAGAACCATGTCGAGCTATGTACCTGACCTGTGTGTAAGTTTGGTTAAAATCCGTCAAGCGATAATAGTTGCATCGATAGGGGGTATGAAAGATCTCATTTTTATGGGAGGTGCCGCGCCCCCTTTTCCGATTTGAAAAAAAAGTTCGTAAGAACCATGCCGAGCTATGTACCTGACCTGTGTGTAAGTTTGGTTAGAATCCATCTAGCGATAATAGTTGCATAGATCCCATTTGTATGAGAGGGGCCACGCTCCCTTTTCCGATTTCAAAAAGGGATAGGTATTAGGAAAGGGACTTACTTTATACAACGCCTTACCAAAATTTAGTAGTCTAGCATTAATACATCCAAAGATATTGAGTATGAAAGTTCCCATTTGTATGGGAGATGCCACGCCCCCTTTTCCGATTTCAAAAAGGGATAGGTATTAATAAACGGACTTACTTTATACAACGCCTCACCAAAATTAAGTAGTCAAGCATTAATACCTCCAAACATATTGAGTATGAAAATTCCCATTTGTATGGGAGGTGCCACGCCCCCTTTTCCGATTTCAAAAAAACGTACGTAGGATCCATGCCGGCCTATGTACCTGACCTGTGTGCAAGTTTGGTTAAAATCCGTCCACGCGTTTGAGCGTCAAGTGGCGACACGAAAAAAAGTGTTTACTTTTTATAATATGTATATAGATTATGTATAGATGAAAAACCTCATTTGTATGGGAGGTGCACCGCTCCCTTTTCCTATTTCAAAAAGTGATAGGTAATACGAAAGGGACTTACTATATACAACGTCTTACCAAATTTCAGTAGTCTAGCGATAATAGTTGCATAGATAGGGGGCATGAAAGCTCCCATTTGTATGGGAGGTGCCACGCTACCTTTTCCGATTTCAAAAAGGGATAGGTATTAGGAAATTTCAGTAGTCTAGCGATAATAGTTGCATAGATAGGGGGTATGAAAGATCCCGTTTGTATGGGAGACTTACTTTATACAACGCCTTACCAAAATTTGGTAGTCTAGCATTAATACCTCCAAAGATATTGAGTATGAAAGTTCCCATTTGTATGGGAGGTGTAACGCCCCCTTTTCCGATTTCAAAAAAAAGTACGTAAGAACTGTGCCGGGCTATGCACCTGACTTGTGTGTAAGTTTGTTTAAAATCCGTCCACGCATTCGAGAGTCAAGTGGCGACACGAAAAAAAGTGTATACTTTTTATAATATGTATAGATGGCAAATCTCATTTGTATGGGAGGTGCACCGCTCCCTTTTCCGATTTCAAAAAGGGATAGGTATTATGCAAGGGACTTACTTTATACAACGCCTTACCAAAATTTAGTAGTCTAGCATTAATACCTCCAAAGATATTGAGTATGAAAGTTTCCATTTGTATGGGAGGTGACACGCCCCCTTTTCCGATTTGAAAAAAAAGTTCGTAAGAACCGTGCCGAGCTATGTACCTGACCTGTGTGTAAGTTTGGTTAAAATCCGTCTAGCGATAATAGTTGCATAGATGGGGGGGTATGAAAGATCCCATTTGTGTGGGAGGGGCCACGCTCCCTTTTCCGATTTCAAAAAGGGATAGGTATTAGGAAATTTCAGTAGTCTAGCGATAATAGTTGCATAGATAGGGGGTATGAAAGATCCCGTTTGTATGGGAGACTTACTTTATACAACGCCTTACCAAAATTTGGTAGTCTAGCATTAATACCTCCAAAGATATTGAGTATGAAAGTTCCCATTTGTATGGGAGGTGACACGCCCCCTTTTCCGATTTGAAAAAAAAGTTCGTAAGAACCGTGCCGAGCTATGTACCTGACCTGTGTGTAAGTTTGGTTAAAATCCGTCTAGCGATAATAGTTGCATAGATGGGGGGTATGAAAGATCCCATTTGTGTGGGAGGGGCCACGCTCCCTTTTCCGATTTCAAAAAGGGATAGGTATTAGGAAAGGGACTTACTTTATACAACGCCTTACCAAAATTTAGTAGTCTAGCATTAATACATCCAAAGATATTGAGTATGAAAGTTCCCATTTGTATGGGAGGTGACACGCCCCCTTTTCCGATTTGAAAAAAAAGTTCGTAAGAACCATGCCGGGCTATGTACCTGAATTGTGTGTAAGTTTGGTTAAAATCGGTCTAGCGATAATAGTTGCATAGATGGGGGGTATGAAAGATCCCATTTGTGTGGGAGGGGCCACGCTCCCTTTTCCGATTTCAAAAAGGGATAGGTATTAGGAAAGGGACTTACTTTATACAACGCCTTACCAAAATTAAGTAGTCTAGCATTAATACCTCCAAAGATATTGAGTATGAAAGTTCCCATTGGTTTGGGAGGTGTCACGCCCCCTTTTCCCAAAAAAAAAAAAATACGCTAGAACCATGTCGAGCTATGTACCTGACCTGTGTGTAAGTTTGGTTAAAATCCGTCAAGCGATAATAGTTGCATCGATAGGGGGTATGAAAGATCTCATTTTTATGGGAGGTGCCGCGCCCCCTTTTCCGATTTGAAAAAAAAGTTCGTAAGAACCATGCCGGGCTATGTACCTGACCTGTGTGTAAGTTTGGTTAAAATCCGTCTAGCGATAATAGTTGCATAGATGGGGGGTATGAAAGATCCCATTTGTGTGGGAGGAGCCACGCTCCCTTTTCCGATTTCAAAAAGGGATAGGTATTAGGAAAGGGACTTACTTTATACAACGCCTTACCAAAATTTAGTAGTCTAGCATTAATACCTCCAAAGATATTGAGTATGAAAGTTCCCATTGGTTTGGGAGGTGTCACGCCCCCTTTTCCCAAAAAAAAAAAAAATACGCTAGAACCATGTCGAGCTATGTACCTGACCTGTGTGTATGTTTGGTTAGAATCCATCTAGCGATAATAGTTGCATAGATCCCATTTGTATGAGAGGGGCCACGCTCCCTTTTCCGATTTCAAAAAGGGATAGGTATTAGGAAAGGGACTTACTTTATACAACGCCTTACCAAAATTTAGTAGTCTAGCATTAATACATCCAAAGATATTGAGTATGAAAGTTCCCATTTGTATGGGAGATGCCACGCCCCCTTTTCCGATTTGAAAAAAGTGTACGTAAGAACCATGCCGGGCTATGTACCTGACCTGTGTGTAAGTTTGGTTAAAATCCGTCAAGCGATAATAGTTGCATCGATAGGGTGTATGAAAGATCTCATTTGTATGGGAGGTGCCGCGCCCCCTTTTCCGATTGCAAAAAGGGATAGGTATTAGGAAAGAGACTTACTTTATACAACGCCTTACCAAAATTTAGTAGTCTAGCATTAATACCTCCAAAGATATTGAGTATGAAAGTTCCCATTGGTTTGGGAGGTGTCACGCCCCCTTTTCCCAAAAAAAAAAAAGACGCTAGAACCATGTCGAGCTATGTACCTGACCTGTGTGTAAGTTTGGTTAAAATCCATCTAGCGATAATAGTTGCATAGATCCCATTTGTATGAGAGTTGCCACGCCCCCTTTTCCGATTTCAAAAAAAAGTACGTAGGAACCATGCCGGCCTATGTACCTGACCTGTGTGTAAGTTTGGTTAAAATCGTCTACAAGTTTGAGCGTCAAATGGCGACACGAAAAAAAGTGTTTACTTTTTATAATATGTATATAGATTATGTATAGATAAAAAACCTCATTTGTATGGGATATGCACCGCTCCCTTTTCCTATTTCAAAAAGTGATAGGTAATAGGAAAGGGACTTACTATATACAACGTCTTACCAAAATTTAGTAGTCTAGCATTAATACCTCCAAAGATATTGAGTATGAAAGTTTCCATTGGTTTGGGAGGTGTCACGCCCCTTTTCCCATTAAAAAAAAAAACGTTAGAACCATCCCGGGCTATGTACCTGACCTGTGTGTAAGTTTGGTTAAAATCCGTCAAGCGAGAATAGTTGCATAGATAGGGGGTATGAAAGATCCCATTTGTATGGGAGGGGCCACGCCCCCTTTTCCGATTTCAAAAAGGGATAGGTATTAGGAAAGGGACTTACTTTATACAACGCCTTACCAAAATTTAGTAGTCTAGCATTAATACCTCCAAAGATATTGAGTATGAAAGTTCCCTTTTGTATGGGAGGTGCCACGCCCCCTTTTCCGATTTGAAAAAAAAGTACGTAAGAACCATGCCGGGCTATGTACCTGACCTGTGTGTAAGTTTGGTTAAAATCCGTCTAGCGATCATAGTTGCATAGATAAGGGGTATGAAAGATCCAATTTGTATGGGGGGTGCCACGCCCCCTTTTCCGATTTCAAAAAGGGATAGGTATTAGGAAACGGACTTACTTTATACAACGCCTCACGAAAATTAAGTAGTCAAGCATTAATGCCTCCAAAGATATTAAGTATGAAAATTCCCATTTGTATGGGAGGTGCCACGCCCCATTTTCCGATTTCAAAAAAACGTACGTAGGAACCATGCCGGCCTATGTACCTGACCTGTGTGCAAGTTTGGTTAAAATCCGTCCACGCGTTTGAGCGTCAAGTGGCGACACGAAAAAAAGTGTTTACTTTTTATAATATGTATATAGATTATGTATAGATGAAAACCCTCATTTGTATGGGAGGTGCACCGCTCCCTTTTCCTATTTCAAAAAGTGATAGGTAATAGGAAAGGGACTTACTATATACAACGTCTTACCAAATTTCAGTAGTCTAGCGATAATAGTTGCATAGATAGGGGGCATGAAAGCTCCCATTTGTATGGGAGGTGCCACGCTACCTTTTCCGATTTCAAAAAGGGATAGGTATTAGGAAATTTCAGTAGTCTAGCGATAATAGTTGCATAGATAGGGGGTATGAAAGATCCCATTTGTATGGGAGACTTACTTTATACAACGCCTTACCAAAATTTGGTAGTCTAGCATTAATACCTCCAAAGATATTGAGTATGAAAGTTCCCATTTGTATGGTAGGTGACACGCCCCCTTTTCCGATTTCACAAAAAAGTACGTAAGAACTGTGCCGGGCTATGCACCTGACCTGTGTGTAAGTTTGTTTAAAATCCGTCCACGCATTCGAGAGTCAAGTGGCGACACGAAAAAAAGTGTATACTTTTTATAATATGTATAGATGGCAAATCTCATTTGTATGGGAGGTGCACCGCTCCCTTTTCCGATTTCAAAAAGGGATAGGTATTATGCAAGGGACTTACTTTATACAACGCCTTACCAAAATTTGGTAGTCTAGCATTAATACCTCCAAAGATATTGAGTATGAAAGTTCCCATTTGTATGGGAGGTGACACGCCCCCTTTTCCGATTTGAAAAAAAAGTTCGTAAGAACCGTGCCGAGCTATGTACCTGACCTGTGTGTAAGTTTGGTTAAAATCCGTCTAGCGATAATAGTTGCATAGATGGGGGGTATGAAAGATCCCATTTGTGTGGGAGGGGCCACGCTCCCTTTTCCGATTTCAAAAAGGGATAGGTATTAGGAAAGGGACTTACTTTATACAACGCCTTACCAAAATTTAGTAGTCTAGCATTAATACATCCAAAGATATTGAGTATGAAATTTCCCATTTGTATGAGAGGTGACACGTCCCCTTTTCCGATTTGAAAAAAAGTTCGTAAGAACCATGCCGGGCTATGTACCTGACCTGTGTGTAAGTTTGGTTAAAATCCGTCTAGCGATAATAGTTGCATAGATAGGGGGTATGAAAGCTCCCATTTGTATGGGAGGTGCCACGCTACCTTTTCCCATTTCAAAAAGGGATAGGTATTAGGAAAGGGACTTACTTTATACAACGCCTTACCAAAATTTATTAGTCTAGCATTAATACATCCAAAGATATTGAGTATGAAATTTCCCATTTGTATGAGAGGTGACACGCCCCCTTTTCCGATTTGAAAAAAAGTTCGTAAGAACCATGCCGGGCTATGTACCTGACCTGTGTGTAAGTTTGGTTAAAATCCGTCTAGCGATAATAGTTGCATAGATAGGGGGTATGAAAGCTCCCATTTGTATGGGAGGTGCCACGCTACCTTTTCCGATTTCAAAAAGGGATAGGTATTAGGAAATTTCAGTAGTCTAGCGATAATAGTTGCATAGATAGGGGGTATGAAAGATCCCATTTGTATGGGAGACTTACTTTATACAACGCCTTACCAAAATTTGGTAGTCTAGCATTAATACCTCCAAAGGTATTGAGTATGAAAGTTCCCATTGGTTTGGGAGTTGTCACGCCCTCTTTTCCCATTAAAAAAAAAAAACGTTAGAACCATCCCGGGCTATGTACCTGACGTGTGTGTAAGTTTGGTAAAAATCCGTCAAGCGATAATAGTTGCATAGATAGGGGGTATGAAAGAGCCCATTTGTATGGGAGGTGCCACGCTACCTTTTCGGATTTCAAAAAGGGATAGGTATTAGGAAATTTCAGTAGTCTAGCGATAATAGTTGCATAGATAGGGGGTATGAAAGATCCCATTTGTATGGGAGACTTACTTTATACAACGCCTTACCAAAATTTGGTAGTCTAGCATTAATACCTCCAAAGATATTGAGTATGAAAGTTCCCATTGGTTTGGGAGGTATCACGCCCTCTTTTCCCATTAAAAAAAAACGTTAGAACCATGCCGGCCTATGTACCTGACCTGTGTGTAAGTTTGGTTAAAATCCGTCTACAAGTTTGAGCGTCAAGTGGCGACACGAAAAAAAGTGTTTACTTTTTATAATATGTACATAGATTATGTATAGATAAAAAACCTCAGTTGTATGGGAGGTGCACCGCTCCCTTTTCCTATTTCAAAAAGTGATAGGTAATAGGAAAGGGACTTACTATATACAACGTCTTATCAAATTTCAGTAGTCTAGCGATAATAGTTGCATAGATAGGGGGTATGAAAGCTCCCATTTGTATGGGAGGTGCCACGCTACCTTTTCCCATTTCAAAAAGGGATAGGTATTAGGAAAGGGACTTACTTTATACAACGCCTTACCAAAATTTATTAGTCTAGCATTAATACCTCCAAAGATATTGAGTATGACAGTTCCCATTGGTTTGGGAGGTGTCACGCCCCATTTTCCCAATTAAAAAAAACGTTAGAACCATCCCGGGCTATGTACCTGACCTGTGTGTAAGTTTGGTAAAAATCCGTCAAGCGATAATAGTTGCATAAATAGGGGGTATGAAAGAGCCCATTTGTATGGGAGTGGCCACGCCCCCTTTTCCGATTTCAAAAAGCGATAGGTATTAGGAATGGGACTTACTTTATACAACGCCTTACCAAAATTTAGTAGTCTAGCATTAATACCTCCAAAGATATTGAGTATGAAAGTTCCCATTTGTATGGGAGGTGCCACGCCCCTTTTCCGATTTAAAAAAAAGTACGTAAGAGCCATGCCGGGCTATGTACCTGACCTGTGTGTAAGTTTGGTTAAAATCCGTCTAGCGATAATAGTTGCATAGATAGGGGGTATGAAAGATCCAATTTGTGTAGGAGGGGCCACGCCCCCATTTCCGATTTTAAAAAGGGATAGGTATTAGGAAAGGGATTTACTTTATACAACGCCTTCCCAAAATTTAGTAGTCTAGCATTAATACCTCCAAAGATATTGAGTATGAAAGTTCATATTTGTATGGGAGGTGCCACGCCCCCTTTTCCGATTTTAAAAAAAGTACGTAAGGACCATGCTAGGCTATGTACCTGACCTGTGTGTAAGTTTGGTTAAGATCCGTCAAGCGATAATAGTTGCATAGATAGGGGGTATGAAAGATCCCATTTGTATGGGAGGGGCCACGCCCGCTTTTCCGATTTCAAAAAGGGCTAGGTATTAGGAATGGGACTTACTTTATACAACGCCTTACCAAAATTTAGTAGTCTAGCATTAATACCTCCAAAGATATTGAGTATGAAAGTTCCCATTTGTATGGGAGGTGCCACGCCACCTTTTCCGATTTGAAAAAAAAAGTACGTAAGAACCATGCCGGGCTATGTACCTGACCTGTGTGTAAGTTTGGTTAAAATCCGTCAAGCGATAATAGTTGCATAGATAGGGGGTATGAAAGATCCCATTTGTATGGGAGGGGCCACGCCCCCTTTTCCGATTTCAAAAAGGGATAGGTATTAGGAAAGGGACTTACTTTATACAACGCCTTACCAAAATTTAGTAGTCTAGCATTAATACCTCCAAAGATATTGAGTATGAAAGTTCCCTTTTGTATGGGAGGTGCCACGCCCCCTTTTCCGATTTGAAAAAAAAGTACGTAAGAACCATGCCGGGCTATGTACCTGACCTGTGTGTAAGTTTGGTTAAAATCCGTCTAGCGATCATAGTTGCATAGATAAGGGGTATGAAAGATCCAATTTGTATGGGGGGTGCCACGCCCCCTTTTCCGATTTCAAAAAGGGATAGGTATTAGGAAACGGACTTACTTTATACAACGCCTCACGAAAATTAAGTAGTCAAGCATTAATGCCTCCAAAGATATTAAGTATGAAAATTCCCATTTGTATGGGAGGTGCCACGCCCCATTTTCCGATTTCAAAAAAACGTACGTAGGAACCATGCCGGCCTATGTACCTGACCTGTGTGCAAGTTTGGTTAAAATCCGTCCACGCGTTTGAGCGTCAAGTGGCGACACGAAAAAAAGTGTTTACTTTTTATAATATGTATATAGATTATGTATAGATGAAAACCCTCATTTGTATGGGAGGTACACCGCTCCCTTTTCCTATTTCAAAAAGTGATAGGTAATAGGAAAGGGACTTACTATATACAACGTCTTACCAAATTTCAGTAGTCTAGCGATAATAGTTGCATAGATAGGGGGCATGAAAGCTCCCATTTGTATGGGAGGTGCCACGCTACCTTTTCCGATTTCAAAAAGGGATAGGTATTAGGAAATTTCAGTAGTCTAGCGATAATAGTTGCATAGATAGGGGGTATGAAAGATCCCATTTGTATGGGAGACTTACTTTATACAACGCCTTACCAAAATTTGGTAGTCTAGCATTAATACCTCCAAAGATATTGAGTATGAAAGTTCCCATTTGTATGGTAGGTGACACGCCCCCTTTTCCGATTTCACAAAAAAGTACGTAAGAACTGTGCCGGGCTATGCACCTGACCTGTGTGTAAGTTTGTTTAAAATCCGTCCACGCATTCGAGAGTCAAGTGGCGACACGAAAAAAAGTGTATACTTTTTATAATATGTATAGATGGCAAATCTCATTTGTATGGGAGGTGCACCGCTCCCTTTTCCGATTTCAAAAAGGGATAGGTATTATGCAAGGGACTTACTTTATACAACGCCTTACCAAAATTTGGTAGTCTAGCATTAATACCTCCAAAGATATTGAGTATGAAAGTTCCCATTTGTATGGGAGGTGACACGCCCCCTTTTCCGATTTGAAAAAAAAGTTCGTAAGAACCGTGCCGAGCTATGTACCTGACCTGTGTGTAAGTTTGGTTAAAATCCGTCTAGCGATAATAGTTGCATAGATGGGGGGTATGAAAGATCCCATTTGTGTGGGAGGGGCCACGCTCCCTTTTCCGATTTCAAAAAGGGATAGGTATTAGGAAAGGGACTTACTTTATACAACGCCTTACCAAAATTTAGTAGTCTAGCATTAATACATCCAAAGATATTGAGTATGAAATTTCCCATTTGTATGAGAGGTGACACGCCCCCTTTTCCGATTTGAAAAAAAGTTCGTAAGAACCATGCCGGGCTATGTACCTGACCTGTGTGTAAGTTTGGTTAAAATCCGTCTAGCGATAATAGTTGCATAGATAGGGGGTATGAAAGCTCCCATTTGTATGGGAGGTGCCACGCTACCTTTTCCCATTTCAAAAAGGGATAGGTATTAGGAAAGGGACTTACTTTATACAACGCCTTACCAAAATTTATTAGTCTAGCATTAATACATCCAAAGATATTGAGTATGAAATTTCCCATTTGTATGAGAGGTGACACGCCCCCTTTTCCGATTTGAAAAAAAGTTCGTAAGAACCATGCCGGGCTATGTACCTGACCTGTGTGTAAGTTTGGTTAAAATCCGTCTCGCGATAATAGTTGCATAGATAGGGGGTATGAAAGCTCCCATTTGTATGGGAGGTGCCACGCTACCTTTTCCGATTTCAAAAAGGGATAGGTATTAGGAAATTTCAGTAGTCTAGCGATAATAGTTGCATAGATAGGGGGTATGAAAGATCCCATTTGTATGGGAGACTTACTTTATACAACGCCTTACCAAAATTTGGTAGTCTAGCATTAATACCTCCAAAGGTATTGAGTATGAAAGTTCCCATTGGTTTGGGAGTTGTCACGCCCTCTTTTCCCATTAAAAAAAAAAAACGTTAGAACCATCCCGGGCTATGTACCTGACCTGTGTGTAAGTTTGGTAAAAATCCGTCAAGCGATAATAGTTGCATAGATAGGGGGTATGAAAGAGCCCATTTGTATGGGAGGTGCCACGCTACCTTTTCGGATTTCAAAAAGGGATAGGTATTAGGAAATTTCAGTAGTCTAGCGATAATAGTTGCATAGATAGGGGGTATGAAAGATCCCATTTGTATGGGAGACTTACTTTATACAACGCCTTACCAAAATTTGGTAGTCTAGCATTAATACCTCCAAAGATATTGAGTATGAAAGTTCCCATTGGTTTGGGAGGTATCACGCCCTCTTTTCCCATTAAAAAAAAAACGTTAGAACCATGCCGGCCTATGTACCTGACCTGTGTGTAAGTTTGGTTAAAATCCGTCTACAAGTTTGAGCGTCAAGTGGCGACACGAAAAAAAGTGTTTACTTTTTATAATATGTACATAGATTATGTATAGATAAAAAACCTCAGTTGTATGGGAGGTGCACCGCTCCCTTTTCCTATTTCAAAAAGTGATAGGTAATAGGAAAGGGACTTACTATATACAACGTCTTATCAAATTTCAGTAGTCTAGCGATAATAGTTGCATAGATAGGGGGTATGAAAGCTCCCATTTGTATGGGAGGTGCCACGCTACCTTTTCCCATTTCAAAAAGGGATAGGTATTAGGAAAGGGACTTACTTTATACAACGCCTTACCAAAATTTATTAGTCTAGCATTAATACCTCCAAAGATATTGAGTATGACAGTTCCCATTGGTTTGGGAGGTGTCACGCCCCATTTTCCCAATTAAAAAAAACGTTAGAACCATCCCGGGCTATGTACCTGACCTGTGTGTAAGTTTGGTAAAAATCCGTCAAGCGATAATAGTTGCATAAATAGGGGGTATGAAAGAGCCCATTTGTATGGGAGGGGCCACGCCCCCTTTTCCGATTTCAAAAAGCGATAGGTATTAGGAATGGGACTTACTTTATACAACGCCTTACCAAAATTTAGTAGTCTAGCATTAATACCTCCAAAGATATTGAGTATGAAAGTTCCCATTTGTATGGGAGGTGCCACGCCCCTTTTCCGATTTAAAAAAAAGTACGTAAGAGCCATGCCGGGCTATGTACCTGACCTGTGTGTAAGTTTGGTTAAAATCCGTCTAGCGATAATAGTTGCATAGATAGGGGGTATGAAAGATCCAATTTGTGTAGGAGGGGCCACGCCCCCATTTCCGATTTTAAAAAGGGATAGGTATTAGGAAAGGGATTTACTTTATACAACGCCTTCCCAAAATTTAGTAGTCTAGCATTAATACCTCCAAAGATATTGAGTATGAAAGTTCATATTTGTATGGGAGGTGCCACGCCCCCTTTTCCGATTTTAAAAAAAGTACGTAAGGACCATGCTAGGCTATGTACCTGACCTGTGTGTAAGTTTGGTTAAGATCCGTCAAGCGATAATAGTTGCATAGATAGGGGGTATGAAAGATCCCATTTGTATGGGAGGGGCCACGCCCGCTTTTCCGATTTCAAAAAGGGCTAGGTATTAGGAATGGGACTTACTTTATACAACGCCTTACCAAAATTTAGTAGTCTAGCATTAATACCTCCAAAGATATTGAGTATGAAAGTTCCCATTTGTATGGGAGGTGCCACGCCACCTTTTCCGATTTGAAAAAAAAAGTACGTAAGAACCATGCCGGGCTATGTACCTGACCTGTGTGTAAGTTTGGTTAAAATCCGTCTAGCGATAATAGTTGCATAGATAGGGGGTATGAAAGATCCCATTTGTATGGGAGGTGCCACGCCCCCTTTTCCTTTTAATAGCATAATTCGTGAAGAAACAGGTCTTTTTGAAGAAAGATGTTCATGGTGGCCGAACAAAAAAAATTAAAATGGATCGGTACTCAGTCTTTGGAAATCATCATACAAATTTGGATAAAATAAAATGTTGTAGAATTCAATCTCCCTACAACACAAATAAGTACATATACGCATATATACATAAAAACACCCGAAAACATTTTTTTTAACTTTAGGAGTATATACTCGTATGTATGTTTAAAAATATGCATGCATTCTTTTATTGGTTTGTTGAACTAATCTGGCACCACGCATAAATATGTATGTGAAGCCGAAATAAAAGCGAAATTATGTAACATACATACATACGTCCGAAGTGAAGTAACGCTACCTAGCTCTTTCGCGAATTCATCAAATGAATGGCTCACCACAGCTGTCGCTTAAAGCACGCTGACTTATTCGGTTGGCAGCGAACAAACACACAAACAGATTTTTTTGGAAAAAGTGCTGCTTTTTTTAAACAATTTTGGTTAAATTAAAAAGAATTCAACTATTTTTTTCGATGCAGAATGAAAGTAAATATTTCAAAGTATAACTTCAAGGAAGATTCATTCTAATCGGTTGATTAGGTTAAGATGTATGGCTGTGTAAACCAAAAATTTATTTTTTTTTACCACATTTTGTCCGATTGCCACACCTTCTTTATATATTTCTTCACATTATATAAAAAAAGTCCATCTCACGCAGCTAAGCTTTAAAATGCAAAAACCCGCTTTCAAATCGGAGCATTCTGTGCGAAGCCAATTCCGTACATAGCTTTTTAGCGACTTTATTTTATAAGTAGTATAGATAGATTACCACTTAATTTCGTTTCCACAAGTACATTTTTGGCGGAGTTATGGCATAAAAAGTTTTGTGGAATAGTCCACTATAAAAGGGACTGGGCCACTCCCATTTTCGAAAATTTTAAGTTTTTGGATTTCTTTGTGGACGGAAACTTTAAAAGTAAAATATAAACGATGTAAAGCTATTTTACGCAAAGTTATTGCCTATTTAATATATCTACGAGCCTCTTTAAAATCTTGTATACCTGGAAACCTGCGTGCTGAATTTCGTTTCGATATCTTGAATGGTTTTTGATTTATGATTAATATTATTTCTAAATTTGACTTAATAAAAAGTGGGCGGTGCCACGCGTACTTCTTCAAAATTGCCAAAATTTTTTTGCGTCCGAGTTTATATTACAAAGCTTATTATGTGTACAAAATCTGATTGATATAACTTGCTTAGTTGTAGAAATATCGCCTTTTAAATTTTACAAAAAAATTTTTCAGAATTATGTTAAAAAACTGGGCGTGGACATTAACCGATCTCGCCCATTTTTACAGCAAACAGTTAACTTTATACAAGGTGGCGCAAAAGTAAGCTTCCGATGTTCAGCATATCGGTTGTGGCACGTGCAGTGTGTGCTGTTGCACCGTCTTGTTGGAACCACATGTTTTCCAATCCCAATTCATCAAGTTGCGGCAAAAAGAACTCGTTGATCATTGCTCTGTAGCGCTCACCATTCACAGTAACCGTTTGGCCCCGACCCATTATTGGTCAAATAAATAGTCAGCAATATTCCGCGTTCTGGAGCAGTGTAGCGTAACATTGTTTATTAGCGTGTATTTCGCATGTGTTTACTACACAAATGTCAAAACAGAACTGACTTTAGGGGCCAATCGCAAAATTTATAGCATTTTCTGATAGGAGGATTACTTTTGCGCCACCCTGTATATATAACTTTATCACTATACCTCGTTTCGACAAATCAATTTTTGGCGGACTTATGCCAGAAAAAGTTTTATGGCATAGTCCACTATAAAAAGGGCGAAGCCCCGCCCATTTTCGAAAATTTAAAGGTTTTGACTTGACCATAAGTAGGCGGTGCCACACCCAATTTAAAAAATTTCTTGAAAAATTTATTTTATTCACCAAATTGTATCCTTATAGGTGTATTATGTACTGAGTAATCACTTTTTTTGTGTTTTCGAAAATATTCTATATATAAAAAGTTGGCGTGGCTATCATCCTATTTCGCCCATTTTAAATAGCGCTCGGAGGGGAGTGCCAAGGAACCTGCATACCAAATTTCATTAAGATATCTCAAAATTTACTCAAGTTATCGTGTTCACAGACGGACGGACGGACATGGCTTAATCAATTTCTCTTTTCGTCCTGAACGCTTTGATATGTATAAGTCAATATCTATCTCGATCCGTTTATACCGTTACGTACTGCCGTTACGCGACTGAAGTTAATATATTTTGTGTGCGTAGCACTACTAGGTATAACAAGTAAGGAAAGGGGTGTCTTCAACTGTGCCGAAGACTTTATACCTTTTATGAATACCGATCACTGTTTTAAGTGTCCGATCCTTACTCACAATTAGTAAAAACTCTGCAAAACTGACAATTTAAAGATACATATCCCAAACCCCATTTATAGGAACAATCGATTGTATGGGAGCTATATGTTATGTAGGTCCGATCTGGTTGATTTTCACTACCCAAATTCCAAACATAATAAGTGCCAAACCTGCAAAAACTTTACGTTCCTAGATTTTTCATGGCAAAATTTATAGCCCAAAACCCAGTTATCGAAACTAATTAATATCATGCAAAATGGCGGCTTCATACCAAATTTCATCAAGATATCTCAGAAACTGAGGGACTAGTTTGCGTACAAACAGACAGACGGACAGACGGACATGGCTAAATCGAATCAGCTCATCGGCCTGATCATTTCGTTATACTTTTTGGTGGGTCTATCTCTTTTTCTTCTCATACGTACAAACATCGGACCAAAGTTATAATACCATTTCATGATCATGAAAAGTATAAAAAGAAGCTAAAAAAAGTCAGAAATTTTTTTACGAAATACATTTTTTATTTTAGTCTAAACTATTTGTATATAAAGCTGTAAACAGAACTTAAATGAACTATTCGTGTTGCAACACATATCAGGCACAATTTCCTCGACTAGGAACTTTTTCAAAAAGGAGGTGCGTTTAATGAATTTTATGTTCTCGGACCTCCGCCAAAAATGCTATGATAGAGGTCACACTCGTCCACTGTACGCTTATTAGCTATCGCCAATGCAGCTCAATCAATGCTACTTGACTTGGAGAGTACCTAAGCTTTTCTTCTCGAAAATGAGAAAATACATCCGGCTTTGTAACTTTCAAAGAATTATCAACTGAAAAAAAAAAATATCTTTTTTAAAGAGTTCATATTATCAGGTAGACTATGTCGCAATTGGGTATACAATTTTTAGAGTTTTATAATCAAAGCCTATAATAAATTTTGGAAGAAAGCTTTTTATAAATGTTTTTCTGAACTTTATTCAAACGATATTTTTTTTAGTTTTTGTATGTTTTTAGTTATCTATATATTGATATGCTAACATTTTTTTCATACAATCAATTGCCAGAGTATATCTATATCTAAACATGCATAATTTCAATAAAAATGTATTTTGCTATTTTCGTATGGGTCAGGAGCAGTGCATAGGCATATTATGTTTACCAAATAATTATTTGTAATAATTCGTTAAAGTTTTCTGCATAAAGCCAAAGTTGTCAACCACAGTATCTAACTGCTTTTTTCTACATACAGTAGTAGCGCAGGTGGTAAGCGTTTCGGCTACGACGCTTACATTCCAAGGTTCGAGACCATGTTCCGGACAACTTTTTTTGTGTTAAATTTAATTTCTTTATAAATATGTATATGAAAACTTCTTATCATGATTTTTTTAAATTTATTATATTTTTAACCCAATATTTTTCTGTCTGACCTCTATCGTGGAGTGAAAAAATTAAATTTTTGCAAAAAAAAACACCAGAAAATGTTTCCAGTTTATCAAGACAAAATACTTAAAAAAATACCTACATAGCTTCATGATTTTTTTAAGAAATTAAATTTTTTCTCAATGATATTTGACTTAAGGTAAACATATATGTAGCCCATATGTAATAATATTATAATAATTTTATATATCACAACCCAATTCCGTCGGAACGAGAAACTCACTAGAGAATTTTGATAGTTTTCATTATTTCTATCGGGGTTTTCCGATGAGACAGAATGGCTGATAGACCCTATATTTAAAATACAAAAAGGCGAAAACACAGTTTGTAGCTTCTTCAATTTTCTATTTACGAAGTGGTTAGAAATCGTGTTAATTTTCCTGAAGACATCAACTATTTTCTTCTTCAAATATTTTAATTTGTCAAAGGGCAGACATATAACCCGAACCCTTACATATGTAGACTAAATTTCACCAGTTAAGATGATAGCATTCCTTAAAATCAACATGAAAAGTGTTTTAAATATGTCTAAGTTATGGTTAATGAAAAAAGCCAGACAACCATCATTTTATTGTAACTTTCTCCCCCTTAATTGACTTCGGAAAAGCCAGATGTAAAGGAAAAATTGAGAAAACTGCCTATATATATATAAAAGCCAATATAGAAACCGTAGTCATGCTAATATTGAGATATTTGAGGAACTTCCAAATGAACGTTTCATTCATTTTCAAAAGCCTTATTGATATGTATGTATACTTCTAATGGTGGAAATATTTTCTGAAGCAGGCATAATCGTCTCGGGTGAGACGCGAGCGTTCCATGGTTCGAGCCCAGGTTCCGGACAATAATTTTAATTTTTTTTTATAAAATTGAATTTCTTACCTTGACTTGAATGTGTTAAGTTTTTAAATCAATCTTTTCTTAAAATCAATTTTTGCAAAACAAACCACAAGAAAATTACTTAAAATTTACCATAACAAAATACATAAGATAAATACTTACATAGTTACAGAGTTTTATACATTTTTTTTTAAGAATTCAGTTTTTTCAGATTGATATAGGACTTAAGGTAAACTTATAAGCACAGCCATAAGAAATAATAAGTTCAGGTCATCTATACTAATATATATTTTGAAAGCCGTTTTCTTCTGGACCGCAAAGCTCAAACACGGCTGGACCGAATTAAATGAAATTTTGCACGTAGTTTTTGCTGGAGCCCGACATGGTTATAGGCCGCAAAAAATATTAAAATCCGGGAAGGTTTGGAGATATCCCGCAAAATGTGGACCAGGGTAACCTTATAACGTGTTCATACAATATGGGTATCAAATGAAAGTTGTTGGCGAGTGCTTTAACATGGTGTAGTTATTAGTCCCATATGAGCCCCGGTTTCGAAGTATTGCCCAAAATATGGACCAGGTGTGGCCCTAGAAGGGTTTCTTACAATATGGGTGTCAAATGAAAGGTGTTGACGAGTGCTTTAACATGGTGTAATTATACGTCCCATATGAGACCCCGTTTTCGAGATATTTGTATGCGAATCTGTTTCTGATAAAATTTTTAATCAGAGTGTGGTTTTTAGATCACCTTTTTCGAGATACCAACCTAAATGTGGACCTGTGATAGAAATATGGTGCTTTTCAAGTGCGTGGATGTGCATTTTTTTGCTGTTCTGTTTAACTCTTAAATTAACGCACATGCAAATGTACATAAGAAACTAACATCGCTTGACTTTTCTATTAAGTATGTAATCAAATACAACAGGGCTGCATCTATCGAGCCGTTAAGATAACAGAGATGTATTTGCATACATGTAATCATTAACAGGTTGCTTACATCGTCGATTACTGTTGCAATTTTTTTGAATCAGTTGTTTTAATTTTAAGATATGGGTATACCACTCTTTCAATTTAAGAAATAGAATATGCATTTCGTTTTGTTTGAAATTTAATAGCATATTTCTTTCATATTGCGTGAGAAACAGTTTCAAACAGTGACTCTTTAATTTTGGAAAGTTGCGCTTAAAAAAAAAATAAAATCAGTGAAAGTTTATATACAAACCTGTGCGAATAATTTTGAAACAGTTCAAAACACTGAAAGTTTATAATTTGCGAATAGTTGTGCACATTTAAAAAAAGAGTTAAAATCAGAGAAAATTTAAATACCTGTGGGAATAATTGTGAAACAGTAAAAGTTTATAATTTACGATTAGTTGTGTACATTTAAAAATATAATTAAAATCAATGAAAATCTACATACCTACCTACATACGATTAGTTGTGAACTCACAAAAAAGAAAAATGCCGAAAGCACGAACCAGGCTAAGTCGGAAATCACCGCACAATGCTTTAACAGCATCTACATATCGTGCACAAGAACGACCTCTGACTTACCGTTTTCCAGTAGATGCGCGTTTAACTACCAAGTAAATGTGGATTATGCTAACTCAAAGGATCTTCAAATAGGAAGAATGAATGTAGTTTGTGCACATTGCGGTGCAAAAAAATGGAGTGGGGAGGCTCCAGATTTATGCTGTGCTGGAGGTAAAGTAATTCTTTCTAATCTTCAGGAGCCGCCGGACCCACTAAAATCCCTAATTCGCGGCACTCACCCATTATCAAAGCATTTTCTTGATAATGCCAGGAAGTACAATAGTTTGTATCAAATTACTTCTTTTGGCACGCATGAAATAAGAGAAGGGAATTTCATGCCAACCTACAAAATTCAAGGTCATGTATACCACCTTATTGGTTCACTGTTACCAGAACCAAAAATACATGCCCAGTATCTTCAAGTGTATTTTATTTTCGAAACTGACCAAACCACAATGCGATCAAACAAGATGCCAACCTTAAATTTGGAACTTATAGAAATACTACAAAATTTTATGCAAACATATAACTCTTTTATTTTGAGCTTCAAATATAACTTAGAGCGTATGGACAGGCCCGAGTCTGCAAACGATTTTCGGTTGCTTATCCATACGGACAAACTACCTGCTAATGAGCACAGAGGGCGATATAATGTACCCTTAGTAAACGACCACTTCGGCCGCCGTGGTGTGAAGTAGTGTTGCCGGCCTACCACACCGAAGGTCCATGGTTCGAGCCCTGGTACAGGTAACATCAAAAGTGATTTGAAAAAAGTTTTTCAAAACGGGGTCGCCCCTCGGCAGTGGTTTGGCAAACTCTCCGAGTGTATTTCTGCCATGACAGGCTTCTCAGCAAAAATTCGTCTACTTTGTAGATGCCGTTCGGAGTCGGCAAAAAACTGTAGGTCCCACCAATTTGTAGGGAAAATTCAAATCGGCACACCACAAATTGGAAGAGAAGCTTGGCGCAAAAATCTCTTAGGAGGTTTATGATGATATACCTGTGGTATATCGCGCCATAGAGAGAGAGTAAACGAGGTAGCCGTACTTTTGATAGACGAAGACAAAGGGCCGAGAGATATTGTCTTGCACTGTCGTGCAGGGTAATAGAACCAAGTATATCTCTTGTATGCAGTTCTATGCTTACCGGTTTATGGTCAGAGATAACTGTATAACTCATCTTCATTGTTTTAAAAACTTATATGAACTTTTGAATACTTTTCAAGCCGCTTGCCGAGAGAGTTACAACTTTTGGAAAATGACGATCATTGGCAAAATGCATTAGCTGAGGCATCTCTTTTACATTCACCGTCAATGCTGCGAGAGTTATTCTGCATTATAATAGTTTTTTGTCAGCCTTCAAACGCTGAATTGCTATGGAACATATTCAAGAATGACTTCTGTGAAGACTTTCTTCTCAATGAGCGCAGAAGACGTAACGATCCCGATCTACTAATTTCTAAAGATACGCTAAACCAAGGTTTGATAAAAATTAACGATAATTTGAATATGTTTAAGTAAGTAATTTTACTTTTTTAAGGTTTATTTGACATGGAATCAAAGTAATAGGACTATGCGAAAAAGAGTTATAGAATTTTGGGCTACCTTCTCCAAATCTCAACGAACTGAATGCCCTTTTAAGACCACATTTAGGCGTCCATGTGACGTAAACATTTTAAATGACTACCTTGCAACTAATGTACCGGATCAGCAACTAACATATGGCAAAGTTGTCAACAGCATTGATAACAAAGCTGGTCAAGCATTTTTCCTAGATGCTCCTGGTGGTTGTGGAAAAACTTTTTACTTAATCTTCATCTGGCTTATGCCAGATCGAACAGCCCATTCCACTTTCAAGTTGCCCTTAAACGTGTCCGTCAAAAAAGAAAAGATTTGCTCAATTCGAAAGAACGGATCACTGGCTAAAATTTTACAAGAAGCTGTACTGATAGTGTGGGATGAGTCTACAATGACCTACCGAGCGCATATTGAGGCAGTAGATCGCACATTAAAAGACATTAGATCCAACGACAAACCCTTTGGTGGAAAGACTATCCTTTTTGCAGGAGATTTTCGTCAGACTTTGTCCTGTAGTGGCGAAGGGAACTCGAGCTGATATTGCAAAATCATGCTTCAAGGCATCTATACCATGGAATCACGTAGAGAAATTGTGTCTGCGAACATACATGAGAGCACATCTGACCGGAAATGTCAGTACATTTCCTCAGGATTTACTCGACATTCGAGATGGTAAAATTTCCAATGAGAATGGTTACTTTATAGTTGATTCAAGGCTTGGTAATGTGGTGCATTACTTGGACGAATTAATATTGCAAATTTAGCAGAATATTGAACATCTTTGCAGTAAGCCATATACCTGGCTATGCGAGAGGGCTATCGTGTCACCAAGAAATAAAACGGTAGATGAAATTAGCAACATCATTTTAGATGGAATTCCCGGCGAAGCTAGAGAGTATCTATCAACTGACTCTGTCCTTAATAGAGAAGACGCCGTGCACTACCCTACCGAGTTTTTAAATTCTCTTAATCCCTCTGGCTTACCCCCTCATAAATTAGAGTAAAAAAGTAACATTCCAGTTATTTTACTGCGCAACCTCAAGCCACCCACGCTATGCAACCGGACGAGATTACAAATAAAACGAATGCATAACAATATCCTAGAGGTAACAATCCTTACGGGTCCAGCTGCAGGAGAAACATCGTTCATACCTCGCATACCTATGATTCCAACCGATATGCCTTTCCAATATAACTTAACGTTTGCAATTTACACTGAAAGTTTCCTTCGCAGTGACAATAAACAAATCGCAAAGACAAACTTTCAACTATGTTGGTATTGACTTACGGGCAGAGTGCTTCACACATGGGCAATTATATGTTGCAATATCCAGAACTGGGAACCCTCAGAACCAAGCTATTCTGCTGTTTTCAGATAATAAAACTAAAAATGAAGTATATTCCGAAGTACTTTGAAATTCAGTGTTTTGTTACTCTCCAAGGTAAATAAAAAAAAATCAATGTTCACATTTAAATCGATATCGAAACCAATATGTTCTACTTATTTCAAAACATTCTGTATGTATGTATTAATAGTAAAGCATCTTTAAAAAAATTTAAAAACTGAACTTGCTAACAACGTCGCACACGGGCTGCTAGTATACATATATATTACAAAATATTACTGAAATGCTATAAAAGTTAATTTAAAATGTCTTTATACATGTCTAAATTGTGCTTAAGGAAAAAAACCAGAAACCATACTAGCTTCATGCTCATATTGAGAAATTTAAGGAACTCCAAAATAAAATGCTCAATTAATTTTCAATCAAAATATGTATACGTGGACACACTCCTAACGGTGAAATATTCTCATTCTCTCACTCATTGAGCATATTGAGTTAAAGTAGTGGCGTCGGTGCGTCCAACTCATATTTCATTTGCTCTCCAAAAGGTAGAAATATTTTCATTCTCTTACTCATTAAGCAAATTGAGTTAAAGTATACACCAGCGTCGGCGCGTCTGTCCAATTTAATTTTGAGCGAGAGTTGCCCTCCCCTACACAACCTGACCAAAATCTTAAAAAAAAATACCTATTTGTTTTCAACGTATCCCGCGCGTTTTATTGCAAGCAATAGTTCAAAATTAAAACTTTTAGGGAAAACACAATAAAAGCTAAATTTTTTTAATATAACTCTATTATAAAAATGAGATTTAAAAGCATCCAAAGTCGCTGCTGTTCACATAATTCAAAATTTAAATTATTTTTAAAAACGCAATAATTTTTGAAAATGAGATTTAAAGATATTCATGGCCACTATTTTCGGTCGGTTATTTAGATGCATCGTAATATATTTGATTTCAACATATCTCGCACGTTTTATTGCAAACAATAATTCAAAATTTAAATATTTACTTCATTATAAAAATGAGACTCGAAAACACCCATAGTGGCCCCTGTTCACATAATTCAAACTTTTTTTATGCGCAATCAAACTTCTACTTTTTTTTTGTAAAATTCCATAATTAAAATGAGATTAAAAGGTATTCATGGCCTCTATTTTCGGTCAGGTATTTAGATGCATCCTAAAATCCTGAAAACCCTAAGTGTTTATAATAAAATGTAAATTTTTACTGTTCATAAAACTGCAATATTAAAACGGGATACCAAACCAACCATGGCCGCCTTATAATTCAATATTTCAGATCAAAAAGAAAGCAGAGTCAAAATGGGAAGGTGTGTCGTTGAGTCGGAATTGCTAAATTGAATTTGTAATTTTCTCCCGGTAAATCGATTACAAAAAGAACTGCCTAGTAACCAAAAAATTACAATATGGCAACTATGTCCAAACGGTGGACATATTTTCACTCACTGAGCACTTTGAGTTAAAGTAACCATTATATATATTATAAGTCTAACTATGTTGTTGGTATATGTCCATCAAATGCAAGTTTTTTTTATTGAAATATTGACCGAATCTGAAGGAGTGGTGGCTCTCATGGTGGACTGTTAAACATTCCTAAGGACTGTTTTTGCCACCTCCTGTTAATGATTACCGGTCTTCAATGGACTGATTTTTTTCTGTTAGCTGTCAAATTACCGAACTGACCGAACCGACTTTTATGAAAGCGGCCCTAAATTACTCAACTATGTATGATTAATTTCAGTAACAAAAATTTCTCAAATATTTCGGCCTCTAGGCAATGCTGAAAAAAATATGTACAGAGGATTTAATAACTTAAACTAATTTAAGGTGCTCGAAATTCGATCACGGGATACTCTAGTTGTTATTGATTTATTATTTATTTATATACTAGCTGACCCGACAGACGTTGTCCTTCCAATCTAATGTCAGCAAGCAGTAAGCAATGTCACAAACACAACCATATTATGATTTTAAAATCTTAAAATGACTTTTTCGTCATTTTAAAATTAACACTCCGTCTTAAAAATAAACTGTATTTAAAATGATGTTTATTTTAAAATCATGTGAAACACTATTTTAATTTAACTATGACTACGGGCCAGTGAATTCAAGAAATCCACAAGCAGGTATAGTCACATACATTCGCTGTTTGAACTTCTTATTGTTTTACGTTTAATGTTTGTGAAAGGTATGAAAATCAAAAGAGATATATAGCTTCGCTATTGCAGTGGGCTATTAACTACGTGCCCGAATATTTTGCTTGTGTGTTTCCCGATTTGCCTAATTTTTCGCAGGAGTATAATACATACTACTGAGAAACAGCTGACCAATTTTCATTGAAATATCAATATTGAATTATAAGCAATTGCCTTTGAAAATAGCAGAAATTTTATGCTGAAAAGTGGTTGGCGCCACGCTTACTTCTTCAAAATTGACAAAATGCTTTTGCCACCAAGTTTTTCTTAAAAAGCTTATTATGTGTGCAAAATCTGATTGATATATCTTGCTTGATTGTAGAAATATCGCTTTTAAAATTTTACAAAAAAATTTTTCAGAACTATGTTAAAAAACTGGGCGTGGATATTAACCGATTTCGCCCATTTTTACAGTAAGCAGTTACCTTTATATATAGAACATTATGACCAAATTTCGTTTCGACAAATCAATTTCTGGCGGAGTTATGGCATAAAATAGTCCACTATAAAAGGGGCGGGGCCACGCCCATTTTCGAAAATTTTAAGTTTTTGGATTTCTTTGTTTACGGAAACTTTAAAAGTGAAACATAAATGATGTAAAGCTATTTTACGCAAAGTTATTGCCTATTTAATATATCTACGACCCTCTTCAAAATTTTTCATATAAAAGTGGGCGTACACCTTAACCGATTCCGCCCATTTTTTCCTGCAACATTCCTTGCATTCCTTGAAACCTACGTGCTGAATTTCGTTTCGATATCTTGAACGGTTTTTGAGTTATGATTAATATTATTTCTTAATTTGACTTAATCAAAAGTGGGCGGTGCCACACCCATTTTCAAAAATTTCTTGAAAAATTTATTTTATTCACCAAATTTTAGCCTTATAGGTGTATTATGTACTGAGGTATCACTTTTTTTTTGTTTTCGAAAATATTCTATATATAAAAAGTGGGCGTGGCTATCATCCGATTTCGCGAATTTTAAATAGCGCTCTTTGATGAGTGCCAAGGAACCCGCATACCAAATTTCATTAAGATATCTCAAAATTTACTAAAGTTATCGTGTTCACAGACGGACGGACGGACGGACATGGCTTAATCAATTTCTCTTTTCGTCCTGAACATTTTGACATACATAAGTCAATATCTATCTCGATCCGTTTATGCCGTTAGGCGACTAAAGTTAATATACCTTGTGTGCGTAGCACTACTGGGTATAAAAAGAGGCTAAATCGGCAAACAAAAGGTTGGAAAAGGCTAAAATTAAAAAAAACAAGTAAGGAAAGGCCTGTCTTCGACTGTGCCGAAGACGTTATACCTTTCATGAATACGCTTCACTGTTTTAAGTGTCCGATCCTTACTCACAATTAGTAAAAACTCTGCAAAACTGACAATTTAAAGATACATAGCCCAAACCCCATTTATAGGAACAATCGATTGTATGGGAGCTATATGTTATGTAGGTCCGATCTGGTAGATTTTCACTACCCAAATTACATACATAATAAGTACCAAACCTACAAAACTTAACGTTCCTAGCTTTTTAATTGCAAAATTTATAGGCCAAAACCCATTTATCGAAACTATCGATTGTATGGGAGCTATATGTTATGTTGGTCCGATCTGGGTGATTTTCACTACAGACATTACATATATAATAAGTAGCAAACCTGCAAAATTTTACAATCCTAGCTTTATCTCTGTAAAAATCAGAATTCAGGCGGTCTGCAAATACTAGAGTAGGCAGGCTCATTAATTTACTCAGAGCACACAATGGCTGAAAAATAGATAGCGTCGAGAATTTTTTACACGTTTTTTATAAAAGTATAGCCTAATAAAAAACATACAAGAAGAAATTACAAGCTTTGTGCAAACCCTAGGAAAATTCAACCTAGTTTCATCAAAATTTCACACTGTTTAATCCGAATTTTTATATAAAATGCAGTCTTATGGCTTATTAAATTTTAGTATTTATAATAAAGAGACGATGTGAAGTTGTCTAAAAATAGTGCCAATAATGGGCATTTATTCATAAATTTATGGTGTCAGTTTTGTTATGAGAAATACGTAAAATTTATAAAATTTCTCAATTTTTTCTATTGCTTGGTATTATAAAATTCATAGGTCAACATTGAAAACTCTTTTTTTGAAATAGAAAACGCAATCTTTTAGCGTTTTTGTTAACACAAAACTAAAAATCCCTTACTCAAACACCATGCGTTCTGCCTTTGCGTAATAAACTCCAACAAATAGTCTTAGCGCTTGTAGTGGATTTCGCAAATGACTTAGGGCCATTCTCACAGTCGCGAATTAACTTACATTTCACAGTTAAATCGAGCTTTTAAATTTTCAAATTGAGTTAACTAGAGTTTAACCGCTCAACATTGGTGAGTTAACCTCGGGTTTAAACTCATAAGGCTGTCTATTGTGTATTTGGCAGTATACGAGTATATGTATCAAAATAGCTAAAATAAAATAGTGAATCGATAGTAAACTGTGGAATGTAATTTAACTCGGCACTGTGAACATGGCTCTTAGTGGAGGAGTTACTACGTATTCGTTCCGACGAACATTTCTTTGAAAAATTGTTCAGAACTTGCGAGCATGTAACTTCGTTATTTATTTCAAGATTTCTGTTTCCTATCTATTTATTGAGCATATAATAATGGAAATAGATACTCGATTCACTCAACATAAAACGGTTTTCAGAGGTTTCGCCTCGAGTTTGCAGCAAACCACAGTGAAGAAAATGCCGAAAATTTATTTAAGCTAGCTTAATTTTATGAAGCACTTGCTCAAAGCTACACATTTTTGCAACTCTCCCTGTTTCCATTTCAACAACAGTAAGCAGCTTTTCAAGTCTTCTTCTGCTTTAAATAGCGCTTAACCGTCTCAACGATTTCGGCCTTCCAACAAAGCTCGCCAGTCGTTTTTTCTTTCTGCAACTGGCCTCAAATGGAAACACCACAGAATCGCAAATCGGTCTCCACTTGGTCCTTTCATCGGATTGCTTTATCCCGCTGGCTTTTAATTCCCTGGACTATGTAGCACATAGCTCATACAGCTCGTCATTAAATCTTCTTAGGTACTCGCCGTCGCCAACGCATAAGGGTCCGTAAATCTTTCGAAGAACTTTTTTCTCGAATACTCCCAGAGCCGCCTCATCAGATGTTGTCAGTGGCTAAGCTTCTGCACCATAAACCAGGACGGGTACGGGTAAATGTGACTTAAAGAGTGCTATTTTCGTCCTTAGAGAGAGAGCTTTACTTCTCAATTGCCTACTCAGTCCGAAGTAGCACTTTGTTTGCGAAAACGATTCTTCGTTGGACTTCTATGCTGACATTATAGTTGTTGTTTATGCTGGTTTCCAGGTTTAAAACTCTAAAGAGGTTAAAACCTTATCGATGTAACTCTACCGGACAAGTGATTAAAATATTGATATGCACATTATGCTTTACCATTGTTGAGTATCCCATCTTATTTACCCCTTCTTTTTATACAATTAAGGAGGGGTTAAATGGTTTGACGACGTTGGCGGTACATAAATATGTGCCTATTACAACACAAGAAGTAAACAAAAATATTAAAACTCCCTTTATAAATAATAGTATTTTGTTGAATTGTACATAAATATGTTTACGCGTAAAAAACATGTGTGTCTAAAATTTCAGGTTTCGATGAAAGTTTTTTCTTATCCCCCCCGCCAAAATCCTGGCTACGCCATTGATGGGAGCTATGCGTTGTATTGCTCCGATCTTGCTGATTCGGACAAATGATTAATCTCATACAAAATGGCGGCTAAGGGACTAGTTTGCGTACAAACAGACAGACGGACAGACGGACATGGCTAAATCGACTCAGCTCATCGCCCTGACCATTTCGTTATACTTATTGGTGGGTCTATCTCTTCGTCTTCTCATACTTACAAACATCGGACCAAAGCTATAATACCATTTCATGATCATGCAAGGTATAAAAAAAGCTAATAAAAGTCAGACATTTTTTTACGAAATCAATTTTTTATTTCAAGTATTCATAAAACGAGCTCAAGGCCAACAATAATTATTTTTCACTTTTTGAATTTGTATGAAAATTATTATTGTTTTTACTTATTAATAATCATTTAAATTAATTATTAAAAGTTTTTTGATTGAATAGAGTAGGAAAAATGTTTAGAGACAAATGCCATAGCTTTTCTTATAGATCCATTTCGGAAGCTGCTAGACTTCACTCATCAGAGAAATTTTGGCACGCATTGCTAACCATTAAACTAATAATACGCTGGTTTTGATGTCATCTAAACTCCTAGTTCTATTCTTCTTTTTACCATATGCATGAACCACTTCCGCCATTTGACAGTTAGTACTGTGATCATGATGGATTTTTGACAGATCTGTTTTATCATCAGAACTGCCTTACCGTATGCTCTCGGTTTTGTTATTGATTTTTTATACCAACAATTTTGTTGATTTACGGCTTGTACATTTTCAAGTATTCATGAAACGAGCTCAAGGCCAAGAATAATAATTTTTCACTTTTTGAATTTGTATGAAAATTATTATTGTTTTTACTTATTAATAATCATTTTTAATTAATTATTAAAAGTTTTTTGATTGAATAGAGTAGGAAAAATGTTTAGAGACAACTGCCAAAGCTTTTCTTATAGATCCATTTCGGAAGCTGCTAGACTTCACTCATCAGAGAAATTTTGGCACGCATTGCTAACCATTAAGCTAATAATACGCTGGTTTTGATGTCATGTCATTTTAGTCTAAACTATTTGTATATAAAGCTGTAAACATAACTTAAATGAACTATTGGTGTTTCAACACATATCCTTGACTAGGAATTTTTTCAAAGAAATGCATACTATGGAAAAATCATTGCAAACTAATTGATTATGTAATATTTTCTTCGGCTGATGAATCAGAAGAGCTTGAGTCTGCGTACAAAGTTTGTGTATTTATCATAGAAATGAGATCATCGGTAATTTCAAAATCAGTGCAACATTTGGATAAGCGTTTTAACGAACATCTAATATTAAGCAGCGAGTTAAACATTTTAATTTTTAATCTGTTCCTTAACTTAGTTTTTAAATGTTCATGGCACTAAAAAATTTCAATCTTTCCATTACTGAAACGTAATACCAAGAAGCTAAATACGAATTCGACCAGTTCTAAAAAAAGGAGGTACGTCTAATGAATTTTTATGTTCACGGACTTCCGCCCAAAATGCTATGATAGGTCACACTCGTCCACTGTACGCTTATTAGCTATCGCCAATGCAGCTGAATCAATGCTACTTGACTTGGAGAGTACCTAATATTTTCTTCTCGAAAATGAGAAAATACATCCGCCTTTGTACCTTTCAAAGAATTATCAACTGAAAAAAAATTATCTTTTGTAAAGAGTTCATATTATCAGGTAGGCGATATCGCCATTGGGTTATCAGCTAGTCGAAAATGTTTAGAGTTTTATTATCAAAGCCTATAATAAATGTTGCAAGAAAGCTTTTTATAAATGTTTTTCTGAACTTTATTCAAACGATATTTTGTTTTTAATTTTTGTATGTATTTAGTTATTGTTATTGATTTATTATTTATTTATATACTAGCTGACCCGACAGCGAATTGTTCGTCAGTTTAAAATTAACACTCCCACTTAGAAATAAATTGCCTATTAAGTTGACTATGATAGATATGACACGATGTTTATTTTAAAATCATATGAAACACTATTTTAATTTAACTGTGACTACGGGCCAGGGAATTCAAGAAATCTACAGGCAGGTACAGTGGTGAATTACCCACTATCGATTTGACAGCAGCCACATACATTCGCTGTTTGAACTTCTTATTGTTCTACGTTCTTTGTGTTCCTACAATTTTGATAATTTTGGGGCGATCAAGTTATTTCCCCCATCACATCTCTTTAGTGTAACTTTGAGCAGCAAAAAATGTTTCGTTATAAGAGGTGTCGTCGTGATCAGTGTGACCAGGTAATAGAAAAAAAGAGGCCAAATGGGGGAAAAAAAAGGTTGAAAAAGGCTAAAATTAAGAAAAACAAGTAAACTGTGCCGAAGACTTTATACCTTTCATGAATACGCTTCACTGTTTAAAAACTCTGCAAAACTGACAATTTAAAGATACATAGCCCAAACCCCATTTATAGGAACAATCGATTGTATGGGAGCTATATGTTATGTAGGTCCGATCTGGTAGATTTTCACTACCCAAATTACATACATAATAAGTACCAAACCTACAAAACTTAACGTTCCTAGCTTTTTAATTGCAAAATTTATAGGCCAAAACCCATTTATCGAAACTATCGATTGTATGGGAGCTATATGTTATGTTGGTCCGATCTGGGTGATTTTCACTACAGACATTACATATATAATAAGTAGCAAACCTGCAAAATTTTACAATCCTAGCTTTATCTCTGTAAAAATCAGAATTCAGGCGGTCTGCAAATACTAGAGTAGGCAGGCTCATTAATTTACTCAGAGCACACAATGGCTGAAAAATAGATAGCGTCGAGAATTTTTTACACGTTTTTTATAAAAGTATAGCCTAATAAAAAACATACAAGAAGAAATTACAAGCTTTGTGCAAAACCTAGGAAAATTCAACCTCGTTTCATCAAAATTTCACACTTTTTAATCCGAATTTTTATATAAAATGCAGTCTTATGGCTTATTAAATTTTAGTATTTATAATAAAGAGACGATGTGAAGTTGTCTAAAAATAGTGCCAATAATGGGCATTTATTCATAAATTTATGGTGTCAGTTTTGTTATGAGAAATACGTAAAATTTATAAAATTTCTCAATTTTTTCTATTGCTTGGTATTATAAAATTCATAGGTCAACATTGAACACTTTTTTTTTGAAATAGAAAACGCAATCTTTTAGCGTTTTTGTTAACACAAAACTAAAAATCCCTTACTCAAACACCATGCGTTCTGCCTTTGCGTAATAAACTCCAACAAATAGTCTTAGCGCTTGTAGTGGATTTCGCAAATGACTTAGGGCCATTCTCACAGTCGCGAATTAACTTACATTTCACAGTTAAATCTAGCTTTTAAATTTTCAAATTGAGTTAACTAGAGTTTAACCGCTCAACATTGGTGAGTTAACCTCGGGTTTAAACTCATAAGGCTGTCTATTGTGTATTTGGCAGTATACGAGTATATGTATCAAAATAGCTAAAATAGTGAATCGATAGTAAACTGTGGAATGTAATTTAACTCGGCACTGTGAACATGGCTCTTAGTGGAGGAGTTACTACGTATTCGTTCCGACGAACATTTCTTTGAAAAATTGTTCAGAACTTGCGAGCATGTAACTTCGTTATTTATTCTGTTTCCTATCTATTTATTGAGCATATAATAATGGAAATAGATACTCGATTCACTCAACATAAAACGGTTTTCAGAGGTTTCGCCTCGAGTTTGCAGCAAACCACAGTGAAGAAAATGCCGAAAATTTATTTAAGCTAGCTTAATTTTATGAAGCACTTGTTCAAAGCTACACATTTTTGCAACTCTCCCTGTTTCCATTTCAACAACAGTAAGCAGCTTTTCAAGTCTTCTTCTGCTTTAAATAGCGCTTAACCGTCTCAACGATTTCGGCCTTCCAACAAAGCTCGCCAGTCGTTTTTTCTTTCTGCAACTGGCCTCAAATGGAAACACCACAGAATCGCAAATCGGTCTCCACTTGGTCCTTTCATCGGATTGCTTTATCCCGCTGGCTTTTAATTCCCTGGACTATGTAGCACATAGCTCATACAGCTCGTCATTAAATCTTCTTAGGTACTCGCCGTCGCCAACGCATAAGGGTCCGTAAATCTTTCGAAGAACCTTTTTCTCGAATACTCCCAGAGCCGCCTCATCAGATGTTGTCAGTGGCTAAGCTTCTGCACCATAAACCAGGACGGGTACGGGTAAATGTGACTTAAAGAGTGCTATTTTCGTCCTTAGAGAGAGAGCTTTACTTCTCAATTGCCTACTCAGTCCGAAGTAGCACTTTGTTTGCGAAAACGATTCTTCGTTGGACTTCTATGCTGACATTATAGTTGTTGTTTATGCTGCTTCCCAGGTTAAAAACTCTAAAGAGGTTAAAAACTTATCCATGTAACTCTACCGGACAAGTGATTAAAATATTGATATGCTTTATTTATGCTTTACCATTGTTGAGTATCCCATCTTATTTACCCCTTCTTTTTATACAATTAAGGAGGGGTTAAATGGTTTGACGACGTTGCCGGTACATAAATATGTGCCAATTACAACACAAGAAGTAAACAAAAATATTAAAACTCTCTTTATAAATAATAGTATTTTGTTGAATTGTACATAAATATGTTTACGCGTAAAAAACATGTGTGTCTAAAATTTCAGGTTTCGATGAAAGTTTTTTCTTATCCCTCCCGCCAAAATCCTGGCTACGCCATTGATGGGAGCTATGCGTTGTATTGCTCCGATCTTGCTGATTCCGACAAATGATTAATCTCATGCAAAATGGCGGCTGAGGGACTAGTTTGCGTACAAACAGACAGACGGACATGGCTAAATCGACTCAGCTCATCGCCCTGACCATTTCGTTATACTTATTGGTGGGTCTATCTCTTCGTCTTCTCATACTTACAAATATCGGACCAAAGCTATAATACCATTTCATGATCATGAAAGGTATAAAAAAAGCTAATAAAAGTCAGAAATTTTTTTACGAAATCAATTTTTTATTTTAAGTATTCATGAAACGAGCTCAAGGCCAAGAATAATAATTTTTCACTTTTTGAATTTTTATGAAAATTATTATTGTTTTTACTTATTAATAATCATTTTTAATTAATTATTAAAAGTTTTTTGATTGAATAGAGTAGAAAAAATGTTTAGAGACAACTGCCATAGCTTTTCTTATAGATCCATTTCGGAAGCTGCTAGACTTCACTCATCAGAGACATTTTGGCACGCATTGCTAACCATTAAGCTAATAATACGCTGGTTTTGATGTCATCTAAACTCCTAGTTCTATTCTTCTTTTTACCATATGCATGAACCACTTCCGCCATTTGACAGTTAGTAGTGTGATCATGATGGATTTTTGACAGATCTGTTTTAGCATCAGAACTGCCTTACCGTGTGCTCTCGGTTTTGTTATTGATTTTTTATACCAACAATTTTGTTGATTTACGGCTTGTACATTTTCAAGTATTCATGAAACGAGCTCAAGGCCAAGAATAATAATTTTTCACTTTTTGAATTTTTATGAAAATTATTATTGTTTTTACTTATTAATAATCATTTTTAATTAATT
Source organism: Merzomyia westermanni (assembly GCA_949987695.1). Taxonomy (NCBI): domain Eukaryota; kingdom Metazoa; phylum Arthropoda; class Insecta; order Diptera; family Tephritidae; genus Merzomyia; species Merzomyia westermanni. Next base: position 119,096,622 of record OX465292.1, on the reverse strand, counting down.
ATTAAAAGTTTTTTGATTGAATAGAGTAGGAAAAATGTTTAGAGACAACTGCCATAGCTTTTCTTATAGATCCATTTCGGAAGCTGCTAGACTTCACTCATCAGAGAAATTTTGGCACGCATTGCTAACCAACCATTAAGCTAATAATACGCTGGTTTTGATGTCATCTAAACTCCTAGTTCTATTCTTCTTTTTACCATATGCATGAACCACTTCCGCCATTTGACAGTTAGTAGTGTGATCATGATGGATTTTTGACAGATCTGTTTTATCATCAGAACTGCCTTACCGTGTGCTCTCGGTTTTGTTATTGATTTTTTATACCAACAATTTTGTTGATTTACGGCCTGTCCATTTTCAAGTATTCATGAAACGAGCTCAAGGCCAAGAATAATAATTTTTCACTTTTTGAATTTTTATGAAAATTATTATTGTTTTTACTTATTAATAATCATTTTTAATTAATTATTAAAAGTTTTTTGATTGAATAGAGTAGGAAAAATGTTTAGAGACAACTGCCATAGCTTTTCTTATAGATCCATTTCGGAAGCTGCTAGACTTCACTCATCAGAGAAATTTTGGCACGCATTGCTAACCATTAAGCTAATAATACGCTGGTTTTGATGTCATGTCACTTTAGTCTAAACTATTTGTATATAAAGCTGTAAACATAACTTAAATGAACTATTGGTGTTTCAACACATATCCTTGACTAGGAATTTTTTCAAAGAAATGCATACTATGGAAAAATCATTGCAAATTAATTGATTATGTAATATTTTCTTCGGCCGATGAATCAGAAGAGCTTGAGTCTGCGTACAAAGTTTGTGTATTTATCATAGAAATGAGATCATCGGTAATTTCAAAATCAGTGCAACATTTCTTCTTCTTTAAATGGTCATCTAACCGCCTGGGCGATTTTGACCGTCCAACATAGCTCGCCAAAAGGCTTTGTTGTTGAATTTCATTGGAACGTTGTTTTATGTGGTGGGTCCCAAACCCAACGCACAACCCGTTTCACGGGAGGTTGAATTCTATTACACGTTTGTATAGCGAGCCGCTTGATCCAAGACAGACGCCCGCATGCAGCCGCACCACATGGTGATCAGACGCTGCTGTTTGAACCCCCCAGCAAGCCCTTAAACCGATTATGTCGGAGTGGCCTTACCAGGTTGTCGCCTTCTCACGTTTAGCTCACCACCAAATGGGTGTTCGGTGGTTACCCAGAGGATACTTGGGCGCAAAGCCCGGAAGTAGTGAGCTGCTTGAACCGCATGCAAAAGAATCGCTCTGGCCATTCCCAGGTGAATGCAACATTTGGATAAGCGTTTTAACGAACATCTAATATTAAGCAGCGAGTTAAACATTTTAATTTTTAATCTGTTCCTTAACTTAGTTTTTAAATGTTCATGGCACTAAAAAATTTCAATCTTTCCATTACTGAAACGTAATACCAAGAAGCTAAATACGAATTCGACCAGTTCTAAAAAAGGAGGTACGTCTAATGAATTTTTATGTTCTCGGACTTCCGCCCAAAATGCTATGATAGGTCACACTCTTCCACTGTACACTTATTAGCTATCGCCAATGCAGCTGAATCAATGCTACGTGACTTGGAGAGTACCTAATACTTTCTTCTCGAAAATGAGAAAATACATCCGCCTTTGTACCTTTCAAAGAATTATCAACTGAAAAAAAATTATCTTTTGTAAAGAGTTCATATTATCAGGTTGGCGATATCGCCATTGGGTTATCAGCTAGTCGAAAATGTTTAGAGTTTTATTATCAAAGCCTATAATAAATGTTGCAAGAAAGCTTTTTATAAATGTTTTTCTGAACTTTATTCAAACGATATTTTGTTTTTAATTTTTGTATGTATTTAGTTATTGTTATTGATTTATTATTTATTTATATACTAGCTGATCCGACAGCGAATTGTTCGTCAGTTTAAAATTAACACTCCCACTTAGAAATAAATTGTCTATAAAGTTGACTATGATAGATATGACACGATGTTTATTTTAAAATCATATGAAACACTATTTTAATTTAACTGTGACTACGCGCCAGGGAATTCAAGAAATCTACAGGCAGGTACAGTGGTGAATTACCCACTATCGATTTGACAGCAGCCACATACATTCGCTGTTTGAACTTCTTATTGTTCTACGTTCTTTGTGTTCCTACAATTTTGATAATTTTGGGGCGATCAAGTTATTTCCCCCATCACATCTCTTTAGTGTAACTTTGAGCAGCAAAAAATGTATCGTTATAAGAGGTGTCGTCGTGATCAGTGTGACCAGGTAATAGAAAAAAAGAGGCCAAATGGGGGAAAAAAAAGGTTGAAAAAGGCTAAAATTAAGAAAAACAAGTAAACTGTGCCGAAGACTTTATACCTTTCATGAATACGCTTCACTGTTTAAAAACTCTGCAAAACTGACAATTTAAAGATACATAGCCCAAACCCCATTTATAGGAACAATCGATTGTATGGGAGCTATATGTTATGTAGGTCCGATCTGGTAGATTTTCACTACCCAAATTACATACATAATAAGTACCAAACCTACAAAACTTAACGTTCCTAGCTTTTTAATTGCAAAATTTATAGGCCAAAACCCATTTATCGAAACTATCGATTGTATGGGAGCTATATGTTATGTTGGTCCGATCTGGGTGATTTTCACTACAGACATTACATATATAATAGGTAGCAAACCTGCAAAATTTTACAATCCTAGCTTTATCTCTGTAAAAATCAGAATTCAGGCGGTCTGCAAATACTAGAGTAGGCAGGCTAATTAATTTACTCAGAGCACACAATGGCTGAAAAATAGATAGCGTCGAGAATTTTTTACACGTTTTTTTATAAAAGTATAGCCTAATAAAAAACATACAAGAAGAAATTACAAGCTTTGTGCAAAACCTAGGAAAATTCAACCTAGTTTCATCAAAATTTCACACTTTTTACTCCGAATTTTTATATAAAATGCAGTCTTATGGCTTATTAAATTTTAGTATTTATAATAAAGAGCCGATGTGCAGTTGTCTAAAAATAGTGCCAATAATGGGCATTTATTCATAAATTTATGGTGTCAGTTTTGTTATGAGAATAAAATTTATGAAATGTCTCAATTTTTTCTATTGCTTGGTATTATAAAATTCATAGGTCAACATTGAAAACTTTTTTTTTGAAATAGAAAACGCAATCTTTTAGCGTTTTTGTTAACACAAAACTAAAAATCCCTTACTCAAACACCATGCGTTCTGCCTTTGCATAATAAACTCCAACAAACAGTCTTAGTGCTTGTAGTGGATTTCGCAAATGACTTAGGGCCATTCTCACAGTCGCGAATTAACTTACATTTCACAGTTAAATCTAGCTTTTAAATTTTCAAATTGAGTTAACTAGAGTTTAACCGCTCAACATTGGTGAGTTAACCTCGGGTTTGAACTCATAAGGCTGTCTATTGTGTATTTGGCAGTATACGAGTATATGTATCAAAATAGCTAAAATAAAATAGTGAATCGATAGTTAACTGTGGAATGTAATTTAACTCGGCACTGTGAACATGGCTCTTAGTGGAGGAGTTACTACGTATTCGTTCCGACGAACATTTCTTTGAAAAATTGTTCAGAACTTGCGAGCATGTAACTTCGTTATTTATTTCAAGATTTCTGTTTCCTATCTATTTATTGAGCATATAATAATGGAAATAGATACTCGATTCACTCAACATAAAACGGTTTTCAGAGGTTTCGCCTCGAGTTTGCAGCAAATCACAGTGAAGAAAATGCCGAAAATTTATTTAAGCTAGCTTAATTTTATGAAGCACTTGTTCAAAGCTACACATTTTTGCAACTCTCCCTGTTTCCATTTCAAGACTTCTTCTGCTTTGAATAGCGCTTAACCGTCTCAACGATTTCGGTCTTCCAACAAAGCTCGCCAGTCGTTTTTTCTTTCTGCAACTGGCCTCAAATGGAAACACCACAGAATCGCAAATCGGTCTCCACTCGGTCCTTTCATCGGATTGCTTTATCCCGCTGGCTTTTAATTCCCTGGACTATGTAGCACATAGCTCATACAGCTCGTCATTAAATCTTCTTAGGCACTCGCCGTCGCCAACGCCTAAGGGTCCGTAAATCTTTCGAAGAACCTTTTTCTCGAATACTCCCAGAGCCGCCTCATCAGATGTTGTCAGTGGCTAAGCTTCTGCACCATAAACCAGGACGGGTACGCGTAAATGTGACTTAAAGAGTGCTATTTTCGTCCTTAGAGAGAGAGCTTTACTTCTCAATTGCCTACTCAGTCCGAAGTAGCACTTTGTTTGCGGAAACGATTCTTCGTTGGACTTCTATGCTGACATTATAGTTGTTGTTTGTGCTGGTTTCCAGGTTAAAAACTCTAAAGAGGTTAAAAACTTATCGATGTAACTCTACCGGACAAGTGATTAAAATATTGATATGCACATTATGCTTTACCATTGTTGAGTATCCCATCTTATTTATCCCTTCTGTTTATACAATTAAGGAGGGGTTAAATGGTTTGACGACGTTGGCGGTACATAAATATGTGCCTATTACAACACAAGAAGTAAACAAAAATATTAAAACTCTCTTTATAAATAATAGTATTTTGTTGAATTGTACATAAATATGTTTACGCGTAAAAAACATGTGTGTCTAAAATTTCAGGTTTCGATGAAAGTTTTTTCTTATCCCCCCGCCAAAATCCTGGCTACGCCATTGATGGGAGCTATGCGTTGTATTGCTCCGATCTTGCTGATTCCGACAAATGATTAATCTCATGCAAAATGGCGGCTGAGGGACTAGTTTGCGTACAAACAGACAGACGTACAGACGGACATGGCTAACTCGACTCAGCTCATCGCCCTGACCATTTCGTTATACTTATTGGTGGGTCTATTTCTTCGTCTTCTCATACTTACAAACATCGGACCAAAGCTATAATACCATTTCATGATCATGAAAGGTATAAAAAAAGCTAATAAAAGTCAGAAATTTTTTTACGAAATCAATTTTTTATTTTAGTCTAAACTATTTGTATATAAAGCTGTAAACTTAACTTAAAGGAACTATTCGTGTTTCAACACATATCCTTGACTAGGAATTTTTTCAAAGAAATGCATACTATAGAAAAATCACTGCTTGAGTCTGCGTACAAAGTTTGTGTATTTATCATAGAAATGAGATCATCGGTAATTTCAAAACGAGTGCAACACTTGGATAAGCGTTTTAACGAACATCAAATATCAAGCAGCGAGTTAAGCATTTTGATTTCTAATCTGTTACTTAACTTAGTTTTTAAAATGTTCATGGCATTAAAAAATTCCAACCTTCCCATGACTGAAACGTAATACCAAGAACCTAAATACGAATTCGACCAGTTCTAAAAAAGGAGGTACGTTTAATGAATTTTTATGTTCCCGGACTTCCGCCCAAAATGCTATGATAAGGTCACACTCGTCCAATGTACGCTTATTAGCTATCGCCAATGCAGCTCAATCAATGCTACTTGACTTGGAGAGTACCTAAACTTTTCTTCTCGAAAATGCGAAAATACATCCGGCTTTGTAACTTTCAAAGAATTATCAACTGAAAAAAAATTATCTTTTGTAAAGAATTCATATTATCAGGTAGGCAATGTCGCAATTGGGTTATCAACTAGTTGAACATTTCTAGAGTTTTATAATAAAATCCTATAATAAATTTTGGGAGAAAGCTTTTTATAAATGTTTTTCTGAACTTTATTCAAAAGATATTTATTTTTACTTTTTGTATGTATTTAGTTATTGTTATTGAGTTATTATTTATTTATATACTAGCTGACCCGACAGACGTTGTCCTGCCAACCTACTGTCAGCAAGCAGTAAGCAATGTGTGATTTCACAATGTCAAAATGACTTTTTCGTAATTTGAAAATTAACACTCCCTCTTAGAAATAAATTCTATTTTAAGTTGACTATGACAGATATGAAATGATGTTTATTTTAAAATGATGTGATACACTATTTTAATTTAAATATGGCTACGGGCCAGTGAATTCAAGAAATCTACAGTACAGTGGTGAATTACCTACCATCGATTTGACGGCAGCCACATACATACGCTGTTTGAACTTCTTATTGTTTAACGTTCATTGTATTCCTACAATTTTGATAATTTTGGGGCGATCAAGTTCCCCCATCACATCTCTTTAGTGTAACTTTAAGCAGCAAAAAATATATCGCTATGATTAACATGTTTCGTCACGGAGTGTTCATAATGTATTTTTTTCTTTGGGTTTCGTGCTAAGCGCATTAACATCTTATGAAGGTGTTAGGTTCAAAAGAACATGAGATATAATATTGACTTATTTATTTGTATATTATTAACATATAATTTAAATTATCATAATACCATCGTATCCTTAAAACGAATATCATGATCTTTAGTACTAAACTCAAATATTTGGCGTATTTTTTTAATATTGTGGATGCCCTGGCTCTACATGAAATGAGAAGCAATCGCGGTGACGTCTCCTTCTGATGTCTTCTAATGATCGGGAGTGTTCCAGTGAGCATTGAGCTTGACGTCTCACCGGAAAACGCCTAAGGATACTATTCACATTACACATACCTAGTCATTTTTATATATAGATACTTCAAAGTTTCACTTTTTCACCATGTTAATTGGCGTGTTAGGAAAACTTTGTGATTATGTTGGAATAAGAATGGTGCCGTGGTTGGTAAGGCTACACATTGAACTCAACTTTGATTGTTAAACTATCTTCAGTTAAACACTCAACTCGACTTTGGTTGTCAGTTTGTATCTCAGGTAAAGTTGTATTATTTAAAATATTATATATATGAACACTAAGTCCGATCGAACAAAGAAAAGAAAACATTATTGAAATCGGTCTAGCGGTTATTGAGTATTAGCTAAAATATTATTCAATTGAGGTTTTTTAAAAACAGGCTAAACATTGAACTCAACTTTCATTTTTAAACTAACTTCAGTTAAACACGTAACTCAACTTTGGTTGCATAGCTAACTTCAGTTTGTATGCCAGGTAAACATGTATTAGCTAAAATATTAATAAATTGGGGTTTCTTAAAAATTGTTTCTAGTTAAATATGAACACTAAGTCCGATCGAACAAAAAAAAGAATTGATTGAAATCCGTCAAGCATTTATTGAGTATTAACTTAAATATTATTCAGTTGAGGTTTAAAAAAAAAAAATTTCATAAATGAGCCCTGAATCAGATCGAATATATTGAAGAAAAAATTATTAAAATCAGTCAAGCCGTTTTTCTGTTTTGAACGTATTCACGAACACAAATTCATTTTTATATATATACGCTGCCAACCAGCAATGGATAAAAATCTGGATAAACAGTTATGTTAAAACGAATAATAAACATATATACTAAACTTACATATGTGAATACCGCATGTTTACAAAAATTAAAAAATGGTCAATCTATAATAAAGAATAAAATTAGAAAATGAAAATTTGGAATAAAAAATCGCGAGGTAAAAATAGGCCTACAGGTAGACCGAACACCTAATGTGGATTGACAGTATATATTAACGCAATCTAATTGATTTGTGGGTAATTCTATACGACAGCACGTAACTGCTAATATAGGTCCAAAAATATCGGGAAAGGTATCAAACGACGGGTTTTAACCTTCGTATCAATAATCCGAAAGCGGAAACTCGATATTTTATGTCGGTTCAGAGATATTTGCAATCAAAGTTGAAAATTTTCTGTAATTTTCATGTGGTTGTTGTAATCACAGATTAGGGTAGACCGAAAAGTGCAAAAAGTGTGTTCTGCGCAGAAATACTGTAGACCGCGTAGCCGGTGTTGGACCGGCTAAGGGTTATTTTTATGAAGCGCGGCCGAAGGCCGCCTACGAAGAAAGGTGTTGTGCACATAAATACCTTGGATCAAGCCCCCTATTTGAGATCGGACCTAGGCAATTTTTGGGTTTTTTGCTAATAAGTTTTCACTGAAACAAATTATTTAATTTTCTCTTTCGGATTATTGATGCAGAGATCAAAACGCGTCGTTTGATAACTTTCCCGAGATTTTTGGACGTATATTAGCAGTTACGTGCTGTCGTATAGAATTACCGATTTGTGTTTAAAGCACAAGTATTTACACAATAAGTGGTTGTTCAATATTGATTGTACATTTTAAGCTAGCTGGCATCATAGTGTATCATTATGAGTACCTAATATCTGGCAATGCTCAATGTTTTTACTACAACTAATTCGGTTGCTGCGAGCATATATTTTGTCTTAAATACGCTAAAATTATTCAGTTTTCTCGTCGGTTTAGCTTCAGTCGGGTTTCACTGTGTAAAATAGTGATAGCAGACATATAAATGAAAGTTGTTTGTGCCTAAAGTAACACAAGAAGTGTATTAGCAAAGTGTTTCCGATCAATTAGTATTTTGTTTATAACTTTTGAACGGTTAAACAAAATTTTACTCCGACTTCAGATTATGACGTGAATACGCGTCTTTTGATACCCCCTTCCACTTTATTGGCATACTTTTCGGTAGGTCCCTTAAGCTGCACTAGTACCGCGAAAACAAGCGCAGACGTACGGATGATCGGCCTACTACCTCAAAGCGCCGAACTTGCCTCAAGCCCTTGAACTTATCGATTTGGCTTCTCCAATTCCCAGTACGGTTGTCCGAGCAACGTCCAAGAACGCCCCTGAAAAATATCCACTAGGAAAAACCCGGAACCTTCAACTATTGCAATGGAGTCTGAACCAATCGTTAGTAAGCTGGTTGTGGTCCCTCGAAAAATACCTATTTTTGTGTCTAAGTTCCATCCAGACACTACCGAGGATGATTTGGTGTACCATATTCTTCTAAAGTTAAAGATGAAACCGTAACTTTTAGAAAATTTAATTTCACATATCAAAGAAGTATGTCTTCGTTTAAGATTGATGTATCTGGGAAAGATTTCGATATTATTTTGGCCAGCTCTTTTTGGCTATTTGGGCTCTTGTGCGGGAGTTTGAATACAGACCGAATAGGAATGTTCAAAATGTAGCGAAAAATTCTCGTAATAACTTTGAGTCAAAAAACTGAGCACTAAATCCGTGAATCCGTGAGGTGGCTAAAACCTCATGTTTTCAATTCAGAGTTTTTATGTAATGAATATCAAGTATATAGAAATGATCGCTTGAACAGAGTCGGAGGTGGTGTTCTACTTGCTGTTCATTCCTCCATCCCTTCAGAAGAGGTTAATATTCCTAACATCGATTTCATTGAGTTCAAATGCATCCGCATTCAGCTAGAGAACGTCTCTATGTACTTATATTATATATATATATTAAACACATCCAAACAATTATAACGGAATTTAATGCTAATCATGTCAAAATTGTGGCCAAAAGTAGTCCAGAAGCGGACGACTATTTTAGCAAGGGATTTTACGAGTGTGTTCTTGAGCTTCTGGAACAGTGCATTCAGCAGTTAAAAATACAAGGTGAAGCAGAAGAATCTACAGCATCAGGTGACTCAGCATCAGCAGCATCAGGTGGCTTATTGATAACAGGCCATAAGCAATTTATACCTCAGTACATACAACCAGATAATAGTGCTGAGGTACAAATGAGATTTAAACGTCGAGGAGAAAAGTTAAAAAAGACCATCAAAGAGATACAAGAGAGTAGTTTGCTTTCGCTCGAAGAAGTAAGAGAGCTCAAGACTAAGCTTCAAATACAATTTAAATATGTAGAAGAAGCTGTTTCTGAAACTCGTAACATCAAGTTAGAAAATATAAATAAAGGCGCAGGAAATTAAGGTTCCAATATGGCGCCATGAAACCATGGTCATCATTTCGGGATCTTTCCAAGGTTTAGTGCACAACTCAAAGCACTTCACTGAAGTAGAAAAATGTTTAGATTAAAATCAGCATTAGCGAGGGAAGCTGGAAGATTAATTCAGATTTTACCAGTAACCGAATGCAACTACGAAGCCGCGTGGAAAATACTCCACGAAAGATACGAAAACAGAAAGTTGCAATTCACAACAGAAGTGGACCGACTTCTGGATCAACCAACAGCAAATGGGGAAAGTGCGGCCAGTATGAAGCAGCTCTTGGATACTACCAAAGAATGCATCTATGCTCTAAAAGGGCTTAATTTGAATCTAGGCGATGAACAAGCAATTATAGCTCGAATAATTGTTCGGAAACTGCAAGGTGGCGCAAAAGTAAGCTTCCGATGTTCAGCATATCGGTTGTTGGAACCACATGTTTTCCAATCCCAATTCATCAAGTTGCGGCAAAAAGAACTCGTTGATCATTGCTCTGTAGCGCTCACCATTTACAGTAACCGTTTGGCCCCGACCGATTATTGGTCAAATAAATAGTCAGCAATATTCCGCGTTCTGGAGCAGTGTAGCGTAACATTGTTTATTAACGTGTATTTTGCATGTGTTTACTACACAAATGTTAAAACAGAACTGACTTTAGGGGCCAATCGCAAAATTTATAGCATTTTCTGATAGAAGGATGACTTTTGCGCCACCCTGTATTAAGCAGCGAGTTAAACATTTTAATTTTTAATCTGTTCCTTAACTTAGTTTTTAAAATGTTCATGGCACTAAAAAATTTCAATCTTTCCATTACTGAAACGTAGTACCAAGAAGCTAAATACGAATTCGACCAGTTCTAAAAAAGGAGGTACGTGTAATGAATTTTTATGTTCTCGGACTTCCGCCCCAAATGCTATGAACTTTATTCAAACAATATTTTGTTTTTAATTTTTGTATGTATTTAGTTATTTATTATTTATTTATTTAGAAATAAATTGTCTATTAAGTTGACTATGATAGATATGACAAAAAGTATCGCAAATTTTGTGTTTTTTCAAAAATTATTTATTTATTCATGAATATATATTTTGTCCCCTTCAAAGTAATCCCCATGAGATATTATACACTTGTGCCAACAGTTTTTCCAATCTTCGAAGCACTTCAAAAAATCATTTTTTTGTATCTTGTTCAGCTCCTCCTTCGATGCCGTCTTTATCTCGTCAAGAGAAGCGTAACGTCGTCCTTTCATGGGCCTCTTCAGTTTAGGGAACAAGAAAAAGTCACAGGGGGCCAGATCTGGGGAATACGGTGGCTGCGGCATCATTAGTGTGTTGTTTTTGGCCAAAAAGTCGCGCACAAGCAACGATGCGTGAGCAGGGGCGTTATCGTGGTGCAAAAGCCAATTTTTGTTCTTCTTTCCACATCTTCTCGGCCTTCTGAGAACATTTTGTACCACCGATAAACGTTGCTTCGGTCCAAGGTAGCTTCTCCGTATGCCACAGTCAACATTTGGAATGCATCCGCGCACTTAATTTCGTTTTTCACACAAAATTTGATACAGGTTCTTTGATCCATTTTTTTGAATAGGTGAAAATCGAAGACGATCCAAAACACGTGCAAGCAAAGCAGCTGTCAACAATTAACTGAACATTCGAAATGGCCGAGCTTGTCGGCATAAGTGAGAGACATGAGTACCAACATAACGCCACAAAAAATTCGAAATTCGAATATACGTAAGCGAAAATTCAAAATTCGCGATACGTTTTGAACACACCTCGTACATACAATATATATATATACCAAAAATTTAAAATATAAGGGTTAAATAATAACTAATCAATTTTGGAACAAAACAAAAACAAAATTAAAGTTTAAGATGTGAGGAGATAGTGAATAAGAAGACAACAATACAAATACAATAATATAGGCCTAAGTGAGGAAAGGAATCCAAACATAGAACTTATAAAGAAAATAGAATTTGAATTACATACATACGTAGGTTTCGGAAGTAGTACAAAGTACGTACATATATTGTTTGGTTAACGTAATCATAAAACATAAAATGAGAAAAAAATTTCTAATTACATAAAGTAACCAAAATTGTTCTAAAAAAATAAGCGAATATAATATGTTAAGCAATATAAAATAATTAAATAAAATACAAAGAAAACTTAAGACTAAACTGAAAACAATGATAGTAATAAAATAAAAAAAAATAAAAAAAACTATAGTATTTAAAAATGCTAACCTAAATCTTGATAAAATAAACCAAATATAGGTAATATTACTTATAACAAATTAAAGGTCACCATAAATAAAAAAAAAAAATATGCGCTAAAATAAATGCATAAATGCAAGTTAAATAAGAAAATGATGGAAAAAATAAATAAAATGGTAATATGATAAACATAAGTTCGAAGTAATATAAGTAAGAAATTAATAGTAAGCAACTAAATTTCTATAGTAAAACTAAAATACTATGGAAAGACAAATCAAATCTTTTCTTTCTTATGGTTTTTGTACTTAAGTTTTTTCCTGAAATATACCTTAACTCTAGATGAACACCTTTTCTTATGGTAAATTTAAGCAACGGTATTTTTTAATGAACTCTGAATATATTTGTATAAACGGGAATGCTGACTTTCTTAATTATTTAGAAGGCATATAGAATTTATAGGAAAGGGGCCATCGGGATTCGGCTTGGCGCACCGATGGCCATGGTAGAGGGGGGTCAGCACCGGGCGTCGCAACAACACCAGCGGCGCCTCCTTATATTGTTCGGCCTTGTTTTCCATATTTTGCTTTTACAGTTTGGTAACCGGTCATTTCCAGTTCGTTTTCAATTTTCAGGTTTTTTTTTCTTTCGTTATTTTAAATAAAGTAAATTTATCTGTTTTTTTTTTCTTTTCCGTTCGTTTACTTCAGTTTTAATTTCGTTTACATTTTCAGTTATTTTTGAATCTAAAGTTTCCTTTTTTGACCATTTTCTTTTACCCGTTTTTTCTTTTGAATTTTTATTTGATTTGAAATTTAAATGTCAACGGTCTGTCCGTGGTATCCGGGTTTAATCGGATGTTGTTTTTATAGTTGTTTTGCGCGGTTTTGTGCATTTCCCCGCGTTTAAAAGGCATGATTTGACCTTTTTCTGATTATGGCGCAGGACGGTAAGGTTGGTAAGAACCCATCCCAGCCGACAATGACTAGCCACTGTGCAACCATTGATATCATGCCGACCGCCTTCCTTACTGCTCCATTTTGACGCGTTTCCATAACACATTGTTATTTTATTTATGAAACCTGCATTTCCCAACCACAATAAATCAACCCTGAAAAATAACAACAATTCAATATTTCTGTTTTGAATTTTTTGGAAACTTTTTTATTAGAAAAAGGTTACTTAATTTATTCCAAAAATATTTATATATAGTTATTTAATATATATATGTAGTTATTTAATATATTGCTACTTTCCTATCTGCGCAATGCCCGTCAAACATTATGAGTCCAAATGTAATTTCTGCGCATACGCTTTATTTTTTGTGTTAGTACATGTGAATACATGTGAACAACCAATTATACGATTGTAGTAGCGTTTCGAAACAAAAGTAGTAAAGGGCCTTTCAGGGGGCACTCTCCCCTTTTTACAAAAGTTGCATGTTTGTTTTAAAACAGTTTAAGGGATTGAATAATGAAAGACGAATGAATATAGTAAAAGGTTTGGCATAGTATTTATTGTTTAAACACGCTTATAGTTTTCACATAAATGCTTACAAAGAAAAAAACAAATAAATAAATTCATGTATATTGCTTCACTTAGATGAAATTAATTAAATTAGTTAATTATTACTTATTGATTATGAAATAATATCAACTTCGTAAATTTTCGTAATAATATGGCACCGAAAAAGAAGCTACTTTCTATTAAAGAGAAAATGGAAATTATTAATGGTTTCGAAAAAGAAAAGTTATCAGTGCGTGGAATTGCAAAAAGGTAAAGTATGGTGAGTCCAAAATTTAACTTGTGGGTGCACGTTTCCTTTGCTTTAAAAGGTTCAACATTGGCAAAACGCAAGCTGCTGAAATTAATAAAAATAAAGAAAAAATTCGTTCTAAATGGGAGTCTGGACCTGAAATAGACAGGATGTGTTTTGATTTTTTCGCTAAGGCTAGAAATCAAAAAATTCCGATTTCTGGTCCCATTTTGAAAGGGAAATTGCAAGAAAACTGGGCTTTTCTTTCGTGCCTTGCCCGGACAAAACCCTCGCTCTTATATACGAAAAATGTGTGGGAGGTAAGCTATCAAAGGAAAGACTCGCAATTTTGTTCTGTGCTAATATGGCTGGAGATAAGGAGCCGCTTTTGGTTATAGGGAAAGCAGCCCGTCCTCGATCCTTTAAACATGTTCCAATTGCAAAACTTCCAGTTGATTGGAAGTCTAATAAAAAAACATGGATGACTCGAGAAGTGATGAGCGAATGGCTGCAGCAGTTCAATCGAAGAATGAAAGCCCAGAATCGAAAAATTATCTTGTTTCTAGATAACGCGGCTTTTCATCCAAAGGAATTAGACTTGACCAACATAAAAATTTGTTTCTTGCCACCAAATACAACGGCAGTTAGCCAACCCCTTGATCAAGGTATAATCCAAAATTTTAAAACGTTGTATAGAAGCATAGTTTTAAAACACTTGATAACTAAAATTGGCGATACAAGTTTAGCCAGAGCTCTCAAAATCGATTAATGTACTGGAAGCTGTGTATTTCATCAAAGCATCATGGGATAAAGTGGAAGCCTCAACAATCCGAAATTGCTTCCGCAAAGCAGGATTTTAGGAAACTTTAGAGGATCCTTCAGATTTTGATCCCGAAGATGACATTCCACTGGCAGTCTATGCTAGGCTTCAGGAAGGACTAGATTTGGCAAATTATTTCGAAGGTTTTCTCCAAATAGATCAAAATGTTTTCACTGAGGACAACAATATAGAAATTCAATTTGACTAACCAGATAATACTATGGACTTAAGTGATTCAGAAGATGAACCTTCAGAAGAAATAAGTGACCCTATAACATCATATGATGAGGCTTTAAAACAGAGCCGCCCAAAATAATGCGCAATTTTTCATGCCTATACTCGGAGTATAGGCAAGCAAATGCAGTCGAAACATGTACGATATGCCGCTAATTCTGCCAGCGTCAAAAAAAAGATCGTCAAAAACGACTAAGCTTAGATTTCTGACTTCGGCACATGCGAAGCAATGCCTTTGCTATTCAGCAGTTGAGCAAAGAAGAACGTGCGCACATACATAGCAATATTATTTTTTGATATACACTTGCAAAAAACATTCGAAATGTTCAATAAAGAATGGCTGTACAATTTCTTTTTCCTTGAAAATAGAGATGGCGAAGCGCAATGCGTTATTTGCTATAAAATAATGCAAACAAAACTGAAATTTAATTTAGAAAGACATTATATGAATTGTCACACTCGATTTCACCTTATTTCAGGGGACGAACGGACACGTATTCTGTATGAATTAAAAGCCCTGTTTTACTTAAAATTTTATTTTGATGATGTTTCCGTTGTTGATAATGTTGCTGCTGGTCTGTAAAATTTTAGAGGCCACTCCATTATCTCGCCAAACCATAACTCGGCGAACTGAAAAAATAAGTTCGTACATATTTGCCTGTACCCGAGAAAGACTCCAAAATTGCATTTATTTTTCTATTTCTTTAGATGAAACAACGGACATTAAAAACATAAGTCAACTAATTATTTGCGTCAAATCGGTAAACGAAAATTTAGAAATATTTGAAGAAATGCTTTCTTTTGTTCCCTTTCATGGTAATGTAACTGGAAAACTTATTTTCGATGCTGTTACAGAACATGTTCTTTCTATTGTTGATTCAAAGAAGCTGAGTTCATTCTGCACTGATGGTGCGGGAGTCATGGTTGGGCAAAATATTGGTATAGTAGGATTTCTTCGAAAAAATAATATTAATGTTGCCACATTTCACTGCATTATACATCAGCAGGCTCTGTTTGCAAAACAATTAAATATGGTAAATGCAATGGAGACGGCTGTCAATATTATAAATAAAATTAGAGGGGGACACCAAGCCCTTCGTCATAGAAAATTTAAAAAATTGTTGGAAGAATTGTCTGCAGGTTATGGCGATTTGCTAATGTACACAGAGGTTCGATGGCTAAGTCGTGGAAAATGCATAGAAAGACTCCTAAATTTAAAGGATGAAGTCAAGATTTTTCTTCAGGACGGCAATAACCCTGAGTTATTAGAATTGGGGAATAAAATGGGGGATAAAGGTTTTTTATCAGATTTAGCCTTTCTTTGCGATGTAACCACAATTGTTAATGAGTTAAATCTCCATTTGCAAGGCAAAAATAAGAATATTTTTGACTTAATTGCATATGTTCGCCAATTTGAAAGGAAAATTAAAATAATAATAGAGCAATTAAAAAATGAAAATATGCTAAGCTTACCAAGAACATGTGAGATAATAATGGATTATCAAAATCAAAAGAAACTACCTGAATATGTAGTAGTGTTAGAATCGATTTTAACAAATTTTAATACAAGGTTTCAAGATTTCAATAAAATTCAGCAACTCATTTCTCTCCATAATGATCCTATAAATTGCATTATCGAAGAACAAGATGATAATTTTCATGAAGAAATACTTAGAATGCGAAATGGTTTTAACTTACCTCTAGGCGCGGGTAAGGAATTTTGGAGGAAAATTAATTCACAGTCGTATCCAAAAATTAAAAATGAAGTATACAAGTTATACTCAATGTTTGGATCGACTTATAATTGCAAAGCTGCGTTTTCTTCGCTTAAATATCTTCACTCGAAATACAGGAATTCAGTTTCGAATAAGCATATAGAGGACTTAATGAGAATCAAAACTTACGATCTTGAAGTCGATATGGAAAAAATCATGGAAAGTTAAAAAAAATTAACAAACGTATTTGCTGTTTTTGTTGTTATTATTGTTATTTTTGTTGTTCTTAATTCCTTTTTTAATCAAAAACCATAATTTTTTATTTTTTTCAAAATTTTTAATAACAAAATAAACAAATAGCACGATTTCACTCAGTGTACTAAGCAAACGCGCGCACACAATCATACGCTAGCAGATATCAAATGTGTAATTGTATGCGTTGGTAAATAAATTGCGCATTATTTTGGGCGGCTCTGCTTGAAACAATATGCAAAAAATGACTATGTAGCTTTTCAGCAGGTTAAAAATATCGAGAGTCACTTTGAAAATGAAAATTTTAAATTAAAGGAATCAATGTTAAAACAAACAAGCATCACACAATTTTTTCAATCAAACTAGTCGATATTGAAATGTAAAGACTTGTACAATGTATTTAATTGATATATTTATGTATGTATATGTAATACTAAAGTATTTAAATATTCTTTATTTCGAAAAATTTCTTAAATAAACTACAATGAATTTTATATGTGTAGTATATATTTTTTTATCTTATCCCCTATAAGCGGACATCTCCCATAACCGGACAAGAACACTGCGACCGTGAGTGTCCGGTTATGAGGAATTTCACTGTATTTATATATTTTGCCTTCCCATGAAAATGCACTTGAGTTAGGTAAAGTGCATTAATTCTAAATTAAAAATATGTATCTCTCCTTTCAACCTAAAAATTCTACGGCCGCCACTGAAATTTTATATCCCTTTCCCACTGTATATCTGTACTGTAATGTTTGGCGAACTGCACTTATAATTACTAGCAATACAGAAGTATTGCTTATATGTTATTTACTTACACAATTATTTGACAAATGATCGTTTCGTTTTCATTTTTCTTCGTGGTTTCATTTTAACATTTCTTATTCGATGTTGCTTCGCCGCTAATCCGTTATTGCAGTAGCGACGTGGTAAAAATAATGGTGATTTTGTTGAGATGCACGTACGTACATGCTCTGCAACCTAAATGTACTATTCAAACCATGGAATTCTCAAAAGAATTATGATTTTACTATCAGAACTATTATTTACAGGAAAGTTGTAGGAGGGAAGTGTAGGACGGCGTTCTTAACTAAACGACTGCGGCCCGAATACTGAATTATTTTATTTTTCGCTCGTTCGTGCATGTGTCGACAATTTTAGAGGGTTGTTGTTAACTGAACGATTGCGACCCGAATTGTTTTCTCTTGTATGGACAATGTTGGAGGGTTATTGCTGCATATGATAGCGCAAACGTTACAGTCGCTCAAACTGGTATGAATAAGCCCTCGAAATTCTAGTTACTAACCAGTTTGGCCGTTGACTGCATGGTCTATATCACGGCTGTGCACACTGTACAACCCGTGTCTTCAATCAGAAAGTAGGCACCTTTTTCGCCACTTATTCATCGCATAACCTATGACTTATAATCTATACTATACCAAAACTCTAACCTTAACTTTGTGTTGAGCGAATTAACCGTTTTTTTGAATCAAATTTAAAAGTATTATATAGGCGATAAGCCAAATAAATCTCGTACACTTGAATGAAAAGTGGCATGTTTATGAGGTTCATGAGCTTCGCAAGTCACTTATGAGTTAATAGGAACACCTTTATTTGAATATTTAATAAGAAAATATGAATAAATTGAGTATTAAATTTATCAGTGATGCTATCCATTATTAGACTGTGTGCCATCCAACCGTTTGTGCTTAGAGAGTACCAATGAACCATTTATTGCTCTCTAATTTCTTCTCTTTTGGTACTCAGCTAGCGCAACAATAAAAAAATAAATTCGCTGGCCAAACAGTGGAAGCAGGGCGACACTTATACATCCATTCAAACAATCAGTCCAATGACCAAAATAATCAAGGTTTTGATTCACTTCAGGTATTATTCAAGCGTTTGTGCTTACAGAGCTGCAGCAAAGCACATATTGCGCTCCAATTTTTCTTTTTTTATGCTCTGCTACAAAAACCTACATTCGCAGGCAGAACAATGCAGGTGGACTCAGGGCGACACAAGTACATCCATTCAAACAAACAGTTCGAAGCTTAGAACAATAGAAAATGTGTTAGCACTATTGACGACCTCATTGTTTTTTCTGAATCGCATAGAGGAAAATATTTTGACCGGTACGGCATTTTACGTTTAAACGTGTCCAGCTAAAGTTAAAACATGCTTCGCGATTACAATAACTAAGTCTCAAGAGAAAACTTTCAAAACCCCTGCGGGTTAGGGGTTTAGAATATACCCGAGGTAGGCATACTGGTCGTAAGAGGCGACCAATATGCACAAAGGTAATGACGTGCAACTCGATGGTTGATCTACGGATATGATGCCTCTCACCTCTCATTACCCATCTTATCCTTCCTTACGGAAGGAGGGGTGACATGATCTAAAAGGTTTCACTGGTTATAAATCTCTACCACGACAGTCGGGCAGTACCGCAAGGGAGTACCGGAGCGTACCGGGTTCAAATCCGGCCAAGGACTGTCAATTCGACCGCACTCCCCAAAACCTTCGGCGAGTTTGGTACGAATTTCGCGGCGACCCGTCTCATTCCCAAATCATTGATAAAAATCGAATGGCACGAGCCAATCGATATGTTAAGGTCCTCAGCAACTTCTCTAACGGTGATTCGACGATTGGCCAATACCATTTTCTCCACTTCATTAATTTTTCCGTCTGTTGTTGAAGTGCTCTGGCGTCCGGCACGCTCTTCGTCGTTCACATCTTCTCGGCCTTCTGAGAACATTTTGTACCACCGATAAACCTTGCTTCGGTCCAAGGTAGCTTCTCCGTATGCCACAGTCAACATTCGGAATGCATACGCGCACTTAATTTCATTTTTCACACAAAACTTGATACAGGTTCTTTGATCCATTTTTTTGAATAGGTAAAAATCGAAGACGATCCAAAACACGTGCAAGCAAAGCAGCTGTCAACAATTAACTGAACATTCAAAATGGCCGAGCTTGTCGGCATAAGTGAGAGACATGAGTACCAACATAACGAACAGTACCAACATTCGAATATACGTAACCAGCGAAAATTCAAAATTCGCGATACTTTTTGAACACATCTCGTATATTCCCTTCCAACCATGGCTATCCATTTTTTGTCAATTTATTATCTCTATTTTTTTCCTCCTCCATTCCAACACCAACGCATATTTACGAAATATATTTCCCAAACAAATATCGTTCTCTTTTGTCGCTATTGCTACTCCCATTAGTGTGAATGAACTAGTAAGAATTTCATAATTGCAAACGAAATCATAACAAAGGAAATTCAAACAGGTGCTTTCATAAATTGAATTATTTGTCAAAATCAAAATAAAATTTTTTTTGATTTTTAGTAAAAAATTTATATTTTATTAAAAAACAAGGTAAGTACTATAATTTTAAACCTTTTTCAATAATAATATAAACATTCTAATACAGTATATGTACCCACAGGGCGAATCTTTGGTGTCAGATGCACTTAAGGGGATATTGCTCACATTCAAGATTTTATGGCGGTTTGCAAGCAACCAACAAGTATGGGTTTAGCCGCAAAATTTTGATCGCTTTAATTTTGTCGGCACTCCCAACAAATGGGTGGTAATGTTTGTTTAGATCGGTTGACGCCCATTACATGTGTTTTCGACCCACAAAATCGAGCGGCAGTGGAAGCGTAATCAAAGCGTCAAGGACGGTTGAGCTCGGCGAGGTGAGGGTAAAGAGGTGGACGGGGACGCAAACTGTTTGGAGTTTATGGAAGTTATTTGGCGTGAAAGGTTGCCATGGTTATTTTATTTTATTTAATTCTGCTTAATGGCGGCCGCCGTGGTGTGGAAGTAGTGTTGCCGGCCTACCACACCGAAGGTCCATGGTTCGAGCCCTGGTACAGGTAACATCAAAAGTGATTTGAAAAAAGTTTTTCAAAAACGGGGTCGCCCCTCGGCAGTGGTTTGGCAAACTCTCCGAGTGTATTTCTGCCATGACAGGCTTCTCAGCAAAAATTCGTCTCCTTTGTAGATGCTGTTTGGAGTCGGCAAAAAACTGTAGGTCCCACCAATTTGTAGGGAAAATTCAAATCGGCACACCACAAATTGGAAGAGAAGCTTGGCGCAAAAATCTCTTAGGAGGTTTATGATGATATACCTGTTGTATATCGCGCCATAAAAAAAAGATAGAATTCTGCTTAATATCGTCTGGTTTCGTTTAATTTAATATAATTTCATTTTATTTACTTGGATTTCATTCCAGTTCACTTCATTTCACTTCTTTTACTTAATTATATTTCTCATTTTATTTTATTTTATTGCACGTCATTTCATTTTATTTTGATCAGTTTTGTTTTTTTTGTTTATAAATATATACTGCACTTAACTAATGTTTCTATAAATATATTATTTATTGAATAAATTATATAAATATGTGAAATGAACAAATATAATTTTTAGAAATTTATTGGAATTTTCTTGGGTACTCTAAAAAGTTTTGTAAACACAGCCATGGTAGTGCCTAAAAGCATGCAGCATTTGTTTTACGAAATCTTTTAGTTAGAGAAGTGCAGCTATGTTATTTCTTAATGGCCTTTCTGAATTAGTGCGAGGGCAATGGGTAATCACATGTACACGCCATGTGCAAGGGGAAAGTGGATAATATCTTCACGCCGATCTTACAAAACTATACACTTTTTATACCTAGTAGTGCTACGCAAGGTATATTAACTTTCGTCGCGTAACGGTGGTACGTAACGGCATAAACGGTTAGATATAGATATTGACTTATATATATCAAAATGTTCAAGACGAAAAGAGAAATTAATTAAGCCATGTCCGTCCGTCCGTCCGTCTGTGAACACATTTATATTAATTCAAGGTATGTTCCGGAAAAAAATGGGCGAAATCGGTTAAGAACCACACCCACTTTTATACGAAAGATTTCTAAAAGGATCATAGATATATTTAATAGGCAATAACTTTGCGTTCAAAAGCTTTATATCATTTATATTTCACTTTCAAAGTGCCCGTAAACGAAGATAGTCGAAAAATATAAATTTTTTATAATGGGCGTGGGCCCGCTCCTTTTGTAGTGGATTATTCCACAAAACATATTGTGCCATAACTCCAACAAAAATTGATTTATCGAAACGTTAACATATAGAGGTAAATATATTTTGTGAAAATGGGCGAAATCGGTCCACGGCCACGCCTAGTTTTTTAACAAAGTTCTGACAAATGTTTTTGTAAAATGTAAAACGCGATATTTTTATAACCATGCGAGCTATCTCAAGAAGATCTTGAGCACATAATAAGATTTTTAAGCAAAACTCCAACACAAACAAATTTTGTGGATTGTGGGGAAGTAGGCGTGGCGCCGGTCGCTTTTCAGCATAAAAATTCTGCTATTTTCAAAAGCGATTGATTGTAGTTTAAACTAGATAATTCAATCAAAATTGGTCAGCTGCTTCTCAATAGTATGTAGTATACTCCTGCCAAAAATTAAGCAAATCGGATAACACAAGTAAAATATCCGGACAAGTTGTTAATACCCCACTGCAATAGGGAAGTTATATACCTTTTTTCGATTTTCATGCCTTTAGTGAAAACGAAATGTTTGTAAGTATGAGAAGAAGGAGAGATAGGTCCATCAATAAGTAAACTGAAATAAGAAGGACGATGAGCTGAGTCGATTTAGCAATGTCCGTCCCTCCGTCCGTCTGTCTGTCCGTCTGTCTATTTGAACGAAAATTTTTCAAACATAAAATGTGCATTTGGTATTGTGTGGTATTTTGAAAAAATGTGGTTGTAGTTAATCTATTTAAATAAATTAATGGCGTCTGCCATGGTGTGGCGGTAGTGTGGCCGACCTACCACACCGAAGGTCCAAGGTTGGAGTCCTGGGACAGGTAACATCAAAAAGTTTTGCAAAACAGGGACACCACTCGGCAGTGGTTTGGCAAACTCTCCGAGTGTCTTTCTGCCATGGAAGCCTTCTCAGCAAAAAATCATCTTCTTTGTAGATGCCGTTCGAAGTCGGCAACAATATGTAGGGCCCCGCCAATTTGTCGGAGGGAAGCTCGGCGCAAAATCTCTCAGGAGGTTTATGATGATATACATGTTGTATATCGCGTCAATGAACTGAGTTGATTTAGCCATGTCCGTCCGTCTGTCCGTCTGTTTACTTTGAATTGTTTTAAATTTATATTTTATGTTGTTTTTTGTATCTTCTGTAAAATTTGAATTTGTGGACTTATGCACTCTAAAGCTTCAGTTATGCTTACGTAGCATAGACTTGACTTCACTTCAGAACTGTCACATAGCATTCTGTTAAATGAGTTTTGCATGTAAGCGATTACCCAACAATAAGTGTACTTAACTTGACTTAGAAATCTGTTGAGTTTTGATTTTCTACGTAAGTTCTGAGTGATATTAACATTTTGAGATTTTTGCTTTTTTATTCCGTTTTTACATTTATTTTTACATGTTGACATTTATTTGAAAGCAAATAATATATGTAACGGACGAATTTTTAATTTCATAATTAAAAAGTGAGTAATATTCTGTAAATTAAAGCGTAGTATGGATTATTAATCAACAGTATTATTTTTTTCAGAATGATTATTGACGAGCGTCTAATAGATTTGGTGCGGGACAAGGAAATCCTTTATAACAAGGCTTGTCCAGGCTACAAGATGCCTGATCGGAAATTGGCTGCCTCGTCATCTATAGCACAAGAGCCTTGCTCGACAGGTAAATATTTATAATACCAAAATTAGTGAAGTGCCTCTGTAGTAATGTTTGTACATTAATTTAGAAGATCAGTGCAGCAAGCGTTGGACTTCGCTCCGAGAGCGCTTTTCGAGAGAGATGCGCGCTCTTGATTCCCCGTCGGGAAGCTCTACCGCATCGCACAGGCCCTGGTACCTGATGGTAAACATGGAGTTTATTAAGCCATACGTGGCTCCAAGGCCGTAAGTTCTTTCATATCAAATAGTTGGTAATTGTTCCCTTAAGAGACAACTGCTAAAACACGTCAAAAAATATCGGGAGAGGTATCAAAAGATGCGTCTTTAGCTCGGTATCAATGATTGGGTATCAATGATGCGGATTTTTTTTTTTCGGGGAAAAGTTATTGACAAAAACTCAAAAGATGGCCTGGGTCTGATCCCAAATAGGGAACGTAGTACATGGTATTTATGTGCAGAGCACCATTCTAGGCGGCCTTATAAAACCCTCAGCCGGTCCAACACCAGCTACGCGATCCCCAGTATTACCTACGCACTCTTTTGCACTTTTCGTAACACCTACATATATCTGTATCTGCAACAACTACATGGAAATGACAAAAAATTTTCAACTTTAATTTCAAATAACTCTTGACAGACACAAAAAATCTAATTATTGATACCGAGGTCAAAGCGCGTCTTTTGGACGTATTTTAGTAGTTGTGTCCTAAAGAAAACAACTACCAAATAGTTTTGTACATAATCGACGAATACTTATTTTCACTACGCGATGTTCATCAAATATTTTAACGGAGTTTTCTCGATCCCCAGCTACCTCATCGCCGCCTCCGTCATCGCCGATTTTTCTTCCATCAGGGGATACGGAGCAATTGCGCCTCCGAAATTTAACGGCCGATCCTGCGTCATGCACGCTCATGACAACAAAAAAAAGGAGGCACCAAGAGGCAGCAGACGATGACTTCCATGAAGTTTGCCAAATATTTAAGAAAGTGCAGAGAGAGCGGTAAACCGAAAACCGCAGGTTGCGTTCGTTTGGCGACATGATTGTTGCAACCATAGGTGAGATGAGCGAGAGGAAACAAACCAAAGCCATTAAAGTAATAACAACAGCGGTAATGGACATACAGCTGGAGCCAGGGGAGTGATATATTATTCTCCTCCCCTCCCACTGAGACTCTGCCTACACCCCCTACAAGTGCCTCTACCTATTTTTATATCTATCTATTTTTATATGTACTGTTCAATATAAAAACAGATATATTCACAAATAATGTAGCTACAATAAATTACATATTTTATTTTATTTTCTACATTCATGGAATAAAAGTTATAACGTTTATATAATAACATATGCGCTCTATATATATTCATATATGTAAATATATGTACATATATGTTTGGCGCTAAGTATGTAAGTGTAATAATTATAGCACTCTTAAATTTTAAATGTTTTAAGACACACAAAGTTTAGAATAAAGTTGTAAAGATGGCTTTGAAATGTTTAAATATTTGGAAAATATTCAATTTTAATTAATAGTATTATATAATTAAAACTTGGAATTTTCTTGTGTACTATAGTTATAAAACGCACTATAGTTATGTGTTCGGTGAAGTCGGTTGTCATTGTGATTGACTCAATCTGTTCTAGAAAGGAACTGCGCCTTGATTCATGAAATAATACGCTAACATATCTCTGAGGCGGAATGCAGCCGTGGAAACGTTTCGTCGAGATGACGTAATTGAAGGCAATGGGCCACCTGCTTCTTCTACATCAATACGCCATCCTCCATTTTCAGATTGCTCAGGGTTGTCCGTATCTACAAAATCATCCGGACAATACCAGCGTTGGTGGTCATTTAGCATTATAAAGTTGTGTAGGACCAGGCAGGCCAAAACAATTTTCTCGCTATTATCCGGGGACCACTCTATAGTTTTATATAAAATACGCCAGCGAGCACCTAAAATTCCAAAACTGTTTCCAATTACTCGACGTGCTCGAGATTGTCGGTAGTTAAATACGCCTTTGATTTGTGGTACTTGAATCCCTGGATAAGGCCGCATTAAATTCTCCTTTAAGAGGAATGCGGCGTCGCCCACAAAAAAGTATGGAAAATCCACAACTGAGCGGTTCCATAGGGGAGTTTTTGGAGGTAATGGCAAATCTGTTTGCTGGAAAACGCCTTAAAATTTAAATTAAATCAGTCATATTAAATCAAAATCATATTTATTACCTCCATCACTTTGTCCACCGTAGCTTCCAATACTAGAAGAAGTGAAAGTATATTTTGCATCGCATGTAGCCAAAGGTACTATACTATAAAATTTTTTATAGTTGAAGTATAGTGACCCAGAATTATTTGGACATTTAATGGTAATATGCTTTCCATCGATAGCTCCGACACAGTTTGGTATGTTCCACCACTTAAAGAAATCTTGCGAAAGGTCCAGCTACTGTGATGTCGATGGTTCACTGAGGTATACCGGCGACAAAGCGATCCATAATACCTCACAGGTTTCCAATACAATATTGCGTACAGTGGTCTTTTCTAACTTGTGCAAGGAAGCAATGACTTCTAGAGAAGTTCCGTGAACGAGATACCTAAAGAAGTACGAAGAAAATAAAAGTAAATGAATATGTGACTAACTCAAACTGTTCTATATATACATATCTATGGCAAAACATTTTTTTAAATCTTTCATATCATTGAAATATTTTAAATCTTTAAAAACTAATACGGCTGGGTAAAATACATACAAGCACCTACACAATAAGATCCGATTTCACTTACATTAATGTTATAACTAGAGGCTCTTCGGCACTAATTTGCTTCTTCGGGTTTTCAAAAAAATTTAAGAGCAAGTCGTAAATTGGACGCCTCATTCGGGCCAGCCTAAATAGCTTATCGTCCTTGTTTTTTAGGAAAACTGTCGTAAAATATCCTTTAGACTTTCGATCCGCATTTGCCGGGTGAACTGCAAATCGACGAGTTTTGTGCGATTCCCGCATTCGTTGGTAAATACGGAGACCGTTCATGAATGAAAAATCCAGGATTGCGTCCGTGTTCATGTTCGTGCATGTGTATACAGACCTTCAAGGAAATACAACACAGTTATTAAAATGTTTTTAGTATCACTACACATTACTACATGAATTATATTACTGAAGGATTTCAAAACAAGAAACTGCGAATGGTTCTATAGTAAATAAACACTTTTTTGTGGATCACGAACTTTACCAATATTAGCTCCAACGCAATGCAACTTTCGTGCCGGCACCAGAAAATATCGTCTTTGCAGGATATGCCACTACAGAACTAAACTTTACCTAGTTACCTCTTTTACAATGTATAAACGTAAACCCAACGACATTAATTTTAACACATTGTTGATATAAATTTTTCACAACAAGTTGACAGTAAGAAAACAGCTGATTGTGTTGCCATCCTGTATGCGCTAAGTGGAGTATAATCGATGCTAAGTGGCCAAGTCAAGTCTATGCTACGTAAGCATAACTGAAGCTTAAGCCGACCATATGTAATATTTCTGTATTCCTAGCAGATTGTATTGTATATGTGTACCCAACATACCATCGGCTAAGCGAATTGCAATTGGACTTGAGAATAAGTTTATTTATTTACTTAGTCAATGAACAACCAGTTCTTGCAGGCTACTAGAATTGATTAAGTATCTATATATTAATAGGCTAACATTTTTTTCATACTATCAATTGCCAGAGTATATCTATATCTAAACATGCATAATTTCAATAAAAATGTATTTTGATATCTTCATATGGGTCAGGAGCGGTGCATAGGCATATTATATTTAACAAATAATGCTTCATTTATTTGTAATAATTCATTAAAGTTTTCTGCATAAAGCCAAAGCTCTCAACTACAGTATCTGACTGCGTTATTGTACATACAGTAGTAGCGCAGATTGTAAGCGTTTCGGCCATGACGCTTACATTCCAAGGTTCGAGCCCAGGTTCCGGACAACTTTTTTTTTTTGTTTGTTAAATTTAATTTGTTTTTAAATATGTATATGAAAACTTCTTGTCATAATTCTTTTTAAATTAATTATATTTTCAACCCAATATTTTTCTGTGTATGGCCTCTATCTTTGACTGAAAAAATCAAATTTTTGTAAAAAAAAATGCCAGAAAATTGTTCCAGTTTATCAAAACAAACTACTTGAAAAATAACCTACATAGCTTCATGAATTTTTTAAGAAATTAAATTTTTTCTCAATAATATTTGACTTAAGGTAAACATATATGGAGCCCATATGTAATAATATTATAATAATTTTCTTTATCACAACCCAATTCCGTCGGAACGAGAAAATCAGTAGAAAATTTTGAAAATTTGTATTATCCGAAGAGACAGAAGGGCTGATAGACCCTATATTTAAAATACAAAAAGACGAAAACACAGTTTGTCTTCAATTTTCTATTTACGAAGTGGTTAGAAATCCTGAAGACATCAACTATTTTCTTCTTCAAATATTTTAATTTGTCAAAGGGCAGACATATAACCCGAACCTTACATATGTAGACTAAATTGGACCACTTAAGATTATAACCTTCCTTAATGAAATGTGTTTTTAATATGTGTAAGTTGTGGTTAGTAAAAAAAAAGCCAGACAACCATCGCACAGTGGCGCCTTTTGAGTTTTTTATTTGCAAAAATCATAACTTTTAAACCAATGAAGATGTTTTAAAACTGCAAATGAAAGCTAATTATTTGAGGTTTTATTGTATGAAAGCTCAGAATGTCACAGATACAGGGTGCTTCTAAAAAGTTCTTCAAAGTCGAAAATTTTTAGAAAAATTTTAAATCAAAAGGTTTTTAGTAAAAATTAAAAAAAAATAAAATGAGATTTGTCTTATAATGACGTATTTAAGCTAATGATTTTGATAAGATAGCGTGGCACTGCCCACTTATGACAAAAAGTTGTATCTAAGTAGTCACGTAATCAATAACTACCAAAATCGATAGACGTATTGTTTCTTTTAAATGGCAATACTCTTATAAAGGGTGTTTTTTTTAGGGGTATAGAACTTCGAATTGAAATAAAACACAAGAAAATCGTTTTAAGGTCCATCAATTTGACTTTATTGAAAGGATAATTTTATGCCATTAATGTTTAAATATGATTTCGGGCATGTGGCCGCCGCGGCTGGCTCGAATAAAGCCAATTCTACAGGTCCAATTTTCAACCACTTTTTCGAGCATATGGGGCCGGATGTCGGCAATAACGCCACGAATGTTGGCTTCCAATTCCCCTAACGTTTCTGGTTTGTTGGTGTAGACGAGCGACTTCACATATCCCCAAAGAAAATAATCCAATGGTGTCAAATCACACGACCTTGGTGGCCAATTGACAGGTCCATTCCGCGAAATTATGCGCTCATCGAATGTTTCCTTCAATAAATCGATTGTGACGTGCGCTGTGTGGCATGTAGCGCCGTCTTGTTGGAACCACAACTCATCCACATTCATGCCATCCAATTCGGGAACAAAATAGTCGGTTATCATGGCTCTATACCGGTCTCCATTAACGGTAGCTGCCTCTCCAGCATTATTGCGGAAGAAGTATGGCCCAATGACTCCACCAGCCCATAGAGCACACCAAACAGTCAGTTTTTGTGGATGTAATGGCGGTTCAAGGGTCTCATGTGGATTCTCTTCACTCTAAATGCGGCAATTTTGCTTGTTGACGTGGCCATTCAACCAAAAATGAGCCTCATCACTGAACAAAATTTTGCGATGAAAATCAGCATCGAAATCAATCTCATTTTCGGCCCATACACCAAAATCACGACGCATTGCATGGTCTCGCGGCTTTAATTCTTGCACAAGCTGGATCTTGTAAGGTCGCAAGCCAAGACCTTTGCGCAAAATCTTCCATAAAGTTGATGGACAAAGCTCCAATTGCTGTGCACGGTGGCGAATCGATTCATTCGGGTCCTCTTCAACACTTTGCTCTACAGCGGCAATTGTTTCTTCGGTGCGCACTGTTCGACGTCTCTGCGGATGCGTATTATCACATAGAGTAAACGTAGTGCGAAAACGATCCATGGTTAACCGAATTAATTGCTCTGATGGACGATTATGTCGACCATAAAATGGACG
This sequence comes from Merzomyia westermanni, assembly GCA_949987695.1. NCBI lineage: Eukaryota > Metazoa > Arthropoda > Insecta > Diptera > Tephritidae > Merzomyia > Merzomyia westermanni. The sequence continues at coordinate 119,066,903 of OX465292.1, read as the reverse complement.
GAGCTCACGGTAAACTTCGCGAACTGAACCATTATTTTCGAAATAAATTTGCACGATTTGCAAGCGTTCTTCTTTTGTCAACCTGTTCATGATGAAATGGCAAACCAAACTGAACATAAATGACATTAGAGTTGCCAGATTTGACGACAAAATGCCAGTTTTATCTCTATTCGAAAAACAAACCCGTAAAAAAAACACCCTATAAAACTCAAATGTCCGCTTTTGGTCCCACAATACCAAGGTGCTTCGAAATGCATCGTAAAATTTTACATGTTTTTTTTTCTAATTTACAAGCCAAATATGTATTTATTAATAACTAAAAGTTATTGAAAGTGGTTCAATGAAATTTTATTTGAGGTAAAGATTAAACAGCCAACGAATTTTGGAAAAGGGGAGTGGCACTGCCCATTTATGCTAAAAAGTTTGATCTTAGTAACCGCTTTACCAATTTGTACCAAACTCGATAGACGTATTGATTTCTATAAAAATTTAATACTCGTTTGAAGGCGAAATACCTAAGCTTTAAAATAAATTTGATAATCTTCAGAGATGTGCAATAACGAAAAGTATGTATTTATAAATCACTAAATTAATTAATTCTTTTATTTGAAATAAAAAATTAACTTGTACATAGATATCTTAGTTTTCAATAAAGTAACAAAATTGATTAGTAAATCTCTTTTTAATTGTTGTGATAGGAAGTGAGAAACTTATTTTATCTTAACATAGTCATCGTCACTGGAACATACTCGTATATCTAACAAAGCAACCATTTCTGAGCTATACGCATATGTCAGGTCTTTTTGTGTTCTTACATACCTCATAGGTGATATGACTGGATCAGAAGAGATAGCTAACATGTTGAGAAGGTCTTCGTTTTGTCTAACTCGTGATACTTTGCAGGTGTTCATACATCTATATCTTTTGTAGTCCTTGTTCTTAGATTCTAGAGCTTCTTCAGACAATTCTCCTAATGGTAAGCACTGGTACTCTATTAAATCTTTTCCATGTGCTAAAATTTTATGTACCGTTGGTGTAAGTTTCTTCTCAGGATACGTTTGATGCAGCAACTCTATATTCTCCAAATTTGGGTCCATTAACTGGTTCATGGAAGTTTAAAATATTTAAAATTACTCCCAATCTTTTCACAATATCTCTATCAACTCCTGTTATGCGAGCAGTCACTTCATCGTTTTCGAAAAATCTTCTTGAGGAGTTACCATCATTTGTATTTCCGTATTCATACTTTGGACAGTCAACTCTAAGGCCAATCTCTTTATAGAATGCATCCTGAATTATTTTTTTTCTCCTGTTTTGTTTCTCCTTGCATGTTGTATTGTCGTCGAAAACTTCTCCTTGTTGTGGTAGTGTATAAGCCAGCTTCAAAACAAATTCCATACATCTTGTCCTAGCATGCAAAGAAGATATTCCATACTGATTTTTGTTGGAACGATTTTCCGTCATCCCTTGTCAAGTTTGGTTTTGCGACAAACCGGTTTCGGCGTTCTGCCATTTTCAATGCCTAGTTTCGTTCTGGTCTGTGTCTATCCGCTGCGTTGTTTTATAGTCCGTGAGTGCTGTGGCAGGTAATGTCAATCTATGTGTTCGTGGTAGGTAACGTTAATATGCGTGTGTGTGTGCGCGGTATTGATACGTCTGAATTGCTATCTGCCCCAAGGGTTGTTTTTGTAGGTATGTAGACATACCGCTTGTTAGCTAAGCGGTAGGTTGAGGTAGGTAGAAATCGGTGATTTTTGCAGTTTGGTTCATATTTCGTTTTTGCTTGTTCATTGTTACGTGTTTGGTTGCTGTACCTGCTGACATGTGCTGTTTTTTGTAAACTAGTTTTAAGGGTTCAAATATTTCGTCAGAGATAGTGTTGGTTTGTTCGTTTATGATCCTGCCGTCAAATGTTTTTAACTTGTATATCTCCATGTTCTCAAGTACACTAAGCCGCCGGCCTTTTCCTTGTACGTGAAGTATTCGAGCCGTTGTTTTTATGTTAGCTGGGGTGCAGTTGTTCTCAAACATGTGGTTCGCGAAATTAGATTCTGGTATTATGGTGGGTTTTCGTGTTTTTTTGTTGTAGTCTCTGATATGCTCTCGGAATCTTGTGCTTATTTTTATTCCTGTTTGTCCTATGTAGCTGTATTGACATTCACAAGTAAGCCTATACACTCCGTGTCTGTTGAATGGGTCATCAGAATTAGTGTCGGTTCTTAGTTTTTGTCCGACGTTGTTAGATGTTCTGAATGCTGTGTTGATGTTATATCTTTTAAAGAACTTTGCTTAAAAGATATAACATCATGACATTACCTGCCACAGCACTCACGGACTATAAAACAACGCAGCGGATAGACACAGACCAGAACGAAACTAGGCATTGAAAATGGCAGAACGCCGAAACCGGTTTGTCACAAAACCAAACTTGACAAGGGATGACGGAAAATCGTTCCAACAAAAATCAGCTTACTACCCTGTCGGAAGATCAACACAACAAAATAAATCATATTCCATACTCATAAGTCCTTTTGGCTCTTCTTACAAATTGGACATTTCATTGTAGATGTCGTATTTGTTATTAAGTTCAAAACTTTTCCATCGACCATTGTTAGAAGAAAATCATGCTTTATTGTAATGACATTCCCCTCTTCAATTTCAATTATATCACTCACTGTAGCTTTTATGAGTTCCGAAGACTCCTTCTCGCATTTAAATAATATCGGGCGGCACAACATAGTTGATGACGGACGTGGATTTTTCCAATATTCTGAAGCTTCATCTTTTAGTCGTAATGGAACAATAGAAGCCATAAACATATTACTATCTGTAATTGTTTCATCGTCTACATTTATTCTTTGTGTTTACGGAGAAGTCGTTCCAATGACGGGGCGCGCTCGCACGTAATAGGGATAGGAAAGAAAAAAAGGCAACGAGTTAATAAATAAATAAACACCGGAGTTCAATGTAAATAATTACAATGGATAAGTGGTTTTTATTAAAGTAGAGGTGAAATTAGATATACGACAGTATTGTGAATATATACCAATATGGAAAGTTATGGAATCTGTATAATTACCTGGGATGGCTGCTGGTGACTCTTGTACGCTCGATAATCATTCATTTTGTTGAATTTTGTAAGACTCTTAAGTGACGAACACGGTGAATATGGCCATAAACGATCCCATTTAGGACTCCTTGAGAATGTCTGGGGGGATATCTGTTTCACCTAGCTTTTCTGTAAGTGTTTAGAAAAATATGTATTAGTGTGTGTGTATGTGAATGCGATGTTCGGCAGATTAGCGGCTTAACTTGTCGGAAATTTGCAACTTTTGTGGCAGACCGGTTCGCCCGTCTGCGTTAGGATTCCTGTTACCTCGTTACGTTTGAACGAGTGGGTTTATTTTCTTGTGATGGGTCGGTTCTTCCGATTGCGGTAGGCCTCAGTGGCCTCGTTACATTTTTAGCGAATTCGTTCTGCTAAGTCGCTTCGACTAAGCCATGACCTCCCTAATTCGTAATGTAATTAGAAGTGGAATTAGGGAGATTTAGAAGTGGAATAATATCAGTTCTCGCCATCCTTGTTACCGGATGGCAGTGGGACCAACTTTCGTCTGGGAGTTTGGCCCCTCGCGGTATCAAGCACGACGACTCGGACTCGCTTATCTGGTCCACGGTTTAGTTGGGAGATTCTTCCTAGTCTCCATTCGTTGGGAGGTAGGTTGTCCTCATTTAGAACAACTAGGTCCCCTTGTTTCAAGTTGGACTGTGGATGTTTCCACTTTACACGTTTCTGCAGTTCGGTGAGGTACTCGGTTTTCCATCGTTTGCAAAACGTTTGGTGAAGGGACTTGAGTTTCTCCCATCGGTTGACGAGCGAGGCGCGATTCTCGCTAACGTCGATTTCCGGTGGGGCTAAAAGATACCCTCCAACGAGGAACTGTCCCGGAGTCAGTGGCTCCAAGTTGGACGGCTCTTTGGAGGATGGACTGAGTGGTCCAGAGTTGAGACAAGACTCGATTCGACAAAGTAAAGTAGAGAAATCTTCAAGAGTAAATTTATGATCGGAAGCGATCTTTTTAAAGTGAGTTTTAAAACTCTTTACCCCTGCTTCCCACAGTCCGCCCATATGAGGAGCGCCTGCTGGTATGAAGTGCCAGGTCAGGGTTTGATGGCAGTAGGTCGACAGGGTTTGGTTGCGAGCGTCTTTTAGAAAGGCCTTGAACTCTGAGCGGAGGGCTCGGGAGGCTCCGACAAAGTTAGTTCCATTGTCGGAGTAGATGTTCTTTGGACATCCTCGTCTGGCAACAAACCTGTCCAACGCTGCTAAGAACGAGGCGGTGCTAAGATCACAAGTGGCCTCCAAGTGAATAGCCTTGGTCGTGAAGCAGACAAAGAGACAAACGTAGCCCTTTGATAGACGACATCCTCTCCCGCTGTAGGACTTAATGTCGAAAGGTCCGGCGAAACCTACACCGGTGTTTGTGAACGCGCGGGAGAAGGTGGTGCGTTCTGGTGGAAGGTCGCCCATCAGATGGGTCGCCGCTCGTTTTCGGAAGATCGTGCAGACCTTGCAGTTATGGATGGTTGACCGGATCATATTTTTCACCTTAGGAATCCAATATTGAGTGCGTAGGAGCCGCAGCATTAGTTGGTTTTCGCCATGCAAGGAGATCTTGTGGACAAACTGGACGAGCAGTCTCGTTAAAGGCGAGATCATGGGATGCAGAGAGACGACCACCCACTCGCAAGATATTATGGCTGTCGACGAAGGGGTTCAGAGGAAGGACTTCACTTTTTGTGCCAATGGGTTTCCCGGTTTAAAATCCCTTAGTTCTTCAGAATAATGTTTCTGTTGATATATTTTGATAAGCCGGCGAGTCGTATCCTTAATTTCGTCGGGCGAATGAGGTATGACTCTGCTTTGAAAGAAGATTTTGTTTTGGGGTTAGTTCTTTGAGAGAACCTCATAATGTATGATATGACCCTCAAAGCCCTTGAAAAATCAGAAAACGTTTCGAGAATGTCCTCGTTATCCTGTATTTGCTTAGTTGTATGAACTTGTACTCTCTTCTCTTCGACGTTTGTACCATAATATTTTTCTTGAGTTGGCCATTTTGTCTCGTCTTCTTGTAGCCAAGAAGGTCCCTGCCACCACAAAGTGTGGTTTACTATATCCTTCCCCAGGCAGTCCCCTCTAGCCATGTGTTCTGCATAAGTATTTTGGCTACTATGACGACCGGTGCCAACCAGCCTAACGGGTCGAAGAGTTTGGCGATGGCTGAAAGTATTGCCCTTTTTGTTATAATATCCCTATTTTCGATGGGTTTGCCGTAAAATAAAATGAGTCGGAATGCGCGTTCCAACGGATGCCTAAGGTCTTGACCATACTTGAGTCCTCGAACTCCAAAAAGTCCTCGTTTAGCCGATGAAGTTTGGGTATTCCATGCAGTATTTTGCTGCAGTTCGACGTCCATTTGCGTAGGGAGAAGCCTGCCGACTGTAGGACATGCGTTATTTCATCGCGAGCTTTGATGGTTATATGGATGCTATGCCCCCCCGCAAGGAAGTCATCAACGTACATACTTGTGCGAAGAATATTTGCTGCTGTAGGGGCTGAGCTCTCCACGTCGTCCACTAGTTGATGCAGTGTTCTTATGCCCAGATACGGGGCGCAATTAACTCCAAAGGTCACGGTCTTTAATTCGTAGACGCCTGGATTGGGTCGAAAACCTATCCTTTGGAACTTTGTCTGTTTAGGTTTTACCCATATCTGGCGGTACATTTTCTCAATATCGCTATTAAAGACATACTTGAAAAATCTCCACCGAAGGAGTAGGATAGTCAAATCGGCCTGAAGGACCGGGCCTGTATGAAGTACGTCATTTAAGCTTGTGCCATTAGCAGTAGGACACGAAGCGTTGAATACCACCCGGACCTTCGTGGTCGTGCTTTCTTCTTTTATAACCGCATGATGTGGTAAGAAGTAGCAATCTGTAGAATGGGGTGGTATGACAGTGGGAACTTTTGACATATGTCCTAATGTCTCATATTCCGCTAATACTCTATTATATTCTGTTTGTAGGGCCGGTGTCTTAGCAAGGCGCGTTTCATTTCGATAGAATTGAGAGCAAACACCGTTTAGAGAAGCCCCTATGCCGATGGTATTAGGAAAATCATGTTTAAAAGGAAGGGCGACAACATATTTCCCATCGGAGTTCCTTTCCGTTGTGGCTTTGAAAAGTACTTCGCAATAGGCATTCTCTTCATTAAGTGCCCTTTTCTTCGGGACATCCTCCAACTCTCAGAAAGCGGTAAACTGCTTGTCCAGGCTTATTTCATTGAAAAATGATACCCGAGTATTGGTTGGCTTATGTGCGTCTGCACGACCAGTTAAGATCCAACCGAATACTGTTTCTTGGGCGAGAAGCGTGCTTAATACGTTCTTCCGTATACCGTTTAATATGATTTGTGGATAAATGTCGCCTCCTAGGATGAGGTCGACTGGTTCATTAACGAAGAACTTCTTATCCGCCAAGATTAGATCAGGGAATGCTTGCCGAGTCATTGCGCTCACTTGGCAAGTAGGAAGATCCCCTGTTAATTGGGGTAGGACCAATACCACTGTGTCGATTCTGGCTAAGGCGTTGATTAAGGAACCTAGCTGAATGGAGCATGACTCTTTCACTTGCGCTGACAAAGTATTGTTTATCCCAGAAACTTGGACGCGCAAGCGTTTCGATGGGAGGTTTATTCGTCGCTTTAATCTTTCTGTCATGAATGAACATTCTGAACCCGAGTCAATCAGGGCTCTAGCAGAAAAATCTACTCCATTATAGTGAATGTTCACACGTGCTGTTCCTAATCATATCCCCTTAGTAGCGTTAGCGTGACAAGAAGAGACGTTATTAACATCTTTCCTCTTTTCAGATTCCAGACTATCTCTTGCGTGCTGTGATGTCGAGGGCCTATCATCTGACGCATTTTGACGCCACATTTGGTTGCCTTTGGCTGAGCTGTTGCCAAGTGGAGTAAGGTGTTGTGCCTTGCGTGACACGAGCTGCAGTTAAATGAACTTGTGCATCGTGTCACTGTGTGTCCAGCCGACAGGCAGTTCAAGCAACAATTGTTGTTTTTGATGTAGGCTATGCGGTCTGTAGTGGTTAGTCCGCGGAATTTTGACAATTTCGAAATTGGTGCTCCTTACTGTTGCACATCTTAAACGAAGTTTTAGGGACGCTGGTTTGGTATACTCCAAGTTTCGCAGGCGTTTCCCGTACAGTATTTTGACTACTGGGTGCCTTGGATGATTTGCAACCCCTGAGGTCAGAAACGGTTTCCAATGTTTGGAACCTATTGGATAGAAATTTATCCATGTCCTCCCATTTTGGAATCTCTGTTTTGTTCTCTATGGTCTGTTCCCATAGAGCCAGAGTGCATTCCGGGAGTTTGGTGGAGCATAAGTAGGTTATGATCGCATCCCAATTGGAAATGTCAATTTGATGACATTGGAGCGACGAAATGCAATTATTAATGTCGCGTTGCAATTTTTTTATTGCTGTACCGAATTCATTTTCGACAGCAGTTAAACTAAACAATGTTTTTAATTGAGTATTGACCAGGATACGTTTATTTTCGTACCTGTCGCTCAGATTTTTCCAGGCTGTTGAAAAGCCTTCAGTCGTCAATGGACACCTTCGCACAATTTCTTTTGCCTCCCCTTCAGTTTTCTGGTTGAGGTGATATAACTTTTCAACCGGGGTAAGGCGTTTGTTTAATATATATATGGCCGTGAACAAGTCCCTAAAGGTTGGCCAAGAAAGGTAGTCACCGTTGAACACCTCGGTGTCACACGGAGGGAGGCGAATATTATTCTCTCTGATGGAAGATTCAGAGACTTTAGGGGCAGGTGTGGCAGGTATGGATAATTTTTCGACCTCAGAATTAATTGTGGTCATGCATTTCGCGTAGCATGCGAAACAGGTCTTGTTTTTCTGTCGTAAAGACTGCAAGTCATCTTTGGTTAGGTCAGCCGAGCTGAGTAGACTCTCATATGTCGTTTTGGTCTTCTTCCACAACGACTTCAACTCCTCTTGTTGTATTGCAAGGGTGTGTTTATCTAATTCTGCGACAGGTGTAGAGCTAAAGTCTTGCTGAAACTCAACTATGCAGTCGGATAGTCGGATGTAGGTCTCCATTTTTTTTATTAGTTTGAATATTTTGTCTCTTTAAAGGAACGAGAACAGAAGTAACGACTCAGGAATTTTGTGCTTGGAATTTAAGCGAAGTTAAGGGTGACACAGATAGAAATCTGGATGCAGATTTAGTGTGTCTAAAAAAATGTTAAAGTGAAGAAGTGTAATTTGAAAGTGGCACAGATAGAAATCTCGGTACAGATTTAGTGTGCCTTGGGGAAAATAAACCACAGTGAATGAAATTCCCTGAATTGCCAAACCAAAATAATATAGAAGTGTTATACAAAATCAATTGTGTTTTTCCAGAAATGTGGAAATGTATAAAATTGTGTGTTTATTGAAATTTATATTGATACACTTAATAACTCTTGGAAGCAATAATATCAAAAAAACAAGCCACCCAATGTAGTGATACTGTCGTAAATGCGCAACGCTTTTGTATTGTTTGTAGTGAATTTTGTGTTGGCTCTATAAAAAGCATCAACCAAGTGAGAATCAAGCGATGTAGTCACTCAAAGAATTTCCACAGTATGTTGGAAATAAGAGATATACAGTGCAGTGATGTGTATACAAAAAAAAAAATAAAAAAAAATTCACTGACTGCCTGTCTTGAGCTGTGTCGGATAAGTCTTACTACTGGTGAGGGACTTAACCGATAGTCAAAAGGCGAAAGTGTGCCCACGAGAACACGAATTTCTCACTTGCTTTGTTTTCCAAGAAACACTCACAAAATTCACTCGATACGTTTTTCACGTATGTTAAAAAAAGTGGTGCATGAACCAAACAAAAAAACCAACGTACCTTGTGAAATGAGTGTGATGCGTGACGACTGTTGCAATAATGTTGTTAAAGTGGACTGTGTGATGCTGTGTTAATGGACTGTATGAGCTGATTTGAATATGATGATATGATATGTATGCGAAGATGTGATGTGATGTGATGGTGATGATTTGACTGTACGTGATGATGTGACTGTATGTGACTATGTGTGTTTTGCCGTCACTCGCTGGTATAGCCTTCGCTGGTTAGATGTTTGTTTATTTTTTTCTCGCTACTGCGAATAATTCTGCTAATAATTATTTAATTGTTTTTTGGCGCTGGTTTGCAATAGTTTGATTGTTTGTTTGTGAATTTGCAATTTTCTGGGTTAAATATTGTTGTTTTCCTGGCTCGAAGGACCAATGTTTACGGCGGAGTCGTTCCAATGACGGGGCGCGCTCGCACGTAATAGGGATAGGAAAGAAAAAAAGGCAACGAGTTAATAAACAAATAAACACCGGAGTTCAATAGCTAGGTGAAACAGATATCCCCCCAGACATTCTCACCGTGTTCGTCACTTAAGAGTCTTCCAAATTCAACAAAATGAAAAATTTCGGCTCTTAAATTCACAGTGTTCGTCACTTAAGAGTCTTAAAAAATTCAACAAAATGAAAAATTTTTGCTCTTAAATTGCAGTGTTAGTCACTTAAGAGTCTTACAAAATTCAACAAATTGAAAAATTTTTTCTCTTAAATTAGGCCATTTTTGGCTTCGAAATTGAAGATTGTGTCAATAAATTTTGATATAATCACGAAAGCATGTCGTCGGAGCATACGGATACCCCAAGGGATGGAATATTCATGAGGCAACCTTTGGGAAAGGTGTTAGGATATAAAATTAAAGTTAACAAAAATATACACGGTTCAAGAAAAAATTGTACAGAAGGTGTCGAATATCAAAATCTAATTTGTTGACACAGCAATTTATCTAATTTACAACAAAACTGATGATATCAAGAATATCCAGCAGATTCGCTTCACAGCAATCTAAATTCGAGGCATGAACATGCCTGCGAATAACACCAACTCTCAGTTCTAGACATTTAAAGTGGTGCTACTGGGAGAGGGTTGTGCTTCACAGAATGGTGATAAAGAAAGGGCTCGGACACTTGATTATCGAGCGTACAAGAGTCACCAGCAGCCATCCCAGCTAACTATACAGATTCCATAACTTTCCATATTGTTTTATATTCACAATACTGTCGTATATCTAATTTCACCTCTACTTTAATAAGAACCACTTATCCATTGTAATTATTTACATTGAACTCCGGTGTTTATTTATTTATTAACTCGTTGCCTTTTTTTCATTCCTATCCCTATTCGTGCGAGCATGCCCCGTCATTGGAACGACTCCGCCGTAAACACTTTGTTTATATGCGCTTTGTCCTGATGATCCATCACAGTCCCACTTAGTTATCAATGCTAGCTCCTTTGGCAGTTATTTCAACTTTTCTTTAGTAAAACTTTAAAGGAGTCGTGTAGACGTATGATCCATTAGGTTTTGTAGCTCAATTTCAGCTGATACTTCGGTTATTTTGGGACTTAGAGGAACTGCTTCTTTCTTGGCTTGGGTAATTTTTTTGTATCCAAGTAAAATATCGGCATTACGTTGCAATAATGACTTACGCAATATAAGATATTTTTTCTTCGTTAAACCGAGATCTATAAACAGCGCCAAAGCTTCTTCGGGAGTGTATTTCCTAGGTAGCGCATTTGGTGGTGTGGGAATGCTGTTTTTGATCCTCATCAGTCGCAATGGACTTGCTACCACAACTGCTTCTGTTATATGAGACTTCACGTTTTCTTTGTCTTTTTTATATTCAATAGCCAGTGCTTCTGAAAGATGGGTCGTGGCCATAGCTTTTGTGGTATCAGACAGCTTCCGTTTCCTTGTGTAGGTAGAACACTCTTCTATGGGTTTTGTTAATCTTCCTCTAGTTGGATTGGTTTACGTGCTAGGCGTTTCTTCGTCCAAAAAATTTTGAATTGTTACGATAGACGTCCTTCCATTTTCTTTCTATCATAATGTATTGTAAACCAATTTTTTCTTCCAGGCCTTCCTTTTCTTTAATGTTTGTTTCACTCGCTAATTCTCTCATAAAGCCTCAACGAAGTCCCGTCTTGGCTTTGTAGATTTAAACACCGCAAATAGTTTCGAGTTTTCTAGATACATATTAGAATTGGCTTCGAGTGTATCTGACTAAATATTAAACTGTGAGCTATATTTAAAAATACTATTCACTTTATTTAAGTAAACAGAATACTTAGTTCCTTAATCTCCAAAAGACGAATGATAATGTGCATTGTATGATGGACAGCTTTATATGCCTACTCAAATTATTAAAATGAATTTCAGGTATACAATTCGTAACTAAAAAAATGTATGTTGTTAACAAGTTCCAATAACAAAAACGACCTTACGGCCGTACTGAATTATATATACCTGCTCAGGCGCGTATTTATGCCCAAGGTTGTTTAACTTTATTTGATGTAAAAAGTGAAGTTGCAGCTGGACGCAGGTAGACTTTATGAATTTAGGTAACTGAATATTTCACAAATAACTACTGTTAATTTGACGGAGCACATATTTAAAAAAAAATTTTTTTCCATCAAAGTTTTAAAAAGGGCCTAAAAATAGGCATTTCGAAAAACAGGTATATTCGCCAAATTTTAACAAAAAAAAACAAAACAATTTTTTTTGTTTCAATCCTAAATTAAATTATCTTTAATTGCTATACAAGAAAACGACAACCGGCCGCCTTATTTACTCACAAACCCATTTTAAAAACAACGAAAAAGAAGAAAAATTTCAAATGTTTCCCAATGTTGAAAATTAGTCAACTTTGAACGGCTCTACCTAGTAAACTGTGATTTTCTGTGAAATAATCTGTATATTCTTGATCCCTGGAAAATGCTCTATTAGAAACATGTATTAGATCTAGCGAACGCTTTCATGATTTTTTTGATTTTTGCCATGCTTTAACGGCAGAGGCGCCACTGTGCGTCGTTTCATTTTAATTTTCTCCCCCTAAATTGACTTCAAAAAAGCTAGATGTAAAGGCAAAATTGAGAAAACTGCCTGCATATAAAAAAAAAAACAATATGGAAACCTGCGTCACGCTAATATTGCGAAATTTGTGGAACGTCCAAATGAATGTTTCATGCATTTTCAAAAGCCATATGGATATGTATGTATACTCCTAATGGTGGAAATAAAGCAATCATAATCGTCTCGGGTGAGACGCGTGCGTTCCATGGTTCGAGCCCAGGTGGCGGCCAGTAACTTTTTTTTTTATAAAATTGAATTTCTTACCCTGACTTGAATTTGTTAAGCTTTTACAGCAATCTTTTTTTAAAACCAATTTTGCAAAAAAATCGCAATAAAATTACTAAAAGTTTACCGTAACAAAATATGTAAGAAAAATGCTTACATAGTTACATAGTTTTATGAGTTTTGTGTAAAGAATTTACCTTTTTCTGATTGACATAGGACTTAAGGTAAACTTATACGCACAGCCATAAGAAATAATAAGTTCAGGTCATAAACATATATATCACAAACTATTATTGAAATGATATAAAAGTCAATATGAAATGTCTTTATACCTGTCTAACTTGTGGTTGCGGAAAGAAACCAGAAAACCATATACTGAAGTGTAATTTTCCCCTGCTAAATGGGTTTCAAAAAAGCCAGATCTAAAGGAAAATTGCTAAATTGACAGCACTGTCTGTATATCCAAAACAAAAAAACCAAAATGAAAACCGGCTTCATGTTCATATTGAGAAATTTAAGGAACTTCAAACTAAACGCTAAATTTATTTTCAATCAAAATATATATATGTGGACACATTCCAACGGTGAAATATTTTCATTCTCTCACTCATTGAGCATATTGAGTTAAAGTAGGTAAAAGGTAGAAATATTTTCATTCTCTTACTCATTAAGCGTAAAGACGGCGTCGGCGCGTCTGTCCAATTTAATTTTGAGCGAGAGTTGTCCTCCCCTATACTGAACTGTACCAAATTCTTAAAAAAATCAATTTCTTTTCAACATATCTCGCGCGTTTTATTGCAAGCAATAGTTCAAAATTAAAATTTGTAGTGAAAATACAATAAAAGCTTAATATTTTAATAGAACTTTATTATAAAAATGAGATTCAAAAGCATCCAAAGTCGCTGCTGTTCACATAATTCAAAAATTTAAATTTTGAAATGAGATTCAAAGGCATTCATGGCCACAATTCTCAGTCGGTTATTCAGATGCATCGTAAAATATTTGTTTTCAACATATCGCGCACGTTTTATTGAAAACAATGCTTCAAAATTAAAGTTTTTACTCCATTATAAAAATGAGGTTCAAAAACACCCCCGTTAATATAATTATAAATTGTTTTTATGCGCAATCCAACTTCTACTTTTTTTTCTAAATTCCATAATTAAAATGAGATTCAAAGGTATTCATGGCCTCTATTTTCGTTCAGGTATTTAGATGCATCTTAAAATCCTGAAAAACCTAAGTGTTAATAATAAAATGTAAACTCCAATATTAAAACGGGATTCCAAACCAGCCATGGCCGCCATATAATTGAAAATTTCAGACCAAAAAGAAAGCAGAGTCAAAATACGAAGGTGCGTCGTTGAGTCGGAATTGCTAAATTGAATTTGTAATTTTCTCCAGGTAAATGGATTACAAAAAGCACCAAATACCAATAACCAAAAAATTACAATATGGCAACCATGTCTAAACGGTGGACAAATTTTCACTCACTGAGCACATTGAGTTAAATTGAGTAATCATTATATATATTGTAAGTCTAACTATGTTGTTGTTATATGTCCATAAAATCTAAGTGTTTTTATTATACCTAGTAGTGCTACGCACACAAGGTATATTAACTTTAGTCGCATAACGGCAGTACGTAACGGCATAACCGGATTGAGATAGATATTGACTTATGTACTCGTATATCAAAATGGTCAGGACGAAAAGAGAAATTGCTTAAGCCATGTCCGTTCGTCCGTCCGTCTGTGAACACGATAACTTGAGTAAATTTTGAGATATCTTAATGAAATTTGGTTTGGGGGTTCCTAGCACTCATCTCAGCGCTATTTAAAATGGGCGAAATCGGAGGATAGCCAAGCCCACTTTTTATGTATAGATTATTTTCGAAAAAAAAAGTTATTATTTAGCACATAATGCATTAATAAGTATTAATGTCCACATATGTGGACAAATTTGCTTATATTTCTTTGAAACTGTATCGCAATAGAAAGAGAATTTAATTAAAAATTTAATATAAATTCTGTTTAGAGCATTTTTGTTTTCTCTTTTTACATTCTCTGTCGCGCTAAGTTCATTTACATTTTGCAAACATATCCCACAATAGAGCTTCTCTGTTTGGTAAGTAAAAATCAATACAAAATAATAAATTCGTTGAAAAACCGAAAAGAATATTGAAAAACAAATAAAAATATATTAAAGTGTTGTGAAATAAACAAAAAATACTGAAAAGTATGGAAATAACAAGCAACCAAAGCATGTCCACATATGTGGACTGTGGGTGCGTGTATAGTAAAAAGTGAAATTTCGTTTTTACAGCCATGTGCACATTGGGTGATAACGCACGCAAAAATAAAGATCAAGTTATCAGTTAAATTTGAATATTTAATAATAACTGCATTTTCCAACCCAACTATAGATGTAACCAAAAAACTCACGGACGACGAAATTGAAAACTTTTTAAATAATAGTGATGGTGAACTGTCGGATGACGAAAATGAGAATTTCGAAGCAATTCTTAGGCAAGTTCAGGCCTCCTTTGAAGATTGTAAAAGTGGCAATTCGGAAGAAAGTGTGAGTGCTCCCCAGGTCAATGAGATTGATGAAGTGGGTATCGTTGATGAAAATGTTGGAGAAACCGCTTGTACTAATTTTGCGTCAGTTAATGTAGCTTCCCAGTCACGTAAATTAAAATGGTTGAGGAAAGGGTAAATATAAAAAGCTTTAAACAGATGCCCTGAAACAACTTTACAGCGGTTTCTGTCGTCTTCATAGATTTCCAGTTCGGCCTGCTGTTGACGACTTACTTATTTATGATGAAAATACTCCAGAATCTATTTTAGATGCCTTTATGGAATACTTGGGAATGCCTTTTTGGAAAGAAACTGCTGAAATTACAAACAGGTTTACATTTGAAGAACTTAACCACTATTCCTTAAGTACTTCAGCAGAAGAGCTTCTTCATTTAACAGGATGTCATGTTCTTGGGTCTTCCTCAGTTGGCGATTTATTGGGCAAATGAGTTCCGTGTTCCTAAAATTGCGAATAGCATGACCAGAAACCGGCTTTGTCAGCTGCGACGATTTCTGCGATTTGCTGCTGAAAATGATAGCTCCAACCCAGACCGACTTTGGAAAATTAAACCATTCGTTGAACCGATTTTAAAAAAATGTAAGACGTTGCCCATTCCGTACCACACATCATTAGATGAGCAAATGATCCCATTTTCTGGGCGATGCCTATTTCGGCAGTATATGCCTGGAAAACCAAATCCGGTTGGCCTGAAAAATTTCGTGCTCGCTGCAAGTGATGGCTTAGTTTTGAACCTCCATATATATGTGGCAACCCTTCCTACTATGGGAAATATCTATGTACATAAGTTACCACTCTCCCGCTCAATAGAAATCATATGTATGTAAATATGTTAAATGCAAACAATGGTAGAAATCATACGATGTTTGTTACCGCTATGTCTCTCAGTGGTAGTTTTCCTATTTATTGAATTATATTGGAATACCTGATAAAAATGTAAATAAAGTTAGCTTAGGCTTCTGTTCATTCGCTACATTGGTGACCCCGACGTAGGTTGTGCGTTTTTAAAGTTCCTAAAAATTTCTATCAGTATCCGCGGGCGCTCGTAGAAAATTAAATTGGTGTTATTTTTCGGTCCAATCGTTATCACGTAATCTGCGCTACGCATAACAGCCATTATTATACATTTCTTTAAAAAATAAAAAGTTTGCTACCACATCACATACAATGATAAATAATAGCGAGGCTGTCGATTCACCCGCTCCGTCGCGAAGATCACCCCCACACGCAACTGCTCCGCTACAATTGACACCGTCAACACATGTTTTCGGGAATACTACAGTGCGGGCACCTCCATTTTCAACAGAGCACCCCGCTCTATGGTTTGCACAACTAGAATCGCAATTTCGAATTCGATCCATAACCAGCGAAGATGACCAATTTCATCATGCGGTGTCCCTGATTGACACACAATCGGCAACAGAGGTTGAAGACATTATTGTTCGGCCGCCATCGTCTACGCCATACACATCTTTAAAGCAAAGTCTTATCGAACGATTGACCAAGTCCAAAGACGCCAAATTACTCCAACTTTTGGACGGCGAACAAATCGGAGATCGAACTCCTTCACAATTTCTTCGTCACTTGCGTAGTTTGTGCCCGGACGTTCCTGACAACGTCCTCAAAGCAAGGTGGCAGTCGCAGCTTCCTACTCAAACACGCGCATGTCTTGCAGCGCAACCCAACGCTTCTTTGGAGGATCTGAGCCGTCTCGCTGACAAAATAAATGAAGTTATGCCAGGTGTAAAACAAACCATTGCCAGTATCTCCGAAAAGCAATCTTTGCGCAGTGAAATCGCCGAAATGCGCAAACAGATTGAAGCACTCAACATCCGCAAGACACGAAACAGCAGTAGGCGAAATACAGGTTTCCACAACAAACGTGATGCCTCGCGTAGTCGTACTCGTTTTTTGGTCAACGGAATCTGCCGATACCACAAAAAGCTTGGCAGCAACGCACAGCGCTACATACCAGGATGCAAATACTCGGAAAACGCTCAGGGGAGTCAATAGTGGCGCAAAATGACTCTCCCACCACGACATCGCGCCGCCTTTTTATAACTGATCGCATCTCTGGGACACAGTTTCTTGTGGATACCGGTGCCGATCTGTCAGTCTTCCCTCGTTATCGCATTAAGTCAAACATACCACCAGTTGACTATCAGCTGTACTCAGCTTCAGGCTCAACTATTGAAACATATGGCTACCACATGCTCACGCTTGATTTCGGTTTGCATAGAGATCTAACATGGCGTTTTATAATCGCTGATGTTTCCAAGCCAATTATCGGGGCTGACTTTATTAGCCACTTTGGCTTAGTAGTAAACTTGAAATATAGTCGCATTAGCGACGAAAATTCGGGAATTATTTCTAAAGGTCGAATGAAGCATACTCAAAGTATTTCTATCAAATCAATTTGTGGCGAATCACCTTACTTGTCGCTTCTGCAACAATTCCCTACTATAACCAAGCCAGACGGCGCTTTTAAATTAGTGAAACATAACACAATGCACCATATTAGGACTACAAATGGTCCTCCTGTGTCAAGCAAAGCACGAAGACTTGCGCCTCACAAACTAAAGGTTGCTAAGGAAGAGTTCGCGAAGATGGTACAATTGGGTATCGCGCGGCCCTCAGATAGCCCTTGGTCCGCTCCACTGCACTTAGCACCTAAAAAGTCCGGTGAGTCACGTCCTTGTGGAGATTACCGCCGTCTCAACGACCGCACAATCCCCGACCGATATCCCGTAAGATATCTAGAGGACTTTGCCGCTAATCTTTATGGAAAAACAATTTTTTCCACTATAGATCTGGTGAGAGCGTTTAACCAAATACCAGTTGCTAGCGATGACATTAAAAAAACTGCCATAATTACTCCATTTGGGCTATACGAGTTTCCTTTTATGACGTTTGGCCTAAGAAATGCCGCTCAAACGTTCCAAAGGTTTATTGATGAAGTCACCCGCGACCTTCCCTTCGTATTTCCTTACATCGACGATCTCTTAGTCGCTTCAGATAATGAACGAGAGCACTTCGGGCACCTTAAAATGTTGTTTCAGCGGCTCCAAGATTATGGGTTGGTAATTAACATATCAAAATCATTATTTGGCGCGAAGGAGGTAAAATTTCTCGGTCATTACATAACATGCCGTGGAATTAAGCCTTTACCTGAAAAAGTCAGCGCCATAAAGCATATTTCGCCACCATCTACAGTTAAAAAACTTCGTGGTTATATTGGTATGGTAAATTTCTACCGAAAATTCATAAAAAACGCCGCCGAACTCCTAGCTCCTTTAAATGCAGTACTTGCCGGACCTTACATTAAAAGCACACATCGAATTGAATGGACGACAGAACTAGTAGATGCCTTCGAGCATTCTAAGCAAGCTTTAGCGACATGCGCTGAGTTGGCTCATCCCAATATTGATGCAGATTTAGCCATTTTCACAGATGCATCTAACTTCGCAATAGGGGCAGTGTTACAACAGCATATAAGTGGTTCTTGGCAACCTCTCGCATTTTTCAGTCGAATGCTACCCGAATCTATAAGCAAGCTCTCCACTTATGACAGGGAGCTCCACGCTATATTCGAAGCAGTGAAATTTTTTAGACATATGTTTGAGGGCCGGCATATTGCTATCTACACGGACCACAAGCCATTGCAACACGTTTTTAAGCAACGTCCAGAGCGCGCGTCACCGTGGCAGTTTCGCAGAATTGAGTGGATAAGCCAGTTTACCACAGAAATTAAGCACGTAAGTGGGCAAGAAAACATTGTTGCAGATGCGCTCTCACGCATTGATGCCATTTCAACACCAGTTACGCCACAGCAATTAGCAGCAGCACAAGCTAGC
The DNA here is from genome assembly GCA_949987695.1 of Merzomyia westermanni. Taxonomy (NCBI): domain Eukaryota; kingdom Metazoa; phylum Arthropoda; class Insecta; order Diptera; family Tephritidae; genus Merzomyia; species Merzomyia westermanni. Next base: position 119,048,161 of record OX465292.1, on the reverse strand, counting down.
GATGCTGAGCTCCAACAGCTCATCACGTCCCCAAGCACCACGCTCCACCTTCAGAAACTAACATTTCCGGAACACAACGCAAATATGTACTGTGATACTTCATCAGGTACCGTGCGCCCTTACGTACCGACATCGCTAAGGAAAGCAGTGTTCGATTCACTACACTCTCTTGCTCATCCCGGCATACGCTGCTCACAAAAGTTAGTAACAAGCAGATACGTGTGGCCTGCCATGAATAAAGATTGTCGGGCTTGGGCGCGAACTTGCATCGAGTGCCAAAGAAACAAGGTCCAACGACACGTAGTTACAGCACCTGCTCGGTTTCAGTTGCCAACACAGCGTTTCGAGCATATCCATATCGACCTAATCTCGTTACCGCCTACGAAAGGATTCCGGCAATGCCTTACAATAGTCGATCGTTTTACTCGCTTTCCTGAGGTAATTCCGCTCGAAAATGGAAATACAGAAACAATCGTACGCGCTATATTTTACCACTGGGTCGCGAGGTATGGGGTTCCCCTTCGAATAACCTCAGATCGTGGAGACCAGTTCGAGTCGGCTTTGTTTCGCCAACTTGCTCAGATTTTCGGCATACATCATCTCAGGACTACACCATATCATCCGCAAGCCAATGGGCTCGTTGAGCGCTTGCACAGGCAGCTTAAATCGGCGTTACTATGTCACAAAGACACATGGTATGATGCACTTCCAATAATTCTCATGGGTTTAAGAGCTTCGTGGAAAAACGATATTTCAACAACACCAGCCGAGTTGGTGTATGGCGAGCCAATTCGAATCCCAGGTGAATTTTTGCAAACTGGAAGCAATCAGTCAACACATGGTTTGCTTCGACATTTACAATACCATTTTCGTAACTTAACCCCGACCGAAATGTCCCGACACGGCAAGAGGTCAATTTTTCGTTTCAGAGAACTAGATACCTGCACCCACGTTCTGGTACGTCAAGGGCAAATAGGACCATCATTTAGCGCACCATATCAAGGCCCTTATCGTGTCATATCACGTCATGAAAAACATTTTTATATTGATGTGCAAGGACAGAAAACTGCTGTCTCAATAGATCGACTTAAACCGGTTTTTGAAATATGCACCGACGAGCAGAGCACAATCACCAGAACCAACGAATCCACTCGGCATGTGCATTTCGCAAATGAGGCATAATTTCTTAAAATAAGAATACTAGAATTTTGCAAACAAACATTAGTAGTAATTTTAATTAAAATCAAAAAAAAAAAAAAAAAAAAACAAGGGAAGACATGTGGAAACCCTTCCTACTATGGGAAATATCTATGTACATAAGTTACCACTCTCCCGCTCAATAGAAATCATATGTATGTAAATATGTTAAATGCAAACAATGGTAGAAATCATACGATGTTTGTTACCGCTATGTCTCTCAGTGGTAGTTTTCCTATTTATTGAATTATATTGGAATACCTGATAAAAATGTAAATAAAGTTAGCTTAGGCTTCTGTTCATTCGCTACATATATACCGGAAAAGGATCAGTTGAGAGTTCTGACATGAAACAACTCGGATTAGGAGGCTCGATAGTGAAGCTGCTAACTAATGTCATACGACATGAAGGCTGTGTATACACAGACAGATTTTTTACCAGCTTGAAAAGTATCGAAGTCTTAAAAGAAAATAGCATATTTCAAACTGGCACAGTTATGAAAAACCGTATTGGACCTCTAGTACACAAATTGATAATGTACAAGAGACAGCAAAAATATAAGAAGCAAAAAATGTCTATACTTGATTATAAAATATATGTAGGAAAAGCATTAGTAGGTTTTTCCAAAAAAGCTAAGGATGCGAACGCATCAAAGCGCAAAAGCTCTGACGTAGATCCCAGTGATAACGATGACTTGCCTACGTGCTCAAAACGAAGAAAAATAACCCTGTCGATGGTTGCGGAAAACCGATTTGATGCATTTGAGCGTTTTCCCAAGTTTATTCAATCAAATAATGCGTCTAGATGCCGGAATCCGGGCTGCAATTCAAGAACTCGTACAATTTGTACACACACATATTTATACATTTTATACATGTATACATATTTTTTCTACATAAAAGTAAAATGAATTACTTGATATTAGAGGAAAATTTACAACGTTATGCATAGCGATGGTATGGGATGACATGTTTCGAAGTGCCCAGCTTCTCATCAGACCCCTTCTCGGACACTGAGATACGAACCCAAGTGTCTGCACCAAAGCCGCTGTTAGAGTACTCTAACAACTAAGCTATGATGCCCTGTAGCGTCACGATGCATTTTTCCTCTAATGTGCCATTTGCTTATTCCTTTTATACATTCTTTGGTACATATATTTTATATGTCAACTCAAGGAAAGTGGAATATTTTTAGGCGCGTTTATAGAACAGTTTTAGATACAGAAGGGCTTTTTTGCATATCAACACTTCCGTGTTATTTGTTATGCACCCGCACTGTACCTGTAACAATTATAGTTATGGTGATTGTTGTTGGAGCAAAGCTCGAATTTTTATGTTTGTTTGTTAATTGATATTAGAGGAAAATTTACAACGTTATGCACAGCGATGAATTACATTTTTATTTGAATTTTAGCAATATAAAATATATTTAGTTCAATAATATGAAAACAAAAAAAAAAACAGTCTCGTTTTTTTTTTGTATGCACCATCGCCCGTTGTCCACATATGTGTACATTAAAATACTATTATTTCCAGAAAAAATTTTTTTTTTTTTTGTAGAAATGGGTTATTTGGACCCCGATTAGTGAAAATAAGACAATAAAAGTAGTTTTTTTAGCCCTTTTTAGAAGCGGGATTGAAGAGGATAAGGATAAAATTTGGTGAATACATTGAGATTGAGGCATAAAAGAAATTTTTAAAAATGGCAGTGCAACCGCCCACTTTTGATTAAGTCAAATGGTTTTCAGGTATGCAAGGAATGCTCACTTTTGATTAAGTCAAATTTAGAAATAATATTAATCATAAATCAAAAACCGTTCATGCTATCGAAACGAAGTTCAGCACGCAGGTTTCCAGGTATGCAAGGAATGTTCCAGGAACAAATGGGCGGGGTCGGTTAAGGTCTACGGCCACTTTTATATGAAAGATTTTGAAGAGGATCGTAGATATATTAAATAGGCAATAACTTTGCGTAAAATAGCTTTACCTCATTTATATTTCACTTTTAAAGTTTCCGTAAACAAAGAAATCCAAAAACTAAAAATTTTCGAAAATGAGCGTGGCCCCGCCTCTTTTATAGTGGACTATTCCACAAAACTTTTTGTTAGATTCCGTATAAAAATTAGAACACGAGACACATCCGAATGGTACAAAAGATTTATTTGGAATAAATTCAGTTCAGTTACACAGAGATTATAAAAAATGGCTGTGTTAAGAAATACAAAGAAAAAACTTGAGAGCGAATCAAGATGTATACAAAATGAATATCAGAGTTGCCATCTAAATTTTAATTCAACACTCCTCCTCAAATCTGTTATTTATTTTGATTTCAAACAAAGTTTCTAGTGTGGTTTAAACATATTTTCAAGACTTAATTCAAACCTAACTTAACTTAATGCTGGAGAAAATAATACAAGCTGCAGAACTTAACCGTCCTGCTATATGGTGCAGAAGCGTGGACACTAACAACATCTGATGAGGCGGCTCTGGGAGTATTCGAGAGAAAGGTTCTTCGAAAGATTTGTGGACCTCTACGCGTTGGCGACGGCGAGTACCGAAGAAGATTTAATGATGAGCTGTATGAACTTTACGCAGACGCCGACATAGTTCAGCGAATTAAAACACAGCGGCTTTGCTGGCTAGGCCACGTAGTGCCAATGAGCGAAGATGCTCCAGCCCAGAAGGTATTCTTATCGGCACCCGCCGGTGGAAGCAGAGGAAGAGGGAGACCACCACTCCGATGGAAGGACCAAGTGGAGACCGATTTGCGATCCCGAGGTGTTTCCAATTGGCGCCAGTTGGCGCAACGAAGAAACGACTGGCGAGCTATGTTGGACGGTCAAAATCGCCCAGGCGGTTAGATGACCATTTAAAGAAAAAGAAGAATTCAAACCTAGCATTTTTACACATTTGATATGATTTAACTTATTTAAATTCTTAGTTAAAATATCTGCAATATTTTCCGCACTAGAACAGTATTGTAAATCAATTATATTCTTCTTATACATATCTCTTATATGATGGTATTTAATTTCAATGTGCTTACATCTTGTATGATATACAGGATTTTTGACAAGGTGTAATGCACTTAAATTATCACTTTTTATTATAATTTTATCAGGACAATCTAATCTAATCTCTTCTAAAAATTGTTTCAAAAACATAACCTCTCTTGCCGCAGTTGACATTGATACATACTCTGCTTCAGTACTGCTTAAGGCCACAGCTGATTGTTTTTTCGATTCCCACGATACTGCACAACCTGCCACAAGAAATACATAGCCTGTGTATGATTTACGTTCGGATGACTCTCCACCCCAATCAGCGTCTGCGTAACATTGTACCTCCTTTTTCGTTTTAGAATACTGGAGCGCTAAGTCGGTCGTGGAACACAAATACCTTAACACCCTCTTGGCTGCTGCCATTTGTTCGCTATGTGGCTCATTATTATGCTGCGCAAGCTTGCACACTGTTTGAACAATATCGGGCCTAGTGCACAAAGCCAAATATAATAACGAACCTATAAGCGACTGATACTCTCCTTTCTCGACTCTCCTGCACCCAGAGTCAACACAGTTCAATTGCTGTTTCGCATCAAGTGGTGTTGCTATAGGACGACATTCTAACATATTATGTTGTTGCAAAAGCTGTTTAATATGACCCTTTTGACATATTGATATTGCTCCTCTTTCACCATCTCTTTCAACTTCCATGCTCAGGAACAATTGAACCGGGCCTTTATCTACAACTTGCAATTCGTTTGAAATCTGCTGTTTAATAAGCTTCAACTCTTCCTTACTCGAGCTCGCTATAAGCAAGTCATCTACGTATACCGCTATCAAATTTGTCTGCCCGTCGTGATGGTTTGTATAAACACATGGTTCCGTTACGCATTGTTTAAACCCGATGTTTATTAATATTTCATGCAACCTCATATTCCACTGACGCCCTGCCTGCTTCAATCCATACAAAGCTTTCTTTAATTTTAATACTTTATTAGGATGTTCTTTGCTAACAAATGCTTCAGGCTGCACCAAAGATATTTCGTCGTCTATAGTACCGTTTAAGAATGCAGATAACACATCAACGTGATGAAAGTATAACTCGTACTCTGCGCTAGCGCAAATATCATGCGAATTGTAGAATACCTTACCACAGGTGAAAATGTATCTGTATAATTCACGCCGTATATTTGGCTGCACCCGTTGGCTACCAATCTCGCTTTGAACCGATCAATCTCACCGTTTTTATTTCTTTTCAAGGCGAATACCCATTTGCATTTTATACCCTTTTGATTTTTAGGCATATCTACCAGCTCCCATGTATCGTTACCTAAAAGAGCTTGATATTCTTCACACATTGCTTTACGCCACTCATCAGCAAGTGTACTAGACATCGCTTCATCCACAGTATTCGGGACATCAATTTCGCACAAAAGATTCAAAAAATGATATTCTTTCTTTGGTCTTCCTGGTTTACCTGTGCGCACCAACCTCTTCGTTTTCTTCCTCCGCATACTTATAGTCACTCTCTGACTCATCAGCGGTATTAACAATTGTTAGTTCGGCCTCTGCTTCATCATCATTATCAGAATAAGGTTCTTTCAAGGTTTCATTTACGCAAACATCGTCTAAATCTCCTTTATTCCTTTCCAAAAACTCTAAATCAGCAAAATTATTTGCTTTCGAAATAGTAGGCTCTATAAATGATACATCACGACTCACAGTAATTGCTCTTATCGCTGGATCATACAGGCGATAACCTTTCGCAGCACTACCATAACCAACTAATATATATTTATTGCCCTTAGCTTTGAATTTACCTTTTTGTTTCTTATCTAACGCATAAGCGATTGAACCAAAAGTTTTAAAATGTGATACAACTGGCTTTCTCTTAAACCATGCCTCATATGGCGTCATTGCACCAAGCGCCTTTGTTGGCGACCTGTTCCGCAAGTACACAGCTGTATTTACAGCTTCCGCCCACAAAATATCACTCAAATGTGCACCAACAAGCATACAACGTGCCATCTCCACCAGCGTTCGATTGAAACGTTCAGCTACCCCATTTTGCTGCGGGGTGTAAGGCACTGTGAATTGATGCAAAATAACAAATTCTTTTTCATATTGTTTAAACGCATTATTTGTATATTCAGTGCCATTATCATTCCTAATAGTTTTAATTAGACACCCAGTTTGACGCTCTACTAAAGTTTTAAATTCTTTAAATTTATCGAAAACCTCACTTTTATGCTTGAGCAAATAAACAAATGCATATCTTGACTTATCATCTACGAATGTAAGTATGTATTGCGACCCACCAGCCTATCGCTTAACTGGCCCACATACATCTGTATGTATCAGTTCAAGTAATTCGCTCGCTCGATTTGTACTGGATGCAAATGGTTTTGCTACACATTTACTTTGCATACATACTCGTACATTACAGTCGATATTACTTGGTACATTTACCTTAAGACCGTCCACCAATTTTTGTTCACAAGTTCGCGCATGCTGCTGTAATTTAAATGGCCATACCGGGCATGCCATTTCATTGCTTCAGTGGATTGGCCTGTAAAGAATAACTTACTTTTATTCATTGTGTACAAAAATATGCCATCAACTTTATTTCCACGCAGTATTCTGCTGCCGTCATTCTCATTTATTGTGACAGATTCATTTGTAAATTTTACGCAAAGATTGCTGCTCACTGCTTTTGACACCGAAATAAAATTGCATTGTAGGACAGGTACATATAATACGAGTACATTGATCAGCTGAATTTCTTTTGTTTCTGTTTTGATTCGTACTTTTCCAATCCCCTTTGCTTCAATGCTTTTGTTGCCAGCTAGTAATATTTGTTCACTATATTCTTTCAATTCATCGAACATGTTGCGGTTGCAGCACATGTGTGATGTTGCGCCACTATCTATACACCATACAGTTGAATGTAAAGCGTTCGCTTCAATTGCTGAGAAAAGTGTAAATGCTCTCGGGTTGTCGTTTGATTTGTATGGTTGTTCCTGCTTTTTTACTTTGCATTATGCAGCGAAATGACCTTTACGACCGCAGTTGAAACATTTTAAGTTCGATCGATTTCTAGAATGTTTGCTTTGGTTTGACGTTTTACTTCCACCGCCACCACTTGCTCCATGTGCCATAAAAAGGCGACTCGCACATTTTGCGACGTTGTTCCTCCTCAAGCAATTTAATCTTTAATGCACTTAGCTTTGGGAGCTCATCACGCGATTCTAACGCGACCACTAAATTTTCAAAAGACTTGGGAAGACTCGGACACTGAGATACGAACCCAAGTGTCTGCACCAAAGCCGCTGTTAGAGTACTCTAACAACTAAGCTATGATGCCCTGTAGCGTCACGATGCATTTTTCCTCTAATGTGCCATTTGCTTATTCCTTTTATACATTCTTTGGTACATATATTTTATATGTCAACTCAAGGAAAGTGGAATATTTTTAGGCGCGTTTATAGAACAGTTTTAGATACAGAAGGGCTTTTTTGCATATCAACACTTCCGTGTTATTTGTTATGCACCCGCACTGTACCTGTAACAATTATAGTTATGGTGATTGTTGTTGGAGCAAAGCTCGAATTTTTATGTTTGTTTGTTAATTGATATTAGAGGAAAATTACATTTTTATTTGAATTTTAGCAATATAAAATATATTTAGTTCAATAATATGAAAACAAAAAAAAAAACAATCTCGTTTTTTTTTGTATGCACCATCGCCCGTTGTCCACATATGTGTACATTAAAATACTATTATTTCCAGAAAAAATTTTTTTTTTTTTTGTAGAAATGGGTTATTTGGACCCCGATTAGTGAAAATAAGACAATAAAAGTAGTTTTTTTAGCCCTTTTTAGAAGCGGGATTGAAGAGGATAAGGATAAAATTTGGTGAATACATTGAGATTGAGGCATAAAAGAAATGTTTAAAAATGGCAGTGCAACCGCCCACTTTTGATTAAGTCAAATGGTTTTCAGGTATGCAAGGAATGCTCACTTTTGATTAAGTCAAATTTAGAAATAATATTAATCATAAATCAAAAACCGTTCATGCTATCGAAACGAAGTTCAGCACGCAGGTTTCCAGGTATGCAAGGAATGTTCCAGGAACAAATGGGCGGGGTCGGTTAAGGTCTACGGCCACTTTTATATGAAAGATTTTGAAGAGGATCGTAGATATATTAAATAGGCAATAACTTTGCGTAAAATAGCTTTACCTCATTTATATTTCACTTTTAAAGTTTCCGTAAACAAAGAAATCCAAAAACCAAAAATTTTCGAAAATGAGCGTGGCCCCGCCCCTTTTATAGTGGACTATTCCACAAAACTTTTTGTTAGATTCCGTATAAAAATTAGAACACGAGACACATCCGAATGGTACAAAAGATTTATTTGGAATAAATTCAGTTCAGTTACACAGAGATTATAAAAAATGGCTGTGTTAAGAAATACAAAGAAAAAACTTGAGAGCGAATCAAGATGTATACAAAATGAATATCAGAGTTGCCATCTAAATTTTAATTCAACACTCCTCCTCAAATCTGTTATTTATTTTGATTTCAAACAAAGTTTCTAGTGTGGTTTAAACATATTTTCAAGACTTAATTCAAACCTAACTTAACTTAATGCTGGAGAAAATAATACAAGCTGCAGAACTTAACCGCGCTGGAACAATATTTTATAAAAGCGTCCAACTGTTGGCATATGCTGACGATATTGATATCATTGGCCTTAACAACCGCGCCGTAACTTCTGCTTACTCCAAATTAGAAAAAGAAGCGGAGAAAATGGGATTGGTGGTGAACGAGGGTAAAACGAAGTACCTTCTGTCATCATGCAAAGAGTCAGCGTATTCGCTCCTTGGCAACCAAGCCACTGTTGGCAGCAATAATTTTGAAATAGTAAAGGACTTCGTTTACCTGGGAACCAGCATTAACACCAACAATAATGTTAGCCTAGAAATCCGACGAAGAATTACTCTTGCAAACAAATGCTACTTCGGACTGAGTAGGCAATTGAAAAGTAAAGTCCTCTCTCGACGAACGAAAATAACACTCTACAAGTCACTCATCGCACCCGTCCTGCTATATGGTGCAGAAGCGTGGACACTAACAACATCTGATGAGGCGGCTCTGGGAGTATTCGAGAGAAAGGTTCTTCGAAAGATTTGTGGACCTCTACGCGTTGGCGACGGCGAGTACCGAAGAAGATTTAATGATGAGCTGTATGAACTTTACGCAGACGCCGACATAGTTCAGCGAATTAAAACACAGCGGCTTTGCTGGCTAGGCCACGTAGTGCCAATGAGCGAAGATGCTCCAGCCCAGAAGGTATTCTTATCGGCACCCGCCGGTGGAAGCAGAGGAAGAGGGAGACCACCACTCCGATGGAAGGACCAAGTGGAGACCGATTTGCGATCCCGAGGTGTTTCCAATTGGCGCCAGTTGGCGCAACGAAGAAACGACTGGCGAGCTATGTTGGACGGTCAAAATCGCCCAGGCGGTTAGATGACCATTTAAAGAAAAAGAAGAATTCAAACCTAGCATTTTTACACATTTGATATGATTTAACTTATTTAAATTCTTAGTTAAAATATCTGCAATATTTTCCGCACTAGAACAGTATTGTAAATCAATTATATTCTTCTTATACATATCTCTTATATCATGGTATTTAATTTCAATGTGCTTACATCTTGTATGATATACAGGATTTTTGACAAGGTGTAATGCACTTAAATTATCACTTTTTATTATAATTTTATCAGGACAATCTAATCTAATCTCTTCTAAAAATTGTTTCAAAAACATAACCTCTTTTGCCGCAGTTGACATTGATACATACTCTGCTTCAGTACTGCTTAAGGCCACAGCTGATTGTTTTTTCGATTCCCACGATACTGCACAACCTGCCACAAGAAATACATAGCCTGTGTATGATTTACGTTCGGATGACTCTCCACCCCAATCAGCGTCTGCGTAACATTGTACCTCCTTTTTCGTTTTAGAATACTGGAGCGCTAAGTCGGTCGTGGAACACAAATACCTTAACACCCTCTTGGCTGCTGCCATTTGTTCGCTATGTGGCTCATTATTATGCTGCGCAAGCTTGCACACTGTTTGAACAATATCGGGCCTAGTGCACAAAGCCAAATATAATAACGAACCTATAAGCGACTGATACTCTCCTTTCTCGACTCTCCTGCACCCAGAGTCAACACAGTTCAATTGCTGTTTCGCATCAAGTGGTGTTGCTATAGGACGACATTCTAACATATTATGTTGTTGCAAAAGCTGTTTAATATGACCCTTTTGACATATTGATATTGCTCCTCTTTCACCATCTCTTTCAACTTCCATGCTCAGGAACAATTGAACCGGGCCTTTATCTACAACTTGCAATTCGTTTGAAATCTGCTGTTTAATAAGCTTCAACTCTTCCTTACTCGAGCTCGCTATAAGCAAGTCATCTACGTATACCGCTATCAAATTTGTCTGCCCGTCGTGATGGTTTGTATAAACACATGGTTCCGTTACGCATTGTTTAAACCCGATGTTTATTAATATTTCATGCAACCTCATATTCCACTGACGCCCTGCCTGCTTCAATCCATACAAAGCTTTCTTTAATTTTAATACTTTATTAGGATGTTCTTTGCTAACAAATGCTTCAGGCTACACCAAAGATATTTCGTCGTCTATGGTACCGTTTAAGAATGCAGATGACACATCAACGTGATGAAAGTATAACTCGTACTCTGCGCTAGCGCAAATATCATGCGAATTGTAGAATACCTTACCACAGGTGAAAATGTATCTGTATAATTCACGCCGTATATTTGGCTGCACCCGTTGGCTACCAATCTCGCTTTGAACCGATCAATCTCACCGTTTTTATTTCTTTTCAAGGCGAATACCCATTTGCATTTTATACCCTTTTGATTTTTAGGCATATCTACCAGCTCCCATGTATCGTTACCTAAAAGAGCTTGATATTCTTCACACATTGCTTTACGCCACTCATCAGCAAGTGTACTAGACATCGCTTCATCCACAGTATTCGGGACATCAATTTCGCACAAAAGATTCAAAAAATGATATTCTTTCTTTGGTCTTCCTGGTTTACCTGTGCGCACCAACCTTGGACGACCAGGGCCAATACGTTCACTAGCAAGCTCCTCTTCGTTTTCTTCCTCCGCATACTTATAGTCACTCTCTGACTCATCAGCGGTATTAACAATTGTTAGTTCGGCCTCTGCTTCATCATCATTATCAGAATAAGGTTCTTTCAAGGTTTCATTTACGCAAACATCGTCTAAATCTCCTTTATTCCTTTCCAAAAACTCTAAATCAGCAAACTTATTTGCTTTCGAAATAGTAGGCTCTATAAATGATACATCACGACTCACAGTAATTGCTCTCATCGCTGGATCATACAGGCGATAACCTTTCGCAGCACTACCATAACCAACTAATATATATTTATTGCCCTTAGCTTTGAATTTACCTTTTTGTTTCTTATCTAACGCATAAGCGATTGAACCAAAAGTTTTAAAATGTGATACAACTGGCTTTCTCTTAAACCATGCCTCATATGGCGTCATTGCACCAAGCGCCTTTGTTGGCGACCTGTTCCGCAAGTACACAGCTGTACACTGTGAATTGATGCAAAATAACAAATTCTTTTTCATATTGTTTAAACGCATTATTTGTATATTCAGTGCCATTATCACTCCTAATAGTTTTAATTAGACACCCAGTTTGACGCTCTACTAAAGTTTTAAATTCTTTAAATTTATCGAAAACCTCACTTTTATGCTTGAGCAAATAAACAAATGCATATCTTGACTTATCATCTACGAATGTAAGTATGTATTGCGACCCACCAGCCTATCGCTTAACTGGCCCACATACATCTGTATGTATCAGTTCAAGTAATTCGCTCGCTCGATTTGTACTGGATGCAAATGGTTTTGCTACACATTTACTTTGCATACATACTCGTACATTACAGTCGATATTACTTGGTACATTTACCTTAAGACCGTCCACCAATTTTTGTTCACAAGTTCGCGCATGCTGCTGTAATTTAAATGGCCATACCGGGCATGCCATTTCATTGCTTCAGTGGATTGGCCTGTAAAGAATAACTTACTTTTATTCATTGTGTACAAAAATATGCCATCAACTTTATTTCCACGCAGTATTCTGCTGCCGTCATTCTCATTTATTGTGACAGATTCATTTGTAAATTTTACGCAAAGATTGCTGCTCACTGCTTTTGACACCGAAATAAAATTGCATTGTAGGACAGGTACATATAATACGAGTACATTGATCAGCTGAATTTCTTTTGTTTCTGTTTTGATTCGTACTTTTCCAATCCCCTTTGCTTCAATGCTTTTGTTGCCAGCTAGTAAAATTTGTTCACTATATTCTTTCAATTCATCGAACATGTTGCGGTTGCAGCACATGTGTGATGTTGCGCCACTATCTATACACCATACAGTTGAATGTAAAGCGTTCGCTTCAATTGCTGAGAAAAGTGTAAATGCTCTCGGGTTGTCGTTTGATTTGTCTGGTTGTTCCTGCTTTTTTACTTTGCATTATGCAGCGAAATGACCTTTACGACCGCAGTTGAAACATTTTAAGTTCGATCGATTTCTAGAATGTTTGCTTTGGTTTGACGTTTTACTTCCACCGCCACCACTTGCTCCATGTGCCATAAAAAGGCGACTCGCACATTTTGCGACGTTGTTCCTCCTCAAGCAATTTAATCTTTAATGCACTTAGCTTTGGGAGCTCATCACGCGATTCTAACGCGACCACTAAATTTTCAAAAGACTTGGGAAGACTGGCAAGTAACATTATTACAAATAACTCCTCCTGCAGATCCACGCCGATTTCTGCCAGCTTTTCGACGATTGTAGAAAAATTACTTACGTAATGTTACACCTGATCGCTTTCTGCCATGCGCAGTCCTAGTAGCTGCTTGAACAGTGTAACCTTCCTGGCGGGGCCTTTTGGTCGATGTATCTCCTGTAATACGCTCCATGCCTCTTTAGCTGTTTTGCACCTTTTTACGTAGACAATTTGCATTGGCGTCAAACTCAGTACTATAGCCGCCATAGCTTTTTCGTCGATTGATTTCCACGCCTTTTGCTCCGCCGCATTGGTGGCTGTGGCAACTGGTTGTATTAACTCACCTGAAACCACGTCCCAGAGCTCCTTGTAGACAAGTATACTTTTTACTTGAACGCACCAAGCGTCATAGTTAGACACATCTAACTTTTCTACATTAAACCATGAAGAATTCATTTTAAATTGTGTACTTTAGGTAGAGACTGGGCCCATAACCTGTTAGATTCCATATAAAAAGTAGAACACGAGACACATCCGAATGGTACAAAAGATTTATTTGGAATAAATTCAGTTCAGTTACACAGAGATTTTAAAAAATGGCTGTGTTAAGAAATACAAAGAAAAAACTTGAGAGCGAATCAAGGTGTATACAAAATGAATATCAGAGTTGCCATCTAAATATTAATTCAACACTTTTTATGCCATAACTCCGCCAAAAATTGATTTGTCAAAACAAAATTTGGTGCTAATGTTCTATATATAGAGGTAACTGTTTGCTGTAAAAATGGGCGAAATCGGTTAATGTACACGCCCTATTTTTTAACATAGTTCTGAAAGATTTGTTTGTAAAATTTAAAAAGCGATATTTCTACAACTAAGCAAGTTATATCAATCAGATCTTGCACACATAATAAGGTTTTTCAGAAAAACTCGGCCGCAAAAAAATTGTGTCAATTTGAAGAAGTAAACTTGGCGCCGCCCACTTTTCAACATAAAATTTCTGCTATTTTCAAAGGCAATCGCTTATAATTGAATCTTGATATTTCAATGAAAATTGGTCAGGTGCTTCTCAGTAGTATGTATTATACTCCTATCAAAAATTAGCCAAATCGGGAAACACACAAGCAAAATATTCGGGCACGTAGTTAATATCCCACTGCTAAAGCGAAGATGTATATATTTTTTGATATTCATAGCTTTCATGAACATGAAATGTTTGTACGTATACTGAAATGATCAGGAGGATGAGCTGTGTCGATGTAGCCATGTCCGTCTCTCGATACATCTATCTGTCTCTCCGTCTGTCTATTTGAACGCAAATACGAACTGAAAGTATTAAAATAGACCTGAGTAAATTGGGATGACATAATAGATCACTACTAGGTATATAACGTTCGGTTCCACCCGAACTTAGACTTCCTTACTTGTTGAAATATTGACAGAATCTGAAAGGAGCGTTGGCTCTGATGGTGGACTTTCAAACATTCCTAAATACTGTTTTTGCTATCTCCTATTAATGATTACCGGTCGTTAATGGACTGATTTTTTTCGGTTAGTTGTCAAATTATCCGCCGTTTAGTGTGAACCGACTTTTATGAAAGCGGCCCTAAATTACTCAACTATATATAATTAATTTCAGTAGCAAAAATTTCTCAAATATTTCGTCCTCTAGGCAGTGCTGGAAAAAATATGAACAGAGGATTTAATAATTTAAACAAATTTAAGGTGGTCGAATTTCGACCACGGGATATATTAGTGAGTAATAAGTTCATACAGATTAATAGCAAAGGTGAGTATAATTAAATAACACAATTCAATAATTTAATGAAAATGTTCTTAGACAACGAAAAATTAAGCTCGATAGAAGAAGAGACTTAGTTGAACTCGCTCAAAACGCGTGCAATTGGCGAATTTCTCGCATAATTCGTCCTACTATTAATGCCATAAAAAGGGCAATAGTTTCAAAATTCTCTTCTTGGAACGTTGAAATTAATTTTTTTCGAGAAGGTAGTAAAGTTTACGTCTCCCTGGATAATGCCATACAAAAATGTCAGAGAAAGAATACGTCTTCTGGGTTACAGAGTTTTAAGATTTAATGAAGTAACCGAGGCTTGTATGAGGGAAGAGGGTAAGAAAATCTTATTGACCGCAGAGAGTACTTAAGAAATACTTTCTGTATTCGGTCGATCCTGCTGATTGAAACCTGTTGAAAGGGACGACAAATAATGTTGGCATATTCAAGATGCCATCGGACAAAAGATGTGAAAAGCAATTTTAGTGCATATGGGTCAGCGAACTCTGAACTGTTGCGACGGATGAAACCAAGCATTGCATAAGATTTAGCAATGAAAAAGTCAATATAGTTGTTGAACCACGCTCGTGCGTAGGGGGGGGGAGGGTGGGGGGGGGGGGGGGGGGGGTGGGGGTTCATTCCGACCGCCCCCACCCCCATTGTGAATATTTCAGCATACATTTATATTCCAAGGACACAGGGACTTCTTACCTTGGTTTTCCAAAATCTTTAGGCAAGGATATGAGGGTGCAAGAGCGGTAAGCGGAGAGTTCCAAGGGGCTCAAGCTGTTGTCAGAAAAACTTATCCACTCGCGCTCTACTCCCATTGTGCTGTTCATAGCATTAAATTGGCGGTAAGCTTAACGGGAATCAAAAATTGTCTGGGAGTTCTAGAGAATATCCCTTCCTTCTTCATTTATCCGAAACGCCAAAATGTCCTTCAGGATACGATAAGTGAAAATGAACATCTATCGGAAACTCGAGTGAAGAAATTGAAAAAATTTTGTAACACCAGATGGGTAGAACAGCATGAGTCTGTCGCAACATATCTCCATTTGCAATCACCAGTAATTCGCGCTCTTGAAGTGATTTTCACCAACTGAAAAGACTCAACGACTTTGTCTGGAGCTTTCCACCTGCTTTCAGCTATAAAAACCGCAAATTTCCAGATATCCATGCATATTTTGAGCTCGGTGCATTCTCTCACATTGTCTCTGGCTCGAGTACTTCAAGGAGAAAATCAAGATTTGGGAGAGGCTATCAAATTGGCTGATGCTGCGAAACAAATTTTGATGGAAAGGAGAGAAAACGCTGAGGGGGAGTTCAGACAAATTTTCAAAACCGTGAGCGAAATTGAATTGCGAAAGCCAGGGGGTGCGTCGGAACAGACCCAACGTTCCAACGTACATACCTCACATTGATTCGTTTCTGACACAATTGCAAGATCGATTCGTAATCACCGCAATATTTTATCAATTTCGCTTGAAAATTTTCGAAGAGGAGCCCTGCGCTGAACTATTCCAATCATAATGTTCAATTTTGCACGACAATTCCCGTGACATCTGGGTGAGCGAATTAAAACTTTGGCTCATTGGAAGTTCATTGCCGGAAAGGAAATAAAAAACTCACTTGTAGCACTCGATATTTGTAATGAAGATGCGTTTCCAAATTTTAACTAAATGATTCGCGTTATGGATGTTTTGCCTGTGACAACAGCGACGAATGAACGATCCTTCCCAACTTTGCGATGACTAAAAACGTATTTGAAATCAACAATGTCTGAATATCGTCTGAACGGCTTAGCCTCACTCAATGTACATCGTATTGAGAGTTTTTTCAGGACCTCGAGGAGTTGATTTATTAAATAATTGTAACTAAATATGACTTTTGACAATAAAATTTCCGTACTCCGAAAATAAATTTCTTATCTTTTTTCATTGATTACGTAACTTGAGTTTAAGCCCCCCCTCGGATATTTTCTGGGCACGGGCCTGTGTTGAAGGTAAATTGTATATCGTAAACAACACCAAGAACCTCGATATTATCAACAGTATGTAGTGTACAGTTAGCAATGTTATAAGAGCTACTAAAACTAAACAGCGATTTGGAGTAAGTTACGTGAAAGCATTTATTAATATCTAATTTTGAGATCATCAGCATACAGCAAAAATCTAGCATACGAAAAACAGGAACTTATATCATTGATGTACAAGTCAAAGAGCAAAGGGCCTAAAATACTGCCTTGCGGGACGCCGGACGTTGCCAGGAAGGGATCAGAAGACTCCCCATCAATAGAGACAATACAGCATCTGATTTTTGTTGGAACGATTTTCCGTCATCCCTTGTCAAGTTTGGTTTTGTGACAAACCGGTTTCGGCGTTCTGCCATTTTCAATGTCTAGTTTCGTTCTGGTGTGCGTCTATCCGTTGCGTTGTTTTTTATAGTCTGTGGGTGCTTTGGCAGGCAATGTCAATCTATGTGTCCGTGGTAGGTAACGGTAATATGCGTGTGTGTGTGCGCGGTATTGATACGCCCGAATTGTTATCTGTCCCAAGGGTTGTTTTTGTAGGTACAGGGTGGCTGATGAATTTTGCTACATTAAGAAACTCAAATAATTTTTTTTCAGTGTATGGAATTCATTTTTCTTTTATTCATGTTAAAGCTCATTAAATTTTATTAAATATAGCTTAATTACTTTTAAAACTAATGGAATTTAAATGCCCCCCCTGCTCGTCGATGCATGTGCGGCATCTTACCAAAAAGTTGTTCATTACTGCTTGGAGAGTTGAGACAGGAATAGCCGCAATTGTTTCTCGAATGGATTGCCTTAATTCATTCAAATTTGTTGGTTTTGCTTTGAAGACTTCCTGTTTGCAATAACCCCACAAGAAAAAGTCAGGTGCAGTAAGGTCAGGCGACCTGGGTGGCCAACGGAATGTGGAGTTTCTGGATATCAGCTTATTGGGAAATTTTCGTCGCAATTCTGTCATAACATGTTGGGCTATATGAGGAGCTGCACCATCTTGCTGAAACCACACAGAGTTGAAAGAAATTCTCATTCGGCGTAATTCTGGATAGAAAAACTCTCTCAACATGCTCAAGTAACGGTCTCCAGTAACCGTAACGGTGTGACCGTTTTCTTCGAAGAAGTAGGGCCCGACAATGCAGCGTGATGAAACTGCACACCACACTGTGACACGAAGTGGATGCAATTCCGTCTCATGGAGTATCTGTGGGTTGGAAGCACTCCATATTCGACAATTTTGTTTGTTTATGTTGCCGTTTAAATCGAAATGGGCCTCGTCAGACATGAACATGACAGTTCAACATGTTTCCATCCTCTTCCACCATTTGAAGCATCTTCTGCCAAAATTCCAAGCGAATCGGCAAGTCTGCAGCGTTCAGTTTGTTGGCCATTTGAATTTTATATGGGAATAAGTCCAAATCTTTGTGCATAATTGACTGTAATGACTGTCTGCTTATACCCATTTGAGCAGATAAGCTTCTTGTCGAAACACGTGGATTGTTTTGTATGGCAGCAGCTACAGCAGCGATTGTTTCCTCCGTTCGAACTGAAGGGTTTCGATGGTAAGGTCTTCTGTTGACTGTCCCATGCTCGGCAAAATTGTTTACAAGTCTTATTATGGTCCATCTGCTCGGAGGATTGCCGCCAAACGTGCGCCTATACTCTCTTTGAACCGAAACTACGGACTCCAGTGCGTGATAGCGGCGGACAATCCAAATTCTTGTTTCAGTGTCCCAGTTATCCATTTTTGTTAAATGTAAAAGTCAATCTGCAAAATAAAATAAAAATTAACCAGATTCATTAAATAAAAAAAAAGTTATTTAATTTTTTTTTGGTAGCGGCTTTCATTAGCCACCCTGTATGTATATATACCGCTTGTTAGCTAAGCGGTAGGTTGGCGTAGGTAGAAATCGGTGATTTTTGCAGTTTGGTTCATATATCGTTTCGTGTCTGGTTGCTGTACCTGCTGGGTTGTGCTGTTTTTTGTAAATTAGTTTTAAGGGTTAAAATACTTCGTCAGAGATAGTGTTGGTTTGTTTGTTTATGATCCTGCCGTCAAATGTTTTTAACTTGTATATCTATGTTCTCAAGTATTTACATTGAGCCGCCGGCCTTTTCCTTGCACGTGAAGTATTCGAGCCGTTGTTTTTATGTTAGCTGGGGTGCAGTTGTTCTCGAACATGTGGTTCGCGAAGTTAGATTCTGGTATTATGGTGGGTTTTCGTGTTTTTTTGCTGTAGTCCCTGTTATGCTCTCGGAATCTTGTGCTTATTTTTCTTTCTGTTTGTCTTATGTAGCTGTATTGACATTCACAAGTAAGCCTATACACTCCGTGTTTGTTGAATGGCTCATCAGAATTAGTGTCGGTTCTTAGTTTTTGCCCGACGTTGTTAGATGTTCTGAATGCTGCGAATACGACTCCAGCCATCTTAAAAATGTTGAGTGAAAACCAAGACAGGATCACTTATGAATTAGGATCCCATGCGATACTTTAAAGAAAGCTTTGGAAAAGTCAGTATATATGCAGTCAACCTTATAGCCAGATGAAAAACCTGAGACACAATACCCAATTAACTATGTAAGATTGGAAACCGTAGAACGACCCGGAACAAACACATGCTGTTTAGTACAAATTAAGCTCTTCACTGAAAAATATGTTTTATCTTTGACTATGCATTCAAATAAATTTGAGGCAGTGGTGAGTTTGGATATCGGTCTGTAATTGCAGAAATCACTCTTATTTCCAGAGTTGTAAATAAGAGTTTTAGAAGCAATTTTCCAGGCATCTATATATTCACCACAGCGAAGAGACATGTTGAAAAGTGGCTTAAGAGGCACGACCAGGGATGGAAAAGTTTGTACATTGTACTTTTTTTGGTACATTTCGGAAGCCAAAAGTACATTGGTATGTACAACCTTTTGGTACATTTTTGTAAAATACAGCGCTGCGCCCCAATTCCATTAAAATACAAATCTGAGTGAACTAAAGAATCCAAAATATATCCGTTTTACTTTACCTCACATAAGCAATCCAAAATATTTTGCGTTTGTTACGTTAGCGGCCATGGAAATGGTGTTTATATACATACATAAAGAATAAAGATATGTACACACATTTGTATGCATAGTTACCCTGCTAGACATGACTGACCATACCGGTCAGCTTTTGAATATTGCCTTTAAGAACATGATGGTAAATCGTGAAGTAAATGGTAGCCAAGCCAGTCAGCTGATTAATTTACATTTATTCTTAAACTCAAATTTACATTGATCAGTTGCGTTTTGTTTTGGTGCGTGCTTATAGTCAGGTGCAAAATGAAGCAATTTTTGATAACGTAAGTAATTCTTTAAAAATTCTTGCTACAAAAATATAAATTAAATGCAAATATACATATTACTCTGCAGATCAAATAATGCGCACCTCCAACAAGATGAAGATTCCAGTGATACCGCAGCGTAAGTGTATAAAACAATAAAAAAAACAATTGATTTTTTGCATGAATGCATTTGTACTTTTTAGTGAAAATGAAAGAAGCTGTGAAAAGTACAAAGTTCCTTTTAGGCAACAATGGAAGGAAGCATATCCATGGTTGGAAGAAGACACATCGCCTAAGGGGAAAAAATGCATTTTATGCAACTCATCGCTTATGGGTGGACTTTCTCGTCTTAAGCGACATGCATCCTCTGAATCACACATTCGTGCGGAAAAATTGGCTAAAGCTACGCCAAAAATTGCTCAGTACGTTGATTTAAAGTCTGACTATAATTCAGTAAGCCAAACCGCAAAAAACTTTGAGATAAAGCTAAGTTGCTTTGTTGCCGAGCACATTTGCCTTTTACCATAAAGTATCATTTAAACATTCTTCTGAAATATAGTATAACTGATTCTAAAATTGTGAAACAATTTTGCATTAATAGGCATAAAGCGCAAAAATAACTACTCAAGGTTCAGGACCCGAAAATTGCAAATCTATAATTGAATTTTGTAAAAGCAATTATTACTCCGTTATAGTCGACGAGTCGACAGATATAAGTGTATCAAAAAATTTAGCAATTGTTATGCGATTTTTTGATAAAAAGTGACTGGTTTTTAGATCTGATTCCTTTGACCGAGTGCGGAGTGTATTTTCAACGCAATTATTAAAACTTTGAAAGACCATTCAATACTTGTTGAAAACATGATTGCTTTTACTGTCGACAACTGCTCGGTAATGATGGGAGCAAAAAGTGGTGTACAAGCAAAGCTTAAGCAACTTACTCCGAATCTGCATGTCAATGGATATGTTTGTCACATTCTAAATTTAGCTTCCGTGGCAGCTTGTGATGCAATCTCCGACAAAATTGATAAATTTGTAACAGATATAAATTACCATTTTTGCAACAGTCCCCTCAGGAGAGCAGATCTTCAAAATTTCCAAGAATATTTCGGCACAGAAATGCATGTAATTCTGAAGTATGCTCCCACAAGGTGGCTTTCTCGACACGCTGTTATAGATAGGATTCTTGAACAATGGGATGCTCTCAAGTATTATTTTGGTCTCTATAATTTCGAAAAGAAAAAGGGAAATCAAAGTGCAAATGTTGTATTCGAAATTTTTCAAGATCCTTTTTATAAGTTGAATTTTTTATTTCTGTCTTATATTTTAAATGAAATAAATATTGTCAACATTGAAATGCAGTGCGAAGACGTTCGTATTGATGTACTTATACAAAAATTAACAAGTTTAATATACAAAATGGCTAGAATTTTTTTTTTAAATCTTACTTAGATTCAAATCCTGTTGGTTGTTAGATTTTGATTCAGATGAGAACCACTTGACTTCAAATGAAATCTACTGCAGTGCTAATGTCGATATTATCGACAACCAATATTTTCGAGAAAGATTATATACAAAGTTTTAAGAGTTGTGTTAAGCACTTTTACATAACGTTTTGTAAAACCTTAGTAAAAAAAGTAAATTTGGATGACAATATTTTGTGTTGGGCTACTAAGCTTTCACCAGAAAGTGTGTTAAGCGGGGAAACAAATAGCATTGTGCCTTTAGTCTTAGAGTTATTCCCAAAACTTGAGTTTGATAAATAAGAGACAAGTAATGCTGAGTTAGAGCTTTAGAAGAACATGAGAATCTTAAAAAATTCAAGAACTTGGATATATGCAATTTTGGGAAGAAATAAGACTAGTAAAAAATTAATTAAATGCACCAATGTTCTCCAAAATTTACAGAATTGCTCAAGGTATATTATCGATTCCACACTCATCTGCCAATGTAGAGAAGATATTTCCATACAAAATTTAATTAAAACGAAGTGTAGAAATCGACTCCAGATAAACGCACTTTCGAATTTAGTAAAAACTAAAGACTTTTTGAAATCAACCAACAGTTATTGTCACAACATAAGTATTAAAAAACAATTGCTGTCGATTGATATATCAAATGATATCACTGCAGAAGAATTGCTAATATAAATTCATAAAAGACGACATGTTATATGCTTTTAAATCTTTTGTACCTTAACCTTTTTTTTTGCAATGAATGCAGCTGTGTTTTTTGAAAATATTTTATTTTGAGCATTTTTTTAATGTTCTTTACAAGCCTTAAATAAAAGAATTATATGAATTCATGTGTTAACTTTGATTGAAACGCGTGTTTTATTATTTTTGGAGGAAAGATTTGCCAATTCTTATCATATGCTTGGTTTGCTACTTAAAGCTAAACTTGTTTCTATTCTATTTTATACTGAACAAAACCCTGTATTGGTATTTTGCTCCTTGTAAAAGAAATATTGTTCTGTAAAGGGCATAAAAGAAGATTATAATATGGGATTAGTTTAAGTTTGTATTAAAAACTCTTGGTACATTTTCGGTTGATTTGGTACATTTTTTTTTTGGTAATTTGGTACAAAATCAGAAAACCCATTTTCCATCCTTGGGCACGACTAAGGCCGGGAACCCTTTCAACAAAATAGTCGAGAGACCATCAATGTCCGTATTAGAGGAGGGTTTTAAGTTAGAGATACCAGAAGTGATATCATCGGTTGAAAGTGACATTGAACCGAAGTCAAGAGAAGCATGGGCAAAATGAAAACTAAAGAAGTCTGCGATCATTAGGAGTATTAGAAAGTTTGTCATTGTAAAATATAGTAGCAGGTACCGCGGAACCAGCGCATTGCATATAGCTTTTTTTTTTTTTAACATACGTGGAAAACGTTACTAGTTAATTTGTGATTGTTTCGTAAAAACAAAGCAAGTGAGAAATTCGTGTTCTCGTGAGCACGCTTTCGCCTTTTGACTATCGGTTAAGTCCCTCACCAGTGGTATGACTTATCCGACGCAGCTCAAGGCAGGCAGTCAGTGAATTCTTTTATTTTTTTTTTGTATACACATCACTGCACTGTATATCTCTTATTTGCCACATACTGTGGAAATTCTTTGAGTGACTACATCGCTTGATTTTCACTTGGTTGATGCTTTTTATAGAGCCATCACAAAATTCACTGCAAACAATACAAAATCGTTGCGCATTTACGACGGTATCACTACATTGGGTGGCTTGTTAATATTATTGATTACGGACAAAGTCTCAATTTATTCTATCATTTATTTTATAAAAGTGTTTAAATAAATCACACCACTGTCCCATACTGCTGGACAAACACAACTGCGTTATCGTTTATCACTTTAGTTTTTACTGGTTTGGCTATTCAGGGAATTACATTCAATATTTTATGTTCCCAAAGGCAAATTAAATATGTACCGAGATTTCTATCTGTGTCACCCATAACTTCGCTTCCATTCCGAGCACGAAATTCAAGAGTCGTTACTTCTGTTCTTGTTCCTTTAAAGAGAAAAAATATTCAAATTAATTAAAAAAATGGAGACCTACATCCAACTATCCGACTGAATAGTTGAGTTTCAGCAAGACTTTAGCTCTACAGCTATCGGAGAATTAGATAAACACACCCTTGCAATACAGCAAGAGGAGTTGAAGTCGTTGTGGAAGAAGACCAAAGCGACATATGAGAGTCTCTCAGCTCGGCTGACTTATCCAAAGATGACTTGCAGTATTTACGAAAGAAAAACAAGATCTGTTTCGCATGCTACGCGAAATGCATGGCCACAATTAATGCTGAGGTCGAAAAATTATCCATACCTGCCACACCTGCCCTTAAAGTCTCTGAATTTTTCATCTCTCTCTCTATGGCGCGATATACAACAGGTATATCATCATAAACCTCCTAAGAGATTTTTGCGCCAAGCTTCTCTTCCAATTTGTGGTGTGCCGATTTGAATTGCCCCTACAAATTGGTGGGACCTACAGTTTTTTGCCGACTCCGAACGGCATCTACAAAGGAGAAAAATTTTTGCTGAAAAGCCTGTCATGGCAGAAATACACTCGGAGAGTTTGCCAAACCACTGCCGAGGGGCGACCCCCTCAGAGAGAACAATATTCGCCTCCCTCCGTGTGACACCGAGGTGTTCAAAGGTGACTACCTTTCTTGGCCAACCTTTAGGGACCTATCCACGGCCATATATATATTAAACAAACGCCTTACCCCGGCTGAAAAGTTATATCACCTCAACCTGAAAACTGAAGGGGAAGCAAAAGAAATTGTGCGCAGGTGTCCATTGACAAATGAAGGCTTTTCAACAGCCTGGAAAAATCTGAGTGACAGGTACGAAAATAAACGTATCCTGGTCAATACTCAATTAAAAACTTTGTTTAGTTTAACTGCTGTAGAAAGGGAATGCGGTACAGCAATTTAAAAGTTGCACCGCGACATTAATAATTGCATTTCGTCACTCCAATGTCATCAAATTGACATTTCCAATTGGGATGCGATAATAACCTACTTATGCTCCACCAAACTCCCGGAATGCACTCTGGCTCTATGGGAACAAACCATAGAGAACAAAACAGAGATTCCAAAATGGGAGGACATGGATAAATTTCTATCAAATAGGTTCCAAACATTGGAAACCGTTTCTGACCTGAGGCGTAGCAAATCATCCAAGGCACCCAAGAGTCAAAATATTGCACGGGAAACACCTGCGAAACTTGGAGTATACCAAGCCAACGTCCCTAAAACTTCGTGCAAGATGTGCACCAGTAGGAAGCACAAATTACGAAATTGTCAAAAATTCTGCGTACTAACCACTACAGACCGAAAAGACTGGGCACACAGTGACACGATGCACAAGTTCATTTAACTGCAGCTCGTGTTACGCAAGGCACAACACCTTACTCCACTTGACAACAGCTCAGCCAAAAGCAACGAACCAGACGTGGCGTCAAAATGCATCCGATGATAGGCCCTCGACATCACAGCAGGCGAATAAGAGGTTCTTCATTAATGAACCAGTCGACCTCATCCTAGGAGGCGACATTTATCCACAAATCATATTAAACGGTATACGGAAGAACGTATTAAACACGCTTCTCGCCCAAGAAACAGTATTCGGTTGGATCTTAACTGGTCGTGCAGACGCACATAAGCCAACCAATACTCGGGTATCATTTTTCAATGAAATAAGCCTGGACAAGCAGTTAACCGCTTTCTGGGAGTTGGAGGATGTCCCGAAGAAAAGGGCACTTAATGAAGAGAATGCCTATTGCGAAGCACTATTCAAAGCCACTACGGAAAGGAACTACGATGGGAAATATATCGCAGCCCTTCCATTTAAATGGGGACAAGCTTGAACGACGTCCTTTATACCGGCCTCGTTCTCCAGGCCGATTTAAAAATAATGCTCCTCAGCTGGTGATTCCTCAAATATGTCTTCAACAGCGACATCGAGAAAATATATAGGCAGATCTGGGTAAAATCCAATCAAACCAAATTCCAAAGGATAGTTTTTCGACCTAGACAAGGTGATCCCATCCACGTCTACGAATTAAAGACAGTGACCTTTGGAGTTAATTGCGCCCCTCATTTGGCAATAAGAACACTGCATCAACTAGCAGACGACGTGGAGACCTCGTCCCCAACAGCAGCGAATATTCTTCGCACAAGCATGTACGTCGACGACGTTCTTGCAGGGGACATGCAATCGAATCAACTATAAACGCACGCGATGAAATAACACTGGCATTTCAATCAGCAGGGGTTTCCCTTCCAAAGTGGACGTCGAACTGCATTAAAATATTGCAAGAAATACCCACGCCTCATCGTCTAAACAAGGAATTCCTGGAGTTCGAGGATACTAGCACGGTTAAAACCCTAGGGATCCGTTGGAACGCGTATTCCGACTTGGTTTACTTTACGGCACGACCAATAGAAAATTGGGATATTATAACAGAAAGGGCAATACTTTCAGCCATCGCCAAACTGTTCGACCCGTTAGGCTGGTTGGCACCAGTCGTCATAGTAGCCAAAATACTTATGCAGAACATATAGCTAGAGGGGGCTGACTGGGATGAAAGGGTGTCTACACTCACCCTAGATCGGTGGCAAAGCTTCTTGCAGGATTATCAGCGATATCAATAACATTCAAATACCGCGATGGTTGCATTTCACGCCATCCAACCAGGTGGAAATACACGTGTTCTGCGATGCATCAGAAAAAGCCTACGCAGCCACAATCTTTTTACGAGAAAAGTAAGGGATCAGATCTACGACAATCTACTAATGGCGAAAATAAGAGTAGCTCCGTAAAAACGATTTCATTACCCCAATTAAAGTTATGCGGGGTAGTCATGCTGGCCGAAACAATAGAATCAGCCTAAATTAGGAAATTTCAATACTCATCTAAGTAAACAACCGTTTGTGGTGGCAGGGATCTTGTTGGTTACAAGAAGACCAGACAAAACGGCCAACTCACGAGAATTATTATGGTACGAACATCGAAGAAAAGAAGGTGCAAGTTTACACAACTACGCAAATAAACCATAAAGAGCACATTCTCGAAAGGTTTTTCGACTTTTCAAGGGCTGTGAGGGTCATATCATATGTTATGGGGTTCGCTCAAAGAACTAAACCCAAAACAAAATCTTCTTTCAAAGCGGAGTCATACCTCATTTCGCCCGACGAAATGAAGGCTACGACTCTACGTCTTATTGAAATCTATCAACAGAAGCATTATTCTGACGAATTGGGGAATCTTAAGTCAGGGAAGCCGATTGGGGCAAAAAGCGAAGTCCTTCCTCTCAATCCATTCGTCGACAGCCATAACATCTTGCGAGTGGACGGTCGTCTCTCTGCGTTCCATGATCTCGAATATAAAGAGCGGCATCCAATTATTCTCCCTTACGCCTGCTGGTTCACCCGTCTGGTCGTCCAGTTTGTTCACAATATATCCTTGCACGTCGAAAACCAAATAATGCTGCGGCTCCTACGCACGCAATATTGGATGAAAAAGTTGCAAAATATGATCCGGTCAACCATCCATAACTGCAAGGGTCTGCACGATCTTCCGAAAGCGAGCGACGACCCAACTGATGGGCGATCTTCCTCAAGAACGCACCACGTTCTCCCGCGCGTTTACAAACACCGGTGGGGATATCGTCTTTCAAAGGGCTACGTTTGCCTCTTTGTCTGCTTCACGACCAATGCTATTCACTTGGAGGCCACTAGTGATCTTAGTACCGCCTCGTTTCTAGCAGCGTTTGATAGATTTGTTGCTCGACGAGGATGTCCAAAGAACATCTACTCCGACAATGGAACCAATTTTGTCGGAGCCGCTCGATCCCTCCACTCAGAGTTCAAAGCCTTTCTAAAAGACGCTCGCAACCAAACCCTGTCGAAATACTCCCATCAGATCCCGACCTGGCACTTCATACCAGCAGGCGCTCCTCATATGGGCGGACTGTGGGAAGCAGGGATGAAGAGTTTTAAAACTCACTTTTAAAGAGATAGACGCTAGCGAGACTCGCGCCTCACTCGTCAACCGATGGAAAAAACTTAAGGCCCTGCATCAGACGTTTTGCAAACGCTGGAATACGGAATATCTCACCGAATTGCATAAACGTGTAAAGTGGAAACATCCACAATACAACTTGAAACTAGGGGGCCTAGTCGTTCTAAAGGAGGGCAACCTGCCTCATCAACTGAACGTCCCACAGGCAGAGCATCTGACGTAAAATGCCGCGTATGACCCGAATCTCTAAATAAACCCCATAGTCTTTGCCTATAAAATATTATTTATAAGATGATGGGTGAGTACCAGACGATTTTATAGGTAGAAATAGTGGTAGCTACGCTCCGGTGTGGTTAAATTAGGTCACTGGGCAAAATAGTAAGCGATGTTCTCCGACTGTGGGGGACTTACAACAAAAATAAAATATAAATGAGAATTTTGCAGAATACTGGTTTGCATCTTACCGGGAATAATACTGCAATAGGCCATAGCATTCATTGTTGTAATTCGTGACAGCCCCATCACGAAGAAATTCCGTTTATCAACGGGGATATTTAAGTCCACTGAGCTTTTGCGGATTGTTATTTCTGGTGCATCTACGTAATATTTTTATAGGCATATGTCTATCCTCCCAACGAAACATTAATGTGCGCGTTTTCATGTGGAGATTTTCGGTCTACTAAAGGCCTCGGTTGCAGTTTAGACGTGCTCGCATACTTTATGACTGGGTTGCATGCATGGCATAAACGTTTGTACATAGTTAATTTAAATACAAATGCTATGCCTTTGCAACAATACTATTCTACAGGGTGTTTTTTTTACAGGTTTGTTTTTCGAATAGAGATAAAACTGGCATTTTGTGGTCAAATCTGGCAACTCTAATGTCATTTATGTTCAGTTTGGTTTGCCATTTCATCATGAACAGGTTGACAAAAGAACAACGCTTGCAAATCGTGCAAATTTATTTCGAAAATAATGGTTCAGTTCGCGAAGTTTACCGTGAGCTCCGTCCATTTTATGATCGACATAATCGTCCATCAGAGCAATTAATTCGGTTAACCGTGGATCGTTTTCGCACTACGTTTACTCTATGTGATAATACGCATCCGCAGAGACGTCGAACAGTGCGCACCGAAGAAACAATTGCCGCTGTAGAGCAAAGTGTTGAAGAGGACCCGAATGAATCGATTCGCCACCGTGCACAGCAATTGGAGCTTTGTCCATCAACTTTATGGAAGATTTTGCGCAAAGATCTTGGCTTGCGACCTTACAAGATCCAGCTTGTGCAAGAATTAAAGCCGCGAGACCATGCAATGCGTCGTGATTTTGGTGTATGGGCCGAAAATGAGATTGATTTCGATGCTGATTTTCATCGCAAAATTTTGTTCAGTGATGAGGCTCATTTTTGGTTGAATGGCTACGTCAACAAGCAAAATTGCCGCATTTGGAGTGAAGAGAATCCACATGAGACCCTTGAAACGCCATTACATCCACAAAAACTGACTGTTTGGTGTGCTCTATGGGCTGGTGGAGTCATTGGGCCATACTTCTTCCGCAATAATGCTGGAGAGGCAGCTACCGTTAATGGAGACCGGTATAGAGCCATGATAACCGACTATTTTGTTCCCGAATTGGATGGCATGAATGTGGATGAGTTGTGGTTCCAACAAGACGGCGCTACATGCCACACAGCGCACGTCACAATCGATTTATTGAAGGAAACATTCGATGAGCGCATAATTTCGCGGAATGGACCTGTCAATTGGCCACCAAGGTCGTGTGATTTGACACCATTGGATTATTTTCTTTGGGGATATGTGAAGTCGCTCGTCTACACCAACAAACCAGAAACGTTAGGGGAATTGGAAGCCAACATTCGTGGCGTTATTGCCGACATACGGCCCCATATGCTCGAAAAAGTGGTTGAAAATTGGACCTGTAGAATTGGCTTTATTCGAGCCAGCCGCGGCGGCCACATGCCCGAAATCATATTTAAACATTAATGGCATAAAATTATCCTTCCAATAAAGCCAAATTGATGGACCTTAAAACGATTTTCTTGTGTTTTATTTCAATTCGAAGTTCTATACCCCTAAAAAAAACACCCTTTACTTCTTTTCTGATCGATCACGGATCACATACTGGAATCACATGCAACTCTCACTACTACTCAGTTAACTACACTATACTCGTACTGTCGGGCTACGCTTTTGAACTAAAGCTACTTGTATGATCGCCAGATTTATCATGCACTTATAGATTTTATTACACAATTTAATACCACTGGCGAATTGCCGGATACAACCGATAAAACGGGTATGGTAATAGCACCATTAAATACTTATCAACTTGGTAAGAACTTAGCTATAATATTTTGTATTTCCTAGTGTTATATACGTTGTTATTTTGAAAAGGCTGGCTTGTTAGAGAATTGGAAATTAAACAAAGATCTAGTAATGAAAATGATGTGGCCGATAATGGCTGATTTAATAGATGCTTGTGAGTGCGAAACAAGTAAGATAAAATGACGCAATGAAACACATTTAACGTAAAACAATATAAAATTTAACGCCATCGCTAAATGTCTGATGAAGCGCACTTTGTACAATGTGCACAATCAAACGATCTCATAGAAGAGGTGTTGTGAAGTGCAAAACAGTAGGCAACGTACACCACAATGAATTAAATAATGATTTGTGGTACATTATATAATTCTACTTTGTATAATCTAATTGGCACCTAATTTGTAAATCAATTATACATTTAATTATAATCAACATTCCGTCGTCCATTTTTGAAGCTACATGTAGGTAAATGGTATATAGCTGCAGTGTGTACGCATAAAAAAGCGTTGTTAATGTTGCATCAGCATGGAACATTTTCCAGAACAGTTTGTGAAACCCGAGCAGAGTACTACAAATAATGTGCTAACTTTCCCGTTTCTTGACGCTGCTGTTGTTCTTTCAAATTTGATTCAATACCGTTAATCATATTCTTTTCCAGCGCCTCTAGCCTACAAATTGTACTATAATTAAGTAAACGATTTAGACGTTTACCTATTTGTTTTGGATATAGTTGATTTTTAATACGAAATTCTTTCGATTGATGTTCCACAGCGCCATTGTCCAATTGATATTTACATTAAGTATATAACGGACGTACTAAAATCGAACGTAGCTCAGGCCGTTCTTCCAGTACGCATAATGCTTGCGCAGCTGTTTCCAGCGTACTTAAACAGCCTTCGGTGGGTTGAGGGCGTACAAGACATCAAATTGTCCAAGCGGAAAAAGAAAACAAAATGGTTATTATAATCATCAAAATAACACCCCGAAAAACATTTTTCAATCAACTATCGTTGTTATGATGCAACTGTGAAAAATAATACAACTTATACCGCTCAATACTTACCTTGTCTATTAATGACATTTCATTTGGTATGTATCCGGTTCGAGCGAAAAGAGCGTTGCGATCCCTACCGTCGAAAACGACACGAAAGAAAAAAAAAACACGGTGATGCCACGCTCATAAGCAACTTGTTCCAAAAGCGGCACACAATGTAAAGTCCAGCTCAAAGTCAATACAGTGCAGCCTGATAATAATACATGCAGACATCATATAAAATATTTGATGGCTCGGCATTAAAACGAAATATTTTCTCTCCCTGACGGGCAAAAGGCAAGCGCACCATGGTTCCGATAAAGCCGGTTGCTGACCGCCTGTCTATACCCTACTCGTGCAACCGGCCACTTATTGACCGGGGCGCCATCCGGCGGCTGAATAGGGTTGACAGTTTCAACAACAGGGTACAATTAAGAGTGCGTAACTACGAGCTGTTATGTCATTACCACGGTCAGCTGTGTAGAAGCAGAAGTGCTTCTCCCTGCGGTTTTTCGCATATCAATCTCGAGGTCACACTTCTTGTTGGGCTGGCAGGAAATTGTCAAGGTGACAAAGCTGTCATAGGGAAAAATTTTGCGCTTTTCGGAAATAATGTCTATCACACATCGTACGTGCCCTGCTCGACTCGTGTTCATCAACTACGGTCATTAACGGTGAGCTCGCCAGTGTTCATACAAAAATATGAACACATAACTCTGCCGCTCTAAAATAAGTAAATTTATACAGTCCACTAGAATTCAAGATAATATTGTCATACATACATACTTACAAAACAAACAGGATAAAGTACCTGAACCTATCACACACACACACACACACATATGTACACACATACAGTCCACTTAAGGAAAGATAAGTATAAACAACCATCAATCAAAACAGATGGTTTCTTATCTTGTCCTAATATTTAAGCAATGCCCTTGAACAGTCTAGACAATCGATCGTTAAACCCAGACAATCGGTGATTAAGACACATCACACAATAGATAAAATGTGCTTAGACTAACATTAAAATCAGTCCCTTTTACATAAACACACGTACATGTATAGTTAGATTCAGGGATATAGTTTTAAGATTTAGTATATAAGCAAATGTAAAATAGTTTAATATTCAGAATTACAATAGATTCTCAACCAGCAACACCATCGCTTTATCATTTCTTAAGATTTTTAGTTACCCCCCACCCGAGGTAAGGAACTTCAATCTCAACATTTGGTCAATCGAGCCTAAAGAAAGAGCTTAAGCGCAAGTATTGTAAGTCTCAAAAAAAAAAGAGCATTACTTAGCAGTACCTAAACCTATTTATGTGAGCAGCAAAGAATGTCCGCATTAAAAAAAAGGGTTTATTTATGTAAGCCGGACTAGCAAAGACTGTCCGCATTTAAAGAAATCCAACCGTTTCTCGTGGCTATAACAACGAGGACTGTTAAAAAAAAGCGTTCTCGTGGCTAAACAGCGAGAAGTGCGTGTGTGTTTTTTAAAAAAAAATATAGATATTTCTAAAAAAAAAAGTGTTTTTTTAAAGAAAAAGAACACTAAGTGTATAAGCTTTTCTCGCGGCTAGAACAGCGTGAAAAGTGTTTTTTTTTTTTTAAAAGAAAAATACCTCTAAGTGTATAAGCCTTTCTCGCGGCTAGAACAGCGTGAAAAGTGTTTTTAAAGAGATAGAGTCAGTTGGGCGAACTTACTAAAGAGGAACAGCAAAAAATTAAAAGCGGAAAAATAAGAAAAGCTGCATGTCCTGAATATATTAAACACATCCAAACAATTATAACGGAATTTAATGCTAATCATGTCAAAATTGTGGCCAAACGTAGTCCAGAAGCGGACGACTATTTTAGCAAGGGATTTTACGAGTGTGTTCTTGAGCTTCTGGAACAGTGCATTCAGCAGTTAAAAATACAAAGTGAAGCAGAAGAATCTACAGCATCAGGTGGCTCAGCATCAGCAGCATCAGGTGGCTTATTGATAACAGGCCATAAGCAATTTGTACCTCAGTACATGCAACCAGATAATAGTGCTGAGGTACAAATGAGATTTAAACGTCGAGGAGAAAAGTTAAAAAAGACCATCGAAGAGATACAAGAGAGTAGTTTGCTTTCGCTCGAAGAAGTAAGAGAGCTCAAGACTAAGCTTCAAATACAATTTGAATATGTAGAAGAAGCTTTTTCTGAAACTCGTAACATCAAGTTAGAAAATATAAATAAAGACGCAATAGAGGAATACATGGAAGACCTCCAAGAAAACTATAGCATTAATATTGACAAATTGACTAATAAGTTAAAAGGAACCATGTCAACACAGACTGTGTCCGCCACAATGAAGTTGCAGGAAATTAAGGTTCCAATATGGCGCCATGAAACAATGGTCATCATTTCGGGATCTTTCCAAGGTTTAGTGCACAACTCAAAGCACTTCACTGAAGTAGAAAAATGTTTAGATTAAAATCAGCATTAGCGAGGGAAGCTGGAAGATTAATTCAGCATTTACCAGTAACCGAATGCAACTACGAAGCCGCGTGGAAAATACTCCACGAAAGATACGAAAACAGAAGGTTGCAATTCACAACACAAGTGGACCGACTTCTGGATCAACCAACAGCAAATGGGGAAAGTGCGGCCAGTATGAAGCAGCTCTTGGATACCACCAAAGAATGCATCTATGCTCTAAAAGGGCTTAATTTGAATTTAGGCGATGAACAAGCAATTATAGCTCGAAAAACTATTCGGAAACTGGACAAAGAAAGTCTCCGGTTATATGAGCAAAATGTCAAGAAAACTAGATGATGTGTTTCGTTTTTTGGAGCAACATTATCAAGCTCTAGAAGCGATAAGAGACAAAAAGACGACTAAATGGAGCAATCAAAAGCCACCACAACGAGTACCCACATTCTATACAGCTGCGCAAAAGACCTGCATATATTGCAAACTTTCTGGGCATCAAATTGTGGAATGCAGAAGATTCCAGGCATTGACTACCATGAGTCGTAGAAATTTCATAGTAAACAATAAGCTATGCAACATTTGCCTTGATCACGTATATGATGGCAATTGTAAGAACAAGAAAAAATGCAGTAAGTGTGGAAGAAATCATCATAATTTACTGCATTACAATGAATTCCAAAAGGAGAAAGGAGCAGGTGAAGAAAATATGAAGAAATCATCAGGTATGATGACACAAAACTCCGAAACATCAATACTTTTAGCAACAGCACAATAACGAGTAAAAGCAGCAAATGGAGATTACGTGACATTGCGAGCACTAATTGATCAAAGATCACAAACGGCTACCATTTCTGAGGAAGCGGCCCAGATACTACGCTTACCAAAGAGAAGAGAAGTAACTGAACTACAAGGGCTAGGAAATACTACGGTAGGAGTCTCCTAATTTAAACTAAATATCGAAATTAAACCGAGATTCCAAAGCAATGAAATGTACAATGTCGAAGCACTGATTTTACCAAGATTGGCAAGTGGGCAACCAGAAAAAACATTTGAATGGGATATAGAACAATGGATTTAGAGGAGAAGTATATGCTGATATATTAGATGAAGGCATATTTAAGAAAGATAGAATACTAGGCCAAGCCACTAAATTAGGGTGGATATTGTCCGGAGTTTTACAGCACCGAAGAAATAGTGGTAGAATAATAGCAGCGGTGACTACAACATTGGAGAGGTTTTGGGAGATCGAACACACCACATCACCACATCACCAGCAAATAAAGCAGATGAAGATGAATGTCTAGATATTGTTGACAAAACGACAACAAGAGATGAAAATAATAGATTTGTCGTCAATCTTTCTTTTAAAAGAGAAAAGGAATTAGGTGATCTCGCAAACAAGCAATGGCGAGGTTTCTGAATTTTGAGAAAAGATTTGCTTCAAATGACGAACTGAGGAAGCAATATATTCAATTTATGAAAGAGGAATTAGTAATGGGCCACATGGAAAAAGCAAGTGAAAATAATTGCGGGAAATACTATTTGCCGCATCAAGCAGTAATTCGAGAAGACAGTCTCACAAATAAGCTTCGAGTAGTTTTTGATGCATCTGCAAAAACTACAAACGGTACCAGCTTAAATGACATCCTGTTCATAGGGCCAAGGCTCCAAAAAGATATATTTGATATCAGTATTAAATGGAGGCTCGATAAGCGATATAGAAAAGATGTATCGGCAAATTAAAGTAGCAGAAACTGACCAAGATTATCACCACATATTGTGGAGAGACACGAGAGAAAAGCCGATAAAAGAGTACAAATTGCAAACAGTTACGTACGGAACAGCATCCGCTCCTTTTTTTGCAACCAGAAAATTACAAGAAATCGCTAAACTCTGCGAGCCCTGCAATAGCTTGCTTTCAAACATCATCAAAAACGATTTCTACATGGACGATTTAATGACGGAAGCAGACAAAATTCAATGGTATTTCGGGCCGCCGGCAGCTCCTCACTTCGGAGGAATTGGAGGAGTGATAGGCGAAAGTAAATTGACATTCGAAGAGATGGCGACGCTACTATCACAGATTGAAGCAGTGCTATTGATAGCGAAAGCGATATAGATGTCTTAATAGACTGTCCTGAAGCAAATGATGACACAACGAGAGGTTCATTAGATAGATGGAAATTTATCCAAAAAATGAAAAGAGATTTTTGGAGACGGTGGGAAAGCGAATATGTCACAATGTTGCAACAAAGAATGAAATGGGAAACAAAAGCCAACAATCTAGTAGAAGGTCAAATAGTCATTATAAAAATGAGGAAACCCATCCGGCAAAATGGCCATTAGGCAAAGTTGTAAAAACTCATCCTGGAAGCGATGGAAAAACCAGAGTTGTAACACACAGACAACAGCAATACAGAAGAGCGAAATCAAGCTACTAGTCTGTTGACAACAAGAACATCAAAAAATACAGCAATTACAGGGGGCCAGACAATAACAAAAAATATTATGATGATGATGAGGTTCTTTACGTTTCTTATGGTAGCAGTGCAAGTAAAAGCGTTACCCGTAAATGATACATCGAGAACAGGTGCTTCAGTGGCTGAACTAAGAAACAATACACTTGGCAAAATACAATTGGCAAAATCGACATAATAAATTCAAAATGGGACTTAATCGTTTATTACGAGTTAGGTTCCTCTTACGAACGGATGGATAAAATAAACGAATTTATTAACAGACTTGAACACCAATGCAAAATATTGACTAATTATGAAGAGGCTTGTATAATGATTACCGTAACTTTGAAACAAAAATATAGTAGCATTAAATCAAATAACAAACTGTTCATGAAGCAAGGAAATAGAGAAAGACGTGCACCATTCGAATTTGTTGGTTTACTTTACCACATTTTATTCGGAATCATGGATGCTGACGACCGGAATCAAACATTACAAATATTTTTGAAAATCAAAAAGATATTGCAAGGTTGTTTAAGAAACAGACATCAATAGTTGATTCTACAATCAATATATTAACAAAGACAACCGATGAAGTAAACAAGAATTTTCAAAAGATGAATGAACAACCAAACAAGTTTTATCATGAATTAGTTCAAAATCAAAATGTCGAACGAATGACTCTAATGTTTCAGATATTAACCATTCAAATAAGAATAGTTATGGACGAATGTGAAGAAATCCAAACTTCGATAATCAATCTACAAATTGACATAAATCATGGTCGAATAAATCCACGGCGGCCGCCGTGGTGTGAAGGTAGTGTTGCCGGTCTACCACACCGAAGGTCCATGGTTCGAGCCCTGGTACAGGTAACATCAAAAGTGATTTGAAAAAAGTTTTTCAAAACGGGGTCGCCCCTCGGCAGTGGTTTGGCAAACTCTCCGAGTGTATTTCTGCCATGACAGGCTTCTCAGCAAAAATTCGTCTCCTTTGTAGATGCCGTTCGGAGTCGGCAAAAAACTGTAGGTCCCACCAATTTGTAGGGAAAATTCACATCGGCACACCACAAATTGGAAGAGAAGCTTGGCGCAAAAATCTCTTAGGAGGTTTATGATGATATACCTGTTGTATATCGCGCCATAGAGATAGAGAGATTAAAACAATCACAGCTTAATAATCAAATATCACTAATTAAAAATCAACCACCACAAATTAGCCTGGAAAACAGCATGGTAATGAATTAAAATAAATCTATAAGTCCATGACTGCTAAAGGATTAATTATGGATTCTCGGCTCGTCATAACCCTAGAAATTCCCTTAATATCATTTGAGCCATCAAATGCGTACAAATTAAATCCGCTGCCAATAAAATACAAAGGAAACATGATCATCCCTGATATAAAAGCAGAACATTTAATATACAAGTTTGATTTAAATCAATATGTGTTGATAAACCAAGTGGATCTAAATAAGTGTTCTATTAACTCAGAAGATAATTACCAATGTCCAGGGAATTGGGCTTGGAAGTCAGCAACGGACAATTCATGCGAAGTAGCAGCATTAAAACAGTATGAAAATGAAGTATGTATGTATGTGGATTCAAGCCCGCTACCGATGAAAACATTTGGATTAAACTATCTTCCCAAAATCGCTGGCTTTACAAGATATTTAGTAAATCAATGATACATCTAGAATGTGATACCAATCAACACATGAGAATGGAAATCCCTAAACAAGGCGTTATCACAATAAGAGAAGGATGTACAGTTCGACATGAAGGAGTAACTCTAACCGCATCTCATCATATACAATCTACCATCAACAAAGAATTACTATCCTCGTCTTGGATAAAAGACATTGAAAACGTTCCAGAACTGCGAATTAAACCTTTTGACTCAACCTTTCTAAACAACACTAAAGATATCCTTAAGCTTAAACAGCAAATATAAGATCTCAAAAAAGAAAACATCAAATTAAAACGTATCAATTTTCACCACATAAGTGGTCATGCTTCACTGTCTTTAATCGTAATAATAGGACTTATTATCATTGTATTATATTTAAGATCAAAATGTAAAATAAAAAAAGACTGTAGCTGTTTCATTCGAACTTCCAGCTAGAAATAATTTTAATTAAATATTAGAAAACATATTTAGTATTGCCCTTTGGCAGAATGTTCATACAAAAATATGAGCACATAACTCTGCCGCTCTAAAATAAGTAAATTTATACAGTCCACTAGAATTCAAGATAATATTGTCATACATACTTACAAAACAAACAGGATAAAGTACCTAAACCTATCACACACACGCACAAACACATAAGTTGAATAAACGTTAGTTTATTTTTTTTTTTAATCGGGCAACGTGGCCGTGTTTATTGAAATCAGAACCAGACTTAAATTAAATTACAATTTTTATCTTATTTATACTAAAATTATGCCTGCTCTGCAACCCAAATTTTCTTATGTAAAAGGAATTCATTTATTTCCTATGTGTTGGGAAAGAATTCATTTATTTCCTATGTATTGGGAAAGAGCTCATTTTGGAGAGAAATTCGTTTACAACGCATTTCTCTACTTGACCCATTTTTAATAAATGCCAACTCGGCATGTTGCCATTGGGCAAGCATAGTATGTGTGATTGTGATATGGCACCGAATGGGATAGTTAAATGCCGCTTTGAACTGAGTTTACTTGGTGCGGCTGAAATATGACGAGTAATCATATTTCAGACGACTTATGAAGTTGATTGCTTCGGGATTTGCTTAGGTCGGCGGAATTATGACTGATCACATTTCGGGCGGAAATGTTCGGCTTTACTTTATTGTAAGTAATTACTGTGAGTAATTTATTGCGACATGGGCTTGCTATAGCAAGTAAACATTATGAGTAATTTATGGGTATTTGGGTCGGCTAGTTTATGATGCGCAATCATATTTCAGACGACGTGGGTGGCAGTAACTTGTGTTACGTTAACTCTTCCTCTCTTAAGTCGAGTGTCCGCGATCGACATGAAAAATTCTAATTGATTAAAAAGTTATTACGAATTGGTTTTTAGTTGTAAAAATGGACCACCTGTTATGCTTGTGGTGTTTCGCGTTGGCAATTGCAGTTCAGGCGATATATAGAATTTAATTTTATATTTGTAAATGTATATGAAAATTAAGATTGACATAATGATAATGAATGTAATTAGTAGGTCTGAACTTAAACTAATTAGGTGTACATTTTTATTCTTATCTACTAGGAACTTAATATGTTCCTTTTGTTTTTCTTGTTCAATATATAGTTTTTCTAATTTTATCTCAGTTGTTGTGAAATTAGAGTTTTCTTTAATTTTTGTAATTTTGCTGGGCAAGACAAATGTGTCGTACATTTTAACTTTACTAGTCTCGTACGCACGAAGAAAAAAAAGAATCGACACGCATCATCTCTTTGTTGATTTTAAAGCCGCTTTCGATAGCACGAAAAGGAGCTGCCTATATGCCGCTATGTCTGAATTTGGTTTCCCCGCAAAACTTATACGGCTATGCAAAATGACCTTGAGCAACACCGCCAGCTCGGTCAGAATTGGGAAGTACCTCTCCGAGCCGTTCGAAACTAAATGAGGTTTCAGACAGGGTGACCCCCTATCGTGTGATTTCTTTAATTTAATGCTGGAGAAAATAATACAAGCTGCAGAACTTAACCGCGCGGGAACCATATTTTATAAAAGCGTGCAACTGTTGGCATATGCTGACGATATTGATATCATTGGCCTTAACAACCGCGCCGTAACTTCTGCTTACTCCAAATTAGAAAAAGAAGCGGAGAAAATGGGATTGGTGGTGAACGAGGGCAAAACGAAGTACCTACTGTCATCATGCAAAGAGTCAGCGCATTCGCGCCTTGGCAACCAAGCCACTGTTGGCAGCAATAATTTCGAAATAGTAAAGGACTTCGTTTACCTGGGAACCAGCATTAATACCAACAATAATGTTAGCCTAGAAATCCGACGAAGAATCACTCTTGCAAACAAATGCTACTTCGGACTGAGTAGGCAATTGAAAAGTAAAGTCCTCTCTCGACGAACGAAAATAACACTCTACAAGTCACTCATCGCACCCGTCCTGCTATATGGTGCAGAAGCGTGGACACTAACAACATCTGATGAGGCGGCTCTGGGAGTATTCGAGAGAAAGGTTCTTCGAAAGATTTGTGGACCTCTACGCGTTGGCGACGGCGAGTACCGAAGAAGATTTAATGATGAGCTGTATGAACTTTACGCAGACGCCGACATAGTTTAGCGAATTAAAATACAGCGGCTTCGCTGAATAGGCCACGTAGTGCGAATGAGCGAAGATGTTCCAGCCCAGAAGGTATTCTTATCGGCACCCGCCGGTGGAAGCAGAGGAAGAGGGAGACCACCACTCCGATGGAAGGACCAAGTGGAGACCGATTTGCGATCCCGCGGTGTTTCCAATTGGCGCCAGTTGGCGCAACGAAGAAACGACTGGCGAGCTATGTTGGACGGTCAAAATCGCCCAGGCGGTTAGATGACCATTTAAAGAAGAAGATTCTCGTACGTATTATTTGCAATTATTAATTTACAATTCTCAAATTTAATTATAAAAGTTCCTGTTTGTTTAATTTTTAAACTATTGCAATTATGGTCGATATCTGAATTGAAACTTTTAAAATTCTGCTGTTATTGTGGCGAGCAATTGTATTTTCTTGCTGGGATTTGGTATTTTTGGTACGATTTCAATATATTATTGGCATGGTTCGTCCTAAAATCTTGGTTATCCAATTTTTGGCACAGATGCAGAGCCTGAGGTAAATCAGCAGGTTCCTTCATACCTTGGTAGATCCCCATTCAACCCTCTTATTGTATTTTTGGTACGATTTCCATATATTATTGGCATGGTTCGTCCTAAAATTTTGGTTATCCAATTTTTGGCACAGATGCAGAGCCTGAGGTAAATCAGCAGGTTCCTTCATACCTTGGTAGATCCCCATTCAACCCTCTTATAAAGGTGCCTAACGCCTTATTAGGGTACGATTGCGTCAGCATACGCAGCGTTTCGTTGCTTGTACCCTCATAACCTAGCTTATTTAATATCAACGAAAGGTGTTTCGCATAAAAGTACGATTTTTCACCATATCGTTTATCTGCGCTCATGCACCGACGGAAGAGAAGGACGACGTGGAAAAGGATGCATTCTACGAGCGCCTGGAAGAAGCATACTAGCGCTGCCCCCGTCATGATATCAAAGTCGTGCTTGGCGACTTTAACGCCAGGGTGTTTAAGGAGGGTGTATTTGGCCCCACTGTCGGGAAGCTCAGTCTTCACGATCAGACTTCGCCAACTGGATTCAGGCTGATCGACGAGCCGAACAAGTAATTGGATTCCGGCGAACGCGAGGAAACAACTGGTATGATGATGAAGAGTGCCTCGCTGCAACGAAAAGAAAGGACGAAGCCTACAAGGCAACGCTGAGAGCGAATGCAACGAGGAGTGTGTGTGAACACTACCGCGAGTTGAAGAGGGAAGCGAGGCGGCTTTTCCGGGAGAAAAAAAGAGAGGCAGAAAAGCGTGAAATAAAGGAGCTTGAGATGCTGGCCAACGGGAATAATGCCCGAAAATTCTATCAAAAAATTCGGCGAATGACAGAAGGTTTCAAACCCGGGGCAAACTCCTGTAAGAATGAGAACGGCGACCTGATGGCAGATGTTCAGAGAGCACTCAAAATATGGAGGGATCACTTCTCTGGCCTTTTAAATGGAGAAACTGAGCAAGAAACCAGAGCAGATGCCGAACCCGAGCCCACAATCGAAGATGATGGAATTGACGTTCCACAACCCGACTATAATGAGGTGCGAATAGCAATATCCCGATTGAAAAACAATAAAGCAGCTGGCGCTGATGGTTTGCCTGCTGAGCTATTCAAACACGGAGGCGAGGAGCTGGTAAGGCGCATGCATCAGCTTCTATGCAGAATTTGGTCGGATGAATGCATGCCTGAAGATTGGAATCTAAGTGCTCTCTGCCCAATCCACAAGAAGGCCGATCTTGCAAACTGCGCCAACTATCGCGGAATCAGCCTTTTGAATATCGCATATAAGGTCCTATCAAGCGTATTGTGCGAAAGACTGAAGCCTGATGTGAACAGACTGATTGGACCTTATCAGTGTGGCTTCAGACCTGGTAAATCTACCATCGACCATATTTTTACAATACGCCAAATCTTGGAAAAAACCCGTGAAAAAAGAATCGACACGCATCATCTCCTTGTTGATTTTAAAGCCGCTTTCGATAGCACGAAAAGGAGCTGCCTATATGCCGCTATGTCTGAATTTGGTTTCCCCGCAAAACAACACCGCCAGCTCGGTCAGAATTGGGAAGTACCTCTCCGAGCCGTTCGAAACTAAACGAGGTTTCAGACAGGGTGACCCCCTATCGTGCGATTTCTTTAATTTAATGCTGGAGAAAATAATACAAGCTGCAGAACTTAACCGCGCGGGAACCATATTTTATAAAAGCGTGCAACTGTTGGCATATGCTGACGATATTGATATCATTGGCCTTAACAACCGCGCCGTAACTTTTGCTTACTCAAAATTAGAAACAGAAGAGGAGAAAATGGGATTGGTGGTGAACGAGGGCAAAACGAAGTACCTTCTGTCAAAATGCAAAGAGTCAGCGCATTCGCGCCTTGGCAACCAAGACACTGTTGGCAGCACTAATTTCGAAATAGTAAAGGACTTCGTTTACCTGGGAACCAGCATTAATACCAACAATAATGTTAGCCTAGAAATCCGACTAAGAATCACTCTTGCAAACAAATGCTACTTCGGACTGAGTAGGCAATTGAAAAGTAAAGTCCTCTCTCGACGAACGAAAATAACACTCTACAAGTCACTCATCGCACCCGTCCTGCTATATGGTGCAGAAGCGTGGACACTAACAACATCTGATGAGGCGGCTCTGGGATTATTCGAGAGAAAGGTTCTTCGAAAGATTTGTGGACCTCTACGCGTTGGCGACGGCGAGTACCGAAGAAGATTTAATGATGAGCTGTATGAACTCATCACGGCGGCCGCCGTGTATGAACTTTACGCAGACGCCGACATAGTTTAGCGAATTAAAATACAGTGGCTTCGCTGAATAGGCCACGTAGTGCGAATGAGCGAAGATGTTCCAGCCCAGAAGGTATTCTTATCGGCACCCGCCGGTGGAAGCAGAGGAAGAGGGAGACCACCACTCCGATGGAAGGACCAAGTGGAGACCGATTTGCGATCCCGCGGTGTTTCCAATTGGCGCCAATTGGCGCAACGAAGAAACGACTGGCGAGCTATGTTGGACGGTCAAAATCGCCCAGGCGGTTAGATGACCATTTAAAGAAGAAGAAGAAAGGTTTTTGTATACCTGTTGATAAAATTCGTTTATTGTTTTATTGCCTTGCAACAGTGTCGTCATCTGGTACTCCAAGGTTGACAAGTCGTGTCTGTCGGCATAATGCATCGCTAAGCATTTTGTTATTGCCTGCCAATCAAGTGGAGTGTTGTAGGATTGTAAAGCTGTGTCGGCTTGACCAGTTATCTTATTCCTATTCACACTCAGGATTCCATAATATTTGGGAGTTCCTTTTATTGATTCGTATACATTGAGTATACGATCCACGCTTTTTTTCCAGGAATTTAATACACCTGATTTCCCTGAAAATTCCTTCAGACATTTTAATACGTCTGGTATTTTGTCTAATTCGTTTATATTTCCCCCATGCCTTTCATCTATGACCTGGTCAACTGCTGTGGCCAAGCTTGCTTTGGGATTCAGCACGTTTTGGACTACCTGTTGCCTTTGTTGCGTCAATATGTTTGTAGCGATGTCTGATATTAAACTCCTCAGCTCATTCATGCTTAATTGTTCGCTGTTTGCCGCTTGAGGGGCGTTGGCGGCCTGACCAAATTGTTTGGGTTTGACATTTTTTCCTATTTTCCTATTCTTTTGCAAATATCAAATATCCACTGCATAAACCTAACTTTACCCTCAATATTTTTTATATCTTTTAAAACAATACTTAAATAATACGTAACTAAATTTAGATTTCTTCCTTATTTATAATTTATTTTTCACTTTGATATGCCTGATGTCGTCTTTCTTCTGCTTTTTGCTGGGATTTTGTTTTCCACTTCGCTTACGCTTGATGTCGTCTTACTTCTGCTTTTTGCTGGGATTTTGTT
The DNA here is from genome assembly GCA_949987695.1 of Merzomyia westermanni. Classification (NCBI taxonomy): domain Eukaryota; kingdom Metazoa; phylum Arthropoda; class Insecta; order Diptera; family Tephritidae; genus Merzomyia; species Merzomyia westermanni. The sequence continues at coordinate 119,003,868 of OX465292.1, read as the reverse complement.
TTAATAAAAAATTGTCATTCCACCATAACTGATCTCTTTGAGTCTCTTTGTCCTCTTTGTTTTTCTTCTAATGTTATTCTAAGTCTTTTTGATAATGGCTGGTACGTAGTAGATACCCCCTGTTTGCTTACGCTACTAAGGAGCCAATTTATCAAGGAGCCAATTTATCTATTTTTCTTTTTGAGTGGCACCTGTTCACTTTTTTCCTCGCGTTTTTTTCTTCTTACGCGCTATTTTGATTTGTGAAACCGAGTCCTTATTTTCTATTTTTCAGAACTTAAATACGGTTCCCTTTGATGGAACGAGTCCTTACTTTTTATCTTCAGGACTTACCTATAGTTCTTTCCTTTTTTTTGTGTAAACCGAGTCCTTACTTTTTATTTTCAGGACTTAACCACGGTTTTTGATTTTTCAGCACTGGCACTATTTCACGTTTTATACCGATTGCTGTTTTTCCGACGTTCGCGAGTTCTTCCTTGTTTTTTTTTTCAGGACAATTTTTGGCACGTACGGAACTTCACTTTTTATTCGCGGCGTTTCGCGAATCCTTATTTGTTTTTTTCAGGGTATATTTCGCGCACTTGCCGAGAACTTCGCTCGGGAGCCAGTTGAATAAACGTTAGTTTATTCTTTGTTTTAATCGGGCAACGTGGCCGTCTTTATTGAAATCAGAACCAGACTTAAATTAAATTACAATTTTTATCTTATTTATACTAAAATTATGCCTGCTCTGCAACCCAAATTTTCTTATGTAAAAGGAATTAATTTATTTCCTATGTGTTGGGAAAGAATTCATTTATTTCCTATGTATTGGGAAAGAGCTCATTTTGGAGAGAAATTCGTTTACAACGCATTTCTCTACTTGACCCATTTTTGATAAATGCCAACTCGGCATGTTGCCATTGGGCAAGCATAGTATGTGTGATTGTGATATGGCACCGAATGGGATAGTTAAATGCCGCTTTGAAGTGTGTTTACTTGGTGCGGCTGAAATATGGCGAGTAATCATATTTCAGGAGACTTATGAAGTTGATTGCTTAGGGATTTGCTTAGGTCGGCCGAATTATGACTGATCATATTTTTCGGCGGAAATGTCCGGCACGGGGTTACTTTATTGTAAGTAATTACTGTGAGTAATTTATTGCTCTATAGCAAGTAATCATTATGAGTAATTTATGGGTATTTTGGTCGGCTAGTTTATGATGCGCAATCATATTTCAGACGACGTGGGTGGCAGTAACTTGTGTTACGTTAACTCATATGTACACACATTCAGTCCACTTGAGGAAAGATAAGTATAAACAATCATCATACAAAACAGATGGTTTGTTATCTTGTCCTAATATTTAAGCAATGCTCTTGAACAGTCTAGACAATCGATCGTTAAACCCAGACGATCGGTGATTAAGACACAGCAAACAATAGATAAAATGTACTTAGACTAACATTAAAATCAGTCCCTTTTACATAAACACACGTACATGTATAGTTAGATTTAGGGATATAGTTTTAAGATTTAGTATATAAGCAAATGTAAAATAGTTTAATATTCAGAATTACAATAGATTCTCAACCAGCAACACCATCGCTTTATCATTTCTTAAGATTTTTAGTTTCCCCCACCCGAGGTAAGGAACTTCAATCTCAACAGCCAGAGATCTCCGCCTAGAACGTGTTGGTGATACGCGGCCTAGCAGGTATACTCTCATATTACGAAGAAAGTAGGGAATGACCACCTGGTCGACGTTGCTGTTCACCAGCTCGTAAATCACCCACCTGGTTCTACAGCTGTAGTCAGCAAATCCGCTGCCACATCCAACCGATGACGCCTGCCGCATATGGCAATGTAACGGTGGAGACAGATACGTCGCGACTGATGTGTCTGTGCCACATTGAACTTGTCAGTCTTGTATGACGACTTAATTCGATGACGTTCTCTTATTCTCTATCATTCGTAAACCTTCATAAATGTAATGCATTCGTCAAATTTCAATTCCACTTTAATAAAACCCACATATCTATTGTAATTATTTACATTGAAAAAAAAAAGTGGGTAATACAAAAAAAAAATTTAATATGCCAAACTAAAAGGTATAATAGGGTACATAAGTAACCCAACCATATAAAACCTACCGGGCTACTAACGGGTTTATTTTGTAAGAATTACTCGTTTCACGGCCACACGCCCAAAAACGGAGGAACGGTCCAACAATTTTTCAATCCCGTTTCGGTTGTGTAACAACAACCATGGCATAAGTTTTTGCGAACAGTACCGTGGGATGTCGGCGGAGGAACGATTGCGGGTGATACTCATCCACAAATATTGTCCCAATTGTTTGTCCCCGTTTCACCGCCCGGAGATTTTTCCGAGCAAGGACCGTTGCTATCGTTGCAACGAACCCCATCACACCAGTAAGTCGACTGCTTACCGACAACATCGAAGACGACGTAGGAAGATCTGATGATGCGCTGTCCATAGCCATCACAGAAAAAACGAAGTCCTGGGCAGAGCAGTTAGCCGAAACCAATCCACGTGTTTCCACTTTTTTTACATATTTTTTCCATTTTTTCATATCCCCCCCGCTATAAGATTTGATGCCGAAGGGTCCTGCGAAATCTACACCGGTGTTTGTAAACGCGTGGGAGAAGGTTGAGGAAGCTCGCCCATCAGACCTTGCAGTTATGGTTGACAGGATCACATTTTTCACCTTTGGGAACCAATGTTGCGTGCGTAGGAGCCGCAGCATTATTTGGCTTTCGCCGTGCAAGGAGATATTGTGAACAAACTGGACGAGCAGACGAGTGAACCAGCAGGCGTAAGGGAGAATAATTGGATGACACTTTTATAGGCGAGGTCATGGGACGCAGAGAGACGACCGTCCACTCGCAAGATGTTATGGCTGTCGACGAATGGATTCAGAGGAAGGACTTCGCTTTTTGCCCCAATCGGCTTCCCTGACTTAAGATTCCCCAATTCGTCAGAATAATGCTTCTGTTGATAGATTTCAATAAGACGTAGAGCCTTCATTTCGTCCGCCTGGAAAGAAAATGTTGTTTTGGGTTTCGTTCTTTGAGCGAACCTCATAACATATGATATGACCCTCAAATCCCTTGAAAAGTCTGAAAACCTTTCGAGAATGTCCTCTTTTTCGTTTATTTGCGTAGTTGTGTAAACTTGCACCCCCTTTCCTTCGATGTTCGTACCATAAGCCTTCTCTTGAGTTAGCCATTTTGTCTGGTCTTCTTGTAACCAAGAAAGTCCCTCCCACAACAAACGGTTGTTTGCTAGATCCCTCGCTGAAAGTCCCCTCCTGGCCAAGTCTGCTGGCTTTGATGCGGAATCCACGTGCCGTCAGATTTTATTTCCAACCTATTCCTTTCCAATATAGTTACTGTGAAGAAACTTGTCCAAACAGTTGATATCCTTCATTTACTGCTTGTATTTATTAAAAAATATTGGATTTTTGGACCGTTTAAACTTTTTACAGAACTTCTCTCTCAAATTCTTCAGATTTTTTAAACGTTTTGTGTACCACGGTAAATTATATGGTTTTCTTTTTACAACTGGTACTATCTTTAAGCATAGATCAAAGAGTGTTGATCTAAATACTTCAAAGCAGCTAACAACATCGGGAAGACAATTCAGATTACCCCAGTTTATTTCCAAGAATGTGTGATCAACCCTAGAAAGGTCACACCTCGCAAAGTCAAAAGCGACTTTCTCATTTAAAGTGGGAGCGTCAAACTCATAGAATTCTAGTTTGATAACAAGACTGGTAAGGTGCATATCCGACGGAGCAAATGGCGCATGGAACTTAGAGACATTAAAATTAATATTATCACTAAGAAGAATAAGATCTAATATTCTATCGAAATTGTTTGTGTAACAAATTTAGAACTAAAATATTGTCTAAAAAATAAGATAAGAAAGCAGATTTTGATATATTATTTGGCGATGTATAATAAATACGAGACCAAGAGATATCACAAAGATTAAAATCGCCTTAAATATAAATAATTATCATTCAAATTATTTAGTGCCTAGGACGAAATATTGTCAACATGCGCTTTATTAAGATTTTCCAAGCTATTAGGGGCTATATATGATGTCATTAAAAATAAAGAGCCGAAGTACGATGAGCCACGAACATTGACACAGAGCTGATCAAGTAGAGTATCACCATTGACCAGCGGAATTAGGGAAGCGTTATACTTGCGTTGTACAGCAATAAGTACCCCACCACCTCTCGAACGACCAGTTTTATTTTGATCCCTATCTTTACGGAAGACGACGAATTGCTTGAGTTCGAAGTATTCAGCAGCAAAAAAATCAGAGGTCAACCAAGTTTCAACAATGACGAAAATATCATACTTCAATTGAGAGTTCAGCGCCCTTACAGCATTCGACTTCTGATACCGGAAGCATTTTGAAAATACACTTTCAGTTGCTTGTTGACTGACTTCGCATAACAGCTGGGAACTCTTTTTCCCTTGCGAAAGAAAATGAAAGGGGCGCACATTAACCCCAGCAGACCACAACTTCGGCGACAAAATCTTATCATATAAATCATAAGTAACACCAAGCTTAAATTGACAATTATATCAAGAATATAAGCATCCTGCAGTACCACTTACAAGTAAGCCGATTTCCAAATAATGTTTAGCATGTTTGTAAGCTTATTCTCAAGTCGAATTGCAAAACGCTTGTTATAATTAAGATTTATTTAAGTATGCTTAAACGATGCTTACATCCTACATAATGTTTTCATCAATAATTGCGAAACACTTGTTTTATATAAGCATTTTTCAATGCTTATTAAGCACTACTTGAGAGAAATATTGTAGAAAGCTTAACTTATACTTGAAAGAAAGCTTAAAAATTCCGAAAAGTATCGATAAGAAATAAGCCTCTATTGCTGATATTAAAAACAACTTCTTTAATACTACAAAACGAAAGAAATTCTGGTATTTTGTAACAAAAGTCTTGAATTCTGTAGAGTCTATTATTGAAAGCTGGAGTCTTTATATCTGCGTTAAGTCTAAGAAAATTTGGCTTTAAAGTGGATGATGGTCCGATGCCTAGTTGACAGGGAAATGAAAGATTCTAGAAGACAAGAGATACAACTTAAGTGGCCCTGAAATTCATAGCTTTTATAATAAACTAGCAAATATGATAGAATGAATAGCACATAAACTGTGGGATCGAATCACAAATCCATTCAAGAAGTTTGACAGAGAATATTTAGTAGACTTCCCTTATATCAAAAGAAGAGTGAAGATTTTCCAAATATTTATTACTTATTTCGTTTTCTTACTATTAAAAAAAAGAACTGCCAAAAAGAATGAAACAAGACGAAGTATGAAAGAAACAAAAACTCATAGCAGATTTGAAAGCTGTGAGGATTCCTAAAACAAGTAAGACGACACCATGGACGAAATATTTAAATAATTTTTTCAAAGAGCTCCCAGAACTCGATATGGACATTGAACTTCCAAAACGATAGATGCTGTGAAGTAAGTAACATCATTCGAAAAAGAGGGTTTGGCCAATAAGAGCAAACTACGTCGTATGTGTATGAATGCATATCCCGAATTTCGTATGGGAGCCTTAAGCATCAATATTACTATTTTCTTAATGCGATAAAACAGCTTTAAACTGTTTTTATCAAAGTTTATGGTCAAAAATAGCTAGAATGATAAAATTTCAATATTTAATTTAGTGGAACCGAGCTCACACATATATTTGAATGAAAACATAAAATCTTACTTTTTAAGTGCCAAATAATGTTATATTAAAAAACTTCAATCTTTAAATGGATGGTTAATCACACAAAACTTATTTAATTAAAGCTAAAACGGATTTGTAAAAAAAATGTGTGTTTAAGTAACAAATTACATTGTTTATTGTAGAATAAGCTTTAACTTGTGGAATTCTATTTCCCCGCTCTTGTTCTATCTGGACGTATAGTTTTTGTGATTTGTTCCCGTTATCTTTTACAATGCTGAGGAATAAAGTAAAATAAAAAAATACAAAAGCAAAACTTATAGATGAGTGGTAAGAAGTTACATTCACCTTAAAGGGTTAATTCATTTGTTTACATTCGGTTGACATAATAGTTCCTTACAAGAGAATCATATTTAGCTGTCAATCACACTATATTGAATACAGTTTGATGAAATATACTGAAAAGTCAAATCTTTTCAAGCTTATAAAATTAATCCAAGAATTTTATGACAGATCCCTATCTTATTATATCGAAATTTAGCACTTAAGACTACCTGATTTGTGTCGCTTTGACGATATTGAAGAAAATAACAGTAATTTGGCATAATGTACCTCCGCGGAAATTAAAACTATCTCGAAGTAACAAGCCCCTACCTGGGCATACAGTATTCTAAATTAAAATATTCGTCTAAACCATATTTCCCCTTCAATTTTTGAGGAAGAGTAGCAGGGATGGAAAATAGGTTTTCTGATTTTGTACCAAATCACCAAAAAAAAATGTACCAAATCAACCGAAAATGTACCAACATTTAAGGGAAGAGTTTTTTTACTACAAACTTAAACTAATCCCATATTATAATCCTCTTTTATGCCCATGACAGAACAATATTTCTTTTACAAGGAGCAAAATACCAACACAGGGTTTTGTTCAGTATAAAATAGAATACAAAAAAAGTTTAGCTTTAAGTAGCAAACCAAGCATATGATAAGAATTGGCAAATATTTCCTCCAAAAATAATAAAACACGCGTTTCAATCAAATATAAATGAATTTATATATTTCTTTTATTTAAGGCTTGTAAAGAACAATAAAATAAAATATTTTAAAAACACAGCTGCATTCATTGCAAAAAAAAAGTTAAGGTACAAAAGATTTAAAAGCATATAACATGTCGTCTTATATGAATTTATATTAGCAATTCTTCTGCAGTGATATCATTTGATATATCAATCGACAGCAATTGTTTTTTAATACTTATGTTGTGATAACAACTGTTGGTTGATTTCAAAAAGTCTTTAGTTTTTACTAAATTCGAAAGTGCCTTTATCTGGAGTCGATTTCTACACTTCGTTTTAATTAAATTTTGTATGGAAAATATATTCTCTGGTAATTATATCTTTTAAAAATTTATCAATTTTGTCGGGGATTGCATCACAAGCTGCCGCGGAAGCTAAATTTAGAATGTGACAAACACATCCATTGACATGCAGATTCGGAACAAGTTGCTTAAGCTTTGCTTGTACACCACTTTTTGCTCCCATCATTACCGAGCAGTTGTCGGCAGTAAAAGCAATCATGTTTTCAACAAGTATTGAATGGTCTTTCAAAGTTTTAATAATTGCGTTGAAAATACACTCCGCACTGCTGTCGGTCAAAGGAATCAGATCTAAAAACCAGTCACTTTTTATCAAAAAATCGCATAACAATTGCTAAATTTTTTGATACACTAATATCTGTAGACTCGTCGACTATAACGGAGTAATAATTGCTTTCACAAAATTCAAATATAGATTTGCAATTTTCGGGTCCTGAACCTTGCGCAATTATATTTTGCGCTTTATGCCTATTAATGCAAAATTGTTTCAGAATTTTAGAATCAGTTATACTATTTTTCAGAAGAATGTTTAAATGATCCTTAATGGTAAAAGGCAAATTGTGCTCGGCAACAAAGCAACTTAGCTGTATCTCAAAGTTTTTTGCGGCTTGGCTTACTGAATTATAGTCAGACTTTAAATCAACGTACTCAGCAATTTTTGGCGTAGCTTTAGCCAATTTTTCCGCACGAATGTGTGATTCAGAGGATGCATGTCGCTTAAGACGAGAAAGTCCACCCATAAGCGATGAGTTGCATAAAATGCATTTTTTCCCCTTAGGCGATGTGTCTTCTTCCAACCATGGATATGCTTCCTTCCATTGTTGCCTAAAAGGAACTTTGTACTGTTCACAGCTTCTTTCATTTTCACTAAAAAGTACAAATGCATTCAAGCAAAAAATCAATTGTTTTTTTTTTTATTGTTTTATACACTTACGCTGCGGTATCACTGGAATCTTCATCTTGTTGGAGGTGCGCATTATTTGATCTGCAGAGTAATATGTACATTTGCATTTAATTTATATTTTTGTAGCAAGAATTTTTAAAGAATTACTTACGTTACCAAATCGCTTCATTTTGCACCTGACTATAAGCACGCACCAAAACAAAACGCAGCTGATCAATGTAAATTTGAGTTTAAGCATAAATGTTCCCTGCTAGACGCGTGCCAGGCAATTGATTAATCAGCTGACTGGCTTGGCTACCATTTACTTCACGATTTACCATCATGTTCTTAAAGGCAATATTCAAAAGCTGACCGGTATGGTCAGTCATGTCTAGCAGGGTAACTATGCATACAAATGTGTGTACATATCTTTATTCTTTATGTATGTATGTAAACACCATTTCCATGGCCGCTAACGTAACAAACGCAAAATATTTTGGATTGCTTATGTGAGGTAAAGTAAAACGGATATATTTTGAATTCTTTAGTGCACTCAGATTTGTATTTTAATGGAATTGGGGCGCAGCGCTGTATTTTACAAAAATGTACTAAAAGTGTCAAGGTTGTACCAATGTATTTTGGCTTCTGAAATGTACCAAAAAAAAATACAATTTTCCATCCCTGATCAGTAGTATACAACTACGTAATATTTCACTTGACAAAATGCGCCAGAAACTATTGAAATTGGACTCGTGGTATGTCCGATATGATCAGATAACCAAAAGGTATACCACAATTGCCGCAGTTCGTCTACATATATGCTTCCCTCATTGATAATAATTTGTTGTTTAGTTGTTTAACTTTATTTCTGATTGCTAATATCATTTGGTGACAAGGACCTAACTCTATTGCTTAGATTTTGACATGCTGTGATAATAACTCACCATACCTTCACCATAAAATTCTCTGTAATTTGTTTGCTGATAGTGGTTTTTCAAAATTTTGTATTTTACCAGCTAGTTCTGTTGATGGCTTTATTCCTTCGCATGAAATCTCGTAACTAAGAAAATCTAATTTATTTGTTCCAAACATATATTTAGAAAGTTTATGTTTAAATAAAATTTCTGTAATGTTTTAAATACAACTCTCAAATGTTCAATACGTTCGTTTTTCATTACTACTTGTAATAAGAAACGAAAACAAAATCTAAGCCAGAACATATTTTATATGCATTTCCCGAACCGAAAGGCATACGTATAAACTTGAACATTCCAAATGGTGTAGTGATCGCTGTTTTGGTCGCCCTGCCGTGGCGAAGGCGCTTAATTGCTATATTGGTATCTCTCCTGTAGGGGGATTTCAATGTGAGCAACCTAAGAAGGACGCTGCGGGAGAATTGGAGATAGACGCACCAACACCACCCTAAACTAAGGTATAGAACCCTTGTCCCCCCAAGGAATAAACCGGAGAGGAAATTAAAAAACTCCTCAGGAACCCTGTGAAGAGCCAATTATTATATGGCTCTCGTCTTACTTAACAGGAGGAATGAGGAAACGGGTGAGGCCCACGTGCGAGATCCAGAGGACTGGATACGGTGTGAAGCGGTGGTCAGGGACTACGAGAGCCCCATGCCAATAACCCATTAGCTCAGCCGAAGCAGCAACAACCAAATTAAAAGCAGTCGGCGAAGCGCAATCGATCGCATGATGCGAACGAGCGCGGCGTCAAGAAGAGCAAATACAACCAGCAGTTCGAGGGCCCTTCCACTAGTGCTGCAGCAGCGGCGAGGCACATCTATAGCACATCAGTGATTACCTTCGGATGGCACTGGTCGATGCTGGCTAGCGGGAGCAGGGTACTTGGGGTTTTGAGCTCTGTATAAGGAGGGCTATCTGAGAAAGTCGTCGAGCACCTCATGGAAAACGAAACTCCAGTACCTGCCTTCAACCCGTGAGGTGATTTGCCGCGGCTACAGGGTGGTAAAATGCGACGATGGGTTCTCCAGAGAATTTGCTAAAGAGGTGGATTGCTAAGATTAGCAACGCATTTGATGGTCTTTCGCTGAAGATCACCATGACTCCGAAAATTTCCAGGAGGCCCCGGTGCGCATTTGGTTGCTCAAAATGGAGCTGGATAATAGTAAACTCATTCAGTGTCTGAAGATTCAGAGCCCGGGTATCCTGATGGATGACGGGGGGGTGTTGAAGATAGAAGAGCAACGGGAGGACAGCCAGTCAGCGCTACAGCTAATCTCCAACGAGTCCCTGGTTGCATTCGAGGAGAGGGAAAACTAAATTAAGTTTGGCGTTAGGAACGCCGATGATTAAGGTGGCGCAGATTAACCTGCAACATTCAAAGATAGCCTCGGGTAACATTCTGGTTCTCCTAAGGGAGGAGGAAATTGATATCTCCGTAGTTCAGGAACGATCTAATAGTGGTCCGGATTGAGTCACGAGGGTGAGTCTCTTTTTAAAGTTCTTCTATCAAACAACCTATGTATATGTAACACGGGCAGCTCTCCCACCTTTGCTTTTCCAGGTTCAGGGAACTTCGCAAGCTGGGAAGAAGTCTTTGATCTTACCATTGTATCGGACTCCCTGGAACTTTTAGTAAGGTACTCTGGTTTGACGAATCGATTATCCCTTTCTGATCATAAAATGATTCTCTTTGGTATATGCTTATTTGACAAAATTGTCAGTAATAGGCTCTGGTGGAATAAAATATTATTTTGCAATCACCCACCTGTCTAGACGATCGAGTGGGCGTCCTAATGTCAAATCTTAAGACGAAATCCTGGCAGGAACACTGGGGCACCTAACTCTTTGTTAAACAAAATCTTAATAGAAGACAAAATTGCCTGCGCGGTAAACAGCTTTTCACAATACAAATCACCGGGAGTAGATGGTATACTTCCCATTACGCTGCAGAAGACCCTGACATCTTTTGTTAAGGAGCTAAAGGAGATTTTCGCAGCATCCCTTATTAAAATAAGAGTGGTTTTCATTCCGTAGTCGGGCAGAAGAGGGCATGAGGTGACCAAGGATTTTCCGTCTATAAGATACACATCCTTCGTGTTAAAAACTTTTGAGAGATTGTAAGACATACATACACGGGAACTTCTTCCGGAGGCCCCTCTTTCTGATGCCAAGTTTCACTAGAAGGCAGCAGTACTCGTTGGGCCAGTGGTAGAGGAACCGATAAGGAATTGGATCTCGTCCTTACTTCTTGACCGTGAAATTCCAGCTGAGCTAGGGGAGTAAAAATCAGTAATCGGAAACGTAGAAGCATACCGGAGGGTGGGGCCCTCTAACCTGTGCTGTGGCTCCTTACTATGAACGACATCCGGGTAAAACTCAATACCTTTTGTCGAGTCCCTTCCCTTCCGTGATGAGTGAAATCTTGAAAAGAAAGTTGGAAAAACTAAGTAGGCACAGGAATGTGGCCTTAAGCTAAAACGGATCTCTTACTCTTCACGAGGAAGTACGAGCTACCTACCGTCCAACTACCTAACTAAATGGCCAGCAGTTCTCCCTATCTCCTAGCACCAGATATCTGTTACTAATAACAGATTGTAAATTGAATTGTAAAGCGCGCATCGAAGAGCGGGTGCGGAAGACCTACATTGCTTTCTACTCCTGAAAATCGATGTTTGGAAAAAATTGGGGTCTAATGTCGAAGATGTTGCTATGGATATACGAGGCGGTGGTGTGGCCAGTGCTAACCTCTGGATCAGTATTTTGGTGGGAAGCTCTTCAAAAGACCTGCAATCTCATCAGACTACAGAAGGTCCAGTGCATCGTTTGCTTTGGTGCCACCGAAACCTTAGGTACTTGCCCCACTGTGGCTTTGGATCCCATTTTGAACTTGATTCCTGTGTACAGCGATACAAACATCACTTAGACTCAGGCAGTCTGGGTGCTGGAAGTACATTCAGTAAGGGCATAGTAGCATTTTTAACAATCGCCCAGCGGGCACAATTAGTACCAAAACAGATTTATCCTCAGAAACTGAAGTTTGATAGCATTTATGCAGGAATTATTGGAACAGGGGCATGATTACAGTTGAAGACGGCATTCATGTCTACACCGACAGGTCCAGGGCTGAAACCCACAAACTTATAGCGGTCTGCACGGGTCACTGGGCGACAGGCACACATGCGGAGAAGATGGTCAAGAAGTGTAAATTCCTTTGGGAGCCAATTTTTCGTCAACCTGGAGAGGATATCTGATATAGGGATTCCAAACATCCTTGAGTTTATCAACAACACTGGTTGGTTGTAACATAAATCCGCCCTATTTTAGTAGGTTCGATGAGTTTTAATGGCATCAAAACGGCTTCTTAAGCTGCTTGGGCGACGTGGGTCGCAGCCATTTTACTTACTCCACATGTTCTTCAATCATTGGATTCCTTTTTGGGAACTAAATGGAAAGTATAAGCAACATGACAATAAGATGGTCTTCATATACCTGTTTTAACTAGAAATTCAAAATCTGTTTCTGCAATTTTTAATTTAATTGGACCAAGATGACGAGGTTTCGAAAGGGCAGAATTCATTTAGTTTCAATGCGGTGAGCCGTTTGGTGCTGCACTGCTTCAGTGTAATTTGGTTCACAGGTAAATGCAGGAAATTCAGTTAAAGTTTTCAAAAGTTATGGTCAGAAACTATTATTTTAAGCGAAAACACATGGCAAAAACCAGAAGATCGAGTAAATAATAAAAATTTTGCGCAAATAATTGGTGTTGAAATCAACTATTTCAATCATCAATTATTTTAGAAATTGTTTCCCTCTGAAGAGAAACTAGTACATTTGACAAATTGGATGGAAAAGCGTGCAACTATTCACGACGCCACATATGACAATCCTATTATGCAGGGCTGCGCACTCCTTATACACTTAAATCACTTTTGTTTTGGTTATTTTTAAAAGCAGGCTGGCTCAATATCTTTTTTGGTGGAAATAAAAACTTACTTCACCTTTTTGCCCACCGTTTCGCTGTTTTAGTTTTGCCCTCAAATACGGGACCAGATAAAAATTTACAGTTTGAATAAAAAAAAATAATTTTGGAAGTACTCCCATATGCCCTCATATATAAATACAATTCATATGAAAGTACCTGAGTTTCTTATGAAAGTGCAAAACCAAAACAATTTGGTATGAAGCTCAGGCACTTCCATATGAAATAGAAATTTACACTAACAAATTTACATTGCAAAATTTTTTTAAAATATTGAGGCACTGAGAAAAATTTATGTTCAAAATTGAATGTAGTTACTCGAATTTAAATGAACAAAAAAGGAAAACATATGGGAGTGGAATTTTTAAGAATTTTATTCATAAAACCAAGTCTTATAAGAAACACAAAAAGGTCTAAATGAACATAAGCTTATTTCAAAAAGCCAATTAAAATGAAGCTAAGGTTGGTTCAAAACGGTCCGAAACATAGATGATCTCAACCATAACTAGTGCACCTGGGTATAAAAATAGACTTGTGGTCTCAGAAAAGTCGCAAGATATTAGCAAGGACTATTCCTTGATATGCCAAAAAAGATACGAGCTTATTTCAATAGGTATCGTTTAGATAGCGACAGAATGAAATTTGATATACTAATTGGCATAGAAAATTTTGCTACCGAAAATGTGTGGAATCGAGAAGTAACCACGCCCAACTTCTATATGTATTTAAATACTTTTTCAAAATCTCTAATAGTTCTAAATTTAACTTGCAAATTGTCCTTTTAATAGCTTTAAGTGAAACCTTTATAAATGTGGGATCTGGATCGGTGTCATCACCAATCAATCCACCAGGTTGCCCAAAGATAGCAACCCGTGCAAAGTAGAAAGAGTAGAAGAGAGATAGGCAAGCGTCGGTTGAAGCTAAGGCAATTAGCTGAATCGTAAGAGTTGGTCGTTGCGAAGCGCGTGTGTTAACGCAAAAGTATAGTTGTGCCGATAAGTGTAGTAACACATGAAATTCATACTAATATTAAACTTTTATTAATTATATTAACTTTAAACAATAATATGTAAACTATTATTCATTCTAAATAAACATTTAAATAATTAACGTGGTGCATATATAATATGTCCTACATAAATATGTTTGAAATGTAGTTTGTTACCGACATTATATTCACGAGGATCCCCGCACACCCACATTTGTTATAATTGTCGAAATTGTGCTGCTTGAGTTACATAGCTAAAATTAGCAGGAGGAGTCTCAGCAATTAAAAAACGAGTTAATTCTTAATTAGTTGAATCCATTAACTTTGTATAACCTATCACGGCCTGAACTGTTCCTGCTTGGAACCGGAACCGTTATTTAAAACAAATAAAATTTTTTTTTACAATATCTTCAAAAAAATAAAGATTTTTTTTGTGATTTATTTTGTTGCGTTGATCTTCCGACAGGGTAGTAAGCTGATTTTTGTTGGAACGATTTTCCGTCATCCCTTGTCAAGTTTGGTTTTGTGACAAACCGGTTTCGGCGTTCTGCCATTTTCAATGCCTAGTTTCGTTCTGGTCTGTGTCTATCCGCTGCGTTGTTTTTATAGTCCGTGGGTGCTGTGCAGGTAATGTCAATCTATGTGGTCGTGGTAGGTAACGTTAATATGCGTGTGTGTGTGCGCGGTATTGATACGTCCGAATTGTTATCTGCCCCAAGGGTTGTTTTTGTAGGTATGTAGACATACCGCTTGTTAGCTAAGCGGTAGGTTGAGGTAGGTAGAAATCGGTGATTTTTGCAGTTTGGTTCATATTTCGTTTTTGCTTGTTCATTGTTACGTGTTTGGTTGCTGTACCTGCTGGCTTGTGCTGTTTTTTGTAAACTAGTTTTAAGGGTTCAAATATTTCGTCAGAGATAGTGTTGGTTTGTTCGTTTATGATCCTGCCGTCAAATGTTTTTAACTTGTATATCTCCATGTTCTCAAGTACATTAAGCCGCTGGACAAAACTGAAGATAAGGTAAAAACTGCGCAAATTACCAACGCGCTAAGAACAACGCTGCGGCAAAACTATTTCCGGTTCAACAACAAAATATATAGACAGACAAACGGACTAGGAATGGGTAACCCAACATCGGCCATTCTCATGGAAACATTCATGCAAAACTTGGAAGGAAAATATATACAGGAGTTAAAAACCAAGTTAGGCGTGGCATTCTACGCTAGATACGTGGATGACATCATATGCATCCTAAATGACGATAACGAAGAGCAAATACTAGAGTTCCTCAACAGGCAACATAGCAACATAGAGTTCACAATGGAAGTAGAAAAAGATGGAATAATGAACTACCTGGACCTAACTATAGGGATTGACAAAATAACAAATAGGTTCAACTACGGCATTTATAGAAAACCGACTGCCACGGACACCATTATACACTCTACATCAAACCATCCGCAACAGCACAAAAATGCAGCATTGAGGCACTTAGTGGATAGGCTTCAGAGAACGCCGCTCACACAGGAAGCATACTGGAGAGAGCTTAATACAATATATAACATAGCGGCGAATAATGGATACAAAAAAGCACTTGTGGATAAACTCAGAAGTAGCCATGGAACACAAAAAAGAGTAAACGTAGAGGAAAATCCAATGGTTTGGACGGCAATGACATACACTGGAAAAGCGACGTACAAATTAGCAAAGTTCTTTAAAAGATATAACATCAACACAGCATTCAGAACATCTAACAACGTCGGACAACAACTAAGAACCGACACTAATTCTGATGACCCATTCAACAGACACGGAGTGTATAGGCTTACTTGTGAATGTCAATACAGCTACATAGGACAAACAGGAAGAAAAATAAGCACACGATTCCGAGAGCATATCAGGGACTACAACAAAAAAACACGAAAACCCACCATAATACCAGAATCTAATTTCGCGAACCACATGTTTGAGAACAACTGCACCCCAGCTAACATAAAAACAACGGCTCGAATACTTCACGTACAAGGAAAAGGCCGGCGGCTTAATGTACTTGAGAACATGGAGATATACAAGTTAAAAACATTTGACGGCAGGATCATAAACGAACAAACCAACACTATCTCTGACGAAATATTTGAACCCTTAAAACTAGTTTACAAAAAACAGCACAAGCCAGCAGGTACAGCAACCAAACACGTAACAATGAACAAGCAAAAACGAAATATGAACCAAACTGCAAAAATCACCGATTTCTACCTACCTCAACCTACCGCTTAGCTAACAAGCGGTATGTCTACATACCTACAAAAACAACCCTTGGGGCAGATAACAATTCGGACGTATCAATACCGCGCACACACACACGCATATTAACGTTACCTACCACGACCACATAGATTGACATTACCTGCCACAGCACCCACGGACTATAAAAACAACGCAGCGGATAGACACAGACCAGAACGAAACTAGGCATTGAAAATGGCAGAACGCCGAAACCGGTTTGTCACAAAACCAAACTTGACAAGGGATGACGGAAAATCGTTCCAAAAAAAATCATTTTTTTTGTGCTTACTCAATTTCAAAAAGAAAATCGCAGTGTGCAGATATTTTTGGAAAGGTATTGTGATATACCCTTTCGTATAAAAAATAATTTGAGTACCACTGTTATTATGCCTATTGGCGATATTTTAACTTTTAACAACTTAGTTCAGCACAGCGGTTCACTTTCTGTATTGAACAAAATTAAGATGAAATATTTCCTCTGAAAATTTTGAATTTAAATATCAATCGATATTTAAAATTTTAATCTGAAATCATTCCTAAAAATACAAAATCGAATATTAATATTGTAAATAATGGCTCCATGTACAAGGTGGCGCAAAAGTAATCCTCCTATCAGAAAATGCTATAAATTTTGCGATTGGCCCCTAAAGTCAGTTCTGTTTTGATATTTGTGTAGTAAACACATGCAAAGTACACTTTAATAAACAATGTTATGCTACACTGCTCCAGAACGCGGAATATTGCTGACTATTTATTTGACCAATAATCGGTCGGGGCCAAACGGTTACTGTGAATGGTGAGCGCTACAGAGCAATGATCAGCGAGTTCTTTTTTTGCCGCAACTTGATGTATTGGGATTGGAAAACATGTGGTTCCAACAAGACGGTGCAACAGCACACACTGCACGTGCCACAACCGATATGGTGAACATCGGAAGCTTACTTTTGCGCCACCTTGTAGAACCTTGATTTGGAATGGTACATTAAATAAAATAGAATGGAAAAACAATAAAAACGCAAAAGTTCTGTTCTCTTCCATAATTTTTACAAAGACTTTCTATTACAAGTAATTAGTAATAGAATAAAAATTTTAATTTTTTTTCGTTTAATCAGTGCATTAATTTCATCTTTATTTTTTTATTTTTTGTTTAATAAATAATTGTTTTTACAATAGTTATAAAGTGGAAATATAAATTGATCGATACACTGTCTGTATAATAATATTCATTGCATTACTGACTTCTTTTACATTTAGTTTTAGGATTTACATTTATAAAAATTATCTGAATGCTTAGTTTTTTACTTTAATAAATAAATAAACAAAGGCAAAATAGTATGCGGCACACTAAAATGCTAGGAACTTTGTTATGGTTTTTTATTTTGTTTATACTAGTAGTATTTGCTTATTAATATAAATAATTTATTATCGTGACACGTCTATCATATACGCAGGTAAAACATACACGGTACGTGTCCAGTTACACAATATTATGTGGTAATTATAGCTACATTTTTTTTGCAGCGATGCATTAAGCTTTACACATCTCTTGATTGCATTTTATTTATTTATTTTAATGCTTAGCTGGAACTAATGTATAATTTATAATACGTAAATTGATATACATGCGTATTCGTGAACGTATGTGGCTATGATGACTAACTTTGCATACATATTATTCGCTTATTATAAGATTATATACTACTTTGACTTTTTATATGTTAATCTAGTTTTTAAATATTAAACTAAGTTTCTTATGTTTTAATGTTTCAAAATAGGAACTATGTGTATATATCTTGTATTATTACCATTATTTGCGAGTATTCTTTGCTTTATTAGTTGTTTTGTTATTATTTTCCTTTTATCACTCAATTAGGTATTTCACTACAGGTTGTCCTTCGTCATCCGAGTCCCTTCTATGTCTTGAGATGGGTTAAAAATTGCCTCCGGGTTATAAATTATAGTTTCTTCGTCATAGTATCTGGAAATATTAGAAAATAGATACAAAAGTTTTTTTAGGAATATTTAAAGAAGAAATTGCTCTCCCGCACACGGGCGATTAAATGAAATATTCATACGAAATGTAACGTTTAGACAATAATAACAGCCACCTTATTTAAAATCGCCATGACTTCTTAGTGTGTGTGCTCATAGGTCTTTGTAAAAAGTTTTCCAGACAGGTTGAAGCCCATGAGTAAGTTTTAAATTTATACTAAGTCAACGTCATATAAATGTAAGCGGGCAGTTACGTTTTAAATAAATCGAATTTGGTTTTAAGTTTTTGGAAGGGTAACAAGAGCACACATTATTTTTGTGTTTTAGGCGTTAGAGTCATACGTAATACGTTTATTTTTAAATGTATAAGTTTCTTTATGGATATGGTGCAAAGAAGGGTCCCTACTGGACCATGCTGAGTATTTTTGGCAAATACATTTTGCTTTTAGAATTAACAACAAAAGGAAATAAGAAAATAATAAAAGTTCTTCTGAAGACATTTTTATTTATTAGCCAGATAAGCATCTATTGCTACATGTGAAAACTACTCTTACCATAGAACTTAAGATAATTTTTTTTTAAATATACGTCTTAAATTTCACATCAAAAACTGGTCTAAACTGGCCAATTTTAATGTTTTAGGGCAACTATATTTTGGCCGTTGAATAATAAACACAAACACCTTTTCATCACTAACAAGTAAAATCTGTTTGTAACCGGTAATTTTGTACCTGGAGGATTATCTAACCGAAAATCGTAACTATTGGCAATGCAGTTTATGTAACCGCGGTTCTAGCGTACATGGCAACACTGTCAAAAACCAACAATGCGTAATAGAGAATAAAATGCAAACGCGAACGAACTTCGTGTAAAAATGTGCTTATATTGTTTGCTAATTCTAGTGAACTAGTATCTGTACAAAATTTGAGGTATTTACAAAACACGAGAAATTTTTCGCGGTAACGCGATGTACCACTTATTTTGGTGGTTACGAAATTGAACTGCAACCTAAGCCGGCAGAATAACAAAAGTGTGTAAAAGTTTCCAAACTATTTATTTGCCGGTAAAGCGAAGGTTGTTACCATACTAGAATTGGGGCGATAATGTTTTTTGTTTTCATATTTTATTACAAAAACAATACAATTGTTTCGGCACTCGTGTGGCGCCTTCTTCAGTTGGAAGCCTTCAACTAGCCATTGTCTAACATAAAACAAAGTAACAATCTCAATACTAAACAAACATTGTAATTATTCATGAAACGAACTCAAGGCCAAGAATAATAATTTTTCACATTTTAATTTTTATGAAAATTATTATAGCTTTTATTTTTTTTAATAATCATTTTTTAACTAATTATTAAAAGTTGTTTTAATTGAATAGAGTAGGAAAAATTTTTAGAGACAACCGCCATAGCTTTTTTATAGATCCATTTTGGAAGCTGCTAGGCTTCTTCATCAGAGAAATTTTGGCACGCATTGATAACCATTAAACTAACAATACGCTGGTTTTGAGGTCACTGAAACTGCTAATTCTATTCTTCTTTTACCATATTTAGTAGTCCCGGCCGGTAGTACAGGCCGTAAAATCAACAAAAACTGTTGGTACAAAAAAAAAAAAGCAAGCATTTTAATATAATAAGATTTAAAAGCAATGAGCGAATATGTAGTAATATGACAATAACAATATTAAGTTATACATAAGTTTATTGACAGCTGCAAAAAGACTTGAATATAGTGGCCCAATATCCTCATTAACAGCAACATTTTTATTTATACTAGTATATCCCGTGGTCGAAATTCGACCACCTTAAATTAGTTTAAGTTATTAAATCCTCTGTTCATATTTTTTAGCACTGCCGAGAGGCCGAAATATTTGAAAAATGTTTGTTCTTGAAATTAATTATATATAGTTGAGTAATTTACGGCCGCTCTCATAAAAGACGGTTCACACTAAACTGCGGGTAATTTGACAACTAACCGAAAAACATCAGTCCATTAAAGACCGGTAATCATTAATAGAAAATGGCAAAAACAGTCCTCAGGAATGTTTGAAAGTCCACCATCAGAGCCACCACTCTTTCAGATTCGGTCAATATTTCAATAAAAAAAAAATTGCATTTGATAGACATATACCAACAACATAGTTAGACTTATAACATAGATAATGGTTACTTTAACTCAATGTGCTAAGTGAGTGAAAATATGTCCACCGTTTGGACATGGTTGCCATATTGTAATTTTTTGGTTATTAGTATACAGGCAGTGCTTTTTGTAATCCGTTTACCGGGAAAAAATTACAAATTCAATTTAGCAATTCCGACTCAACGACGCACCTTCCTATTTGGATTCTGATTTCTTTTTGATCTAAAATTTTAAATTATAAAGCGGCCATGGCTGCTTTGGAATCCCGTTTTAATATTGGAGTTTTATGAACAGTAAAAATTTACATTTTATTATAAACACTTAGGGTTTTCAGGATTTTAGGATGCATCTAAATACCTGACCGAAAATAGAGGCCATGAATACCTTTTAATCCCATTTTAATTATTCAATTTTACAAAAAAAAGTAGAAGTTTGATTGCGCATGAAAAAAAAATTTTGTTTAATTATTTCAACTGGGGCCATTATGGGTGTTTTTGAACCTCATTTTTATAATCGAGTAAAAATTTTAGTTTTGCATTATTGTTTGCAATAAAACGTGCGAGATATGTTGAAAACAAATATTTTACGATGCATCTAAATAACCGAAAGAAAATAGTGGCCATGAATTTCATTTTCATTATAGAATTTTACAAAAAAAAAGAAGTTTGATCGTGTTTAAAAAAAAAATTTAAATTATGAATTATGTGAACAGCAGGGACTTTGGATGCTTTTGAATCTCATTTTTATAATATAGTTCTATGAAAAAAATTAAGCTTTTATCTTTAGAACTATTGCTTGCAATAAAACGCGCGAGATATGTTGAAAACAAATTGGTATTTTTTTTTTTAATTTGCTAGAGTGCAGTATAGGGGAGGACAACTCTCGCTCAAAATTAAATTGGACAGACTGACCGACGCCGTCTTAATACTTAATGAGTAAGAGAATGAAAATATTTCAAACTTTTGGAGGGCAAATGAAATATGAGTTAGACGCACCGACACCACTACTTTAACTCAATATGCTCAATGAGTGAGAGAATGAAAATATTTCACCGTTGGAGTGTGTCCACATATACATATTTTGATTGAAAATGAATTTAGCGTTTATTTTGAAGCTACTTAAAATTCTCACTATGAGCATGACGCCGGTTTCCATTTTAGTTTTTTTGTTTTGGATATACAGACAGTGCTGTCAATTTAGCAATTTTCCTGGCTTCTGGATCTGGCTTTTTGGAAACCCATTTAGCGGGGGAAAATTACAACTTCTGGGTTTTTTTCTTAACCACAATTTAGACATGTATAAAGACATTTCATATTGACTTTTATAGGGTTTCAATAATAGCTTGTGATATATATGTATATGACCTGAACTTATTATTTCTTATGACTGTGCATATAAGTTTACCTTAAGCCCTATATCAATCAGAAAAAAGTAAATTCTTTAAAACAAATTTATAAAACTATGTAACTCTGTGAGTATTTATCAGCAAAAAAATTATTTTTAAGAAAATATTGCTGTAGAAACTTAACAAATTCAAGTCAAGGTAAGAAATTCAATTTCATAAATAAAAAAAAATTATTGTTCGGAACCTGGGCTCGAGCCATGAAACGCACGCGTCTCACTCGAGACTCGTATGCCTACTTCAGAAAATATTTCCACCATTAGGAGTGTACATATGTACATATCCATATGGCTTTTGAAAATGAATGAAGCGTTCATTTAGAAGTTCCACAAATTTCTCAATATGAGCATGACGCCGGTTTCCATATTGGCCTTTTTTTTATATACAGGCAGTTTTCTCAATTTTTCTTTACATCTGGTTTTTTTGAAGTGAATTTGGGGGGAGAAAATTACAATGAAATGGTGGTTGTCTGGCTTTTTTCATTAACCATAACCTAGACATATTTAAAACACATTTCATGTTGATTTTTAAGGAAGGTTATCATCTTAACTGGTCGAGTTTAGTCTATATATGTAAGGATTCGGGTTATACGAGGTGTGTTCAAAACGTATCGCGAATTTCGAATTTTCGCTGGTTACGTATATTCGAATTTCGAATTTTTTGTGGCGTTATGTTGGTACTCATGTCTCTCACTTATGCCGACAAGCTCGGCCATTTTGAATGTTCAGTTAATTGTTGACAGCTGCTTTGCTTGCACGTGTTTTGGATCGTCTTCGATTTTTACCTATTCAAAAAAATGGATCAAAGAACCTGTATCAAATTTTGTGTGAAAAACGAAATTAAGTGCGCGGATGCATTCCGAATGTTGACTGTGGCATACGGAGAAGCTACCTTGGACCGAAGCAACGTTTATCGGTGGTACAAAATGTTCTCAGAAGGCCGAGAAGATGTGCAAAGAAGAACAAAAAGTGGCTTTTGCACCACGATAACGCCCCTGCTCACGCATCGTTGCTTGTGCGCGACTTTTTGGCCAAAAACAACACACTAATGATGCCGCAGCCACCGTATTCCCCAGATCTGGCCCCCTTTGACTTTTTCTTGTTCCGTAAACTGAAGAGGCCCATGAAAAAACACAAAATTCCCGATACATTTTGAACACACCACGTATGTCTGCCCTTTGACAAATTAAAATATTTGAAGAAGAAAATAGTTATTACTTCAGGAAAATTAACACGATTCCTAACCACTTCGTAAATAGAAAATTGAAGAAGCCACAAACTGTGTTTTCGCCTTTTTGTATTTTAAATATAGGGTCTAACAGCCATTCTGTCTCATCGGAAAACCCCGATAGAAATAATGAAAATTATTAAAAATATCGACTGAGTTCCGCGTTCCGACGAAATTGGGTTGTGATATATAATATTATTACATATGGTCTACATATATGTTTACCTTAAGTCAAATATTATTGAGAAAAAATGTAATTTCTTAAAAAATTCAGGAAGCTATGTAAGTATTTTTTTTAAGTATTTTGTTTCGATAATGTGAAAACATTTTCTGGCGTTTTTTTTTGCAAAAATTTGATTTTTTAACCCCAATATAGAGGTCATACACAGAAAAGTATTAGGTTAAAAATATAATAAATTAAAAAAAAAATAAATAAGAAGTTTTCTAATTAGTTGCTGGATGCTGGGGCAGTATGTGGGGCGTAATACGAGGTGTGTTCAAAAAGTATCGCGAATTTTGTGTTTTTTCAAAAATTATTTATTTATTCATGAATATCTATTTTGTCCCCTTCAAAGTAATCCCCATGAGATATTATACACTTGTGCCAACGGGTTTTCCAATCTTCGAAGCACTTCAAAAAATCATTTTTTTGTATCTTGTTCAGCTCCTCCTTCGATGCCGTCTTTATCTCGTCAAGAGAAGCGTAACGTCGTCCTTTCATGGGCCTCTTCAGTTTAGGGAACAAGAAAAAGTCACAGGGTGCCAGATCTGGGGAATACGGTGGCTGCGGCATCATTAGTGTGTTGTTTTTGGCCAAAAAGTCGCGCACAAGCAACGATGCGTGAGCAGGGGCGTTATCGTGGTGCAAAAGCCAATTTTTGTTCTTCCACAAATCCGGGCGTTTCTGGCGAATTGCTTCGCGCAAATTGCGCATAACTTGCAGGTAATATTCCTTATTGACCGTTCTTCCCTGTGGCAAGAACTCATGATGCACCACGCCCCTGCAATCGAAGAAAACTGTCAGCAAAACTTTCACATTCGACCGAACTTGGCGCGCTTTTTTTGGTCTTGGTTCGTACGGCAGCTTCCATTGAGATGATTGAGCTTTGGTTTCCACGTCATAACCATAAACCCACGATTCGTCACCATTTATGACCCTCTGGAGCAAATTTGGGTCGTCGCGGACAGAGTTTAACATCTCATTAGCAATGTTCATGCGATGCTGTTTTTGGTCACAATTGAGCAATTTTGGTACGAATTTCGCGTAAAAATCGAAGACGATCCAAAACACGTGCAAGCAAAGCAGCTGTCAACAATTAACTGAACATTCAAAATGGCCGAGCTTGTCGGCATAAGTGAGAGACATGAGTACCAACATAACGCCACAAAAAAATTCGAAATTCGAATATACGTAACCAGCGAAAATTCAAAATTCGCGATACTTTTTGAACACACCTCGTATATAGGCCAGTCGACGCACACAATACGCACAAGGATGAACGAGCATCTTAAGTATGTTAAGAGCATCGAACCTAAAAGTGGAATAGCTTAAAATGTTCTTTTGAACAAACACGCATTAATTGAAGACGATTTAAAATTATTCAAATCTGAATCAAACGTTAATACATTGAATATTTTAGAATCTTTGCATATTTATGTATACAAAAATGTTGGATGTAAGGTATATTGGCCAACTGTATTTAAGTCTTTTTGTACCTTTCCAATAAACTTATGTATTACTTTGTAATGTTACTGTCGTATTACTGCACAATCGCTCATTGCTTCTAAGTCTTATTATATTAAATTGTTTGTTTATTATTACTTTTTGTTTTATATTAGACAACGGCCATTTGAACGCTTCCAACTGAAGAAGGCGCCACGCGAGTACCGAAACAATTGTATTGTTTTTGTAATAAAATATGAAAATAAAAAACATTAAGTGACGAAAAGCTGTTTGTGTTTATTTACTACTAGTCAAGTCAATTAGCACTCAAAATTTAATATTTAACTCATTTATCGTTAAACATATCGAAATATAGCAAAGTCCCAGCGAAACCAGAGCCCTTCCCCTTTCTTTTGATAACCATATTGTATGTATGACCTATATACCAAATATCATTGGTATAGGTCAAGTATACTCAGAGTTATATAGAATAGAAAAATATCAAAAAGTAACGAGTCCTAGGAGGCCCCGAACCCCAATTTTTCAAAAGGCTTAGCCTATACTTCCTACAAGACTGTTAGTAATCTGCTTACTAAACTTCATCAAAATCCGTTGCGCCGTTCTTACCAGATTGATTAAAAAATACAAAACATTGGATATCCAAACATTCCGTTTTATAATACAAGTACCTATATCTCCATAACCATATGAAATATTATGACGCGTGAATCTTGTTATTTATTCTATACTGCTGAGAATAAGTGTTCAATTTCGTAGAGATCGGTTTGTCAGTTTAGAGATGAAATACTCGCAAAACACACCCACTCACAAACTTACGCATTTGCTTATGCAAGTTAATACCACATACTCGGAAATTTGGCACCAAAACTGCCCACATATAAATATGTATGTAACTTTCATACGACAACAGTATACAATTCTGCGTAAACATGCGACCTACATTTAAGTCGTTACCCCACGACATATGACACAATACGCGCAATCGCTGACTTTGCGTTACCATTCTTATGAATGGACAGAAATGCAATAACAGCAAGAATACGCGGAAGTACGCAATCGCTGACCGTGCATTACCATTCTTGTGCATGGACAGAAATACAACAACAACAATAGTAATCACCTGGTTAACCAACGTGACTTCTTCTTCTTTAAATGGTCATCTAACGGCCTGGGCGATTTTGACCGTCCAACATAGCTCGCTAGTCGTTTCTTCGTTGCGCCAACTGGCGCCAATTGGAAACACCGCGGGATCGCAAATCGGTCTCCACTTGGCCCTTCCATCGGAGTGGTGGTCTCCCTCTTCCTCTGCTTCCACCGGCGGGTGCCGATAAGAATACCTTCTGGGCTAGCCAGCGAAGCCGCTGTGTTTTAATTCGCTGAACTATGTCGGCGTCTGCATAAAGTTCATACAGCTCATCATTAAATCTTCTTCGGTACTCGCCGTCGGCAACGCGTAGAGGCCCACAAATCTTTCGAAGAACCTTTCTCTCGAATACCCCCAGAGCGGCCTCACCAGATGTTGTTAGTGTCCACGCTTCTGCACCATATAGCAGGACGGGTGTGATGAATGACTTATAGAGTGTTATTTTCGTTCGTCGAGAGAGGACTTTACTTTTCAATTGCCTACTCAGTCCGAAATAGCATTTGTTTGCAAGAGTCATTCTTCGTCGGATTTCTAGGCTAACATTATTGTTGGTGTTAATGGTGATTCCCAGTTAAACGAAGTCCTTTACTATTTCGAAATTATTGCTGCCAACAGTGGCTTGGTTGCCAAGGCGCGAATGCGCTGACTCTTTGCATGATGACAGAAGGTACTTCGTTTTGCCCTCGTTCACCACCAATCCCATTTTCTCCTCTTCTGTTTCTAATTTGGAGTAAGCAAAAGTTACGGCGCGGTTGTTAAGGCCAATGATATCAATATCGTCAGCATATGCCAACAGTTGCACGCTTTTATAAAATATTGTTCCCGCGCGGTTAAGTTCTGCAGCTTGTATTATTTTCTGCAGCATTAAATTAAAGAAATCGCACGATAGGGGGTCACCCTGTCTGAAACCTCGTTTAGTTTCGAACGGCTCGGAGAGGTGCTTCCCAATTCTGACAGAGCTTGTGGTGTTGCTCAAGGTCATTTTGCATAGCCGTATAAGTTTTGCGGGGAAACCAAATTAAGACAAAGCGGCATATAGGCAGCTGCTTTTCGTGCTTTCGAAAGCGGCTTTAAAATCAACGAAGAAATGATGTGTGTTGATTCTCTTTTCACGGGTTTTTTCCAAGATTTGGCGTATTGTAAAAATTTGGTCGATGGTAGATTTACCAGGTCTGAAGCCACACTGATAAGGTCCAATCAGTCTGTTCACATCAGGCTTCAGTCTTTCGCACAATACGCTTGATAGGACCTTATATGCGATATTCAAAAGGCTGATTCCGCGATAGTTGGCGCAGTTTGCAGGATCGCCCTTTTGTGGATTGGGCAGAGAACACTTAGATTCCAATCTTCAGGCATGCATTAATCCAACCATATTCTGCATAGAAGCTGATGCATGCGCCTGACCTGCTCCTCGCCTTCGTGTTTGAATAGCTCAGCAGGCAAACTATCAACGCCAGCTGCGTTATTGTTTTTTAATCGGAATATTGCTATTCGCACCTCATTATAGTCGGGTTGTGGAACGTCAATTCCATCATCTTCGATTGTGGGCTCGGGTTCGGCAACTTCTCTGGTTTCTTGCTCAGTTTCTCCATTTAAAAGGGCAGGGAAGTGATTTCTCCATATTCTGAGTGCTCTCTGAACATCGGCCACCAGGTCGCCGTTCTCATTCTTACAAGAGCCCCGGGTTTAAAACCTTCTGTCAGTCGCCGAATTTTTTGATAGAATTTTCGGGCATTATTCCCGTTGGCCAGCATCTCAAGTTCCTTTTTTCACGCTTTTCTGCCTCTTTTTTTTTTTTGCCCGGAAAAGCCGCCTCGCTTCCCTCTTCAACTCGTGGTAGTGTTCACACACACTCCTCGTTGCATTCGATCTCAGCGTTGCCTTGTAGGCTTCGTCCTTTCTTTTCGTTGCAGCGCGGCACTCTTCATCATCATACCAGTTGTTTCTTCGCGTTCGCCGGAATCCAATTACTTCTTCGGCTGCGGTACGGAGTGCTCCTGAGATATGATCCCACTGCTCATGCATTCCACTAGGTTGAATTGTGCTCTCGGAGAGCAGGTGTGAGAGGCGATCTGCGAAATAATTGGCGGTCTGTTGCGATTGCAGCTTTTCGACGTCCAGCTTTCCCTGCGTTTTTTGTTGCGCCTGTTTTGTCGTACAGAGGCGGGTACGAATCTTGGCTGCTACTAGGTAGTGATCACAGTCGATGTTAGGTCCTCGCATTGTGTGAACATCTAAAACGCTGGAAGCATGCCGGCCGTCTATCAAAACGATAGCCATGTAGCCTGATGGATCTTCTTGTGCATAAACCTAGTGCTGGGTATGACCATGTTTCGGGCACCGGCTAAGTAGATCAGCCTGAATCCATTTGGCGAAGTCGGATCGTGGAGACTGAACTTCCCGACAGTGGGGCCGAATACACCCTCCATACCCACCCTGGCGTTAAAAACGCCAAGCACGACTTTGATATCATGACGGGGGCAGCGCTCGTATGCTTCTTCCAGGCGCTCGTAGAATGCATCCTTTTCCACGTTGTCCTTCTCTTCCGTCGGTGCATGAGCGCAGATAAACGATATGGTGAAAAATCGTACTTTTATGCGGATTGCGGCGAGACGCTCGTTCACGGGTGTGAACGACAGTACTCGGTGACGGAGTCTCTCTCCCACCACAAATCCCACGCCGAATCTGCGCTTGTCTTCATGCCCACTCCAGTAGATGTTGCAAGGTGTTTTGATCGTGTTTCCTCGCCCCGTCCATCGCATCTCTTGTATGGCGGTGATGTCAGCTTTTGCTTTCCTCAGGACGTCAACCAGCCGGGCAGCGGCACCTTCCCCATTAAGGGACCGGAAATTCCAGGTATATGCCCTTATCTCGTAGTCCTTATTTCGTTTGCGGGTGTTGCCATCTAAAAAAGGGGTTCTCATATCAGAGGCTTTGTCGCTGAATTTCATTGGAACGTTGTTTTATGTGGTGGGTCCCAAACCCAACGCACAACCCGTTCCACGGGAAGTTGAATCCAGTTACAGGTTTGTATAGCAAGCCGCTTGATCCAAGACAGACGCCCGCTTGCAGCCGCACCACATGGTGATCAGACGCTGCTGTTTGAATGCCCCAGCAAGCCCTAAGCCGATTAAGTCGGAGTGGCCTTACCAGGTTGGCGCCTTCTCACGTTTAGCTCACCACCAAACAGGTGTTCGGTGGTTACCGAGAGAATACTTGGGCGCGAATCCCGGAAGTAGTGTGCTGTTTGAACCGCATGTAAAAGAATCGCTCTGGCCATTCCCAAGCAATGGCGATCAGAAACTTTCCCCACTTGCATGGACTTCTGCACAGGGCCCGATCATAGGATAAATAGAAGTAAGAAATATATTGTAATTGAGTAATTAAGTTGCATTAATATAATAAAGAACAACGAGTCGTCCAAAAAATTTGTTTTCTTAGTTTCTCACAAGAGAAACCAATAACTGGCGCCCAACGGACCAGTCGCTTACGTTTTCCGTAAAGTAGTCAAAGGCCCTCAAGCAGTGCCTCGCGATCCGTGCGTAAAATCGCCTAAAAGTGATACAAATAAGTGGCCCTAAAGAAGCGCCCCAAAGCAACGGACATTCTACCGGATAACTAGTGGCCCTCAAGAAGCGCCCCAACCCACTGGACAAGAATCCAAGAAACCCGGTGGTGAAGCTCAAAGGAACACAGCCAAGCCCGCAAAATAAGCCACAAAGGACTGCCCGTAGTAGCAATATGCAAAAAGGACCAACATCCTTGTTCGCCGCGGGACTATGAACGTAAGATCAGATAAGTTTAAGAAAAAATTTTTAAGATTTAAGTGAAAAAAAATAGATTGACACAAAATATTTGCATGTTCAGCTCCTTTTTAATCTTTTAGTAAACATTTTTTGCTAATTAATTGACAAAGCAATAGAAATAATAAAAATCTGAACTCTTTTTAAGTGAAGCTATAATGAGTAAAATTAAAATAAGTGAAAAATTAATATAGATAGATAAGTAAAATTGTTTTAAACTTTTAAGAAAAAAAGGTACAATCTTTTTAATAAGTGCACATTAAATAAACAAGTAAAAATAATAATTAAAAATTTTAGCAAGTGAAACTTTAATAAAATTTTAACTCCTTTTTTTTCTCAAAATTCCTTCAATAATTTGTCTTAATATTTTACCAACTTTTTTTTTTACCTTTTAGTGAAATTTTTGTTGTGATTGATTTGTTACGTTCATGAACAACAGGCTCGTACAGCCTATAAAATAAAAATAACCTTTAGGATAATAATAAAACAACTGCGATTCACCACAAAAGGGACCCTCCAGAGGTTGTTAAATTAAAATCACAAACTAAAACTAAGCTAAATATTAATTAAAATGACCCACAATAACTTGATAAGACCCCCTGTTCTAGGGAACATTAATGCACCCCGGCAGGAACAGCACCGCCACCACAACCTCCTGCCGATCCTATCCAACAGTTGGCTAACCCACTCCTGAATTCAGGAACCTTATAATGACTTAATGAGGGCGATCTTAGCCACTTACGAAAATAGAATGATTAGGGATGTTCTGCACACAACTCAGCAACCTATGGCCGATCAAATGATTGAGGATCGATTTAGGAATAACCTCGCCGACATGGACAAGGTACCTGACGTGGTTAGATCCTTGCGAGAGTTTGTTGGAAACCCAGCTGAGTTCAACAGCTGGAAGAAAGTGTTGAACGAATTTTAATAATTTATGAGCCATGCGCAGGCTCACCAAATATTTTGGCATCCTTAGTGTGATTCGCAACAAAATCGAAGGCAGTGCTGACGGGCACTAGAGTCCTACAATACCCCCTTAACTGGAAGGGTATTTCCCGATACCTTACCATGCATTACGCTGACAAGAGAGACCTTAGCACACTTGAATATCAAATGACCTGCTTAATACAAGGTCGGAAATCTGTGCAAGAATTTTATGGTGAGGTTTACTCACGCCTCTCACTAATACTAAATAAAATATCCTGCATGGAAATCAGCTAAGAGTGCATGCGTGTCCTCACACACACATACCGTGACAAGGCGTTAGACATCTATATCAGAGGACTATCAGGCGATCTATCGAGACCTCTCGGCATGAAAGAGCCGGCTGATCTGCCTCAGGCATTGCATTTATGCATCAAGTTAGAGAATCAAAATTTCAGGGCAGCTCATGCCAACAGCCAACAGTGCGGCTTGCCTAAACGGCCCACATTAACACCACCGATTTTCGAGATGCCATATCAGCAACGGCCCGCACTTCCACCAAAAAAGAACCCAATCAGCCATTCTACCTACACCTCGCCCATCTATCTCAATCAATTCCTACATTTACCCGATCTTCACAACAACCCCAATGCTAACAATTCCCCCAATACCAACAATACCAAAAGAATTCGAACATTCAAAATCCCAATTACGCTCTGCAACAACCCCCTAGACCCAACCAGTACAACAATCCACCGCCAAGGCCATTGCAGCCAAAGCCTCCCATACCTATGGACATAGACCATTCAACTCAAACAAGGAACATTAACTATATGAATAGGCCAGGGTATAATAATGTCGCATCAAACCCAAAATCAGTAAACAATATCGAAATAAGAACAGACCATTTTATGAATGAATAAACAGGAAAGCTCCGAAATCTATGCTATTCATACCCACAACTTTTTTCTGATCGGGATGAAAAATTAACGTACACTACCGCGGTAAAAGCCGAAATAAGAACTACAAACCAAGATCCGGTATATTCCAGATACTACCCATACCCAATGTCCCTTAAGGACGAGGTAGAAAAGCAAATATCAAAATTACTTGAGGACGGAATAATTAGACCTTCCCGATCCCCATACAATTCTCCCATCTGGATAGTGCCAAAGAAAGCTGATGCATCTGGCACAAAAAAATACAGAAGGGTAACAGACTACCGCAAATTAAATTTAATCTCAATACCCGACCGCTACCAAATCCCAGACACCAACGAAGTACTTTCACAGCTCGGAAAGACCAAATTCTTTACAGTTCCCGATTTGAAAAGTGGCTTTCATCAGATCCCTTTAGTTATATCCGATATCGCAAAGACAGCCTTTTCAGTCAATAATGGTAAATACGAATTTACCAGACTACCGTTCGGCCTTAAAATGCTCCTTCCATATTCCACCGAGCATTAGATGATATTCTTAGAGAATACATCGGAAAACTATGCTTTGTCTACTTAGACGATATTATTATTTTCGGTAAAGACGAAGACTCTCACTTGAAAAACGTAGAAATAATTTTCAGGACCCTACAAGATGCTAATATCAAAATTCAACTTGATAAATGTGAATTTCTCAAAGAAGAGGTCGAGTTTTTGGGATTTGTTGTTTCCAAAAATGGCATAAAAAAATCCAGCAAAAGTGATAGCAATTTTAGACTTGCCACCGCCTCAAACTATGAAAGAACTTCGATCCTTTCTAGGACTTTCCGGTTATTACCGACGTTTCACTAAAGACTACGCGAAACTCGCCAAGCCCCTAACGGTACTTTTGAGAGGCGAGGAGGGACGTATGTCCAAAAACCTTTCGGCTAAAATAAAGTTTTCTCTCGACAATAACGCAATGGAAGCTTTTAATAAATTAAAAAATTCCTTAGCATCCTCTGACGTCATGTTACACTACCCCTCTTCGAAAAGGACTTTCACTTGACAACCGACGCATCAAACCACGCCATAGGAGCAGTCATAGAGCAAGGTGGTAAAGCCTTAATGTTCATTTCCAGAACATTGACAAGGACCGTGGAAAACTACGCAACTAACGAAAAGGAACTCTTAGCCATAATATGGGCTTTAAAAACCTTTAGAAACTATTTGTATGGTTCAACCACAGTAAAAATTGTCACAGACCATCAACCCTTGACATACTCACTCAGTAGCAGGAACACTGACAGTAAACTAAAAAGATTGGCAGAATACAATTATGAAATAAAATACAAACCTGTCAGTACCAATATTGTCGCAGACGCACTTTCTCGACAACTACAACCAATAAATTCCTTGTCCTCAACCCAACATAGTGACGAAAGTTCAGCCCAAAATTTAATACCATATACAGAT
Source organism: Merzomyia westermanni (assembly GCA_949987695.1). NCBI lineage: Eukaryota > Metazoa > Arthropoda > Insecta > Diptera > Tephritidae > Merzomyia > Merzomyia westermanni. Next base: position 118,970,948 of record OX465292.1, on the reverse strand, counting down.
GCACCTATCAATGCATTCAAAAATCCAATTTTTATTTCTACTGGCGAAACCTCTTCATACCAATTCAAACTACCTTTTCCCACTTACCATAGACATATTATTATTGAAAGAGACTTTACAGAAGAAAGTCTCACCACATTGTTGAAAAGATATCTCAACCCTACAGTGACAAATTGCATAAAAACCGAAGACAAAATTTTAGGGAAAATACAAACCATTTACCAAACTCATTTTAGCAGGTACAAAGTACGGTATACCCGAAAATTCATTAGAGACGTTGCAAACGAATCAGAACAAGAAACGGAAATTATCAATGAGCATAATAGAGCTCATCGCAATCCCACAGAAAATAAAGCACAACTCTTAGGAAGATGTTACTTCCCACAAATGAACGCCAAAATAAAACGAATTACAAAACAGTGCAAAATTTGCTTAGAAAATAAGTATGAGAGACATCCTGTAAATCCTATCCTGAAACCAACTCCCATTCCTAATTACCCAGGTCATATCGTTCATATAGACCTATACCATACTAACAACAATGTAGTACTGACTGCAATAGATAAATTTTCCAAATATGCACAAGCAAAAATTGTACGCTCCAGAGCAACGGAAGATATAAAGGCCCCCTTAAGAAGGCTCTTGACAACATTCGGAATCCCAGAAAACATCGTTATGGACAACGAAAAATCCCTAAACGCAGCCCCTATAACCTTTATGCTAGAAAATGAAGAAAGTATTCAAAACTCCTCCATACAAAAGTTCAATAAACGGACAAATAGAACGGTTCCATTCCACACTTTTCGAAGTGCTGCGTTGCACCAAAGCGGAAATCACCCACACCGACTTTAAGGACCTCCTAAATGGAGCCATATTGAAGTATAACTATTCCATTCATTCCACTGTTCCGGAAGAACAGTAGGACCAAATCCAATAACAGAGAAGAAAATGTCCAAAATCTTAAAAATAAACAAGAAAAAAACTTACGACTTCAAAATAAAGATAGGACCGAGTTCAGGACATACAACGGTAACGACGTTATTTATGTAAAAATAAACACAAGACTAGGAAACAAACTAACACCCCGTTATAAAAAGGAAATAGTACTAGAAGACCAAGGCAACACAATTTTAGCATAATCTGGCCGCACCGTGCACAAAAGCCATATCAAAAAGTAAGTCACACTCTTTTTTTGCAGGATCCTACTTGCCCCTTGCAATGCGGAAACCCAAATTTTGGATTATACGACCAGTCCCATAGTAACAATAGACATAGGAACCGCGAAGGTGCAAACCGGAACATTTCGACTTATTCACACTATTGAACTCGACCAGTACGACTCCCTACTAGACAACATACACGCCACAATAGAACATACCATAACTAGGAAAAGCCGAAGTTCCCATTCCTTTCCCAAGAAGTAAAATCCATCCGATCCCTCCTATACCAGCTGAAACCCAGGAAAACCAAAAGAGCAATTGAAGCACTCGGCACAGCCTGGAAATGGCGTGCTGGATCCCCTGACCATGAAGATTTTAAAAAACTAAGCGATAAAGTAAATAATATAGTAAGTAATAATGACCAACAAGTAGTAATAAATAAATCTATTTTCGAAAGAATAAATAATTTAACTCATATTTCAAATACAATTTTAAGCGAAATAAATTCGGGCGATGCCCTTAAATTAGAAAGAGAAAACAAAATATTGAAAGAAATGTGAAATTCATTAAAGAAGAATTAATAAACATAGATTACTCAATACAATGGGCAAAAGCCGGAGTTATAAACTCATTTATATTATCAAATGAAGAATTAATTGTAATTGAAGAAGCACTAGAAAAACAAAATATGCCCTATCTAAATTTAATCGAGGCAATAGAATTTAGTCAAAATTAATAAAAGCCAAGGCTGTAAAACAAAGCCACAAAGCAATAAAACTAGAACACAAAAACTTAATAATTTGTAACAATGAAATATTTGGTGTAAGAGGTAGTTGTAAGCAAAATAGTAAAAGGGAAGTCATGTTAACCTCCTGCATACCAAACCTTTTAAAAGGGTATTCATCCAACTGCACTCTAAAAATAGTCACCATATGCCCACCATAGAAGAAATAATGCCCGGATTATTATTTATCAATAGTTACAATGAACCCTTGAAAATAGATAACAAAGAAGTCAATCTGAATGGTACATTTTTGATCAGGTTCGATAATTCAAGCTTATTAATTGGAGACAAACACTTTGTTAATAAAAATCAATTGTTTGCAAAGCCCCTACCAGCAATCGTCAAATCGACAAATGTTACAGCAAATCTCGAAGAAGTTCTTTCTTTGCAATACTTGAAAGAGCTCAATATAGCGAACATCAGAAAAAAAGATAATGTCAATTTAAAATACAAAATAAGCATTTTTACATGCTCTTCGATAACCACGCTATCACTGATTATCCTACTGGCCACAATGATTGCCAAAAAATTAAATTCTAAGAAGAAAATTAGAATAAACATTCAAGTCAATACCAGCAGTTCAAAAGGAAAGAGTGGGCTCTACCCACAAACGAAATGGGGGAGGAGTTAATACCACATAATCTGAAATTGGGCACCAAAACTGCCCACATATAAATATGTAACTTTCATACGACAACAGTATGCAATTCTGCGTAAGCATGCGACCTACATTTAAGTCGTTACCCCACGGCATATGACACAATACGCGCAGTCGCTGACCGTGCATTACCATTCTTGTGAATGGACAGAAATACAACAACAACAATAGTAATCACCTGGTTAACCAACGTGACTTCATAGGATAAATAGAAGTAAGAAATATATTTTAATTTAGTAATTAAGTTGCATTAATATAATAAAGAACATTGACTTCGAATCGTCCAAAAAATTTATTTTTTTAGTTTCTCACAAGAGAAACCAATACCTTATACTATCCAAAAAGTATAATGTATATTAAACTTAACAAATACAACTTTTAACAAAATACATTGTAAAAATATTCGTTGTTGTAGATATGATTTGGGAAAGGTTTCGTTAAACTGTTTCCTATGTGGTCTGGAAAAGCTGGAAAACAATTCTGAATAAGAAGTTTAAATATTATAAATAAGTGTAAAAAAAACTATTAAATCTATTCACTCTCATAACCCGTTTTTGGGGAAGCGCACACATCTGTTGGCATTTAGTTAGTTGCGAAATAGTGGATTTGTTTAATGTGTATTTACTTTCTGACACTTTCGATATACTCTTAAGCCTAAGAATAATAATTTTTTTGACATTTATAATTGTTTTGTTTCTTTGGCGTTTCGGCCGCTGTATATTTTTCCAAAAAATATATAGCATAAAGTATTGTCGGATCCAGAATTTCGCCAAGGGATGGTTCCGGAAATTTTTTACTCATCATTGGATAATTTTGAAGTTTCTTTCAAAAGTCAAGTCTGGATTTTTCAGTTGCGACTCTACTTAGAGGCAAAATGACAGAATTCATCGACTCCACTATACGTCTCCAACCTTTTAATACGTTTTGTCTTTTGGGCAAATTAAAAAATTCTTGAATTGTTCCAAATACATCTAATGCATTTTATATGCCAGGCACTTCACAAGCTGAAAAGCGGGTGTGAAGTCCCGAAATTGGTATAATTTGAACTATCACGCCATGCTTAGCGTACATAACACTGTGGAACAAATTCAGGTTAGCAAAAGTTAGGTCGATTCTGAGAGTGAGGGGTGAAAATAGAGGCTAAATTAGAGGACGCGTATCGCGGCGTTTGTTTATGTTCGTTCGAATTTTTTTTAATCGACCTTCGAACTTTGCAGTCAAATGCCGATTTTCAGCATATTTTTTGTATGGTTTTTTGGCTATAACTCGTCGACTTATTGATATTTTTTCAATCTGTTAAAACCAAATTATTGCTAGAGACCTGTGCAACAATTAAAATTAAAAAAAAAAACTTGATTTATAAAATTTTTGTAAAGCTTATGAAGCAAAATGTTGGACATTTTTTTTTCATGCTTTTTGAACATATTTTCCACAAAACTAAGTCTTTTTTCGTTCTGTTTGATCTATAATATGCTTCCCAATTTTTTCAGTGTTGGTTTTGAAGAAACATTGAAAAAGAAATTATAAAAATACGGGAAAAAATATAATTTTGAAATGTTAGTTATCAAAAGTTTTAAGTAAAAAAATTAAATACATTAATTCAAAACCAACACTGAAAAAATTGAGAAGCATATTATATGTAGATCAAACAGAAAGAAAAATTTTATAAATAAATAATTTTTTTAATTTTAATTATTGCACAGTGTAGGGTCCTTGCGATATAATGTTAATTATTTTATATTACTACGAATTTTTGTTCCTTTGAATTTGTGAATTTGAATTTATATATTTTTATTTAAGTTTCAATTGTTGGAATTATATTTCAAAATTTTTCTTTCTGAAGTTGATTAAAAAATATTTTTCAAACTAGAAACATTGGATTTCCATTTATTTTTTTAAAAGAGTATGTTTGCAGCTAAATTTCGCGATCCTGCCAACTAATTAACAAAGGGTATTGATACTCCAAAAACCAGCAAAACGTTTTACACGACCAACATGAAAATAAGGAAACTATAACTGGAAACTGCACAAAAAAGATATCAAGTTCTAATTCAGTTGCTTCATGAAGTGTAAGCGCATGTGCAAAGATCATAGTTGTCATTAACATCACAATCAACAAAATAGAGCAAATTAGCAACATCCGATAGCGTAAAAGAGCTGTAAATAATAAGTTAGTTGTACTGCATCAACGGCAGAAGTGGAAGTGACCCCTGTCTCGACTAGCATTTATCATTGTGATTATGTAACCAAATCAGCTTGTTCGAAGACACCATAGAAGAACACCACAACGCTAGCTGCAACAGCATTAATTACAATAACCTCAACATCAATAGAAATTTACAAATGTATGGTGAGCTGTATCTACATTAGTTTATGTTTAACATCTATTTATATATGTACGAGGTGTGTTCAAAAAGTATCGCGAATTTTGAATTTTCGCTGGTTACGTATATTCGAATTTTTTGTGGGCCGACAAGCTTGGCCATTTTGAATGTTCAGTTAATTGTTGGCAGCTGCTTTGCTTGAACGTGTTTTGGATCGTCTTCGATTTTTACCTATTTTTTTACCAAAATTGCTCAATTGTGACCAAAAACAGCATCGCATGAACATTGCTAATGAGATGTTAAACTCTGCCCGCGACGACCCAAATTTGCTGAAGAGGGTCATAACTGGTGACGAATCGTGGGTTTATGGTTATGACGTGGAAACCAAAACTCAATCATCTCATTGGAAGCTGCCGCCAAGTTCGGTCGAATGTGAAAGTTTTGCTGACATTTTTCTTCGATTGCAGGGGCGTGGTGCATCATGAGTTCTTGCCACAGGGAAGAACGGTCAATAAGGAATGTTACCTGCAAGTTATGCGCAATTTGCGCGAAGCAATCCGCCAGAAACGCCCGGATTTGTGGAAGAACAAAAATTGGCTTTTGCACCACGATAACGCCCCTGCTCACGCATCGTTGCTTGTGCGCGACTTTTTGGCCAAAAACAACACACTAATGATGCCGCAGCCACCGTATTCCCCAGATCTGGCCCCCTGTGACTTTTTCTTGTTCCCTAAACTGAAGAGGCCCATGAAAGGACGACGTTACGCTTCTCTTGACGAGAGAAAGACGGCATCGAAGGAGGAGCTGAACAAGATACAAAAAAATGATTTTTTTGAAGTGCTTCGAAGATTGGAAAAACCGTTGGCACAAGTGTATAATATCTCATGGGGATTACTTTGAAGGGGACAAAATAGATATTCATGAATAAATAAATAATTTTTGAAAAAACACAAAATTCGCGATACTTTTTGAACACACCTCGTATGCTTATATTTAATATTTATATTTTTATTATATTTAATGTTTTACTAAATTTGAATATTTCAAATAAAAACTCCCTTTACGGATTTGAAATTTTCTACGCTTGAATTTTAAAAGGTTCTAACTTCATTTTATTGTATTTGGGTTGAGAGTTCAAGTTTTCTGACCAATTTATTTTTAGTGCTATCTAACCATTTACCTTACTATTTTAAAAACAACGCTTTATTACGTTTCTCAGTATTCTCGGGTGTGATCTGTTTGTTTTCAACAATAGACGATTTAGTATATAAAATTGTTCATTATGTTTCGCTCGCCACAATGTGACACACATACACCTATACACACACATAACAATAATGACACTCTTCTTAACTTAGCAAATAGGGAAGAGAGGTTATCAAATCCATATGTCAATCGGAGTGGACAAGAAGCATGGTTTATGCATGCGGAAATGCAGTTTAGTATAAAAAACATAACACAAGACACAAAAAAATATGAGTATATTATTACTGTACTTCCGCAAGATGTAATCATGTCGATTTTAAATTTCATTCAAAATCCCCCCGATAGTAATAAATATGCGGCATTGAAGAACATTTTAATTGAAAGGCGTACATTAAGTAAAAATGCCAAATTAAATCACACTTTCTCTGATTCAGAAATGGGTGATCGTAAACCATCTGAATTTTATAGATCATTAGTACTACTTTCGGGTTCCAATTTTAGCCAGGACATGCTTAAAAAACTATGGAGGCGAAAGTTACCCAAAAATCTAAATGTGATTTTGACTAGCTCTAGTGCATCAAATATTAACGATTTGACAAAACTTGTTGACAATACTTAGGAAGCTATGAATAAATCCGAAGTATCAGTTATTAACGATTTTCAAAATTCTAAAGCTCAAAACCCAATTATTGACAACCTAATTAAAACAACTATTATGATGTGCGAAAATTTTCAAAAACTTTCGGTGGAATTGAGTTCTTTAAGGCAAGAAGTAAATCAAAATGCAAGATCTAGATCATATTGTAGGAATAATTACAGAAGTCCCTTTAGATATAGGTCCAAATCTCGGAGTAATCCAAAATGGGTTTTGTAGATTCCACTAGAAATTCGGAGATAGAGCTCAGAAATGTGAACAGCCGTGTGATTTTTCTCAACATAGAAACTCATCAAACTAAAATAATCTGTTGTTGCCGCGACAAACAACGGAAATTTAGTCATTTCTACGCGTCGCCTTTTTATTTTTGACAAAACAAACAAATTGAATTTTTTGATCGATAGTGGAACAGAAATATCAGTACTTCCACTGACAAAATTCCCTAACACAAAACATTCCTCAGATTTAATTCTTACGGCAGCTAACGGTTCAACGATTTCTACGTATGATAAAAAACATTTAAATATCAATTTAAGCTTACGTCGCTAGTTTTCGTACACATTTCTGATAGCTGATATAGCCAAACCAATTATCGGTGCAGATTTTCTATGTATATATGGCCTTTTGGTTGATATCAAAGGTAAGCGCTTGGTAGATCCAGTGACCTATCTCTCAGTTAACACAATTTCTTGTCTTTGTTATGTTTCGCTGCCTAAGGTTTTCGTTGTTGACAATAAATTTGCTAAGTTGTTGAAAGAATTTCCTTCTTTATTTTCTGAGCCAGATTATTCACAACCCGTTAAATATAAAACAGTTCATAGACTTGTCACTGAAGGAAATCTCCCATTTTGTAAACCAAGGTGTTTAGACCCTATTAAATTTAAAGTAGCTAAAACTGAGTTCGATTTTTTGGTAAAGACAGGGATATGTAGGCCTTCAATTCTTAGAAATTCAGCTGAAACTTTTCAGCGGTTTATTAATGAAGTAGTTAATGATTTAGCCTTTGTTTTTACTTATATTGATAATCTTTTAGTTGCAAGTGAAAATGAGGAACAACATTTCAAAGATCTTCGCGTACTATTTCATCGCCTCACAGAGTACGGTTTAAATATAAAACCAAGTAAATGTACTAAAACGGGAATTAGGCCTTCGGAAGAAAAAGTTTTAGCTATTCGAAATTTTGATCGTCCAAAATCTATTAAGCAGGCACAAAAATTGATTGGTGTGGTTAATTATTACCATCGATACATACCAAAATTAGCAGAATTTACGACAGTTATATATGATTTACTTAATAGGACTATTAAGAGGCGAGAAAATACTTTAATTTAGGACGACACATCTAATAAAGCCTTGGAATGCATTAAAGAAAAGTTTGCATCTGCGATATTGTTAAATCATTTTAACAAAGATGCAAAACTTTCTTTAAATGTAGATGCATCCAATACGGCAATAGGTGGTGTCATACATCAAACGTTTAACGATAAATCAGAACCGCTTGCATTCTTTTCAAAGAAACTGTCTCCATCCGAAATTAAATATAGTGCATTTGATAGGGAACTATTAGCCATTTATTTGAACATAAAACATTTTCGTTACCTTCTAGAAGGACGTCAATTCACAGTTTTCACAGATCACAAGCCTCTAGTATTTGCTTCAAATTCAAAAACAGAACGCAGTCCAAGACAAACTAGACATATGGAATTCATTCCACAATTGACGAATGATATAAGGTATATTAAAGGGCAAGAAAATGTTGTAGCCGACACATTATCTCGTGCGTTTGAAGTAGATGCAATTAAAAATTCAGATATTAATTTCAAAATTTTACAAAGTGAACAAATACAGGATAGTGAACTTGTTAGCCTTACATCTGAACAAACATTTCTAAATCTTAAAATGATTAAAATTCCTGTTCTTAATTTCAATATATGGTGTGAGGTATCAGGGGGAAAGTCCTAGACCTTTCATTCCAAACGGCTTACGAAAAATAGTGTTTGATATGTTACATGGGATATCACATCCCGGTACTAGAGCTACGCGTCGTTTGAGAGTTAGAAAGTATTTTTAGCCCAATATGAATAAAGACATCAACACTTGGTTCAAAGTATGTATAAGTTGTCAAAAATCTCCCGTAGTCAAAATTCCAATTCCAAAAACAAGATTCGAACACATTCATTTAGACATTGTCGGACCCCTGCCTGTTTCGAAAGAATATCGTTACATTTTAACAATAATTTATAGGTTTACACGTTGGCGAGAAGCATACGCGTTGAGAGACATTTCTGCTGCGGCAGTGGCAAATAAATTTTTGAATGAATATATATCTCGTTTTGGTGTACCGTTGGAGATAACGACAGATAAAAGCACACAATTTATGTCTAATTTGTTTTCAGAATTGACAAACTTACTTGGAAGTCACCATATTACAACATCTTCCTATCACCCACAAGCTAATGGCATGGTGGAGCTTTTCCATAGACATTTAAAGTCTTCAATAATGGCGAGAAATGGAACCAGAAATTGGTATGAGGAGTTACCTATTGTTTTGTTAGGGCTAGGGTAAACATTTAAAGAAGATATTTCGGCTACACCAGCTGAAATGGTTTTTGGACAAAATATACGATTACCTGGAGAATTAGTTGTTCCAGCAACTGAAAATTTTTCTTCAAGCCAAATTTTAAGTAATTTACTTGAGCGTTTTAAAAATGTTGAATCAGATTTGAAACATCATCAAAATGTAGATGCTGGTATATATGCCCCAAAAGACTTGCAAATTTGTAAATTTGTTTTCGTGCGAGTTATTAATAAAAAATCTCTTCAACAACCATATGAAGGGCATTTCAGAGTTGTGGAAAAGAATGAGACATTTTTTAGGGTAGAAGTTAATAATGAAATAAAAACTATTCCGATTGATAGGTTTAAACCAGCGACCATTGAAATAGCACTAACTCATAACACTGACAGTTACACTGATACAATTATAAAAAAGAAGAAAAAGGTTAGATTTAATTTATTCGACATTGATTCTCCGGAAGGGGGAGTAATGTAGGGTCCTTGCGATATAATGTTAATTATTTTAAATTACTTTGAATTTTTGTTACTTTGAATTTGTGAATTTGAATTTATGTATTTTTATCTAAGTTTCAATTGTTGGAATTATATTTCAAAATTTTTCTTTCTGAAGTTGATTAAAAAATATTTTTCAAACTAGAAACATTGCATTTCCATTTATTTTTTTAAAAGAGTCTGTGTGCAGCTAAACACAGGTCTCTAGCAATAATTTGGCTTTAACAGATTGAAAAAATATCTATTAGTCGACGACTTATAGCCAAAAACCATACAAACAATATGCTGAAAATCGGCATTTGACAAAGTTCGAAGGTCGATTAAAAAAAAATTCGAACTAACATAAACAAATGCCGCGATACGGGTCTTCTAATTTAGCCTCTGTTTTCACCCCTCACTCTCAGAATCTACCTAACTTTTGCTAACCTGAATTTGTTTCACAGTGTAATCATTTAAGCTCATTTAAAGAACTAGCTTCAGCCAATATTAGCAGCTATAAGAAAATAAAGGGTGTTTTTTTTAGGGGTGTAGAACTTCGAATTGAAATAAAACACAAGAAAATCGTTTTAAGGTCCATCAATGTGGCTTTATTGGAAGGATAATTTTATGCCATTAATGTTTAAATATGATTTCGGGCATGTGGCCGCCGCGGCTGGCTCGAATAAAGCCAATTCTACAGGTCCAATTGTCAACCACTTTTTCGAGCATATGGGGCCGTATGTCGGCAATAATGCCACGAATGTTGGCTTCCAATTCCCCTAACGTTTCTGGTTTGTTGGTGTAGACGAGCGACTTCACATATCCCCAAAGAAAATAATCCAATGGTGTCAAATCACACGACCTTGGTGGCCAATTGACAGGTCCATTCCGCGAAATTATGCGCTCATCGAATGTTTCCTTCAATAAATCGATTGTGACGTGCGCTGTGTGGCATGTAGCGCCGTCTTGTTGGAACCACAACTCATCCACATTCATGCCATCCAATTCGGGAACAAAATAGTCGGTTATCATGGCTCTATACCGGTCTCCATTAACGGTAGCTGCCTCTCCAGCATTATTGCGGAAGAAGTATGGCCCAATGACTCCACCAGCCCATAGAGCACACCAAACAGTCAGTTTTTGTGGATGTAATGGCGTTTCAAGGGTCTCATGTGGATTCTCTTCACTCCAAATGCGGCAATTTTGCTTGTTGACGTAGCCATTCAACCAAAAATGAGCCTCATCACTGAAAAAAATTTTGCGATGAAAATCAGCATCGAAATCAATCTCATTTTCGGCCCATACACCAAAATCACGACGCATTGCATGGTCTCGCGGCTTTAATTCTTGCACAAGCTGGATCTTGTAAGGTCGTAAGCCAAGATCTTTGCGCAAAATCTTCCATAAAGTTGATGGACAAAGCTCCAATTGCTGTGCACGGTGGCGAATCGATTCATTCGGGTCCTCTTCAACACTTTGCTCTACAGCGGCAATTGTTTCTTCGGTGCGCACTGTTCGACGTCTCTGCGGATGCGTATTATCACATAGAGTAAACGTAGTGCGAAAACGATCCATGGTTAACCGAATTAATTGCTCTGATGGACGATTATGTCGACCATAAAATGGACGGAGCTCACGGTAAACTTCGCGAACTGAACCATTATTTTGGAAATAAATTTGCACGATTTGCAAGCGTTGTTCTTTTGTCAACCTGTTCATAATGAAATGGCAAACCAAACTGAACATAAATGACATTAGAGTTGCCAGATTTGACCACAAAATGCCAGTTTTATCTCTATTCGAAAAACAAACCTGTAAAAAAACACCCTGTATTATGACTCGTCACAATTAATGTATAAAATTTTTTAAAAGTGGCCATAAACACGAATTTTTCGATTAATAAACCCGCTTTTCTCTAAAACTATAGATGGTGGCACATTTTTGACCACGGATTCGAGCTAAGCCTGAAAAATCCTTGATCCTTTTGTTTTAGATGCATAACATATACAGGGAAATGTGACTAATGTCTGAAATATGAATAAATTATTTAATTTAGTAACAGTTTTAATTTTTTTTAATTTCCATTTTTATAGACAAACGTCAGTAAAAAAAACAGTGTATACCAATAAAACTCTTTTTGAAAACTTTTTATTATGAAAATCGTCTTTCACTGAGCATCATAAGGGTTAAAGCGAGATATTTCGGAAAACGAGCAAGCGCAATTTTACCTCAAATGGATTTGGATACTCTGGACGGTCGCTGACCATGCCTCATTCACACTTTTTGTTGTAATTTTTGTTGATCCTATGTAGGCAATTCGGCCTGAGTGTGCCTTTCGGCTGTGCAGTATATACTTTGTTGGAATTTTGTTCTGTGCTCCCATTGAATTTTATTTCGCACACAACACATTGTGTTAATTTTGGCCGTTATTTGTGTAAATACTGTGTTTTCTTTTCCACGTTCAGTGTTTGGCGCAGTTATTTGTGTGCGTTGTTGTTGCTATCCATTATTTTATTAATTTATTAACATATCCATTTTTATATAAAATATTTAAGACTTTATGGTGTTTGATTTCTGTTTCACGTTGAATATATTCCTTATAAAATTTATTGGCATGTTCCTCTTTTGCATCCATGGATTATTTGTCATTCTATATCTACACACAAAAAAAAAATTGTGTAAGTTTACGCCTATTAAGCTAGGCAACTGTTTGCCTACTATAATAGGCGCAATTTTACACACAGAAAGTGTACGTTGAAAATTAAACACTTTGAGTGTACGAAGCTTAAACATTAAATGTGTAGACATGCATAAACTTACGCATTATCTGTTTAAGAGCTTAAGCACCGAAGGTGTAAACATACACAAAATTACCCGTTGATGTGTAATTTTCAACATTAACCCTACAATCCTCCCGCACAATAAATGAACAATTTTCTTTCATAAAGTTCAATTGAATCTGCAATTTAGAAAAGGGCATATCTCGAAATTTTTACGAATATGTTTTTTTATGGGTAGGTATGCGTTCAAAATGCTTTCCGCTGCTAATAAAAAAACTAATAAAAAAAATATCTTTGTTATTAGTCCATTGTCAATGCTATAACAAAGATATGTTTTTTTTAATTATAATGGACCGAGGAAAGCACTTTTAACGCATGTCAATATAAAAAACATATTCATCAAAATTCCGTGATATGCCCCTTTTCGAAATTGCAGATTCAATTCAATTAAGATCCACTAAAGAGGACTTTTAAAATAACTATTGCAAACACTTAATTTCGCTTTGCTTTCATTTTTCTAAATGTTATCAAAACTTCTTTAAGCTTTTATAATAAATATGACGATTGAGTAGAAATAGCAAAAACGTATCAAGGTAGGATTAAATTATTTAATCACATACATTAAATTGAAGCTTTTCCCAGCACCCATACGAGTCGAAATAACCGAGCATTGTATTTTGTTGTCACGTTTTTAATAAAAAAGTAATGGAGTTTGTTTACAAGGTAGTTTTCTTATAGTTCAGATAAATTAGTTTGCTTTGGTTAGCCCGATATGAAATGAATACGCAAGAATGTCTTCCAATAGTCTTAAAAACATAAATTTAATAATTGAAAGTAGTAGAGAAAAATTATTTTGTTTCCAGCTTTGCCAGCAAAAGCTACATATATGAATTAATCGAAAAACGTCTGCTTACAAATTAAAGTATTTAGTTTTTACACATACACATACGGAATGAAGTAATGTCAGAAATATTAGTTGTAACAAAATTATTTTAAGTTATTATACATAAAAATATGCGTCGCGACGTATTCTCATCAAGAAATGCAATAACAGGTGCACATGTTGAAATTTTCGCTATCATGTCATCTTTCCTAGTTCCAAACTGAAATATAATTTTTAGAAATATGTGTTATTTAAAATGCTTTTTTTTCAAAATTAACACTTATTAAACCCATATTTGTAATACTTCTATAATGCTAGAAAACACAAAGTACAATCACGAACATCAGAGTGCAGATGTATAGAAAAAAAAACGAGAGGTCCGTTAAGCGAATGTACCAAAAATTACAATTTCACTTGTTAAAATACATGAGCATATACACGTGTACAATACAATCTCAAAAATTTAGTTTCGCTGTCTCCCTTTGATTTCGATGTAAAAACACATTGTGGGTATAGCGTGCTAGCAATATAGAAGTATTACATACATATATGATTAAAACTTACATCAAAATGCATAAATATATGATATGTGTCTTCGCCAAAATATTATGCAATGCCGCATACTATATCAATTGTATTGAAAGTTTCGATTCTGGTCTTTTTATTTGCCTTATTTAAAAAGCAAACGATTTGTTTTCTTTTCTCTTTCAAAGCTTTCAGTGAATGTATGGGCCTTAATACCCATCAATTCCTCAAAGTGTTGCGATATGTATTCGCTTTCAAAAATATATGACCATCCTATTTCTATATCTTTAATTGACGGTATAGTTTCCAAATTGTTGAAAAACTGTCTTTGCATTGCATAGCAATCCTTCATGTACGTTTTTATTAACAGCTTTTCCTCACAACTACAAGCAGTTCCGTACATTTTTTTCAAAAATGTTTGTTTATCTTCGCTTGTCTGTACGGAATCCGACGAGTTATTGGGCTGCCAAATCCTGCATGTTTGGTCCAGCAGATTTGAGCGTTTTCTTTGCTTTACGGGAATATTTGGGTCAAAATTAGTTTTGACGTTATTTGGCGACCGATTGAGAAAATTATTTCTATTTCTCACTATCGTTAGCAACGGTGGTGTGGAAGTAGAAATTACTATTCCTTCATTGTATTTTTCCATAAGGGAGTCAGGAAAACGGCTTTCAGCTTGATGTGTTACCATTCGTAAGATACCCATCGGTAAGTACAATGACAACATTCTTAATTCGTCGACTAACAAGTTAGCGAAAGTATTTAATAATTTTCCCAATTTCTTTTTTTTATTTAATTTATCCAATATGTTTGATGGTACTTTTTTCCATGGTATTTTAAATTGCTCAAATAACTGTTTTGCATGGCCTGTTGTCTCCGACGTGAAGGCGCAGCTGGAAATTGACATATTTGTGGCATCAAAATCTTCGAATTGGGATTGTTCCGAAGAAAGCGTGAAAACAAAACACTGATCGTCTGATTTTTCACTTTGATTCGTTGAATCATTTACACCGGAGAAACTTTGGCGCTCATTAGGGCTTTGGTAATTGTTCTTTATGTGGCCCATCTTAAGAATTTGGTATAGTTCTTTCCGTCCATTCAATAGAATCCAAAAGCATTAATATTTCATTATTTTTCAAGTAATACTCGAGCACAGCATCGTTGCATATTTCTGACCCATAACTTTCTAACACTAATGAAGTAACTTGAATTCCAAATGAGTTAGCTATAATTACAATGTTATTATTAATACAAATATTACTACCATGAATGGGCAAAATGTACCTTTTTCAATAATAAGCTCCATTGATGGTATCACTAAAACTACTTTCTTCATGCGCCTGTCCGACCTCCATACCTTGCACGCGTATTCGTCCATTATTTTAATCTTATTATATGTTCTAATGCTAATGTTAATAATAAATTTTAAAATTAAATTTAAATGTAGATAGAGGCCATGAAATTTTATTTGTGTTAGACTTAAAACTCTTTTCCAATAAATGAGGAAAGAAACAAAGATAGTATCTTTTTCTGAACAAATAAATTTTTACCGGATTTTTGGTTAATAGATTTTCAAAATTAACCATTATACAGGGTGTTTTTCTTACAGGTTTGTTTTTCGAATAGAGATAAAACTGGCATTTTGTGGTCAAATCTGGCAACTCTAATGTCATTTATGTTCAGTTTGGTTTGCCATTTCAGCATGAACAGGTTGACAAAAGAACAACGCTTGCAAATCGTGCAAATTTATTTCGAAAATAATGGTTCAGTTCGCGAAGTTTACCGTGAGCTCCGTCCATTTTATGGTCGACATAATCGTCCATCAGAGCAATTAATTCGGTTAACCATGGATCGTTTTCGCACTACGTTTACTCTATGTGATAATACGCATCCGCAGAGACGTCGAACAGTGCGCACCGAAGAAACAATTGCCGCTGTAGAGCAAAGTGTTGAAGAGGACCCGAATGAATCGATTCGCCACCGTGCACAGCAATTGGAGCTTTGTCCATCAACTTTATGGAAGATTTTGCGCAAAGATCTTGGCTTGCGACCTTACAAGATCCAGCTTGTGCAAGAATTAAAGCCGCGAGACCATGCAATGCGTCGTGATTTTGGTGTATGGGCCGAAAATGAGATTGATTTCGATGCTGATTTTCATCGCAAAATTTTGTTCAGTTATGAGGCTCATTTTTGGTTGAATGGCTACGTCAACAAGCAAAATTGCCGCATTTGGAGTGAAGAGAATCCACATGAGACCCTTGAAACGCCATTACATCCACAAAAACTGACTGTTTGGTGTGCTCTATGGGCTGGTGGAGTCATTGGGCCATACTCTTCCGCAATAATGCTGGAGAGGCCGCTACCGTTAATGGAGACCGGTATAGAGCCATGATAACCGACTATTTTGTTCCCGAATTGGATGGCATGAATGTGGATGAGTTGTGGTTCCAACAAGACGGCGCTACATGCCACACAGCGCACGTCACAATCGATTTATTGAAGGAAACATTCGATGAGCGCATAATTTCGCGGAATGGACCTGTCAATTGGCCACCAAGGTCGTGTGATTTGACACCATTGGATTATTTTCTTTGGGGATATGTGAAGTCGCTCGTCTACACCAACAAACCAGAAACGTTAGGGGAATTGGAAGCCAACATTCGTGGCGTTATTGCCGACATACGGCCCCATATGCTCGAAAAAGTGGTTGAAAATTGGACCTGTAGAATTGGCTTTATTCGAGCCAGCCGCGGCGTCCACATGCCCGAAATCATATTTAAACATTAATGGCATAAAATTATCCTTCCAATAAAGCCAAATTGATGGACCTTAAAACGATTTTCTTGTGTTTTATTTCAATTCGAAGTTCTATACCCCTAAAAAAACACCCTTTATATTGATCTTCACTTTCAAAATAACTTTCGTACAGAAGTGATTTATAGTTATACCACATTTTGATGAAAGTTCCATAATAAATTGCCTCTTCATAATTTTTCTCCACAAATATGAATTTTATTATCAGGACTGTATTGCTTCCTTGATCATCTAGATCAATAACAACGAAGTCATTACGACTAAATTTTATACTGTTGTATATGATATTTATATGTTCATTAAAGTAGCTATCGGGAGTAAAAACTAAGTCAGACCCATTTGCATCTATGTTTTCCTGCGCAATTAAATTGCACGTTAATTGATTTGCATGAACACCTTTGTATTTTCTTAGTTGATGTATTCTATACACATGAGACTTAAAACCACAATAAGTAGCAAACAATTTATGGCAAGACTAAAAAGTACAGGAGATTTTGTGACCAGATTTTAAATGAACGTATAAATACGATAAAATTTGTTTGTTATTAGATTTGTAATGACAAAGAGAGCACTCATATTTACTTTTATCACAAGGATCTGCTGAATTACTGTATTTAACACTATGGTGTCTATAAATATGTGTACTATAAAGATAATATTTTGAAAAAGCTTTTGAACAATTTGGTCGCAAGCACCTAAAACTATCATTTCTTTTTCCTTTGTGTATGTATAAATGTTTTTGGTATACGAGCAAAATTTTTTAGTTTCACTTCACATATATTACACTCGTACATCTTTAATATACATAAATTGATATACCTAGACTTATAAATATTATTAAGAACCAACAACAATCAGTTTTAAACACCAAATATTATTATATATTAATTAAACCACTGCAGTACCACGTTTTATGTCTTTTCTTGAACAATCGTCCTTCACCAATGCCTTTCATGCACGATCTCGAGATGTTGGCATTATTTTATGTGTTAAACTAAACATTGCAAGCAATTGTACGCATACGTACATGCTTAGTTTGAAACATCGCTTGTGTACGTGTAAACACACTTGTTGAATTTTACATTTTATATGCGTAAGTATGCTGACATTTACACAATAAATGTTCGAAATTCGTTAACGATGTACACTTGCTACTAAATATAAGAATCGCAATATTACACACAAAATATTTTGGAATAAATTTTAAGCATTTTTTTCGCGTTAGTACACACTTTTTTATTGAAAGGTCAACTTATTTATATGGTAAGTTTACATGCTGTTTTTAGAGTGTATGGCTTTAGCCATCCAATTTGTGTTAATTTTTCTGTTTGATTTCATAATTTCCATATTTAGAAAAAGTCACTTTTAGGGTTTCACATTTTGATTTTTGTATGCTGGTGGTTTAGGGTGCTGAGTGTTATTCCACTTTCTTAGTATCAATAATTGCCAATATATCATTAACATGCTGTTGTCAAGTATTTTGTCCAAAACTATAATTCTCGATTGAGGTAGAAAAATATGGGTAGACCCTTTCTGGACACTCTAGTTATAGAGACAAATAATATCAATAGATTGGTACAGAAAGCCACCAGCATCCATTAAGTAACCAAAACGCCTTATTCACGATTATTATACTCGACCCAGTGATAAAAACTTGAAAAAGGATTCAATTTGGCAGTTATAACGCGAGGCTAGCAGGCAGAAGAAAATTCTCAAACCTGTATGACAAAGAAAAAGTGCAGATAGCCTTTACTTACAAAAACACGCTCTCGAAGATTTTTAGAAACTTAAAAGATAAACTTTCAATGTATTTATCAAAAACTATTGTTTAAAGTTGTTTATTAATTCAAAGTTCAATAGATTACTAGTAACAATTTACAAGTTGGCGAACGAATCTGGCAACCTTGGTAAAAAATATAAAAAAGATATTACACGTAAATTGAAAGCAAACAGTAAAGTATGTACAGTATTTTTTCCTCTAAATTCGGTCGATCAACGAGAACAATAATGTCGCCAAACAAATGAAAAAATAAGATAGAGCAACAATATTAACCAAAAGAAACTATATCAAGAGAAACGAGTGACGAAGAAACAAGCAGTGTTAGCTTAACGACAATTATAGACCAATTACAAAAACAGTTTAAAGTGCAAGAGAGATCTATGAGCAATATAAAAAGCTCACAACAGTATATGAGTGATAGTTTCGACTCACTCAAAGCTGAGATAGTTAGCCTTGCTGAGGAAAATAAATAAATAAAGAAAGAACTAAATAAACCAAAAACGCATATACGAAAACAAATGTCAAAAAAAATCGAAAGATACTTACTGACAATTACAACACAAGAAAACAAAAACAATATAATAATAACAAACTTGCAGAAAGTTGAAAAGCAAAATTTAAAATGTGTCATAGTCAGTAGTAGTGGGATTATCTTCGAATAACACTGTAGAACAAATTCAGGTTAGCAAAAGTTAGGTCGTTTCTGAGAGTGAGGGGTGGGGCCGTGTGCAGAAGTCAACGCAAGTGGGGAAAGATTCTGATCGACATTTACCTGGGAATGGCCAGAGCGATTCTTTTGCATGCGGTTCAAGCAGCTCACTACTTCCAAGTATCCTCTGGGTAACCACCGAACACCCGTTTGGTGGTGAGCTAAGCGTGAGAAGGCGACAACCTGGTAAGGATACTCCGACATAATCGGTTTAAGGGCTTGCTGGGGGATTCAAACAGCAGCGTCTGATCACCATGTGGTGCGGCTGCAAGCGGGCGTCTGTCTTGGATCAAGCGGCTCGCTATACAAACGTGTAATTGAATGCAGCCTCCCGTAAAACGGGTTGTGCGTTGGGTTTGGGACCCACCACATAAAACAACGTTCCAATGAAATTCAACAACAAAGCCTGGGATATGAGAACCCCTTTTTTAGATGACAACACCCGCAAACGAAATAAGGACTACGAGATAAGGGCATATACCTGGAATTTTCGGTCCCTTAATGGGGAAGGTGCCGCTGCCCGGCTGGTTGACGTCCTGAGGAAAACAAAAGTTGACATCACCGCCATACAAGAGATTCGATGGACGGGGCGAGGAAACTCGACCAAAATACCTTGAAACATCTACTGGAGTGGGCATGAAGTGAAACGCAGATTCGGCGTGGGATTTGTGGTGGCAGAGAGACTCCGACACCGAGACTCCGCAATCCGCATAAAACTACGATTTTTCACCATATCGTTTATCTGCGCTCATTCACCGATGGCAGAGAAGGACGACGTAGAAATGGATGCATTCTGAGAGCGCTTGGAAGAAGCATACGAGCGCTGCCCCCGTCATGATATCAAAGTCGTGCTTGGCGACTTTAACACCAGGGTGGGCAAGGAGGGTGTATTCGGCCCCACTGTCGGGAAGTTCAGTCTCCACGATCCGACTTCGCCAAATGGATTCAGGCTGATCGACTTCGCCGGTGCCCGAAACATGGTCATACCCAGCACTAGGTTTATGCACAAGAAGACCCATCAGGCTACATGGCTGTCGTTGTGATAGACGGACGGCATGCTGCCAGAGTTTTAGATGTTCGCACAATACGAGGACCTAACATCGACTCTGATCACTACCTAGTAGCAGCCAAGATTCGTACCCGCCTCTGTACGACAAAACAGGTGCAACAAAAAACGCAGGGAAAGCTGGACGTCGAAAAGCTGCAATAGCAACAGACCGCCAATTATTTCCCAGATCGCCTCTAACACCTGCTCTCCGAGAGCCCAATTCAACCTAGTGGAATGCATGAGCAGTGGGATCATATCTCAGGAGCAGTCATTGGATTCCGGCGAACGCGAAGAAACAAATGAATAGTGCCGCGCTGCAACGAAAAGAAGAAGCCTACAAGGCAACGCTGAGATCGAATGCAACGAGGAGTGTGTGTGAACACTACCGCGAGTTGAAGAGGGAAGCGAGGCGGCTTTTCCGGGCGACAAAAAGAGAGGCAGAAAAGCGTGAAATGAAGGAGCTTGAGATGCTGGCCAACGGGAATAATGCCCGAAAATTCTATCAAAAAATTCGGCGAATGATAGAAGGTTTTAAACCCGGGGCAAAATCCTGTAAGAATGAGACCGGCGACCTGGTATCCGATGTTCAGAGAGCACTCAGAATATGGAGGGATCACTTCTCTGCCCTTTTAAATGGAGGAAGTGAGCAAGAAACCAGAGAAGATGCCGAACCCGAGCCCACAATCGAAGATGATGGAATTGACGTTCCACAACCCGACTATAATGAGGTGCGACTAGCAAGATCCCGATTGAAAAACAATAAAGCAGCTGGCGCTGATGGTTTGCCTGCTGAGCTATTCAAACACGGAGGCGAGGAGCTGGTAAGGCGCATGCATCAGCTTCTATGCAGAATATGGTTGGATGAATGCATGCCTGAAGATTGGAATCTTAGTGTTTTCTGCCCAATCCACAAGAAGGGCGAAATTGCGCCAACTATCGCGGAATCAGCCTTTTGAATATCGCATATAAGGTCCTATCAAGCGTATTGTGCGAAAGGCTGAAGCCTGATGTGAACAGACTGATCGGACCTTATCAGTGTGGCTTCAGACCTGGTTAATCTACCATCGACCAGATTTTTACAATACGCCAAATCTTAGAAAAACCCCGTGAGAAAAGAATCGACACACATCATCTCTTTGTTGGCACGAAAAGGAGCTGCCTATATGCCGCTATGTCTGAATTTGGTTTCGCCGCAAAACTTATACGGCTATGCAAAATGACCTTGAGTAACACCGCCAGATCGGTTAGAATTGGGAAGTACCTCTCCCAACCGTTCGAAACTAAACGAGGTTTCAGACAGGGTGACCCCCTATCGTGCGATTTCTTTAATTCAATGCTGGAGAAAATAATAAAAGCTGCAGAACTTAATCGCGCTGGAAAATTTTTTTTTTGTAAAAGCGTGCAACTGTTGGCATATGCTGACGATATTGATATCATTGGCCTTAACAACCGCGCCGTAACTTCTGCTTACTCCAAATAAGAACAAGTAAGGAAGTCTAAGGTCGGGTGGGACCGAACATTATATACCTGGTAGTGATTTATTATGGCATCCCAATTTACGCAGGTCTATTTTATTACTTTCAGTTCGTAATTGCGTTCAAATAGACAGACAGATAGACGTATCGAAAGAAGGATGGCTACATCGACTCAGCTCATCCTCCTGATCATTTCAGTATACGTACAAACATTTCATGTTCATGAAAGGAATGAATATCAATAAAGATATACAACTTCGCTTTTGCAGTGGGGTATTAACTACTTGCAGGGATATTTTACTTTTCATTATGAAGGTTTTGATATACAATAATAAATATATATCTCGAATCGTTTATGCCGAATGAAGTAATATACCTTGTGTGCGTAACA
Organism: Merzomyia westermanni; assembly: GCA_949987695.1. NCBI lineage: Eukaryota > Metazoa > Arthropoda > Insecta > Diptera > Tephritidae > Merzomyia > Merzomyia westermanni. The sequence continues at coordinate 118,948,708 of OX465292.1, read as the reverse complement.
AAAATAGATATAAAAAGGGGTGTCTTTTATAGACGCCAAAGAACTCAACCGATCTTTATGAAATTTTCACAATATATACTTGGGTTCACTGGGTACAGCATAGACAGTATATAGTATTGGAAAAGTAGGCCGAGCCACGCCCCCAGGCTATATAAAGTTTCAATTCGTCATAATCCCGAAGTTTTTTGGTCTAAATTAATGAAATTTGGATATATGTGTCACTTAGTCAATGTCTACATCATTTTTCAAAAGTGGGCGGTGCCACGGCCACATATTTTGTGTTTTGTTTTGCTCTTGAACTTTCACGATAAGTTCAAAAGTTCGCTGGGCACGACACAGTCTGTATATAGCTTTTGGAAAATCCCCCAGGTTATATAAAGCTGCAGTTCGGTATAGTTAGGATTTTATTTGGTTCAAGTGAATGGAATTTTATATATAGATGTGTTCTATACATCAAAACGTCAAAACAACATATATCGGGATTGCTAGTATATTATAAAACGGCCAAAGCAAACTACGAATTTCAGCATTCTTTTGTAAAACTGAGAGACTAGTTTCAGTTCAAATAGACAGACGGACAGACAGACAGACGGACGGAGAGACGGGCAAGGCTAAATCGACTGCGCTCATCGTGCTGATAATTTTAGTGAACTTTTCTCTTCTTGTTCTCATACCTACATACATTTAATGTTTACGAAAGGTATGAAAATCAAAAGAGATATATAACTTCGCTATTGCAGTGAGCTATTAACTACGTGCCCGAATATTTCGCTTATGTGTTTCCCGATTTGGCTAATTTTTGGCAGGAGTATAATACATACTACTGAGAAGCAGCTGACCAGTTTTCATTGAAAATTTTTGCGGCCGAGTTTTTCTCAAAAAGATTATTATGTGTGCAAAATCTAATTGATATAACTTGCTTAGTTGTAAAAATATCGGTCTTTAAATTTTACAAAAAAAATTTTAAGAACTATTTATGTTACAAAAATTTGGCGTGGACTTTAACCGATTTCGCCCAGTTTTACAGCAAACAGTTACCTTTATATATAGAACATTATCACCAAATTTAGTTTCCACAAATCAATTTTGGGTGGAGTTATGGCATAAAAAGTTTTGTGGAATAGTCCACTATAAAAAGGGCGGGCCGCGCCCATTTTCGAAAATTTTAAGGTTTTGGATTTCTTTGTTTAATGAAACTTTAAAACTGAAATATAAATTATGTAAAGCTATTTTACGCAAAGTTATTGCCTATTTAATATATCTACGATCCTTTTCAAAATCTTTCATATAAAAGTGGGCGTAGACCTTAACCGATCCCGCCCATTTTTTCCTGGAACATTCCTTGCATACGTGCAAACCTGCGTGCTGAATTTCGTTCCGATATCTTGAACGGTTTCTGATTTATGATTAATATTATTTCTAAATTTGACTTAATCAAAAGTGGGCGGTGCCACGCCCATTTTCAAAAATTTCTTGAAAAATCTATTTTATGCCTGAATCTCAATGTATTCACCAAATTTTATCCTTATAGGTGTTTTATGTACTGAGTACATGTGTTTCGAAAATATTATATATATAAAAAGTGGACGTGGCTATCATCCGAGTTCGCCCATTTTAAATAGCGCTTGGAGATGAGTGCCAAGGAACCCGCATACCAACTTTCATCAATTACTCAAGTTATCGTGTTCACAGACGGGCGGACCGACGGACGGACGGACGGACGGACATGGCTTAATCAATTTCTCTTTTCGTCCTGAACATTTTGATATACATAAGTCAATATCTATCTCTATCCGTTAATGCCGTTACGTACTGCCGTTACGCGACTAAAGTTAATATACCTTGTGTGCGAAGCACTACTAGGTATAAAAAGAAGCGGAGAAAGTGGGATTGGTGGTGAACGAGGGCAAAACGAAGTACCTTCTGTCATTATGCAAAGAGTCAGAATTTCGAAATAGTAAAGGACTTCGTTTACCTGGGAACCAGCATTAACACCAACAATAATGATAGCCTAGAAATCCGACGAAGAATTACTCTTGCAAACAAATACTACTTCTGACTGAGTAGGCAATTGAAAAGTAAAGTCCTATCTCGACGAACGAAAATAACACTCTACAAGTCACTTATCGCACCTGTCCTGCTATATGGTGCAGAAGCGTGGTCACTAACAACATCTGATGTAGCGGCTCTGGGAGTATTCGAGAGGAAGGTTCTTCGAAAGATTTGTGGCCCTCTACGCGTTGGCGACGGCGAGTACCGAAGAAGATTTAATGATGAGCTGTATGAACTTTACGCAGATGCCGACATAGTGTAGCGAATTAAAACACAGCGGCTTCGCTGGCTAGCCCAGAAGGTATTCTTATCGGTACCCGCCGGTGGAAGCAGAGGAAGAGGGAGACCATCACTCCGATGGAAGGACCAAGTGGAGACCGATTTGCGATCCCGCGGTGTTTCCAATTGGCGCCAGTTGGCGCAACGAAGAAACGACTAGCGAGCTATGTTGGACGGTAAAAATCGCCCAGGCCGTTGGATGACCATTTAAAGAAGAAAGAAGGAGAGTGAGGGGTGAAAATACAGACTAAATTAGAAGACCCGTATCGCGGCGTTTGTTTATGTTAGTTCAAATTTTTTTTTAATCGACCTTCGAACTTTGCCGATTTTCAGCATATTGTTTGTATGATTTTTCAGGTATAACTCGTCGACTAATTGATATGTTTTCAATCTGTTACCACCAAATTATTGCTAGACACCTGTGCAACAATTTAAATTAAAAAAAAAATGTATTGCTAAAATTTTTTTGAAATGTATCGCAAGAAGACCAGCAGTATTCAACCGCTTAAAAGACATTTTCCCAAGGCTAAGTAACGCCAAAATTCAGGAAGGGGTTGTTCATGGTCCCGACATACGGAAACTAATGAGTCGTCAAGATTTTGACCAAGTTATGACAGACCGAGAACCAAATGCACTGCTCGCATTGAAAGCAGTCATTAAAGGATTTTTGGGTAAAGAATGCAAAGACAACTACAAGGAATCTGTTGCAAACATGTTGGCAGCTTTCGATGAAATTTGGTTAATATGTCTTACAAAATTCATCTCTTGCATCAGCATCTTGATCAACTCGCTCAACTGTTGGCAACTGAATCTGATGAGCAAGGCGAACGTTATCACCAAACTGCGCTTCCATTTGAAATAAGGTAACTAGATTTTTCTAATATCTTTGTCAGAGTGCACAATTAAAACATGTTAACGATTGAAAACTATTTTCGTTTCAGGTACAGAGGAGAGAAATCTCCAGATGCAATACTCGCTGAAATTTGTTGGTGGTATAAGAACGGCTTTGAAGAAGAGGAAGACGAGGAAAAAGGGGAAGACAAAGATGAAATTCCAGAATATCAGTTGGACGAATTTACCGACCTTTCTGATGTTGATGAAGATGACCAAGATATTAGAGAGAGCAGTGATGTTGATCCACAGCCGCCTGCTAAAGGGCAACTGGCCAAATAATTAATTAAATTTATTTAATTTTTTTACTTAAAACTTTTCATAACTAACATTTCAAAATTATATTTTTTCCGTATTTTTATAATTTCTTTTTCAATGTTACTTTAAAACCAACACTAAAAAATTGAGAAGCATATTATACATCAAACAGAAAGAAAAAAGACTTAGCTTTGTGGAAAATATGTTCAAAAAGCATGAAAAAAAAATTTCAAACATTTTGCTTCATAAACACTACAAACATTTTATAAATCAATTTTTTTTTTAATTTTAATGCACAAGTCTCTAGCAATAATTTGGCTTTAACAGATTGATAAAATATCGATTAGTCGACGAGTTATAGCCAAAAAAACCATACAAATAATATGCTCAAAATCGGCATTTGACTGTAAAATTCGAAGGTCGATTAAAAAAAATTCGACCTAACTTTTGCTAACCTGAATTTGTTCCACAGTGTAATATTCGAATAAATACCATCGAATAAACGAATAATAATAGTATTTATTAGAATTATTTATCAGTTTATTCGAATAGTTGTATTGAACTGCAAGAGATATAGAGAGCGAAATTCACTACCCAGCGGCGAAATTAGTTTGAGCTCCTTCTACATAATGCATTACAAAACCCTTACGAGTACTTTTTTACCATCGCTTACATTGTATACCAAGATGTAAAATAGAAATTTTTATGGATTATTCGTCTTAAAACTTCGTGACAGTTCGTACTGTGTTTGATTTGTTTTGTCTTTGCTCTTTTTTGATAGTTTCGTGTCATGCGTCATTCGTTTTGTAGCTTTATAGATGTACGCTTCGGAAAAATTTCATTCATGGAATGAAATAATAATAAATAAGTTTTGCCTAGATATTTTGAAAATGTGAATAATTGCACTACTCATACTGCCTATTAAAATTTAATAAAAGTATGCTTAGTCAAAATGAGCTCTAGAATGGTATTCTATATTATATACTTCTTCTATTAAAAGTACTTAAAGTCGTAGAATGGCTGTATTACAAGATTTATTACCCTTTATTCATTATCGTGTATCGGATGTATAGGATGGTCTGCCTACAATGTCGATTACGATTTCAGAAAGGTGTATCTAATTGTAATAAGCATCCGAATGTTGTTTGGGGACTGTTCACTTATTCCATTACTAGTAAAGAGGTATGTAATCAGCTTTGTCCACAAAGCGGCCATGCTTATCGGAAAGTAAAGTAAGTTGTAACTGATTCTTAAAGGTAAACTGTCTCCAAAGTGTTGGAGAAGTATTGCATTTTGTAATGAGAATTTTCGCCGCTGGGTAGGTACAAGCGATGAAAATAGTGAATTTCGTTTTCTAAATCTCTTGCAGTTTGTCTAAGCTTTATGGAGGGCGAGTAGTTTTTTTGAGTTTTTTTTTTATTTTATTTTATTATTTATACTATATCATTGGTTTAGAGAGGAAAAGGGGTTGTGCGGAGCATATGTTTAGTATAGGGAGCCCTTTTCTAATATTTATTTAATTATTATTTTATTTATTTAAATTATTTGTTCTATATAGAACGGGGTGCGGCGCACCTGTTACACCTTGTATTTATTAATTGGGGGCGAGCACTGTTGGCTCTTAGGCATTGCACGGGATTGGCTTCCTCTTTCTCGTTGTGAAAAACCCCCCGTTGCAAATATTGCATAGGGGCGATGTTTTGGGAATATTAAATTATTTTATTTGAGTTATTTGTTCTATATAGAACGGGGGCTGTGGAGCACCTTTACACCTTGTATGTATTAATTGGGGGCGAGCACTATTGGCTCTGAGGCATTGCGCGGGATTGGCTTCCTCATTTTCGTTGTGAAAAACCCCCCTTTGGGATTACAAAACATAAACTATATCTTTGGTATATTTAATAAGCTGCTTGCGAATTACCTGAGAGTGCAGCGCAAATAAAATAGACGAAATAAATAGTTATAGCTTATGTCGCTTAAACACAGTTCAATACCACTATTCGAATAAACGGATAAATAATTCGAGTAAATATTATTCGAATTACGAATACCCGTCGAATAAAAATATTATTTATTCGAATAATTTTTATTCGAATAGTCCCATGCCTAGTATTGCCGATCAAGTAAATGCGAACGTAAAGAAAGACAAAATAATCGATATATACCAAAATGAAAGCAATTCGAAACATTTCCGCTTATTGTTAAATTAAACACAAGCGAGTTTAAAAGGAAATGTATGGATTTCAGAAAACTTGGAAAAAATATTGATGTCAGCAAAATTATCCCCAACACCAATATGATGGGTAAAAATATAAATTTCTATCACCTCTTGGAAAAGGAGCTTGGTGAAGTGATGAAGAAAACAAAGTAAGAGGCAAAAAGCGAGGTGCAAGAATTCTAGGTAGAAAGGACGAAATTTCAACAATTATAGAAATAGACTTTTTGGATGATCTTAAAGAGTTAAAATAGATTAGAAAACGTATATATTTACTATAATCGCTAATATTAATAATTACTCCTGGATCGTTTTGATAATGGAATAGTATAGAAAAACGTGCAATATATATGCAATGAGTTAATCTGTAAAAATTATGAAACTAACTTAAATATTTTTTATTTAAACATACAAACATACATAAACATTGATTGAAGAAAATAGGAGAGAGAAAGGTAGCGTTAACCGAAATATGGATCTACGAAAGTGAAAATAAATATTATAATCTAGTTTTTTATTAATTAAATTAATTAAACTTGATATTCATCTTGCTTGCGTATATGGAAATTGTTCTTCTGATATTCCTTCATTTGTGAATGATTTTGAAAGTAATGTTTTACAGTTCAATGATTGTATTATTATGGGTGATTTCAATATAAACCTGCTTAATGCAACCAATGATAAGATAAATTATTTAAGCAGCATATACAGCAATGGGGTCTTTTGTCTAAATGAGCTTAGCCAGGACATGCATACAAGGAAAGGCAATAGTACGGGTACAATAATTGATCATCATACGTCTATCTGATCATATGTATATCTGAAAAAGTAGATTACAAATATATTTTTGCGTTGGAAGATAACCCTATATCTGATCATAGAATTATTTATATATCTACAAGCTTAAAAAACAAGTACCTGAACGAACGATCTTTGCTAGGCATTTGCATAGATTGCCATACAATTTAGTTTCTTTATGTGCTAATCAGTAAAGACCCTGCAGTCAAATGCCAAACTGGTTAGTAAACATCTTGGTTCATTAACTAAAATTTCGTGGGCTTATTCATTCCAGTTTGAGCGACTGCAACGTTTCCGCTAGAATAAGCAGCAACAACCCTATAAAATTGTCAATACATGCATACACGAGCGAAAAAGAAAACAATTCAGTATTCGGGCCGCAATCGTTCAGTTAACAACGCCGTCCTACATTTTAATTTTCTATTCAAATAATATTCTGAGTTCTTAAATATTCATTTCATTAAATTAAATATAAAACTTTCTTGCAAATAATAGTTGTGTTAGTAAAATTATAATAATTTTGAGAGTTTCGCGGTTTAAATAGTACATTTGCGTACTACCATAACGGCTAGCAGCAAAGCAACAACGAATAAGAAATGTTCAAATGAAACCACAAAGAAAGATGTAAAGATATTTTTACAAGTCCGGATTGGATAATATCATGATTAAATTTTAAAATTTCCATAAAATGGTTCAAGAAAATTTTAAGATTTGTGCCTGTTAAATCAATTATAAAATTCAATCGAGGTCTATAATTAAAAAAGAAGAAAATTACTTTGTAGAAATATTTTCCAAGGCTAAAATTGCCATGATTAGCGAATATATTTTGATTGAAATCGGTTTTTTTTTGTTTAATATAGTGATAGATACATTGTTATATGTGATGACATATATTTTACATCTCATGACAGAGTTTTCAATAAAGTGGTTCGTAAGATAGCTTAGCAAAATTTTCGTTTATTTAAAAAAAAAAAAAAAAAAAAAAAAAAAAAAAAATGAACTAACCTACTATTAAGTGGTGCAGTAACTGGTATGACAGTCATACCAGCAAATTGGTGTGGTGTTGATGCAGAAGCGGACAATTGTCATGTCTTAGGACATCGTCGTGTTAAAAATGCCAGTTGCGAATATGGAAAAATTACAGAACTTGAACTAGTTGAAGTTGTTTGGCAAACTAGTTATTGACTAGTATATAACTAGTAGAATTGACTGCAGGGGATATTCTGGTTGTTTGTATGAACAATTTTACTAACCAGCAGGGAAGCTTTTCAAAAAGAGATTTTGATAATAAAAAGATGTTTAATATTTTTCTATTGGTAACAAAGATTGAATACGTATACTTCTTGGTGGCTGCTTAAAAAATGTTCCTCATATTTTCGACAAGTCTTCTTAGAGGCTGTGGGTTGTTATCAAATAATCGAGAAAGAATAGGGTTATACGGGTATATTTGTCGGTTAGAGCTCCATATATCGGTCATCATTCTTTGATCTCTTCTTTATTATACATTTCATGATCATGTAATGGTATTATAACTTTGGTCCGATGTTCGTAACTATATGAAGAAGAGATAGACCCACCAATAAGTATACCGAAATGATCAGGACGATGAGCTGAATCTATTTAGCCATGTCCGTCTGTACGTCCGTTATTCCGTCTGTCTGTCTGTCTGTCTCTTTGAACGCAAACTAGTCCCTAAGTTTTTGAGATATCTCGCTGAAATTTGCTTAGGTGCCGCCATTTTGTAAAGCATTAACCATTTGTCGGAACCAGCATGATCGAACCAATACAGCGCATTGCTCCCATACAATCGATGGTTCCGATAAACGGGTTTTGGCCTATAACTCTACACTTAAAAAGCAAGGATCGTTAAATTTTGCAAGTTTGGTACTTATTATATATGTAATGTGTGTAGTGATAATCAGCCATATCGGGTCTACATAACATATAGCTCCCATACAATCGATTGTTCCGATGAATGGGGTTTGAGCTATGTATTTTTAAATTAATAGTTTTGCAGAATTTGTATTGATTGTAAATAAGGATCGGACACTTAAAACCGTGTTGCGCATTCATGAAAGGTATAAAGTATCCGCACAGTCGAAGACAGCCCTTTCCTTACTTGTTTTTAAAGATAGAAATAAGTTTGTATGTCTAATACATATGAAATCTAAGCCAGCACTTCCTTCCATACCATGTTCTGAGTACGTTTCTTTCTTTCGGAAGCATCACTTTTAACGTAATCACTCAACACAGCGATGAGTACCAAACTAAGGATCAGCGAGTTGATTAGTACCCCACAACCTAGTCAACTAAACTTAACCCTTTCGGTTATTCTATGCCGTATGGCATGGCGGCAATTCAACGGCTTTTTTGTGACATAAACTTAAGGCATTGACTTTTTTTTTTAATTATGTATTTTTCTTTGGAGCTTTATCTCTAAAAAAAATAATTAAAATGTTCAGGGCTTTTTCTTTTTTTAAATGGTCATCTAACCGCCTGGGCGATTTTGACCTTCCAACATAGCTCGCCAGTAGTTTCTTCGTTGCGCCAACTGGCGCCAATTGGAAACACCGCGAGATCGGAAAGCGGTCTCCACTTGGTCCTTCCATCGGAGTGGTGGTCTCCCTCTTCCTCTGCTTCCAACGGCGGGTGCCGATAAGAATACCTTATGGGCTGGAGCATCTTCGCTCATTCGCACTACGTGGCCTAGCCAGCGAAGCCGCTGTGTTTTAATTCGCTGAACTATGTCGGCGTCTGCGTAAAGTTCATACAGCTCATCATTAAATCTTCTTCGGTACTCGGCGTCGCCAAAGCGTAGAGGCCCACAGATCTTTCGAAGAACCTTTCTCTCGAATACTCCCAGAGCTGCCTCGTCAGATGTTGTTAGTGTCCACGCTTCTGCACCATATAGTAGGACGGGTGCGATGAGTGACTTGTAGAGTGTTATTTGCGTTCGTCGAGAGAGGACTTTACTTTTCAATTGCCTACTCAGTCCGAAATAGCATTTGTTTGGAAGAGTCATTCTTCGTCGGATTTCTAGGCTAACATTATTGTTGGTGTTAATGGTGGTTCCCAGGTAAACGAAGTCCTTTACTATTTCGAAATTATTGCTGGCAACAGTGGCTTGGTTGCCAAGGAGCGAATACGCTGACTCTTTGCATGATGACAGAAGAAGGTACTTCGTTTTGCCCTCGTTCACCACCAATCCCATTTTCTCCTCTTCTGTTTCTAATCTGGAGTAAGCAAAAGTTACGGCGCGGTTGTTAAGGCCAATGATATCAATATCGTCAGCATATGCCAACAGTTGCACGCTTTTATAAAATATTGTTCCCGCGCGGTTAAGTTCTGCAGCTTGTATTATTTTCTCTAGCATTAAATTAAAGAAATCGCACGATAGGGGGTCACCATGCCTAAACCTCGTTTAGTTTCGAACGGCTCGGAGAGGTGCTTCCCAATTCTGAGCGAGCTGGCGGTGTTGGTCAAGGTTATTTTGCATAGCCGTATAAGTTTTGCGGCGAAACCAAATTCAGACATAGCGGCATATAGGCAGCTCCTTTTCCTGCCACACTGATAAGGTCCGATCAGTCTGTTCACATCAGGCTTCAGTCTTTCGCACAATACGCTTGATAGGACCTAATATGCGATATTCAAAAGGCTGATTTCGCGATAGTTGGCGCAGTTTGCAGGATCGCCCTTCTTGTGGATTGGGCAGAGAACAGTTAGATTCCAATCTTTAGGCATGCATTCGTCCAACCATATTCTGCATAGAAGCTAATGCATGCGCTTTACCAGCTCTTCGCCTCCGTGTTTGAATAGCTCAGCAGGCAAACCATCAGCGCCAGCTACTTTATTGTTTTTCAATCGGGATATTGCTATTAGCACCTCATTATAGTCGGGTTGTGGAACGTCAATTCCATCATCTTCGATTGTGGGCTCGGGTTCGGCATCTTCTCTGGTTTCTTGCTCAGGTTCCCCATTTAAAAGGGCAGAGAAGTGATCCCTAAATATTCTGAGTGCTCTCTGAACATCGGCCACCAGGTCGGCGTTCTCATTCTTACAGGTTTCGGGTTTAAAACCGGAATTTTCGGCCATTATTCCCGATGGCCAGCATCTCAAGATCCTTTATTTCACGCTTTTCTGCCTCTCATTCTTCGCCCGGAAAAGCCGCCTCGCTTCCCTCTTGTCATGTTCCAAATGCCGTTCGACGGAAGTTGATCTCTGTAAAATCTTTAGGCATATCAGAAACGGTTTTTCTGAAATAAGCAAAGATTTTTAATTGCTGACCGAAAAATTCCAAAAATATGAAAATATTTTCAAAACCTTGGAAACTTTGGAGAATTCGCCTCATTTGGAATGCCCTGATAATCGCGAAAACAAGCGCAGGCGTACGGATGATCGGCCTACTACCTCAACAGTGCCGAACTTGCCTCAACCCCTTGAACTTATCGATTTGGCTTCTCCAATTCCTAGTACGGTTGTCCGAGCAACGTCGAAGAACTCCCCTTCAAAAACGTCCACTAGGAAAAAACCGGATCCTCCAACTATTGCAATGGAGTCTGAACCAATCGTTGGTAAGCTGGTTGTGGTCCCTCGCAAAAAATCTATTTTTGTGTCTAGGTTCCATCCAGACGCTACCGAGGATGATCTGATGTACCATATTTCTTCTAAAGTTAAAGATCAAAGCGTAACTGTTAGCAAATTTAATTTCATATATCAAAGAAGTATGTCTTCGTTTAAGATTGATGTATCTGGGAAAGATTTCGATACTCTTTTGGACAGCTCTTTTTGGCCTCCCGGGGCTCTTGTGCGGGACTTTGAATACAGACCGAATAGGAATGTTCAAAATGTAGCGAAAATTTCTCGTAATAACGTTGAGTCAAAAAACTGAGCAGTAAATCCGTAAATTATTGTTTTGGGTGATTTTAACTTACCTCATATATCGTGGAACATATCTGATGGTAACATTATTCCAAATCCGTCCAAACTGGGGTACAGTGACTTTTTAGATGGAATTTCCGATCTTTGCCTTAATGAAATAAATGTTACCGCTAACAAAGTTTGGGAAAGTCTTAGATTTGGTGTATGTTAATGATATAAACCAATTTTCTGTAAATCGTTGTGATCCGTTGGTTTTACCAGAAGACCTTTACCATCCTTCTATGGAAATAGTCTACGAAACCATAAGTAATGGCTAAGGCACTCAATGCTACTCATGTAGTAGCTTTGATTTAAACTTTTCCAAAGCAAACTACAAGAAATTAAATAAAGAACTGTCTAAATTAACTTGACCTGAATTTGGTTGTGATATCGATCTAAACGTCTCACATTTCAATCAAACTATTTACTGCCTATTTGAGAAGTTTATTCCCAAACGTAAATTAACTTATGATCATCCTACGCAAGCTTGGTTTACTAAAGAGCGCTTAAGGCTCAGTCTACGTCAGAAGTACATAGATTTAAATAAAAAGTGCTATAAAACTTATATCTCTAAAACCAAAAGAGACATTATTCTCAATCCAAAGTCATTTTATGGTTTCGTAAATTCTAAACGTAAAGTATCAGGGTTTCCCTCAGCCATGAAATATCAAGACATTATATCTAGCGATAATCAATATATCGCAAATTTTTTTGCTCAATTTTTCACTTCTAACTATTCTGCTGTCACCAATTCAAACTTTCAAAACTATCCTTACAAGCTACACGGGACAAATTCAATTAATTCACCAATTATATGCGCCAAAGATGTTCTAATTTACCTTACAACCTTAAAAGAATCTGTTAAATACGGCCCTGATAGGATTCCTACATGTTTCTTGAAAAAGTGTGCGAACCATATTTACCAACCCCTTACCAATTTGTTCAATCTATCACTAAAGTGTGGTGTTTTTCCAACTGCGTGGAAAGAATCGTTTCTTCTACCGCTGCATAAAAGCGGGAGTAGGTCTTCTATAGAGAACTATCGTGGCATCGCAAAGCTTTCTGCCATCCCAAAATTGTTTGAAGCTATTGTTACAAATCAACTCACGGGTCCGATCTCTACTTTGATAGCTGACTGCCAACACGGGTTCAGTAAGGGAAAGTCCACAGTTACGAATTTACTTGAGTTTACCAGTCATGTCTCAAATGCCTTTAAAAAAAATCTGCACACCGACGTTATTTATACGGATTTCAGCAAAGCTTTTGACAAAGTGTGTCACTCATTACTTATTCATAAACTCGATCAGTTGAGCTTCCAGCCGGGTCTCAATCGCTGGATCTCTTCTTACCTTAGTGACAGGACACAAAGAGTAATGTTCAAAAATTTAGTATCCGACGTCACATATGTCTCTTCGGGGGGTTCCTCAAGGAAGCCATCTTTTCCTGATTCTGTTCTTGTTGTTTATAAAAGATATTTCTAGAATAATAAAATTTTCAAAAATGTTAATGTATGCCGACGACGTAAAGCTTTTCATGTCATTCGCGTCATTTGAAGATAGAAATAAGCTACAATCAGATCTAGATGCACTAGTTACTTGGTGCGATTTAAATTATATGCCACTTAACCTTAAAAAATGTAAACACATGGGTTTTTCGCGTGGAATTTCTCAGCCGGCTTCCTATACAATTAAAAATTATAGTCTTGAGCAAGTGTATGATTTTGTTGACCTGGGGGTTACTATGGACTATAAACTCAGTTTCAACCGCCATTTTAACACAACAGTCAATAAGGCTAGAGGTGTCCTAGCATTCGTTAAACGATGGTCTAAAGAATTTAGCGACCCTTATGTAACTAAAGCCCTCTTCACTACACCCGCGTTACCAGGTTCATGTAGATCGCCTTAAATCAGTTCAAAAACAATTTTTACTATTTGCCTTAAGAGAGTTTCATTGGGATCCCTCGTACAATCTGCCACCCTGTACAAATCGTTTAAAACTCATTAATCTACACACACTTTCTAGTCGGAGGGAAATGCTTAGAATTATTTTTATGATTAAATTGCTAAATGGTTCACTATCCAGCCCATTTCTTATAAGTGAAGTGAACTTCAATGTACAGTCTCGTCCTTCAAGGCATTTTAAACCTCTAGTCTTAAAACAGTGAAGAACTAATTTTCAGTTAAATGAGCCTTTTCGCTGTTTGTGTCAAGATTATAACTCTCTTTCTGGTAGATTTGATATTTCAGACTCGCTTTTCAGCATAAAAAAATCAATTCTTTCTATCCTAAATTCATAGCTACTAATTGTTTTTTATTCTTTGACTTCTATTTTAACTTTTAACAATAATTTTATTCTGTTAACTAGTTATTTCTTAATGTATAATCTGTCCTATATCTACTCTACTTAGCTGATGAGGTTTTCTCTGTAGCTGAGCAGTTTTAGATCTCGACGATTAACAAACCAAAGCCTTTCAACGACTCGGCACGAACGAATAATCCGCGCGTTATGCGGATGCGTTCCTCGCGCCGGTCGGGCGGGATATGGTGGGTAATCCGTTGGGAATTATTATTATTATTATTATTATTAACTCGTGGTAGTATTCACACACACTCCTCGTTGCATTCGATCTCAGCGTTGCCTTGTAGGCTTCTTCTTTTCGTTGCAGCGCGGCACTGTTCATGTGTTTCTTCGGGTTCGCCGGAATCCAATTACTTCTTCGGCTGCGGTACGGAGTGCTCCTGAGATATGATCCCACTGCTCATGCATTCCACTAGGTTGAATTGGGCTCTCGGAGAGCAGGTGTTAGAGGCGATCTGCGAAATCATTGGCGGTCTGTTGCGATTGCAGCTTTTCGACGTCCAGATTTCCCTGCGTTTTTTGTTGCGCACGTGGTCGATCTAGTTGCGTGTTTTTCGATCGGGGGCAGCCATGTAGCCTGATGGATCTTCTTGTGTACCGGCGAAGTCGATCAGCCTGAAACCATTTGGCGAAGTCTGATCGTGGAGTCTGAACTTCCCGACAGTGGGTCCGAAAACACACTCCTTACCCACCCTGGCGTTAAAGTCGCCAAGCACGACTTTGATATCATGACAGGTGCAGCGCTCGTATGCTTCTTCCAGGCCCGCGTGGAATGCATCCATTTCCACGTAGTCCTTCTTCAAAATATCTACTTTCGTTAAAATCCTAAATGCACTAAATACAAAGATCTACTTAAATTAATTTACTAAAATATACTTACGATTAACGCACCCTGTAAACAAAAGAATTTAGAAATGTGCTCATTTTTTACTTATTGAATAACTTACCGGTTGCTCTAGTTTACATAGTTACATACATACATACATACATAGTTTCAATTTCCTTGCTGCGCATTGTCAAGTTAGTTCGTCTATAACTACCGCCCGCCAACGTTTTTCAGTGGAGTTTGAGTGAAGTTAATAAAGTTTATATAAATTAATTTTTAGTTTAAAGCTATTTAAAATCAGTGCGTTTTTTTTCAAATTGAAGAAAGAAAGTGAAGTGTTAGTGACCCCATAGACCCCCCAAAAAATAAAGAGCTACCCCCGAAAGAAATATACACAAATATACAAGAAAAAGTTACAAGATATATTAAGCTCAGATGGCAACAAGTGACAACCCTAGTGGGAAATGTTTTTTTTTCAGTACGTGGGAAAATGTACAAACATACCAATATACAAGAATAGCTCGTTTAAAGTTATAAGATACTAGAGGGACCGAAAGACTTTGTCGTGCACCGATATTTACTTGAATGGATCTAGAAATCTCCCGTGAAACGGGTTGTGCGTTGGGTTTGGGACCCACCACATAAAACAACGTTCCAATGAAATCCAACAACAAAGCCTCGGATATGAGAACCCCTTTTTTAGATGACAACACCCGCAAACAAAATAAGGATTATGAGATAAGGGCGTGTACCTGGAATGCCCGGTCCTTTAATGGGGAAGGTGCCGCTGCCCGGCTGGTTGAAGTCCTGAGGAAAGCAAAAGCTGACATCACCGCCATAAAAGAGATCCGATGGACGGGGCGAGGAAACACGATCAAAACACCTTGCAACATCTACTGGAGAGGGCATGAAGACAAGCGCAGATTCGGCGTGGGATTTGTGGTGGGAGAGAGACTCCGTCACCGAGTACTGTCGTTCACACCCGTGAACGAGCGTCTCGCTGCAATCCGCATAAAAGCACGATTTTTCACCATATCGTTTATCTGCGCTCATGCACCGACGGAAGAGAAGGACGACGTGGAAAAGGATGCATTCTACGAGCGCCTGGAAGAAGCATACGGGCGCTGCCCCCGTCATGATATCAAAGTCGTGCTTGGCGACTTTAACGCCAAGGTGGGTAAGGAGGGTGTATTTGGCCCAACTGTGGGGAAGTTCAGTCTCCACGATCAGACTTCGCCAAATGGATTCAGGCTGATCGACTTCGCCGGTGCCCGAAACATGGTCATATCCAGCACTAGGTTTATGCACAAGAAGATCCATCAGGCTACATGGCTGTCCCCCGATCGAAAAACACGCAACCAGATCCACCACGTTGTGATAGACGGACGGCATGCTTCCAGCGTTTTAGATGTTCGCACAATAAGAGGAACTAACATCGACTCTGATCACTACCTAGTAGCAGCCAAGATTCGTACCCGCCTCTGTACGACAAAACAGGTGCAACAAAAAACGCAAGGAAAGCTGGACGTCGAAAAGCTGCAATCGCAACAGACCGCCAATTATTTCGCAGATCGGCTCTCACACCTGCTCTCCGAGAGCACAATTCAACCAAGTGGAATGCATGAGCAGTGGGATCATATCTCAGGAGCACTCCGTACCGCAGCCGAAGAAGTAATTGGATTCCGGCGAACGCGAAGAAACAACTGGTATGATGATGAAGAGTGCCGCGCTGCAACGAAAAGAAAGGACGAAGCCTACAAGGCAACCCTGAGATCGAATGCAACGAGGAGTGTGTGTGAACACTACCGCGAGTTGAAGAGGGAAGCGAGGCGGCTTTTCCGAGCGAAAAAAAGAGAGGCAGAAAAGCGTGAAATAAAGGAGCTTGAGATGCTGGCCAACGGGAATAATGCCAGAAAATTCTATCAAAAAATTCGGCGAATGACAGAAGGTTTCAAACCCGGGGCAAACTCCTGTAAGAATGAGAACGGCGACCTGGTATCCGATGTTCGGAGACCACTCAGAATATGGAGGGATCACTTCTCTGACCTTTTAAATGGAGAAACTGAGCAAGAAACCTGAGAAGATGCCGAACCCGAGCCCACAATCGAAAATGATGGAATTGACGTTCCACAACCCGACTATAATGAGGTGCGAATAGCAATATCCCGATTGAAAAACAATAAAGCAGCTGGCGCTGATGGTTTGCCTGCTGAGCTATTCACACACGGAGGCGAGGAGCTGGTAAGGCGCATGCATCAGCTTCTATGCAGAATTTGGTCGGATGAATGCATGCCTGAAGATTGGAATCTAAGTGCTCTCTGCCCAATCCACAAGAAGGACGATCCTGCAAAATGCGCCAACTATTGCGGAATCAGCCTTTTGAATATCGCATATAAGGTCCTATCAAGCGTATTGTGCGAAAGACTGAAGCCTGATGTGAACGGACTGATTGGACCTTATCAGTGTGGCTTCAGACCTGGTAAATCTACCATCGACCAGATTTTTACAATACGCCAAATCTTGGAAAAAACCCGTGAAAAGAGAATCGACACACATCATCTCTTTGTTGATTTTAAAGCCGCTTTCGATAGCACGAAAAGGAGCTGCCTATATGCCGCTATGTCTGAATTTGGTTTCCCCGCAAAACTTATACGGCTATGCAAAATGACCTTGAGCAACACCGCCAGCTCGGTCAGAATTGGGAAGTACCTCTCCGAGCCGTTCAAAACTAAACAAGGTTTCAGACAGGGTGACCCCCTATCGTGCGATTTCTTTAACTTAATGCTGGAGAAAATAATACAAGCTGCAGAACTTAACCGCGCTGGAACAATATTTTATAAAAGCGTGCAACTGTTGGCATATGCTGACGATATTGATATCATTAGCCTTAACACCCGCGCCGTAACTTCTTTTTACTCCAAATTAGAAAAAGAAGCGGAGAAAATGGGATTGGTGGTGAACGAGGGCAAAACGAAGTACCTTCTGTCATCATGCAAAGAGTCAGCGCATTAGCGCCTTGGCAACCAAGCCACTGTTGGCAGCAATAATTTCGAAGGCAATTGAAAAGTAAAGTCCTGTCTCGACGAACGAAAATAACACTCTACAAGTCACTCATCGCACGTCCTGCTATATGGTGCAGAAGCGTGGACACTAACAACATCTGGGAGTATTCGAGAGAAAGGTTCTTCGAAAGATTTGTGGACCTCTACGCGTTGGCGACGGCGAGTACCGAGGAAGATTTAATGATGAGCTGTATGAACGATTTGTAGGGAAAATTCAAACCGGCACACCACAAATTGAAAGAGAAGCTTGGCGCAAAAGTCTCTTAGGAGGTTTATGATGATATACCTGTTGTATATCGCGCCATAGAGAGATAGAGAGTATGAACTTTACGCAGACGCCGACATAGTTCAGCGAATTAAAACACAGCGGCTTCGCTGGCTAGGCCACGTAGTGCGAATGAGCGAAGATGCTCCAGCCCAGAAGGTATTCTTATTGGCACCCGCCGGTGGAAGCAGAGGAAGAGGAAGACCACCACTCCGATGGAAGGACCAAGTGGAGACCGATTTGCGATCCCGCGGTGTTTCCAATTGGCGCCAGTTGGCGCAACGAAGAAACGACTGGCGAGCTATGTTGGACGCTCAAAATCGCCCAGGCGGTTAGATGACCATTTAAAGAAAGAAGAAGGATCTAGAAATATTGGCTTTTCCTATCCTTATCAATATCTCTATTATTATCCCGATCCCCATTCCTATCCCTATTCCTATAGATGTAACTATTTCACACACACACAATTCCACTTCACTATAGATCGATCCATTATTGAGCTTTTCTAACAAAAAAAAAACAAATTATAAAAATAAAAAATAAAATAAAATTTTTTTTTCAGGAATTTTTGGGAAATTTATTGGGTATTCTCCTATTCTGGTCAGAGAACAATCTAAATTAGTGTCAATCGGTGCAGGTGTTCTTGAGTTATGAGCGTTGGAATTAACTTCACTTTCTTTTTTATATATACAGATATAATATAATATATATAGATAACTCAACCTAGAAAACACTTACATAAATGTACTGGATTTTCAAATGTTTGATTTAAACGGCTACATAAATAATACTATACGCCGTAAGTCCTTTTCTGAATTTCACTCCTCGTTGTGGTCTAGCATAAGTAAGTCAAAAAAACGATTGAAAAGTCGTGAACTTTTAAAATTAATTGGGGAAAGAAACAAGCTATATAGACTAAAAACCAAATATACAAGTACCATCTACTTTGAAATTGAATTTAAAAGACTGAAATCATGAGTCAGAAACTTAATAAATTTACAAAAAAAAACTACTTTGGCCAAAAAATCCAGCAAAATCTTTACTTTGCCAACAGGGCGTGGTCTACACTAAGGAGCTAATTGTGCCAAAATACCTGTTAGTGCAGCTGAAATTAGTCAATTATCATACAAAGAAAAAGTTGAAACAGACCCTATTCAAATTGCAAACTGTTTCAATGAGTATTTTACGATTGTTATTGAAATATCCAGTATATTGAAGAGAAAGCAACAAATATCCATAATCCTTTTACCTTAAACGAATGTGATCCATTAGAAGTGGAGTTAGCTATAAGAAACTTAAATATGAAATCTAAGAACGGGCCTGATGGCATTTCAGCAAGTCTTTTTAATAAATATAGAGAGTTTTTTAGCCACAGTTTATGCCAACTTATTAATGAGTGTTTTCGAAAAGGTAAATATCATGACGAATTGAAAATAGGCGCAGGACATAAATCTGGAAGCAAAGAAATGTTATCAATTTACAGGCCCATCTCAAACGTAAGGGCGTTAGACAAAATGTTTGAAAGTATTTGGTTTCGTGGGAAACTTGAATATGTTGTCTGCATGTAAATCGTGTACCGAATTTACAAAACACAAAACACAAAAAAAAATATATAAATAACTTTTTATTAAAAAGAACAATACAAAAACGGGATTTGGGACGGACACAAAAGAAAATCAATCAAAAAAGTGGTGAAACAAAGGTTTTTCAACAAAAGTGTTTAAAAAAAATACTACATAAATTAACATATTAAAAAGAAAACCGAAAACAAACAGTGCAAAAAAAACTGATACCAATATACACTATATACGTGTGCAAGAAAAAACAAGTAAGGAAATCTAAGTACGGGTGGGACCAATTTACAGGTCTATTTTAATACTTTCAGCTCGTATTTGCGTTCAAATAGGCAGACGGACAGACAGATAGACGTATCGAGGGACGGATTTTGGTCTAAATTAATGAAATTTGGATATATGTGTCACTTAGTCAATATCTACATAATTTTTCAAAAGTGGGCGGTGGCACGCCCACATATTTTCTGTTTTGGTTTGCTCTTGAACTTTAACGATAGGTTCAGCAATCCGCTGGGCACGACACAGTCTATATATAGCTTTTGGAAAAGCCCTCAGGTTATATAAAGCTGCAGTTCGGTATAGTTAGGAGTTTATATATAGATGTGTTCTATGCATCAAAACAACGTCTACCGGGTTTGCTAGTATATTATCAAATGGCGAAAGCAAACAACGAATTTCAGCATTCTTTTGTAAAACTGAGATACTAGTTTGCGTTCAAATAGACAGACGGACAGACAGACAGACAGACGGACGGAGAGACGGACATGGCTAAATCGACTCCGCTCATCGTGCTGATCATTTTAGTGAAATTTTCTCTTCTTGTCCTCATACTTACATACATTATGTTTATGAAAGGTATGAAAATCAAAAAAGATATATAACTTCGCTATTGCAGTGGGCTATGAACTACGTTCCCGAATATTTTGCTTGTGTGTTTCCTGATTTGGCTAATTTTGGGCAGGAGTATAATACATACTACTGAGAAGCAGCTGACCGATTTCAAAATATAAAGATTCAATTATAAGCGATTGTCTTTGAAAACAGCAGACATTTTATGCTGAAAAGTGGGCGGCGCCACGCCTAATTCTTCAAAATTAACAACATTTTTTTGCGGCTGAGTTTTTCTTAAAACGCTTATTATGTGTGTAAAATCTGATTGATATAGCTTGCGAAGTTGTAAAAATATTGCTTTTTAAATTTTCCAAAAAAATTTTTCAGAACTATGTTAAAAACTGGGCGTGGACATTAACCGATTTTACAGCAAAACAGAAACCTTTATATATAGAACATAATCACCAAATTTCGTTTCGACAAATCAATTTTATGCATAAAAGCTTTGTGGAATAGTCCACTATAAAAGGGTCGAGGCCGCCCCCATTTTCGAAAATTTTAAGTTTTTGGATTTCTTTGTTTACGGAAACTTTAAAAGTGAAATATAAATGATGTAAAGCTATTTTACGCAAAGTTATTGCCTATTTAATATACATTCGATCCTCTTCAAAATCTTTCATATAAAAGTGGGCGTAGACCTTAACCGATCCCGCCCTGTTTTTCTTGGAACATTCCTTGCATACCTGGAAACCTGCCTGCTGAATTTCGTTTCGATATATTGAACGGTTTTTTATTTATGATTAATATTATTTCTGAATTTGACTTAATCAAAAGTGGGCGGTGCCACTCCCGTTTTCAAAAATTTCTCAAGAAATGTATTTTATGCCTCAATCTCAATGTATTCACCAAATTTTATCCTTATAGGTGTATTATGTACTGAGTAATCACTTTTTTTGTGTTTTCGAAAATATTCTATATATAAAAAGTGGGCGTGGCTATCTTCCGATTTCGCCCATTTTAAATAGCGCTCGGAGATGAGTGCCAGGGAACCTGCATATCAAGTTTCATTACGGATGGACGGACATGGCTTAATCAATTTCTCTTTTCGTCCTGAATATTTTGATTTATATATGTCAATATCTATCTCGATCCGTTTATGCCGTTACGTACTGCCGTTAGGCGACTAAAGTTAATATACCTTGTGTTCGTAGCACTACTAGGTATAAAAATTGTATTAAATAAATTTGGATAATTTTCAAAAATGCGTAAAAAATTAGGCGATTTTATATTCCAAATTTTAATTTTATGTATGTATATTTATGAAATAAAAAAATTGTATCAAATAAATTTTGATAATTTTCAAAAAAGGGACGCAGACGAAAATTTGTAATTTTAAACTTTATATATGTATGTAAATTCATTGAATGAATTTTTTTAATTTTATATACATATATGAGATAAAAAATGAAAATTGGGAATAAAAAATCACGCGAACTCTGAGAATTATCAAAATTCATTCGATACAATTTTTTTATTTCATATACATACATATATAAGGTGTGCAATGAAAATTTGGAGTAAAACCCCCTGAGTCCATTATCTATGTATGTAACTGCACCTGAACTAGCAGTAGCGTTGTTATTATAGAAATTAGTAAAGCATTTATGATGCTTTATGATGATCTTTGTGAAAGGGAATTAACGTCAAATTCTTACGAGAATGAACGTCATTGACATTAATTCTCTTTGCAAATGCGAACTAATATCATTGACATTAATTCCATTGACATTATGACACGTCACCTAGCTGCCAGCCACTCCCGTTCTCACCTTTTTTGTATTGGAGTTGCTTTCAGTTTAAGTAAAACTGTCCAAACGTTACGCATCGCCGTCGATCACACATCGTGCTAAAGTTTTTTAATCCGCCAGCCGTCGCGCATTTCACATATCTACATATATATTATTATTATTAAGTTAAAATTGAAAAGAAACAAATTATTATTTCTTTCTAAAACTTAGAGTAAATGGCCACGAAAAGTGGAAAGTTAGACAATACGTATACCCAATCAATAAAGACAAAAAAAAATCCCCCAGCATAAGTGAATCATTTCCGCGCTTCCTCCGTAGTATGGATCAACTGTTCATCAAATTTATTGAGTTCCTTTGAAGCAGGTTTAAGACTCTGCGAAAGGCTAGAGGACAAGTGTGAGGGCATAGACCGTGACCTACACGAGTTAAATAGAAGAATAACTCTTTTGTAGTCTGCGGTTGATCGCATCGGACTGTTTGAGGAGGAAATATCCGCCCTTAATCACAACATATTTAATCATGAAAGCCGTTCAGTGCCCTCTGAGGTCCTGGTCCATGGAATTCCGTGTGTGGAAGATGACAATCTGCAAAGCCTCTTCCACCATTTGCGCTTCATTTTAACTTGTAGCCACCGACCCTAAAAAGCATATATGTTACAAAACCAAATTTGCCAAGCGATGACGGAAAATCGTTCCAATATACATCAACTTTCCATCCTGTCGGAAAACTAACAAAGCAAAATAAATCATATATCGTCCAGGTAAACCTCTCGATAGCACGATAGACCCTCCCATCATCATCAGATTTCATTCGCCTTCTGACAGAAACACCCTGCTAAAAACCATTGCGAGTTTCAGACGCCTAAAATATGATGACAACAACAAAAGAGGACTGCGTTTAGTACACGTGGCCCTTAATTCTGATGCACCGATTTGTATGAAGACATCGCTGACGAAAAACAACCATTCGATTTTTAAAGCTACGATTAACCTCAAAAAAAGAAAAAGGTTATCTGCAGTTTTCCCAACAAGAGCCATCGTGCATGTGAAACATTAAGCAAGTGACAGTCCCATAACCATTCGCATTTGGACATGCTCAAGGATTATGATAGTAGTAGGGGGGGGGAGGTCTCGAAATATAGAAATTTAACAAAAAGGGAGAGAGAACACCACATTGCGCCACCCCTTGTTTTATTTTTCGTGGCCTAGATTTCTTGTTCTTGAATTCGAATGATGCCTGTCGACCATTGAGGTAATTAGCGGCCCACCTTTTAAGGCTGGCAGGGAGCGGCGTCTCTTCCAGGTTTCGAAGGAGTGTGGCATGGTTCACCGTATCAATTGCATTTGATAGGTCAAGTGCCACGAGAACCGTCCTATGGTTTGGTGGGTGTTGATTCAAACCATAATTTATCTGTGCTGTAATGGCATTCAAAGCGGATGAATTGCTGTAAGATTTGCGGAAACCATGCTGATCATCGGCCAATTTCAGATTTGCAATAAAGTAAGGAGCAGAATGATCTCTAGTAATTTCGCAACTGGCGAAAGGAGGGATATCGGACGATAAGACTCTCTCTCCTTGGTTCGCCGGCTTCCCTGGTTTTAGTAGGGGAACTACAATCGCCTGTTTCCATATCTCAGGTATAACGAAAGTAGTTAGAGAGAGATTAAAAAGAGCCGCTAAATAACTCTGTCCCTCGTGGCCTAGGTGTTTGATCATCTTCATGGCGATATCGGTGGGTCCGATGGATTTTGAGGGTTTGGCCTTCATTATGGCTTCCTTGACCTCTGCGACTGAGACGGCAATAGGCGCAGTGGAGTGTTTGTGTTTGTGCGCACGTCGGATGACTCTTCTCTTAGTCATATCCGCGGGTGGATGCATTACAAACAGCCGGCAAAAGAAGCTCGCGCATTTCCTGGCGTCTTACTCGACGCTGTCACCGAATGTCGCCAGATGACAAAATTAATTAGGCCCGCGCTCATTATGGAGAGTTCTGGCGAACTGTGCCAGTTACCTGCCACCCTGGTGGGGGAATCTCCATTGACTGTACAGAATTCTGAGTTGTTTATTTGGTCTGCAATTGCGTGTCCTCTGCTGTCTGCTGGCAAGTGGGAGTGCCAGAGATCGTGATGTGCGTTGAAGTCCCATGACTCTGGGACGGCGGTCTTTTCGATGTACATTATACCCATCACAAGTTCGTAAGTCCGATCTTGTGTTCAATTTTGTCTTTTGTATCGCGGCGATTTTGATGTTGTACGACTTCATAAAGTCAGTTATCTCCACGATCTTTCCAGCCAATCCGTTACAGTTCAGCTGTAAAATTTTGAAGTGTGTAGGAGAGGAGAGGGGGGACATGCTAGGCGTGAGGGACGGATCCGCTTGCCTAGGTGGAGATAGGCTAAGGCCTAAACTATGTCGTAGTCTAGAGTTGACAGCGCCAATGCCGTTGTTGTCTGGCGTGGAAGGTGGCTGTGTACTGCAACAGGGGGCTATGAATGTATTCGTCCAGAGGTTATCGTTTGCGAACCCAGAGCACATAAGGTTAAGACACAGGCCAAGGCAATTTTTGCACTAGACCGATGTCACAAGCGTATATAATCTTTGCCGATAAACGGTGCACGTAGGGAAAGGTACGAGGAGGTGGCGGTCCTGGCCCACGTGCAGGGAAGGAAGCAGGGGGGCAGTGGGGACAGAGAAAGAGGGGACTGACGCTCGGCGGTGCTCATATCTGGCCTATATAGGAGTGTTGAACGGCCGTGGGAGATGGTGAGCGTGAGCGACAGTCGGGAGTGGATGAGGTGGGAATGGCAGCAGTGCTGCCAGTCGTGTATACTGAGCCACCATTGTGGTTACCTGAAGTTGGTGGGCGAGGGCCAGAGCGACGAGTACCGCGGGACGCCCTTAGGTGTGTACAGCATGGTCCGGGCCTGTGGATGGCATGGTTAAGCCCTGAGTATCCAGATGTATGTAGTCATCTCTTACACTTGGCGCATTAAACCGAATACGACCGTTTAACATAAATTTTCTTCCAGCAAAGGCAGCATATCCAATCTCTTGGTCCAGGGTTGGGATCGACCAAAGCCCGTAACAAGGGACAAGGGAGCAACCCAGATACCGGGGTTTGCTCCTAGGATGACAATTTTAGGGTGCAATGGGACAGATTGGACAGGGTTATACTGAAACAACAGCCCTTGGCCGGGTGTCGTTAAGATAGAACCGGCTGTTGTGGGAACGTATTATCATTAATTTGTCGTTTATAGTAACACGCAGAAAATCTTCTTCTTTAAATGGTCATCTAACCGCCTCGGCGATTTTGACCGTCCAACATAGCTCGCCAGTCGTTTCTTCGTTGCGCCAACTGGCGCCAATTGGAAACACCGCGGGATCGGAAATCGGTCTCCACTTGGTCCTTCCATCGGAGTGGTGGTCTCCCTCTTCCTCTGCTTCCACCGGCGGGTGCCGATAAGAATACCTTCTGGGTGGAGCATGTTCGCTCATTCGCACCACGTGGCCTAGCTGAACTATGTCGGCGTCTGCGTAAAGTTCATACAGCTAATCATTAAATCTTCTTCGGTACTCGCCGTCGCCAACGCGTAGAGGTCCACAAATCTTTCGAAGAACCTTTCTCCCGAATACTCCCAGAGCCGCCTCATCAGATGTTGTAAGTGTCCACGCTTCTGCACCATATAGCAGGACGGGTGCGATGAGTGACTTGTAGAGTGTTATTTTCGTTCGTCGAGAGAGGACTTTACTTTTCAATTGCCTACTCAGTCCGAAGTAGCATTTGTTTGCAAAAGTAATTCTTCGTCGGACTTCTAGGCTAACATTATTGTTGGTATTAATGCTGGATCCCAGGTAAACGAAGTCCTTTACTATTTCGAAATTATTGCAGTAAATTCACTCACTTAAATCGGTTTGTAATGATGACCTCAGACTATAGGTTATCGAGTTCCAAAGACTGTTTACGTTCATTGTACGTATTAAAGAGCTAGAAGTTATTCATATCATCGCGGAAAGTCTGTACAAAAAACTTGAAAGCCCTGATATCGACGTCATACACATTTCTGAGACCAAGTTTTTCTCATACTTTAAAGGCGACCTAGTTAAATTAAATGGTTATCAACTTTTCAGGCCGTGATGATGTCTGCTCTTCTGCGGTCGCTGGAAAAGTAGACGGTTGTCAAATCGAGGACAACATTTGAACCCGAAAACTCATCCTCCGGTTTTAAAGGGAGGTGAACCCACACATGCACATCCACATGCATATATATGTGTCCTGACAAACACCGATTTGACTACATGCACATAAATGTGGGCGGATTGGTGTTAGGGTTTTGCACAAAAGCAAAAGTGACATTAGGGTGGCACATTTTTTTAAGAATTTTGGCATGTGGCCTAAATATGCCGGCCCCCTTGCGATTCGGTACATCTTAACCCGCCACAGGATGGTGAGTGCGGGATGGCGCTGTCACAGCCGTCTGCCTTCGAGCTACCTCCCGCAGTTTGAGGTTTTGATTCTGGTAGCCCCACCGTTTCGTACCTAGAGCTAAGAGAATAGGAGAAAGAAACTTTGAAAAGATATACGTTGCATATTTCTTGCCAAAGTGTTTATTTAAGGAGAAAAGTGAAACAAATTTTATATTGTGTACTTAAATGTACCTACATACTAACGACGCCCGAGAGCACCCATCCGAAGATAGTGCTTTGGGCAAGCAGCTGCCCGAAAGACGGTGGAAGTGTACCCGGAGTGATGATGCCACCATAGACGTCGCCGCAAGGAACCAGCTGGATTGCTCCTGACTGGTAGAATTGCGAATCAGACAGCCGAATATACTCATACGAGGCAGCAACTCCAGCGTCGATACTATAGGCTGGGCTGATCCGCTGAAATCGTTCTATGCACAACGCGTGGGCCGTCTCCGTCGTGTTGTTTCCGCGCTTTCCGGGGACCCGACGAAGCAACCTTGCTCTCCGCCAGAGTGGGTGGTATTCAGCCCTAACTGTGAGACTGCGGTCGTTGGCAGTGCGGGGGAAAAGGTATCTATGAGTGCCCGGATGCGAAACAGTCCGCCCCCGACCTCCAGCTTCACAATCACAGCCGGCGCAAGTCGTCATGGGGCGCAATGGAGGACCGACAATGATGAAAGCTCGGCTGAGTCCTTCGCAGAAGCCTTTGCTGGACGGTAGCTGGCGCAGCCGAGAGGCCAGGATACCATCGTAAGATATCCTATATGCGGTGTTTGTGGTGCGTAGCCGGCGCGGTTGAGAGTCCAGTCTGCGCTCATACATACGCCATATAATTTGACATTATTACGGTCTATTTCGCTAAAAAAAAATTTTATTTTAAATTCTTGGATCACCCTGTATTTCGTTTCGCTACTGGACATCATAATTTATTTATTTCTCGTTCTCACTGGCCTGGTCGCCGTCAGCGACATTTTCGTTTTTTCGGTACTCAGATTTCGGTACCGGGTAGAGAGTGTGTGAGTGGTGAATGTTTGGGTTTATTTTTTTGTTGTTGTTTTGTGGGCCAAACACTCCTGCCCTCGCCGAAAACAAAAAAAAAAAAAAATTTTAAAAAACAATTTTTTCTTAAAGCGAACAAAAAAAAGTTTTCCAATAAATGGTTCCCTTTTGTTTTGAAAATGTATTTATTTATTATTTATTTTGGCATATTGATATATCGGCACCCTCGCCGATCGGGTACGAACGTAAATTTCGTCCCCCTATTTAGCCCGCAGTAAGCGGTACCGTTTTTGGTACATCGGGTTTTCGGTACCCGTTGGCCTAAAACGTAGCATCGCTAACGTGGCTGAGATAAATTTTTTGCACACATACATATATATGCCTAGAAAGAAACAAAGAAAATTCATTGAAAAATAGAACAAATCATTATTTTTCGGTTTCCGGCACGCGTGGGATTGCAGTTAAACTGGTAGGAAAAATGTGATTTCTTATTTTACTATATAATATGTATATTTCTAACCTTAATTTTATCTTTTCTTTTCAGATGCATAAAGGGAGCTGCAGCCATGGAGGATCGCCCGGCCGGCGCACGACATTGACATGGTAAGTATATATTCGCGCTGCCCGAAATCCTGTATCGGTTCGGTAGCAGCGCAAATTACTTAACAAAAAAATGTCACACGCTGTGGCAGCCGACGCATATTCTGAGACACATTTTGTATGTATATGCATATATGTATAATGCTTTGCAATACTAATTTTAATATTTTTATCTTTTGATCATTGATCATTACAGGTACAATTGGTTTTCCTGGCGTTGTTTACGAATTTTGTATCGCTGAAGCCACCCAAAAGTAAATGGGTATAAATATCATCAATGGTTGTGTTATGATTCGCGCTCTGGTATCACCAGCACTCACTTTCAGAGTTTGACGGTTTCTGAAGTGCTCCCATTTCTTTATTTTTTTCTTTTCAACATATGCTTCTGACATTCCCGAACACGACTTTGCTGGTTCTTCATGGGTTTCCACCGCCCACCCGATTACCAAAGAATATACTGCAAACGGCGGTGCTTAATTTTTTTTTTCTGATATATTTTATTGCCTGCAGCACGCTTGGTAATTTAACTTTCGATAATATGTGAGGAGCAATTTTTATCACAACTTATGGGCAGTGACGACGATGTGCTGCGCACTTCTAGGGAAGAGTTTTCGTCATCCGGGCAGTTGAATGTTGTTAGAATGCGAGGATGAAAAAATAAAACTACCAAGGATCTGAAGCAGTTACTCTTGCAAGTATTTATCTCCCAACGTGTGCATTGTTCGACCGATAAAAGACTCTTTGCGAATATGGGTATCGGGAAGAAGATAGATAATCGTGGAAGGCGCGTTCGTCAATTTAAAAATCCTGTAGGAGTTCGGGGTGCAAATGAAAACAAATTAAAAAAAAAAAATTTTTTTTTTTTTATTGTTTACTAAGCCACCGCCATGGCCGGCATGATGTGACGAATTTCTCATGTTTAGATGTGGTTTTATTTCTGCATTGACTTGAGATAGTTTGGACATCTAAAGACATCCTGTCAATGAAGTACGTTAGATGATGCTAGAGCCCCCCAAGGAAAAAGCAAATCCGAAAAGACATAACAATCTCGTGGGTGGAATCAACCAAATCGAACTGGACGGTATAAATTCCGTTAAGTATAATATGTAAGATAAAGACTTTCCAATATTTACTTAGTATTGAGCAGAATTAAAAAATCTCCGACCAAACAAGTTCAAATTTCTATATATAGATTAGGAACAGAGTGATCGCCTGAATTAATTGTTCTTTTTTTTCATCATTCAGTACTACTACTTCAGCTGTTTCATATAGACGGGCCAAATAAGTCTTAGAAAGTTGATGATGAGGAAAAGTAAGTCGACGCCGTAATTGATTCAATTTACTGTCAGTGATTCGAACGACTTCATCCTATTTATTTGTGTAGTTTATTGCCCTCAAGATATTTTTATTTCGTTTGAACGGTGTTGAGATTTCGTATGGGTACTACAATTTTTAAAGGTACAGCGTCAATGTTGCTTTTATATTCGATGTATTTTAAATCAATTTTATTATACATACATAATAAGTTAATTCTCCTTTCTTAGTACTTCAGTTTCTAACTGGTCGAGTTGGCGGTACCAGCCTGGCGGGGATGACGGGGCGTTGAAACGATGCTTGTGCCAATTTTTTCCCAAAGTCATGGAAACTTTCCAAGGTATGCTTTGTTCCTAAATTGTTTTCAAATGCAAGGAAACTGATGAAAAAAAAACATTAAAATATCAGTGCGTGCAGTGAATTGTACTGTATGGATATGGCTGACTATAATGCTAAAACTAATTTAAGGCACCTATTCGAGAGCGGTGAGAATGGTGTTCTTCTGTCCAGGACCTCTAGACCATATGGTAACAGCGGGGATCAAGGGGTGAGTACCAACCATTTTGCCCCTGGCTTGATGCAGACGTTACATTCAATGTTAGGTAGTGTCTGACTAAGGTCATCTCAATGTACGTTGAACTTTTGGGTTCCTAACAACCTTCTGTAAAATGTAGTCTTAAAATATTTTAAATCAGCTTATGCTTGCGAGGTGAGAGTTCTACATCGCACAGGGGGGAAAAAACCAAACTCCAATCGAGATTTAAGTAAATTCGGAGTTTGATTACACGCTTATTGATGTACGCCTCTAGGCTCTCTTTTAACGCTTTTCGCTATTCACTAACTTTTAACCACACGAAAAGTGTTAGCTTGTTTGAAAATCCCAGTGTTAGCTAACACTTTTCGTGTGGTTAGCTGTCGCGAATTATTTTCGAGGTGTTAACAATAGCGTTAATATATTTGCAAGTGTTTTAGCGTTTGGAAAAAGTAAAAAATTAGTTTTGAGTTTTTTGCATGTAATTTAGTGCAAAATACGGCGAAAAGAGAAGTATTCCCATATTTTATCACCATCAAGAGTCAGCTGTTTAGCAGCGTTAAAGGAGAGTTACAGAATCGCACTTTCGTTAAGAAAAAACTCCTAAATTTGGCGATAAGCTTAACGCTCGGCGAGTGCCTAAAAGTTACAGAATCGGGCTACTGATTATCTCTCTAATGTCTAATAATATAATTTTAACTATCTTTAGATGAAAGTAAAACTTAAAATTAGTTTTATCAACGTTTTTATTTTCTCGTTGATCACCTAGAAGCTCCCCAGTTAATGCAGAATTCTGTGATTTAAACTTTCCGTTTTGATAGCATAGTGGATAGACCATCAATACATTGTAGAATACACATTTACGCTTACCGTCGGCAAACACCCAATTGTTTGAAAATCCCAGTTCATTTAGATTAGTTGCATGCATACAAGATGCATGCATGCCGTATGAAAGAAAGGTAAATGTGGTTATGTATACTAGGGTGGAACAATCTGCTGCCAACTTGTCGTGGCAGATGGATAGATTTTCAGTGGCAGATTGGTTCGCCTTTCTGCGTTCGGTTTGATTTAGCCTCGTTATCGAGTGCATTTGATTTTCTGTTGCAGAATGGTTCGCTCTTCTGCGTTAGGCTTTCTGGTATCCTCGTTAATTGTAGCGAGTGGGGGGTAGAAGTTTTAGGAAGAAAGGTTTAAAAAGGTTGCGAGGAGATGGAGAGGTGGTTATGAGGCAACGGGCCTCTTGCCATCCCTTCCCTCCGTAGGGAGCAGGATCAGCTTGACCAAGGGTCTTCTGATCTGACCCTTCTCGGTCGTAAAGTCAACGATACGGACCCAGTTATCTTCGCCGGGGTGTACGTTAGTAACTCGACCGAGCCTCCATTGGTTTGGAGATAAGTTGTCTTCCTTTATGACAACGAGATGCCCTACTTTAATATTTTGTTTCCAATACTTCCACTTCACTTGTTTTTGTAGTTCCGATAGGTATTCAACCTTCCATCGCCTGCAGAAGCTTCGATGAAGTGCCTTGAGCTTCTGCCACCCATTGACAATGGAGGCAGGGCTCTCATTCACATCTGGTTTCCAGTGAGGAAGTACCCAGGGCTCCAGGTCCGCGGGCTCATTTGAGGCTAGATTCAATGGATGAGAGTTGAGTCCGACATAATAGCGCATGAAATTCCTCATGTGTGAATTTGTGAGGCCAGCCTATCTTCTTGAAGTGGTTTTGAAGCTCTTCACTCCAGCCTCCCAGAGTCCCCCAATATGTGGAACGCCGGCTGGGATAAAACGCCATGTTATTGATTGACGGCTGCTTTTGATACGGTTTCATTTCAGGCTTCCGAGAGAAATACCTTGAATTCAGATCGTAGTGATCGTGAGGCTCCGACAAAATTAGTACCATTGTCGGAGTAAATGTTTTTTGGACATCCTCGTCTAGCGTCTAAAACGCGAAAAGCTTGCTAGAAAGGATGGGGTACTGAGATCACTGGTCGCTTCCAGATAGATCGCTCTGGTGGTAAAACAAACATAAACGCAAGCGTAGCGCTTTGATAGTCGGCATCCTCTACCGCGGTAACTTTTGATGTCGAAAGGCGGAAGGTAGTGCGTTCGCAAGCAAGGGTACCCATAAGTTGAGTTTGCGCCCCTTTTTTACAGATGGTGCAGACTTTACAGGTAATCATTTTCTTGACTTTCGGAATACAGTATTGGGTGCGGATGAGACGGAGCATTTGTTGGTTTTCCCCATGAAGGGAGATTTCATGTACCATTTGTACAGTCAAACGCGTTTACCTACAATTATATGGCAGTATGATTGGGTGGCGCTCGTTATAAGCGAGGTCTTGAGACGCTCCAAGCCGACCACCTGCCTTAATAATGTCATCGTTTTCAATGAATGTGTTGGGTGGCAATATCGCGGGTTTCCCATCGATACCCCTTCCCTTCTTCAAATTTACGTATTCTTCACCAAAATATTGCTTCTGAGACAGTATAATCAAAAGTTCAGTCATTGTCTTGATCTAATCGTATGAGATTAGGCACAATTTTTCTTGAAAGGAAGCTTTTGTGAAATAAAGGCGATTGAGATGCTGGCCAACGGGAATAATGCCCGAAAATTCTATAAAAAAATTCGGCGAATGACAGAAGGTTTTAAACCCGGGGCAAACTCCTGTAAGAATGAGAACGGCGACCTGGTATCCGATGTTCGGAGACCACTCAGAATATGGAGGGCTCACTTCTCTGACCTTTTAAATGGAGAAACTGAGCAAGAAACCTGAGAAGATGCCGAACCCGAGCCCACAATCGAAAATGATTGAATTGACGTTCTACAACCCGACTATACTGAGGTGCGAATAGCAATATCACGATTGAAAAACAATAAAGCAGCTGGCGCTGATGGTTTGCCTGCTGAGCTATCCAAACACGGAGGCGAGGAGCTGGTAAGGCGCATGCATCAGCTTCTATGCAGAATATGGTTGGATGAATGCATGCCTGAAGATTTGAATCTAAGTGTCCTCTGCCCAATCCACAAGAAGGGCGATCCTACAAAATCCGCCAACTATCGCGGAATCGGCCTTTTGCGGTTTCAGACAGGGTGACCCCTTATCGTGCGATTTCTTTAATTTAATGCTGGAGAAAATAATACAAGCTGCAGAACTTACCCGCGCTGGAACAATATTTTATAAAAGCGTGCAACTGTTGGCATATGCTGACGATATTGATATCATTGGCCTTAACAACCGCGCCGTAACTTCTGCTTACTCCAAATTAGAAAAAGAAGCTGAAAAACTGGGATAGGTGGTGAACGAGGGCAAAAGAAAGTACCTTCTGTCATCATGCAAAGAGTCAGCGCATTCGCGCATTGGCAAACAAACCACTGTTGGCAGCAATAATTTTGAAATAGTAAAGGACCTGAGAACTAGCATTAACACCAACAATAATGTTAGCCTAGAACTCCGACGAAGAATTACTCTTGCAAAAAAATGCTATTTCGGACTGAGTAGGCAACTGAAAAGTAAAGTCCTCTCTCAACGAACGAAAATAACACTCTACAAGTCACTCATCGCACCCGTCCTGCTATATGGTGCAGAAGCGTGGAAACTAACACATCTGATGAGGCGGCTCTGGGAGTATTCGAAAGATTTGTGGACCTCTACGCGTTGGCGACGGCGAGTACCGAAAAAGATTTAATGATGAGCTGTATGAACTTTACGCAGATGCCGACATAGTTCAGCGAATTAAAACACAGCGGCTTCGCTGGCTAGGCCACGTAGTGCGAATGAGCGAAGATGCTCCAGCCCAGAAGTTATTCTTATCGGCACCCGCCGGTGGAAGCAGAGGAAGAGGGAGACCACCACTCCGATGGAAGGACCAAGTGGGGACCGATTTGCGATCCCGCGGTGTTTCCAATTGGCGCCAGTTGGCGCAACGAAGAAACGACTGGCGAGCTATGTTGGACGGTCAAAATCGCCCAGGCGGTTAGATGACCATTTAAAGAAGAAGAAGCTTTTTTTTTGGGATGAGTTCTTCGAAAAAATCTCACGATGTATGATAGTACCCTCAAAGCCCTCGGTAAAACCGAAAACCGGTCGAGAATCTCGATTTCTTGTTGGTTTGATATTGCGCAAGTCTACGCTCTCTTTTCCTCCACGGATGTATTATACTCGTTCTCTTGTACTGGTTATTGGGAGTTGTCTGCTTGTCCCTGCCACCACAAAGAATTGTTGACCAAATCCGATGCCGGTAGTTCTCTCCTTCCTAAGTCTGTTGGATTAGATTCCGGGTTGACATGAAGCCAGTCCTTGCTGCCGACCAAGTCGATGATCTTTGTTATCCTGTGTGCGACGAAAGTTGACCAGGAACAGGGTGGTTTCCTTATCCATGCTTAAACGATGGTGGAATCCATCCATAACTGCTTTTTTACTGGTCCCAATTTGATGTTTCGGAAATTTGATTCCATAATCTCCGCCAAAAGTAACGCTCCGCAAAGTTACAAACGCGGAAATGAAATGGTCTTCACGCGTGCTACTCTGGGTTTGGTAAGGAGTAGATTTACGAAGATATCATCATTTCTTTTTTTTCGCTCATGTAGCGTATGCCTTTTCGGAGGCATATCACAATTCGTGTATTTCGACATCATCTTTTGGTGAAAAGTTTACTCATCGTGGTATTCTTATTTTGTCGATCTCATGATATTGGTGTCTGAAGTTTTTCCATCGGTCCAATGTATTGGACTAGACTGGCTCATCCAAATCGGTACCCTCTAACCAGATGTTCTGCATCAACATTTTGGCCATAATGACCATTGGTGCGAGCCATCCTAAAGGATCGAAGAGCTTGGCTATGGCGGATAGAATCCGGCTCGAAGGACCATGAACAAATGCGGCAACGGTGTTTCTTTGGAGCGGCCGTGTCTCGGAAGCAACGATGATAAATGATAAGAACAAACGATAATTCTCGTTATAATAATTGGCAGTTTTATTTTGTATTGTGGACGAGGGTCGAAAATCCTTGAGGGGCCGTGGCGATGTATGCTCTTCTGAGGTCGCTGGAAAAGTAGACGGTTGTCAAATCGAGGACAACATTTGAACCCGAAAACTCATCCTCCGGTTTTAAGGGGAGGTGAACCCACACATTCACACCCACATGCAAGTATATGTGTGCTGACAAACACCGACTTGACTACATGCACATACATGTGGGCGGATCGGTGTTAGGGTTTTGCGCCAAAGGAAAAGTGACATTAAGGTGGCACATTTTTTAAGCATTTAGGGATAGGGCTTAAACATATATAGACTCGATTCAGAGCAATATAGTGTAAGTTCATTTAATAATTTGAAGTAGTGAGTAGATATCTTTTAATTAAGAAAATCGAGTCAGAGGTATCAATGTTTCTGCAATGATTATTGAAATCCGGCAAGTGCTTAAAAAATAATTTGAAAATGTCTAGACGGTCTTAGAGGGACATTAAACATAATCGCCAAGCAATAAAGGACTATTTACTATGTGTCTCAAAAGTTTCGCCATGAACAAAACTCCAAGCAATTCTCGCCGGCTTTGTAATGTAGGTAGGTGTAGTTGAACGAGTTTGCCACTGTCAGATCTCTTCATGCGTGCACGAACACAAATTTCTGTCAGACCGTTAGTCTGGTTTCAGGTCAAAAAGAAGCTGTACAACGGCTCTTCTATCTGTGATAGAGGACACTCGCGAACGAATCGACGATACCTATACCGCTTTTCTAAATGTAGGAAGTATAAAGTCCGATTTTCTAAATGTTGTACGAGGTGGCCCTCAAGTCTCAATTCAGGGCCATCTATTACTTGTTCTGTACATAAATGACTTGTCCGCAGTCCTTAGGTACTATAATGTTCACATTTACGCCGACGACGTACAACTATAGGTGTGTTGTACCACTTGAATGGTATAGGTGCTTGGGATTCTAGGAATGTATTATATCTTAATCCTAACAAATTGAAATGTGTAGTCATTCGCAAAAAGGTGCTCGAAACTAAAGGCTTAGATCACATAATTTTTGACAATTCTATTATAGAATACGATAACACAGCAACAAATCTGGGGATTGTTTTCAACAATACATTATATTAGAAGGGCCACAGTTTTAGTACGGTAGGAAAAGTTTAGGAGATGCTTCGCACTTTGTGGTTGAGTCACTATTTCACTCCATTACATATTCGACTACTAATAACCAAAGCGTACTTAATACCAAATCTGCTCTATGGTTGCGAGATCTATTCTAATTGTGACTTTGTCTGCAAAAAGAAACTTAATGTTCTGTACAACAACATTGCAAGATACGACTACTGTGCTGTTCATGCTGAGCCTGCATTTCGCATTTACCTCGCATTTTAGCATTTACCATACAAATGACACCTAAATGCAACTTTATTTTTGCATTAGCATTATAAATGCTGAAATCAACACTGCAATCTTCGAAGAAAATTGCGATTCGAATTCAAAAGAGTTGCACATTCAGCAAATTTATACTGATTTTCAAATTGTAATTTAGCGAGTTGTGTCATATTGTTAAAATAAAACCATCTACAAGTTAATCTGATGTTTGCGAATGGAATTGGTCGAAAGATTTAATAAAAATATGTATGCACACGTGCTGAAATTTTTACAAAATGCTGCATTTTAAATTCAGCATGAAAAGCACATAAGACTGATATGTAAGGCACTGCACTTCAAAAAAGAATTAACTAGCTTCTGGAACGACTAGCAAGACAATTAAGAATCATAATGATAGGTCCCACTTATAAAATTATATTCAAATATATCTGTAGCAATAAGGGAAAGTCATATTTTTGAATTTTTCAGTAGAGCGCTTTGAAAGTTTGAATTGTACTGTAAATGTATGCAAATGAGATATGGTTTGTTGTTCATAAAATCCACTATTCTGGAGCAAACGCCGTGAAAATTTGGGTGATTATAGATCTTAGCACGCAGAACACAACGATGGCGCTATTTCGTTTGCGACCAAACTTGAGCTTGGCTTTTTCCGCTTATTGCCACAGATATTATATTTTATTTTCTTTCTTCTCCTATATCTAGATTTGCTGCTTCTCCTATATCTAGATTTGCTGCTGATTCTACTGATCAAGTACTTATTCAATGTTATAAACATTTAATTAAAACTAACATTGTAATTACCTTTTGTTATTATTGTTCAATCCAGCCTTTAACATATGTTCGTCGGTGAGGTATACAGGAGAGCTTAAAGGGGTGGCTTTATTGCCAATCCTGGGTATCCTACTGCCCTAAACTCGTTATTCGGTTGGGCCCCTTCTGGCCCATGTGTCATTCTAGACATACCGACCCCTTACTGGGTTCCTAACTGTTCTGTACTATTTATTGTTCTACTACTCAAAAGAAAGTCTCTTTAATACTCCAATAGGCGCCCCTATTTGAGACGTTAGCAGTCCCGCCCTCTACATGTGTAGAACATTTTTAAGATAATTTTTTCAAAGGAAATCTTTATGAATTGAAAAATATTTTAGGGTAATATTAAAAAATTACCATGACTATAAACGAACTCAAGGCCAATAATAATAATTTTTCTTTTTATTTAAGAAAATTATTATTGTTTTTATTTATTTTTCTTATTTATTTATTTATAAGTCTACAGATTGAACAAATCTTACAGACTAGATATGACAAAAAAAAGTAAAAGATAATGAACATTAAGGCCCGGTTTTTCAGTCCTTGGTTAAGCTCAGTTTAAACTAAGTTTGCTTAAACTCGGCATAAATTTAAACTCCAGTTAAACTGCAGAGCGGTTTTTCAGTGCGAGTTTAAGGCCGCTTTTAATATTTGCTTTTTATACGGCAACATTGGATTTTTCTTTATCTAGATACGGCAACAGATAATATTTGTATACATATTCAACGCCATTGCTTCTCCTCAGTATTGTAATAGTTAGCATTTTGCCAATTTCTGCATCACTATAATCACTTTCGTCAGATGATATATCCAGTATTTAATTAAATATAAAAATATCGTCCTTTCTTAATTGCGTTCAGCTTATTGTTTCACAACCAAAACCATCAAGTATGCGAAACAGCTGACAGGTTAACTAGAGTTTAACCCTGCCGAATTGACCGCTTAAACTACGTTTAAACTTCGTTTAAAGTTGACTGAAAAACTGCGCAACAAGTTTAAGCTTAGTTTAACTGACAAATTGAGTTAAACTTGTACTGAAAAACCGGGCCTAAGAGGCTTAATTGAAATGCACACATACATATATAAACAATAAACTGTTGAAAGTAGGGATCCCCACGATACTTCTCGTATTTTAAAGAATATTGAAGAAAGCTTAGCGTATAATGTTTGAGCCATAAATTTAGGTTAATAATAGCGAGTCGATTCTTTTGGCTGCGTTGAACTAACTGGATGGTTGGTTCCAATCCACCCTCACACTCGATCGATTTATTCATTTAAGGTTGTGAGTAGAAATCTATAGGACTAACTGGATGGTTGGAGAGGCCGTGTCTCCAATCCACCCTTACACTCGATCGATGTATTCATTTAAGGTTGTGGGTAGAAATATGTAAGACTAACTGGATGATTGGAGAGGCCGTGTCTCAATTCCACCCTCTCGTTCAGTCGAGTTATTTATTTAGAGTTGAGAGTAGAAATCTGTAGGGCTAAGTGGATGGTTGGAGAAGCCGTGTCTCCAATCCACCATCACACTCGATCGATGTATTCATTTAAGGTTGTGGGTAGAAATATGTAAGACTAACTGGATGATTGGAAAGGCCGTGTCTCAATTCCACCCTTTCGTTCAGTCGAGTTATTTATTTAGAGTTGAGAGTAGAAATCTGTAGGGCTAAGTGGATGGTTGGAGAGGCCGTGTCTCCAATCCACCCTCTCGTTCGATGGATTTAATCATTTAAAGTAGTAAGTAGATATCTTTTAATTAAGAAAAGCGAGTAAGAGTTATCAATGTTTCTGTAATGATTATTGAAATCCTGACACAAACTACGAAAAGGCTCGAGCCATTTAAAGTTCGATCTGCAAGTAATTTAAAAAATCATTTGAGAATGTCTCCACGGTCTGAGAGGGATATTTAACATAATCGTACCAAGCAAGAATTGACTATTCGCTATGCCTTTCAATAGTTTGGCCATGAACAAAACTCCAAGCATTTCCCGCCGGCTTTGTAATGTAGGCAGCTTTAGAAGTTTTAGACGGTTGCAGTATGAAGGAAGATTCCTCGATGAATCCCACGGTAAGTTCCTTAACGCAAAAAGTAAAAATTGTTTTTGTACCGATTCCAATTTATCCAAATGGATCTGATAGCGCCGGTTCAATACTAATAAAGCATATACTAAAAAGCGTTTAGTAATATAAGGGCCCTTGATATAAGGTCCCCTTTATCCCTGTTCACCCAACTTTCAATATGGGATTTAATTCATCCATTTTAACTCCTAGATCAATGAAGGTATTTGTCTGTTCCATTACGTAGTCACCACAGTTATGACTATGAACCGGCAGAACTTTCCTTGTAAAACGCATGGACTTGCATGTTTTCAGGTTGAGTTCCATGTTGTTCGCACTGCACCAATTAACTAAGCTGTTTACATCAGATTGAAGTCGTAATCTATCCTCTGAGCTGCGGATAGGCATAAAGAGCTTGACGTCATCGGCAAACATTAACGGCTTGTAGTAATTCGGAACAGTAGGAAGGTCATTAATAAACAACAAAAACAAAATAGGACAAAGATGGCTACCTTGCGGCACACCAGATGTTACATCAATTAAGCGAGATAAGCAGGTTCTGAATATTACCTTCTGTATTCTACCATTCAGGTAAGAGGATATCCAACGTAAGAAAATATGTGGGTATTCTATGGGATCAAGTTTATGTAATAGTATGAATGCTAAAGTCAGTGTAAATGACATCATGTTGTTTTTGAAGCTATTTAAGACATGAGTAGTGAACTCTAACAAGTTAGACACGGTGGATTTTCCACTGCAAAAGCCATGCTGAGATGGGTCAATATATGACGAAACTGAATACGCCAATTGCTTTGTGATAATAGATTCAAACAGTTTACGTATAACACTTAACTTTGCAATTCCTCTGTAGTTTATG
Organism: Merzomyia westermanni; assembly: GCA_949987695.1. Taxonomy (NCBI): domain Eukaryota; kingdom Metazoa; phylum Arthropoda; class Insecta; order Diptera; family Tephritidae; genus Merzomyia; species Merzomyia westermanni. The sequence continues at coordinate 118,908,553 of OX465292.1, read as the reverse complement.
ACACTCGATCTGGTACCACTTGTATAAAAAGGCATAATGAATGATTCCTTCCAGATTCCAGGAAATACCCTCTGCTTTAAAGACGCATTAAATATATATGTCAAATGTTTATATAAAAATTTGGCACAATATTTCAGAATTGTAGCAGGAATCCCATCGGGGCCACTATTATAAGAAACAGGAAGATTTTCCAGATGTGTTAACACATCATCAACAAATATTGAAGGGGCTTGTATGAAGTCCAGCGTTGGTACTCTGAATGGGTAGCTTAGTGATAAGTCCGTACTATAAGCATAGTTGGAATTAAAAAAGTCCGCAAACATGTCCGCAATACCAGCGTCATCTTTTGAAGTCGAATCATTGAATTTCATTACTGATAGGAATCCTTTAGTCTTACGTTTTGAGTTAACGAAATCATAAAAAGGTTGGTAGATATTTGAAGCTTAATTTTATCCAAATAATGCTTCTAGCACTTTTTATTAAGGGTATTATATTTGTGGCGATAAATGGAACATAAATGATAGTCAGTTGAAGTGCCAGATTTTGAATATCGTTTATACCAGTGGGTCTTTTCAAATATTTGAGTTCCCTCGTCCACCATCCATTGTTTAAGGATGCACCTGCGTTACGAGTTTGAGAAACACAAAAGAGAAATATGGTGTATAACGTATTGTTAAAATGCAAAGCACTTTCATACACGTTACCACAATATTGCGGCCAAATTATGTTAATATAATAATGTGCAATAATCTGCCTTTCTAAATAGAAACCGAACATAAGTTTTGTTTTTCCTAACACGTAGATTATGAAAGCTGGAAAATTCCACAGTCAGATCAAGAGCCAGATGGTATGTATCTTCAGGTAGTACAAGTGGATCGAGAATCAACACACCCCATCCGAACTTGATCGCTCGATGCTTTCCAAATATTTCAAAGCTGCTATACAGAATTTCGTTGTTGAATACATGAGGTTTGAGCAAAATTTCAGTAAACACGACGCTGTCGTAAGTAATGTCGTGGCTACTAAGGAAAATATCCACGAGTTTTGTGCTTAAACCGATCACTGACACTGATGTCAATTTCGCTTATGAGTTTTTTGGAGCAGTGCCGGCTTGAGGAATACGTGCTACGTGCTGCATTGCACTCGCGAACTAGCGCTCCACCTGGCCAGAACGATTTGTCAACTAGTTTTGCACTCATAAGAAACATCAATTTTGAAAGATGATACACTTCTTTCATGAAGAAACTTGAACTTCCTAATATTTAATATACTAAGCTTAGATGTTACATAATAATTTAAGTCATCAACCGTAGTCTCTTTCGCAAATCGAGAAAGGAATATCGACCTATTCAAATGGACTACGACAAGCTATCTTGAAGATGATACGTTGACAGCACTCGAAGATAACGATTGAGCAAGTTGCACTGCTGTCTCCGCATGAGTATTGCTCAGGTGTGATAAATGGAAAGCAGGGGATGGAGAAGTTCTCGCCCCTGCTGTTTCACTTGCAGGGCGACTCGGTTGTTGCGGAACTTGCGTTTGACTATTTTGAATTGCAGACGATGATGGGGAAGTGGATATAGCAGAAGACGCGGCCGTTGCAATAGGCATTGAAGGGCCCTCTTGTGCTAGGATCGTTTTCGATTTGGTTAGGGCACCAGTAGAGGATTTTAACTACACGACGGGTGCATTAAAAAAAGGCAACTCATTTCCATCACTGTTTGCAGGAGTAGGACTGGTGAAGAAACAGGAGTGGCAGAATGGGAATAAGAAGCACGAAAAAGGATTAGGAACTAATATATCATCGGTATACCTCCCTTTTTTTTTGAAATTTGCTTCCCTCTAGACACCGGTGACTGATCCAGGCATTTAAACAATTTATATGCTGCTTCGTAGCTCTAGAATTTAGCGTTGAGAAGTTTAAGCTTCTTACCGATTTCGTTGAAATCGTTCGTGGATATGCTGGACAGTTTGTAGAGTTTGATATCAGCAGCTCTACAATCTGGTCATGTCCAGCGAAGTCCCTTCACGTCACTGATCACATCGGCTCTACCGGTCATACCAGAGCATTTTATATGAGCTACACTATCGCATAACCAGCACGCCATAGAACGCTCTGACTCACTTTTCACAGTGAATTTTTTGTACAAAGAGGTAGAACTATAGTATTATATAGTAGGTTACGTCAGAACAAAAAATAAAATAAATAAAAGTATGTACACAGTTAAGGTACATATGGGTTACGCTAGAGCGTTTGGATGACACTGGATAACAAGTGCTGATGACGAAGATAGTTGAAGACAGTTGTCAGGCCACTAGATACTGCTTCATAGTTTGATATACAATGGATAGTGTTACGTAAGCAGCTGATTCTGAGTATAACAAAAGGAAAAATGAAGAGAAAAGTAAACAAAAAATTTAATTATTTAAATAGCAATAATTTGGCAAATAGCACTGCACAAGCACTTAATTGTTATTTCACTTTTCACGGATTAACTTATTAAAACCTTCCACTTTATAGATTCCAGCAAAGGTTTAAATAAACAAAATATTGACTACAGATGGTTTAGTATTTTTTTAATAATTATTTTAATTTATTATTAAAAGTTTTCACTAGAATAGAATAAAAAAAGTTTTTAGAGACAACCGCCATAGCTTTCCTTATAGATCCATTTGGGAAGCTGATAGACTTCTTTATCAGAGAAATTTTGATACGCCGTGCTAACCAGTCAGCTAACAGAGCGCTAGTTTTTGTGTCACCTAAAATCCCAGTTCTGTTCATATTTACAATAACACTGAGTATGCACCGCCATATGGCGGCATGATCATAATCATGATGGATTTTTTTTAGTTGTGTACACTTTTTATTTATTATTATTGGCCTTGGCCACTTTGCAAATTTACAGGCCGTAAAAACAACAACTCAGTTCAATTGAATTGTTGGTATACAAAGTAAACAAAACCTGTGGGCACGAATATCGGACTGTGTACAAAAATGAACAAGTAAGGAAAGGACTGTCTTCGACTGTGCCGAAGACTTTATACCTTTGATGAATACGCACCACGGTTTTACGTGTCCGATCCTTACTCACAATTACTACAAACTCTGCAAAACTGTTAATTTAAAGATACATAGCCCAAACCCTTATTTATCGAAATTATCGTTTATATGGGAGCTATATATTATGTTGGTCCGATCTGGGTGATTTTCACTGCACATATTACATATATAATACGTGCTAAAACTGCAAAATTTTACGTTCCTAGCTTTTTAATTGCAACAGTTATAGGCCAAGGCCAGTTTATCGGAACAATCGATTGTATGGGAGCTATGATTAATCTCACACCAAATTTCATCAAGATATCCAAAAAACTGAGGAACTAGTTTGCGTACAACCAGACAGACGGACATGGCTAAATCGACTCAGCTCATCGCCCTGATCATTTCGATATACTTATTGGTGGGTCTATTTCTTCTTCTTCTCATACTTACAAACATCGGACCAAAGTTATAATACCATTTCATGTTCCTGAAAGGTATAAAAATTGTACACAGCTAACCAAAAATCCATCATGAGGATGATCATGCCGCCAGATTGCGGTGCATATTTAGTGTTATGGTAAATGTGAATAGAACTAGGATTTTAGCTGAACAACACCCACCGCTCTATTAGCTTAACGGTTAGCACAGCGTGCCAAAATTTCTCTAATGAAGAAGTCTAGCAGCTTCCGAAATAGATCTATAAGAAAAGCTATGGCGGTTGTCTCTAAAAAATTTTCCTATTCTATTCCAATAAAACCTTTTATTAATTAATTACAAATAATTATTAACAGAATTCATACAATAATAATTTTCTTAAATAAAACAAAAATGATTACTTGTACTTTTCATATTTACAGGCCGTAAAAACAACAACTCAATTCAGTTGAATTGTTGGTATACAAAATATTGAAAAAATTGGTATTATTAAACTAAATCATACAAATCATATTCATTTTGAACATATTAGGAAACAAAAATCAGACGTGAGCTACCATGCCTATATGCACAAACGTTCTACTATTGTAAAACACGTAACTATTGGAGTGTTGAACTCTTTTATTTAATTTTTACCTTCTTAATTTAACGTTGTGTAGTCCTGACTGGCGCTATAAAATAGTTTTTTTAAATTGCTGTACTATAAATTCAAATACAAAAATTTGTAATGGAAAATTGAATAATTGATTCAGAGTAGGAATATTCGACTCAAACGACCTAATCTAAATGACACGACTTCTGGTTATTAGCTACCGATGACACTCTTTACGACTTATTACTTTATCGACTGGATTTCGACCATAGTATATGTCTACTAGTAGCGCAACTTACTCCGAATCTGCACACACAGCCCAACCACAAAGTTTACTTTTCATGCAATAATAAAACAATCAAATTTAAATACTGCAATATTGAACTTGAAGAAAATTCCAAATTATTAAATATAAGCAGTTATGACACCTTATCAGTTACGCTAGAATGTAAATTTTAGTTTGAATTGAAGTTTTTAGTTGTAATTTTTACTTTCGTCCTCGCTTGCGAAATTAACCAAAAAACAGCTACCGGCTAGTACCGCAACTGACATATATTCGATTCGTTTGGTTTATTTCTAAAGATTGACATCAGTTACAAAACGCACAATTATAACAAAAAGCAAGTACTTACCGCAGTGTGATCCTTCTCCCTTGGTTGACGACAGCTAACAAATAAGTTGTGCTCTGCAGAAAATGATAGAAACCTATCATTCTTATGCGCAACCGGTTTGTCAAATCTCATACGAATATGCGCATACGTAACAAGGGAGAATGGCGCATTGCGGTTAGAACTGCAGTAATTAAGCGACAACAACAAGTAAGATACAAGCATATAACATAAAGTGCATATAAATAAGTAACAGCATAAATGTGTAGGTACAAATGAAATGATATAGAGATGTGCAGGGATATTTCTTTATTAGAGATGAACTACTGAGTGATCGTGACAACAACTCTGAACGCGATTTCCTTCACTCCATTCACTCGGAGCACCTTCATTTACTACCTTCTACTCCGATTCGCAAAAGTAGATGCCAACAATGATTTCGACTTGACTTCTATGCTTTGAATGGCACCAAAACTGGACTGACTTATTGCTATCCGAGGAGACAACCCACCCTTTTACACCCGATCACTATGATCTTCATCTGATATTGATGCGATGATTTGAAAATTAATCGCTTTTTGTATCAGCCCTTTAAATCTGTACCACTTGCTGGTAGCTTTGCCAAAACCGATATGATTACTCGGTTCATTCTTTCGATTTGTTCATTGCCCTTTGGAACACCTAGAGTAGTTTCGGCATACTCAACGTTATGTGTGGTGCAGATAAATGCCTTTGATGTGAAAGCTGAACCTTTATCGCCAACGCTCCTTTTGTGGATGCCAAACACCAATACCTGCATTGTCAGGTGTTTTAATGAACTTTCTTAAACCATCCACGATTGCGAAAACGTATTTGTAATACTTTTTCGTGGGTCTAGTGGGCTTAGATAGAAATAAATAAATGTATGGCGCGATATACAACAGGTATATCATCATAAGCCTCCTGAGAGATTTTTGCGCCGAGCTTCTCTTGCAATTTGTGGTATGCCGATTAGAATTTTTTCCTACAAATTGACGGGACTTACAGGTTTTTGCCGACTCCAGAAAGCATCTAAAAAGGAGATGCATTTTTGCTGAGAAGACTTCCCCGTTTTGAAAAAACTTTACCTGTTTAACTGTTACCTGTCCCAGGGCTCGAACCTTGGACCTTCGATGTGGTAGGTAGGCAGGCAACACTACCGCCACACCACGGTGGCCGCTTTGATGGGCCTAGATGCCAAACATGAATTGTGCATAGTGGTGCGTCACCATTACGTTTTGCATGAAGAAAATCACCCTGTTTTTCTTTTTTTCGACGTGCATAGTTTATTGAACACCATATGACCGACATTATGCGTCTTTTCTACGAGTTTCTTCTCCATTCTCTTTGGCACTGCTCCGACATCTTTGCCATTTAGCTGTTTATAAATGAAACCATCTTTCATAACAAAATCTCTATAGGCCCCTTTCGTTAGAGTTTCGGCCACATCTTTCAAATTTTCGTCGCTTTGTTGCGTTCGTGTCAAGTGATAGCGGCTTAGCGAGTCCACATGTTCCATTCTGTTGCCACTACGGTGTTCTGTTCTAAAATTAAAATCTTGCACTAACCACTAGGTAACTTTGCTTTAATTATTCTTCTTGGTTGTTGTTTGCTTGAACACTGCACAATCTGTAACTTATACCAAAGAGAGTATATTAATAAGAGGCGTCAGTCCTCTCACTTCAAAAATCAGAATTGTTACGAACTTTTTGCTCGCTCGAAATTACATTTACTCGCTGGCATGTCTCAGCCCCTTTGACGATCCTCTTTGGTTTGTCCGCAAATGGGCAACTGCCAAATTGAGTTATTTCGCGATTTGACAGAAGCTGCAAAAGCAAAATTGAGTTTCATCAAATAGAATAAGTGTTTAGCAAAATATGTCAAAATGAGGAAAGTTTGTGTGCCAAAATGTGAAAATGTGTTGTTAGTAAGTGGAAAATGTGTTTATTTAGTGAAAAATAGAAATAAAAGTGTAATAAAAGTTAATTAAAAACATTAAAACAAGGCAAGTGAATTGTTGTGAAGAATTATTAGTGAAAACTGCGTAAAAGAACTGTGTTGTGTATGCAAGTGAGTTTTGTGTGTGCGTTTGCAAATTGTCGAAGTTATCCAAGTGGAAATATATTGTGCCAAGTGTTTTATTTTGGTTATTGTGAAGTGTTAATAATATTATAAAAGTGAAGTGAAGTGATTTATTACAAAACCAATATACATCACATGTATACATTGCAGCTGTGATGCTAAAAATCTCTGCAATTATATATGTATGTATATACGATGTATGTTTTGATTACAACAGGTGCATATGATTGAAATCTAACAAAGATTCCAATCAGAAAATCCAATTAGGCGCCATTTTGCATTTGTAGGCATTGTCTTATCTACATCCTACATCCTACAAAATGTAAACAAAAATATGCTTACATACCTACATGGATAAATATGCCCGCAAATATATCGTAACATACTGACATATGTATGCTTTCCGACCACAACAAAATTACAAAATCATAATCAGTGACCTACCTCAACAAAACAAAAAAAATCCATTTCCTCACATCCCCGCGCTAAACCCTTTTCAAAAATCATACCCAACAACAAAAAACGATTCTACGCACAAACTACAAATTCAAGCTATGATTCATAAAATATCATACTAATTAATAAAAAAATGATTGTCAGTTGTCAGGATTCCAACCAACGTTCTCCGTATCAAACGTCCTCATAAAGTCATACGCATGTTATCTTTCATATCCCCTTGTAATCACTAAAATGTATGCATGCGTAAGTCAGCGGCACACGCACATATTTATGTCCATCGAAACAAACAGACAAAAGTATGTGCACAACCACACATAACTACAAACATCTGTCCTCACATCCCCGCGCTAACCCTTCCACTTGCTTGTGCTGCAAAACACAAAACTATTCCAACAACTATGTATGAATGCATGTGTGTCCAAAACTTCCTAACCACAATGCAACAACAAAATCTATTCTTACGCACAAAATCCAACAACAAAAACCCATTTCTACGCGCAAACCTAAAAGTGCAAGAACAAGAATTCATTCAAGACTCCATTCATAAAAAAAATGTCGCAACAAGGCATTTGACCAAAAATCATAAAATTCAATTTTTGTCGATTTTATAAAATCCAACTTCAATCCATATGAAGAGTATTCATTTCCACGCACTTTGTCCAGTTGCACAATTTGCATTTTTTCGAACAAAAGTTAGGAAGAAAACTTTAATTTACCTTAGGGACCTAGGTATATTAAAAAAAAAATAAATAAAAAATACAAAGCTGTTGTCCAGAAGCAGACCTTAACTTTTGTAAAAAAATAATTTAATAAAAATGTCTCTGCATATTTTTAATTATTTATTGAAAGATTTCCTTATAAACTGCTTAGCTTTCATAGTTCACTAAGCAGTTTAGCTTATTTGTGCAATTGAGTCACTTTTGCGCGCTTATGCGAGTAACCCTACGCGATTCCTCAAATTCAGTCTCAAATTTGGTCAACCATCAAGTGTAGCCGTACTGCCACAGCTTTAACCTTTTTAGGTGTTTTTAAAGTCCAGTCACGAATCTACAATAATTGTTAAACATATTATTTTTGATTTAGGGACAATTTTAAAGCACATGTAAGGCTATAGCTATAGTACTATTTCGAAAACATACACGATTTCTCGTTAGACTAATTCGTATAGTTTTGTTATTTCAGAAGATCTTGCGGCGAATCGAACCCTGGCACTTTTCATTTTGCAAGCGGAGCTACCTAACCCATAGGCTATGCTGCGTGTAGTTTGCAAGCTTTGATAGTTGTTGTTATCTGCCAACAGTGTAAACAATTTTTTATGCATTCTGTCTATGTGTCAATCATGTACGAGTATGTTGGACTTTTTGTTTTGTTATTGGTTTTTATGGTCTTTTCATTTTACATATTCTTGTAAGTTTCACGAGCTCAAGGCCAGTTGACAATAGTTCTTAGTCAATTATTATAATTTTTGATTGAAGGAAACATTTAAAGCAACAAACAAATACTGACTATAGTTACAGTACTATTTCGAAAATAACCCCGATTTCTCGTCAGATTAGTTCGTATAGTCTTACTATTTCATAAGATCTAGCGGTGAATCGAACCCGCGCCTTTCTGATTTTACAAAGCGCAGCTGCCCAACCCATAGGTTCATGCCCCGGTGTAAATTTTGTTTGTGTTTTATAGAAAAAATTGCTCAACACCCTTTACAAAGAAAACTTCTCAAAATTCAGGCAAATTTTTGAGCTAGTTCGCACTTGAGAATGTTTTTACTTAAGTTGATCAGACTACAAAATTGCGTACTAAAAATTCTGCACAAAAAGTTTGAAACTGTAGTAAACTCAACTTGAAAATTGAGCAATGTAAATTTAATTTGTGAAAATGGCCGTTACAGGAATAACTGCTTGACTTTACACTTCAAAATTTAATAATGCTTTCATTTATTCCATATTGGTATTGACTTAAATGCTCTATATCAGAATTGCTCACAGCTAACAGAAAAGTAGCAAGGTTTTAAAACAAAAATTATACCAAGTTTGAATAAGAGGGACATTCAAAATCTGCAGCACTTAAAAAAAAAATGAGATTGATAAAAGATTGATAATATACGTAATAATAAGATTAAATGATTTGTATTATAAATATACTTGTATTGAGGATTCAGATCCACTTACAGCATTGTTGCTGCACGTTTTTCTACGACCTAATTTATAGCGGAAGGCAGATCACAAAACGGCTTTTAGAAGCACTATCAAAGATTCTCAGCTTACTGATTCTCTTAGTACTGTTAACGATGTCGAAAATAAATTGGATAGCCTGCAAAAATCACCCTATATACGCGGTGACACATTGTAACCACTAATTATCGCAATTGGCATTGATTTGAATACTTGCAAATTTTAAATGCTTTAGACAAATGGGTGAAAATTTGTTAAAGGAGTCGCCGGTAAAATTTTAATGAAAGGGGGGCGTATTTTCAAAGTTCTAAAGTTTTGCTCATTTTTGAAATAAGTATACAAATGGTATTCTTTTTGAAACTGCGTTCCTTATTTTGGCATATTTATTTTTTTGCAATAATTATAAGTTTTTTATTTCTGCTAGAAGTGTACAAAGGAATGATCAACAAGATTATAATAAAGCGCTCTCTGAAAGCTATGAAGGAGTGTAAAATATTAAAAATTTTGCGAATAATATTTGCAAAAAAAAATATTTTTAAAAAAGAAATGCAGCTTGGAAGAAGATAACATCTTGTTTTTATATTTCAAAGATTAGTAAAATCAGACTGATCCATCGCGAAAAATTGGCCAATACTAGAGCTTCGAAAATATGTTTATGGAAATAATTTCGAAAATAACTCGAATTTCGAAATACTGGACAAATAGTATTTTTTTGTTGTTGGAAACTATACAAACAAAACACTTCACAAGTTTTTATCCATATGCTTTAAAACTTTCCATGTATTACATTTAAAATATCCACAGGTTAGCGTTGAGTTTTGGACGTTTGTCCTAAGATATTTTTATTCCATTGAACGGACTGAAGATAAAACTTCTCTAAATGTCATTTGTTTCATCATCTCAAAAAATTTCACAATTTAACATCATCTAGCACTTTTTACTGTCTGCAGTATTGCCGTTATTATCAGTGCTTGCGAACTTTTAAAAGTCACTTTAAAAAAGCGGATTCATGCTCGTATCTCCTTCTAATCGTCGCACTCACCGGCCCTAATAATCCAACACCGTATATGTAAACGACCGTACTTATGGTGTTACGTGATTATCCCGAAGCAAACCCATAATCGGTGCAACTGCCCTTGCCATTTTTAATTTACAAGTGTTGCATTTGGCGATGGCTCCACGAATTACCCTTCTCAAGTTGGGTACCCAAAACCTTTGAGGAATCATACGAAAGCTGTCTCTGTATTTTGGTGCATCATTTTTTTATCCTCGTGTGCTGCTATAAGATTCGTTACGATATGGTGAGATGGCAAAATAATAGGACGTCTGGCTTCCTAGGATTGGCACATCCAACCCCCTCTGCAGACGGATTAGTTCAGATGAGAACGCCTCTCGCTGAGAGTATGGTCATAACAGACGTTCGACAACGCCAAGCTCATGAGCGGTTAATCTATCCTCTGAGGTAGCGTTTGGCTCTGTATGTCTGCAATTGTTGACGAGGCGTAGGACCCATGCGAATCTGTCAAACTCGAAAATGTGGTTTTTCACGCGTTGAAGTATAAAGCTTGGACGAAGATAAGCTGCTCCTTTGATTTTCCCTATAGGTGCATCGTCGGTTGGCCACCCGTATTCGGCTTGATTTAAAAATGAGGGACCTCGATCGACAGTCAAGGTATGTTCTTCGGTTATGGTCGTTAGCATGCGTGACCCCAAAACGGCGGTTTCTAGTTCTAACCTGGGAATATTTAGGGTTCTGAGTGGAGCATTTCTCGTTTTGGCTAACACGATGCCAACTACAGTGTTATCTGAAATCTGTGACACCCAGGTACTAATATGTGCAATCAAAAGCAATGTCGTGGGACCTTGCACTCCATGACGTTTAAGAGCTGTATTCGAAAGTGCTTCCGCATAGCATCTACGTCTTAATGTATGGACTCATCCCAGCCTAAATCACGCTTTTATATTAAGCGAATAATAAACTTGCACTTTTAAAAGCATTTAGTTACTAAGAACTTGTACATTATGTACTAGAATAAGCGAGTTACTTGCATGGTTATTTGCAAAGAACTAATAACTCACTATAAAAAGTTAATATCTGATGGAAATATATTTTTACAAGTATGGGTTAGATTCTATCTGATATTAATATTACAATTTAAAGATTTATACGTGTAAAATGAATTATAAAATTCATTCAAAAAAGGACTATTATAAAAAAAGAATAAAATTACTTTTTATAAATGTTTTCCAAGGTTAAAATTGCAACGAAAAGCGATTATATTTGTAATGAAATTTGTTTCAATTGTTCAATATAGTAAAGCAATATTTATTTTAATAGACACATATTTTATGATGACTGAGTTTTCAATAAAATGGTTTGAAGTTAATTTTGCAATTTTCTGGTATTTTTCAACCCAAAATTAATTAACCTACTATGAAGTTGTATAGTAACTGGTTTGATACTGATGCATAGGCTGTTTAGTATGACGGTGTATGTACTGACTAGTATGTCAACTGGTATATTGCTGATGCAGAGGGTAACTAGTCTGCCAATTGGTATGGTGTTGATACAGAAGCGGCCAATTGCCATCTCGTAGGACATCGCCGTGTTAAAAACACCAGTTGCTAACATGAAAAAATTACAGAACTCGAACTAGTTGAGGCGGTTTGTGAAATCAGTATTTGAGTAGTATAAAACTAGTATAAAACCGTTGTGGCAAACAGAACTAACTTGTAGAGATCAGCCCCAGATATGCAAGGCTTATCACGCAACACTTTGGACTATACTACGAGTTGTTCTGGGCGACCGTATCTAAAACGCACCTGTTCGATTACCTCGCCTATATTATTAGGCTGAATTAACAAAGATTTATTTAACTAAACCTTCGCCGCAATATTAAGAAAAAATAATAAATAAACGTTTTTAACAGGAAATAAAGCTTATCACGCAATTGTGTTTCAGGTTTAACAGGCTCTAGCGAGCCAGTTTGTTTGCAAGCGTGATTTGACAAGTATATTTGCCGTTGCACGAATTTGTATCTGTTTCGAGCAAACGGCATCCCATTCCAAAGCTGTGGCAAAACACCAGGGTTTAGACAATTTATTAATACAAAGCAATCGATTACAATTTGGATAGTGGAGATAACAAAGTAGCTAATAGCAAACCATTAATGGCATAACAATGCAAAATATAATAAACGACATGAAAATAAACAATCTTTTATGTTTCACACAAATTAAAGTTCAACAATTCACATGCTTACTGAATGTGAAAATATAATTTACAATTAAATCAAATACTACGAATTCTAAAATATTGCGCTGATATTTTTGAGTAAATTACAGTCAATAAAACTACGCTATTGATGACATAACAAATGATTTGCTTTTGCCAATAGCAGACTTTTTAAAAAATATTGTATTCGACTTTGCAGAACAAAAAAGTTCAACTCAGAAACTCAGTTGCTTTTTTAACAGATCCCTTTTCTAAGTGTAAAACACTTTACAAATTTTTAAGGGAACTCAAAAAAAAAAACAGTTTTGAAGACCCAAAGTATTCTATATTGACAAGAGAATTGCGCCTGTAATTCATAACCATGAAATGTTTTTACCACACCAACATAGTATAGGTATACTAATGCCATAACGATTCTTCGAACCTCCTCAGTATTAAAAGATACCTGGAAAATACACATGTACGAGGTGTGTTCAAAAAGTATCGCGAATTTTGTGTTTTTTCAAAAATTATTTATTTATTCATGAATATCTATTTTGTCCCCTTCAAAGTAATCCCCATGAGATATTATACACTTGTGCCAACGGTTTTTCCAATCTTCGAAGCACTTCAAAAAATCATTTTTTTGTAGCTTGTTCAGCTCCTCCTTCGATGCCGTCGTTATCTCGTCAAGAGAAGCGTAACGTCGTCCTTTCATGGGCCTCTTCAGTTTAGGGAACAAGAAAAAGTCACAGGGGGCCAGATTTGGGGAATACGGTGGCTGCGGCATCATTAGTGTGTTGTTTTTGGCCAAAAAGTCACGCACAAGCAACGATGCGTGAGCAGGGGCGTTATCGTGGTGCAAAAGCCAATTTTTGTTCTTCCACAAATCCGGGCGTTTCTGGCGGATTGTTCCGCGCAAATTGCGCATAACTTGCAGGTAATATTCCTTATTGACCGTTCTTCCCTGTGCCAAGAACTCATGATGCACCACGCCCCTGCAATCGAAGAAAACTGTCAGCAAAACTTTCACATTCGACCGAACTTGGCGCGCTTTTTTCGGTCTTGGTTCGTGCGGCAGCTTCCATTGAGATGATTGAGCTTTGGTTTCCACGTCATAACCATAAACCCACGATTCGTCACCAGTTATGACCCTCTGGAGCAAATTTGGGTCGTCGCGGACAGAGTTTAACATCTCATTAGCAATGTTCATGCGATGCTGTTTTTGGTCACAATTGAGCAATTTTGGTACGAATTTCGCGTCAAAATCGAAGACGATCCAAAACACGTGCAAGCAAAGCAGCTGTCAACAATTAACTGAACATTCAAAATGGCCGAGCTTGTCGGCATAAGTGAGAGACATGACCAGCGAAAATTCAAAATTAGCGGTGAATCGAACCCGCGCCTTTCTGATTTTACAAAGCGCAGCTGCCCAACCCATAGGTTCATGCCCCGGTGTAAATTTTGTTTGTGTTTTATAGAAAAAATTGCTCAACACCCTTTACAAAGAAAAATTCTCAAAATTCAGGCAAATTTTTGAGCTAGTTCGCACTTGAGAATGTTTTTACTTAAGTTGATCAGACTACAAAATTGCGTACTAAAAATTCTGCACAAAAAGTTTGAAACTGTAGTAAACTCAACTTGAAAATTGAGCAATGTAAATTTAATTTGTGAAAATGGCCGTTACAGGAATAACTGCTTGACTTTACACTTCAAAATTTAATAATGCTTCCATTTATTCCATATTGGTATTGACTTAAATGCTCTACATCAGAATTGCTCACAGCTAACAGAAAAGTAGCAAGGTTTTAAAACAAAAATTATACCAAGTTTGAACAAGAGGGACATTCAAAATCTGCAGCACTTAAAAAAAATGAGATTGATAAAAGATTGATAATATACGTAATAATAAGATTAAATGATTTGTATTATAAATATACTTGTATTGAGGATTCACATCCACTTACAGCATTGTTGCTGCACGTTTTTCTACGACCTAATTTATAGCGGAAGGCACATCACAAAACGGCTTTTAGAAGCACTATCAAAGATTCTCAGCTTACTGATTCTCGTAGTACTGTTAACGATGTCGAAAATAAATTGGATAGCCTGCAAACATCACCCTATATACGCGGTGACACATTGTAACCACTAATTATCGCAATTGGCATTGATTTGAATACTTGCAAATTTTAAATGCTTTAGACAAATGGGTGAAAATTTGTTAAAGGAGTCGCCGGTAAAATTTTAATGAAAGGGGGGCGTATGACTAACAACAATTAAAAAAAAAATATTTTATTTTCCAAGTTATAGCTATAAACATATTTTCGAAGTTCTAAAGTTTTGCTCATTTTTGAAATAAATATACAAATGGTATTCTCTTTGAAACTGCGTTCCTTATTTTGGCATATTTATTTTTTTTCAATAATTATAAGTTTTTTATTTCTGCTAGAAGTGTACAAAGGAATGAAAGCTATGAAGGAGTGTAAAATATTAAAAATTTTGCGAATAATATTTGCAAAAAAAATATTTTTAAAAAAGAAATGCAGCTTGGTAGAAGATAACATCTTGTTTTTATATTTCAAAGATTAGTAAAATCAGACTGATCCATCCCGAAAAATTGGCCCTAACTAGAGCTTCGAAAATATGTTTATAGAAATAATTTCGAAAATAACTCGAATTTCGAAATACTGGACAAATAGTATTGTTTTGTTGTTGGAAACTATACAAACAAAACACTTCACAAGTTTACAAGTCACTTTAAAAAAGCGGATTCATGCTCGTATCTCCTTCTAATCGTCGCACTCACCGGCCCTAATAATCCAACACCGTATATGTAAACGACCGTACGTATGGTGTTACGTGATTATCCCGAAGCAAACCCATTATCGGTGCAACTGCCCTTGCCATTTTTAATTTACAAGTGTTGCATTTGGCGATGGCTCCACGAATTACCCTTCTCAAGTTGGGTACCCAAAACCTCTGAGGAATCATACGAAAGCTGTCTCTGTATTTTGGTGCATCATTTTTTTATCCTCGTGTGCTGCTATAAGATTCGTTACGATATGGTGAGATGGCAAAATAATAGGACGTCTGGCTTCCTAGGATTGGCACATCCAACCCCCTCTGCAGACGGATTAGTTCAGATGAGAACGCCTCTCGCTGAGAGTATGGTCATAACAGACGTTCGACAACGCCAAGCTCATAAGCGGTTAATCTATCCTCTGAGGTAGTGTTTGGCTCTGTATGTCTGCAATTGTTGACGAGGCGTAGGACCCATGCGAATCTGTCAAACTCGAAAATGTGGTTTTTCACGCGTTGAAGTATGAAGCTTGGACGAAGATAAGCTGCTCCTTTGATTTTCCCTATAGGTGCATCGTCGGTTGGCCACCCGTATTCGGCTTGATTTAAAAATGAGGGACCTCGATCGACAGTCAAGGTATGTTCTTCGGTTATAGTCGTTAGCATGCGTGACCCCAAAACGGCGGTTTCTAGTTCTAACCTGGGAATATTTAGGGTTCTGAGTGGAGCATTTCTCGTTTTGGCTAACACGATGCCAACTACAGTGTTATCTGAAATCTGTGACACCCAGGTACTAATATGTGCAATCAAAAGCAATGTCGTGGGACCTTGCACTCCATGACGTTTAAGAGCTGTATTCGAAAGTGCTTCCGCATAGCATCTACGTCATAATGTATGGACTCATCCCAGCCTAAATCACGCTTTTATATTAAGCGAATAATAAATTTGCACTTTTAAAAGCATTTAGTTACTAAGAACTTGTACATTATGTACTAGAATAAGCGAGTTACTTGCATGGTTATTTGCAAAGAACTAATAACTCACTATAAAAAGTTAATATCTGATGGAAATATATTTTTACAAGTATGGGTTAGATTCTATCTGATATTAATATTAAAATTTAAAGATTTATACGTGTAAAATGAATTATAAAATTCATTCAAAAAAGGACTATTATAAAAAAAGAAGAAAATTACTTTTTATAAATGTTTTCCAAGGTTAAAATTGCAACGAAAAGCGATTATATTTGTAATGAAATTTGTTTCAATTGTTCAATATAGTAAAGCAATATTTATTTTAATAGACACATATTTTATGATGACTGAGTTTTCAATAAAATGGTTTGAAGTTAATTTTGCAAATTTCTGGTATTTTTCAACCCAAAATTAATTAACCTACTATGAAGTTGTATAGTAACTGGTTTGATACTGATGCATAGGCTGTTTAGTATGACGGTGTATGTACTGACTAGTATGTCAACTGGTATATTGCTGATGCAGAGGGTAATAGTCTGCCAATTGGTATGGTGTTGATGCAGAAGCGGCCAATTGCCATCTCGTAGGACATCGCCGTGTTAAAAACACCAGTTGCTAATATGAAAAAATTACAGAACTCGAACTAGTTGAGGCGGTTTGTGAAATCAGTATTCGAGTAGTATAAAACTAGTATAAAACCGTTGTGGCAAACACAACTAACTTGTAGATGTCAGTCCCAGATATGCAAGGCATATCACGCAACACTTTGGACTATACTACGAGTTGTTCTGGGGGACCGTATCTAAAACGCACCTGTTCGATTACCTCGCCTATATTATTAGGGTGAATTAACAAAGATTTATTTAACTAAACCTTCGCCGCAATATTAAGAAAAAATAATAAATAAACGTTTTTAACAGGAAATAAAGCTTATCACGCAATTGTGTTTCAGGTTTAACAGGCTCTAGCGAGCCAGTTTGTTTGCAAGCGTGATTTGACAAGTATATTTGCCGTTGCACGAATTTGTATCTGTTTCGAGCAAACGTCATCCCATTCCAAAGCTGTGGCAAAACACCAGGGTTTAGACAATTTATTAATACAAAGCAATCGATTACAACTTGGATAGCATAACAATGCAAAATATAATAAACGACATGAAAATAAACAATCTTTTCTGTTTCACACAAATTAAAGTTCAACAATTCACATGCTTACTGAATGTGAAAATATAATTTACAATTAAATCAAATACTACGAATTCTAAAATATTGCGCTGATATTTTTGAGTAAATTACAGTCAATAAAACTACGCTATTGATGACATAACAAATGATTTGCTTTTGCCAATAGCAGACTTTTTAAAAAATATTATATTCGACTTTGCAGAACAAAAAAGTCCAACTCAGAAACTCAGTTGCTTTTTTAACAGATCCCTTTTCTAAGTGTAAAACACTTTACAAATTTTTAAGGGAACTCAAAAAGAGAAACAGTTTTGAAGACCCAAAGAATTCTATATTGACAAGAGAATTGCGCCTGTAATTCATAACCATGAAATGTTTTTACCACACCAACATAGTATAGGTATACTAATGCCATAACGATTCTTCGAACCTCCTCAGTATTAAAAGATACCTCGAAAATACACATGTACGAGTATTCCTTGCTAATGATAATGAAATAAAATACATTGTCAATGGAAAATTGTGGAAATCTAAAATTAGTTTATTATTATTAAATTAGTAACATTATCTATTTTGACGATTTTGAATTTACAATCCTTTAGGTTATCATAGAGGGACAGAATCAGTAGCTGCTTTTATTACAGTTTCCCCACTTTGCCACAGCACTACCAATCGCGACTAGAAGATATATGTATTCCCAGCTCTTCCCTCTAGCTGGTGTATTGTTGATGGTACAATTTAAATACGTTGCAATTGAGTCAAGTAGTAGATCTCCAGAAATTAAAATATCACATTTGAAATGTCAAAAACTTAATATGTCAGCAAGATAATAGTATTTGGAGATTTAATACAACTATACAATAAATATTGGAAATTTTATGTACATTCGATGATAAGTCCTTAAATAACTTAAAGAAAAAAATTTAAAAATTTACACTTCACCAAGTGAGTCATTTTGGACGGAAAAATCCAAATGCGTCGCATTTACTATACAAATCGCATTTCCCAAATTAATGATTTAATCGCATTTGGTCGCATTTGGACCGCAACAACATGGCACTTTTGTGGAACGCATTGCGTTGAAGTTTCGCCTAAAGGAAAATGTCAAACAAAATACAAATTTGAATTTTCCAAATGCAGCTGCATTGTAAATGTAGTATAAGAACCATCAGACGACTTACCTAATAAGAGACTAAGTAAGGAATAAAAGTACTAAAAGAATAACAGAATAAAATGTATAAAAATCAAACAATATTAACTTTGCAAAATTAAAATTTTAAATAAATAAAATATTATTAAAAACTAAACTTTCATTATAATATACTGTCCCTCCGCGCTTAAAATTGGTAGACAGTTCCACAGACAGGCTCTTTTGAATATATTATCTTTTGCAGCATTGCTAGAGTTTTAGCTTTCAACATGTTATTAAGAGATGAATTGAGAATATTTTTTGCACATTCTGATACGGGATCAAATCGATTTAGTCCATACATATATCTCGCAATACTATTGTAAACAACATTACGTTTTTTGCTACAAATATCATCACAGTTTCCATAAATATCACAAACACAAAGCAGCACAGGGACCAGGTACGCTCTGGGAAATAATAAACGAGTATCTAATGGTGTCAAGTGTTGAGTAACGCTTTTCATTTGATACCCATGTCATAGAACAAACACCTTTTAGGGCCACAGCTGGTCAACATTCTGTTCAATAACACGGAAACGGGTTCTAAAGAGAAAATAGGAACCATATTTTGTTAACCACTCATTTGCACCTTTTCTTTTAATGACTATATCGTCTAAACACCTGCTAATGTCACACCAGGTCTACAGGTTCTACCATGGTAACCACTGTTTGTTAAAACACCCACTAACCTCTTAGTTGATACAAATATCGTACAAACACTTTCTAGGGCCACACCTCATCAACATTTTAGTTATTAATTCGGAGACCGGTTTTCACATGGGGCTAAGGGCCCCTCCGTGCTAAACTTTCACTAACACCTTTCATTTGATACCCATATGGTACAAACACCTTCTATGGCAACAGATAGCCGATAACTCGGAAACGTCGTTTCACATGGGAACAAGAACCACTCCTTATTACAACACTCATTAACACCTTTCAGTGTCGTAGCCAGGGGGTGATGAATCTTACCCTTATTCAAATAAATACAATTTTTTTTACTTTTGAGTTTATAACACGATACCATATCTGTTTCGGATTTGTAATATTCTTATTTTAAACCAATGACAAAGTACATTTTTATGAATACACGAAATTATCGTTTGAACATTAAGCCTTTATATTCATACTAGTTTTTTCTACCTTGTAAGAAATTCACTAAACTTTTAAGAACGAATAATACCATAATTTTCGCAGTCTGAAATCGCTGAGCTCAAACTCTACTCCCCGAATTCAGACGATCTAAAAATGCTAGTGTGTGCAGGCTCATTAATTTAATCAGAGCACACAATGGCTGCAAAATAGATACCGACGATGCACGTTTTTTATAAAAGAATAGCCCATTATCTAATAAAAAACATGGAAGAATAAATTTCAACCCTTGGAACGGGAAAATTTAAGCGGGTTTATTCAAATTTCCACCCTCTTTAACCAGAATTTTTATGAAAAAGTTGTCTATTATTAAATTTTATTATTTATATTAAAGTGCCAGTGTGAAGTTAGCAAAAACTAGTGCCAATTATGAGCATTTATTGATAAATTTATGGTATCAGTTTTGAATGCGAAATTCATAAAATTTCAACATTTTCTCTATTGCTCGGTATTTAAAATTCTTAGATCAACATTAAAAACAATTTATTTTTTTCCTTATTGATTGGGTATACGTATAAAATAATACATATCTATTCTCAAAAAAAATAACATTTTTGTGTGAGAAATTTTGCTCAGATAAATTACAATTTTTTCGTATACAGTTGAGGAAATAAGCTGATAAAATGTAGAGAAAAAAAAGATAGTAAAAAAGTTATTGTATAATAAAAAAGATAGGATAATACTATTTAAATTAAATAATATAGGAAATATTTTAAAAACTCAAATTAAAATTAAGAAAGAAAAAGAGAAAGGATTGGTGTGTGGCATGAATACTTCGTATTATAAATATTTCTCTCTCTATGGCGCGATATACAACAGGTATATCATCATAAACCTCCTAAGAGATTTTTGCGCCAAGCTTCTCTTCCAATTTGTGGTGTGCCGATTTTTGAATTTTCCCTACAAATTGGTGGGACCTACAGTTTTTTGCCGACTTCGAACGGCATCTACAAAGGAGACGAATTTTTGCTGAGAAGCCTGTCATGTCAGAAATACACTCGGAGAGTTTGCCAAACCAGTGCCGAGGGGCGACCCCGTTTTGAAAAACTTTTTTCAAACCACTTTTGATGTTACCTGTACCAGGGCTCGAACAATGGACCTTCGGTGTGGTAGGCCGGCAACACTACCTTCACACCACGGCGGCCGCCAGTGATATTGGTCAATACTAAAATCATAGTTTTGAAGTAATAGCATAATCACATCCCGTTTAAAAACATTAAAGGTGGGACATGTTTTAGCCTGTACTGGTAATTTTTTAAAAAGTTTCATACCATAATTGTGTAAAGAATTTATACTTTCGCTTGTTCGAAAGAATGTGGTTCTAATGCTCGTTACACAGCGCAGACTATATGCTGAACGATCTATTGTATTAAGTTCCAGGTTATGTTTTATGAGATTATTTCTAATTTTGAAAACTACTAATAGTGTTTGTAAAATACTCGTACATATTTTTTTAATGTCAAGCCTGCTCGCATACAGACTTCTAGTAGGAGCTCGTATTGGTAGTGAGAGAATATTCTTTATTACCTTATTTTGCAGGCGCTGAGGTTCATTAATTTTATATTCTGCACACCGACTCCAAATTGGATTTAGATAGATAACCTGAGACATAAAATATGCGTTATATAGCAGCCACAACTGTTTCTGTGGAATAATGCCTTTATTTCTGTATAGGACAAAGTTAAAGGGGATTAATTTCAGTTTTATGCTATTTATGTATATGCTCGCTCCAGTTTAGGTTGGAGTCGATCCAGATGCCTAGGTACTTCTTCTTTTCAACCCTACAAATCTTTACATTGTTAGACATGATCCCGGAAAACTCATTGATGTCAGGTATCGGCTTGCAATTTTTAAAAATTATGGAATTTGTCTTCGAAAGATTAATTTTAAGCATGTTTTTGTCAAACCACTGCCTTATTTTTTCCAAGTCTATTGTAATGCTTGTAATTAAATTTTCAAATGATTCTTCTGCGTACATAAAGGTACCGTCATTTGCATAGAACTGCGGAGTTCCGTTTATGTTAGGTTTTAGTTTATTTATGTATATTAGAAACAAGGTAGCTGCTAATTTGGAGCCTTGTGGAACTCCTGTTTTTACTTCCCTATTCGCACTTTTTATGTCGTTTATCTCTACATATTGCTCCCTACCTAATAAGAAACTTTCAAAGATTTTGAGCTGCTGTTCGTTTATTCCTAAATTTACCGAGTCAAAAGCTTTGGAAAGGTTTAAATATAAGGGCACAAAACACACAACTAACACAAAACTAAAAATTCCTTACTCAAAAACGGTGCGTTCTGCCTTTGTGTAATAAACTCCAACCAATAAACATAGATACAGAGCTTGTAGTGGATTTCGCAAATGACTTAGTGGCGAAGTTACGACGTATTCCCTTATTACTTTGAAAAATTGTTTAGAACTTGTGAAAAGATGCAAACGACATGGATATTGAAATCAAAAAGAACCGATACAAATCTAGTCAAAATCTGCAAGCATGTAGTCTAAATGTTTATTTCAAGATTTCTGTTTTTTATCCATTTATCTATACATGTCGACCCCTTTGCGCGAAACTATCATAAGGAGCAAAAAACAAATTTCACAGGACAGCATTTTATTGTTGAGGTCCAGCCTGTGTAGGTTTGGTTGCAGGAACTGCCCGCTCAAAATTTCATTGTGCTCTTTTTTATTAATAATTTTTTAATTAATTAAACAACATTTTTATTTATGCAATTTTTATTTTTTATTCGGTTAACATTACAAGGGATCATTTTAAGTTACGTTAATTAGTAGATACATGAACATGGACGTATACAAAGTTGTGTTGTTTAGTCTTCATCATCGCTCTGCTTTAACTTGTCGTTCACTAAGACAGCATGCTTCAAATTTAAATACTCCTTATAAAATGTTGATGGTATAATATTACTTAAACATAACCCCGCATTCAGTTATACTAGTTTTTTACTTGTCAAGTACTAGTTTGCCAAGCCGGCTCAACTAGGTCGAGTTCTGTCATTTTTCCATACTAGCACCTAGTATTTTTAACACGGCGGTGTCCTACGAAATGGCAATTGCCCGCTTCTGCATCAGCAATATACTAGTCAGTACATACACCAGTATCATACCAGCCGTCATACTAGGCAGCCTATGCATCAAAACCAAACCAGTTACTGTACCAATTCATAGGAGGTTAGTTCATTTTGGCTTGAAAAATACAAGAAAATTTTAAAATTACATTACAAACCCCTTTATTGAAATATGTGTCCATCCAAATAAATATTACTTCACTATATTAAAGAATTGGAACAAATTTCAATAAATTATGATCGCTATGCAAAAGCAATTTTACCCTTGGAAAACATTTATAAAAAGTAATTTTCTTTTTTTTTTCAAAATAGTCCTGTTTTGAATGAATTTAATAATTGATTTCTTTAAATTATTTTTGAAATATTTTATGGAAAATTTTAAAATTTGAATATTAATCTCAGATATAATCTAATCCATATGTTGGATCACGATTGGGAACACCTGCCCAAACCTACTTACATTTGTTTGCCTATTTCGTTGATTTAGTTAATGCATTATTCAAGGCTACTAAATTTGTGTCATTCAACTCATTGCAAATGCTAACAGTTTTCCTACTGCACTTGCTCCACATAATTCTTTATTTGCCTTTGCTTATATTCAAATTATGTATGCATTTTATGGTATGCTGATTAGTGCAGCGAACAACCACACAATCATATACATTGTGCGCTTAGTTGATTGCCTATTAGTTTTGAAATTCTTGCTTTTCTTAACTCCCAATCTTCAAGGCCAAGGATTCATTCAACCTATTAGTAAATTAGGTCATACATTTTATGAACAATTTTTATGCTTTCTTTATGCTGTTCGTTGGTGCAGCAAACAACCACACAAACCTACATGGTATGCCAGTTAGGGTATGCTATTGAATTGGCATTAATATAATTATTATTGTATTAGCATTAAGTAAATAATTTGCCCTTTTGAATTCCTTTCAATGTTTGAATTAGAACTAGTATATAAGAGATGAATTGTCAAATAAAAATTCAGACTTTTGCTGACCATCAACCAACTGCCTTCTTACTCAGCCCATTGCATCGAACTCTGGTATTCATCGCTCCTCCTGGAAAACGCTTCAGGAACGTACATTTTGGCGCCCAACGTGGGTCACGAGTAAGTATCATATTTGTACCTTTGTCGACTCTTGGTGGTCAGCACTGGTCTCCATCATCATCATCAATCTTTGGATAGCAATTGGGAAATAACCATCGCTGGACAGCACGAGCTCCTGCACTCGCATCAATATTATATGTACATATATCGCCTCATAACATTTTAATTGCAGCACAAGAGCCTGGGTTGTTCTGGATTTTGCGTACACCACATTGTCAAGCCGCTAATTATTCTCAATACCCTTCGATATATATTTTCTTTCATTCTAGACGCACAGCCGAGATAGCCTTCCGTCGTCCACACAACTTTGAGAAATTTATACTAAAAATGTCGTTGGATGAGCTAAAACAACAACGTGCCAGTGTTAAGAAAAACATCACTCGAATCAAAAACATTATCGAAGGGAGTTTGCGAACCGGTGGAAAGGTACTTTCACCTGATGTATGTTGGAACGATTTTTCGTCATCCCTTGCCAAATTTGGTTTTGAGACAAATCGGTTTCAGCGTTGTGCCATCATCAGTGTCGATTTTCGTTCTGATCTGTTGTTGTCTTGTATTAATAGTAGGTAGCTGGTAACGTCAGCATGGGTGTCTGTTTGTGTACGTGTGTGCATGTGTTGTGTGTGTACATTCAGAAATGGGGGTGGTTTGCATCGATCGGTTTTTGTGTGGTTGACTGAGGCAGGTAAAAGTTGGTGATTTTTGTTGTTTGACCTTTTTTGATTGTTTGTTGTTTTTGATCTTTTGCTGCTTTGTGTTTATTTGTCGGTGCGTGTGTGCTTGTTGTACCTGAGTGGTTTCTTTGTTTTTTGTAAACCACTTTTAAAGGTTCGAATATTATGTCGGAAACAGTGTTTGTCAGTTCGTTTATTATTCTACCGTCGAATGTTTTTTGTTTGTAGATTTCCATGTTTTCGAGCACGTTCAGACGTCGGCCTTGCTTGTACATGTAGGACCTTGACTGTTTTTTTGATATTTCCGGGGGGCATTTATTCTCCGCCATGTGATTCACAAAGTTGGACTCTGGTATGATGGTTGGATTCCGTATCTTTTTGTTGTAATCTCTAATGTGTTCTCTGAACCTCGTTCTTACTTGTCGTCCTGTTTGTCCTATGTAACTGTGCTGGCATTCACAAGTGAGCTTGTATACACCTTGGCAGCTAAACGGATCTTCTGAGTTACTTTTGCTTCTTAGCTGAGGGTCGTAGACAACCCAGCGGACATAATATCCAGAGGCTGCACCGTTAATGAGCTATCTAATTCAATGTGGTATGACATCCCTAAGTTTTTATACAGCGATATGAAAAAATTGGCAAGGAAGAAGTTAGATAACATAGACCTGGAAGTCGTTGAAAGTGAAAAACGGAAATCGGCATTTAAATCGACTGTAAGTACCAACTTTGTTGTAGAAACTATTTCCCAGCGCAGTTCATATATTGGCAACGTTCGATTGATTGCTTGGATTCTCCGGTATAGCAGAAAATTACGACACATTAGTACACCCAACAACACGGATACACTTTCTCCACAGGAGCTTCATCGCGCCTTAATATGCATCATTTGGAATATCCAGCAACATCATTTTGCCAATGATATTATTCTTTTGCAGCAAGGCCGAGTAACAAATAGTTTGCTGCGTTTCTTAAATCCCTTCTTAGAATCAACTGAAGGATTTCTTCTACTAAAGGTTGGTGGACGACTGGAATTGGCAGACATTCCCGAAGGAAGAAAGCATCCTATACTTCTACCCAGCAAATGCGACTTTGTTTTACAATATGTTCGACATCTTCATCAGAAAAACTACCACGCTGGTCCTAAGGCACTTGTGGCACTGATTAGACTACAATTTTGGATAGTGAACGCTCGCGACGTAGCAAGGAAAATCGTGAGGTCATGTATACACTGCGTAAGATACAAACCAAAACTTCTACAGCAAGTAATGGGAAATTAACCAGTGGAGCGGCTTACTCTACCACGCCCCTTTGCGCGCTGCGGCATTGACTTTTGTGGTCCAGTCAACGTGTACTTACGCATTCGTGGTAAGACGCCTTACAGGGCGTATATTTCAATCTTCGTATGCCTTGCATCCAAGGCAGTTCACATGGAACCAATAACCGACTTATCTACAGACGCGTTTCTGGCATCACTAAAGAGGATGATTGGGAGAAGGGGATTACCATCCGACATTTATTGTGACAATGCTACAAACTTTGTCGGCGCTTCTAACAAACTGTCAGATCTAAAATCATTTTTATTTAATCATGAAAATCAAAATGCAATCATAAATTATTGCACAAACGAATTTATAAATTTTAACTTTATTCCCCCTAGAGCACCTCATTTTGGCGGCATATGGGAAGCGGCGGTGAAATCGGCGAAAGGTCACCTGAATCGTAGCATTGGCAACGCCAGATTGACATTTGAAGAGTTATCAACAGTGCTAGTAGAAATAGAAGCTGCAATGAATTCTCGACTAATATCACCATTATCATCAGATCCGAGCGATTACAAGGCACTCAAGAATACATAAATGAGCTTCAAGTGTGCTCAAAGTGGCTTTCGGACCATACAAACATCAAAGAAAATAAAATGGTCATAATACACGAGGACAATGTACCACCACAAAAATGGCATATTGGAAGAGTTTTGAACTGCATTCCAGGGAAGGACTCCCGAATCCGCGTAGTTGATATCAGAACGACAAAGGGAGTAATTCGACGTCCAATACACAAATTGGCAGTACTACCAGTTTGAAAGGCCTTTCAACCGGCCCGGGATGTTGGATCACGATTGGGAACACCTGCCCAAACCTACTTACATTTATTTGCCTATTTACTTGATTTAGTTAATGCATTATTCAAGGCCATTAAATTTGTGTAATTCAACTCATTGCAAATGCTAACAGTTTTCCTACTCCACTTGCTGCACATAATTCTTTATTTGTCTTTGCTTATATTCAAATTATGTATGCATTTTTTGGTATGCTGATTAGTGCAGCGATTCAATTCAACAATAAAATATACAGACAAACAAACGGACTTGCGATGGGAAACCCAACATCGGCTATTCTTATGGAAGCGTTTATGCAAAACCTGGAAAAAGAGTATATAAAGGAATTAAATTCCAAATTAGGAGTGTTATTTTACGCAAGGTACGTGGATGATATCATATGCGTTTTAACTACCAACAACGAAGAGCAAGTACTGGAGTACCTCAACAAGCAGCACGGGAACATAAAATTCACAATGGAAACCGAAAAAGACGGAGGAATCAATTATCTGGACCTCACAATAAGTATTGATAAAGCTAGCAATAAATTCAACTACGACATATATAGGAAACCAACGGCCACCGACACAATAATACATAATACCTCGAACCACCCACAACAACATAAAAATGCAGCGCTAAGGCACTTAGTACAAAGATTGGAAAGAACACCTCTTACACAAGAAGCATATAGAAGAGAGCTTGGAATAATATATAACATCGCTACAAACAACGGATATAAAAAATCACTAGTAGATAAACTCAGGAGAGACCTTAGAGAACAAAAAAGAAACAATGGAGAAGAAAGTACACAAACCTGGACGACAATGACATATACTGGAAGGGCAACATATAAATTAGCAAATTTCCTTAGAAAATACAACATCAACACAGCGTTCAAAACATCGAACAATTTAGGACGGAAGCTAAGAACCAAAACTAACTCAGAAGATCCATTTAGCAGCCATGGTGTATACAAGCTCACTTGTGAATGCCAGCACAGTTACATAGGACAAACCGGACGACAAGTAAGAACGAGGTTCAGAGAACACATTAGAGATTACAACAAAAAGATACGGAATCCAACCATCATACCAGAGTCCAACTTTGCGAATCACATGGCGGAGAATAAATGCCCCCGCGGAAACATCAAAAAAACAGTCAAGGTCCTACATGTACAAGCAAAAGGCAGACGTCTGAACGTACTCGAAAACATGGAAATCTACAAACAAAAAACATTCGATGGTAGAATAATAAACGAACAGACAAACACTGTTTCCGACACAATATTCGAACCTTTAAAATTGGTTTACAAAAAACAAAGCAACCACTCAGGTACAAAAGACACACACGCACCGACAAATAAGCACAAAACAGCAAAAGATCAACAGAAATCACCAACTTTTACCTGCCTCAGTCAACCACAAAAAAACCGATCGATGCAAACCACCCCCGTTTCTGAATGTACACGCACAACACATGCACACACGTACACAAACAGACACCCATGCTGACGTTACCTGCTACCTACTATAAATACAAGACAAACGACCAGAACAGATCAGAACGAAAATCGACACTGATGATGGCACAACGCCGAAACCGATTTGTCTTAAAACCAAATTTGACAAGGGATGACGAAAAATCGTTCCAATATACATCAATTATTATTGTAGTAGCATTAAGTAACTAATATGCCCTTTTGAATGCCTTTCAATGTTTTAATTAGAACTAGTATATAAGAGATGAATTGTCAAATAAAAATTCAGACTTTTGCTGACCATCAACCAACTGCCTTCTTACTCAGCCCATTTCATCGAATTCTGGTATTCATCGCTCCTCTTGGAAAACGCTTCAGGAACGTACACCATACTTGTAAAAACATCTTTTAAGGAAAGCCGAGCTTTTATGGTGAATATTATAAGTTTCGGAGTTCTTTGCCAATAAGTATAACTAACTTAGTAACTAAATTAAAAAAAAAATTCTATTTTTAAACACCTGTTATCGTATGTATCTCTGCACGCCATTTTTCTTGTTGCAGCCGTATGAACATTATGCTCATTTTCAAATTGTGACATTTTCCAATTGTGAAGGCATGTCATATACGGTTCTTCCTCCTGGTATTTTTATCATGCCTATTATTATTCCCTAATCAATCAATTTGTTTTCTTATCATCATCAACAACACTGCCCATCTTGCTTAATATTTAATATTTATGTGGAAAATCCATCGCCTTTGAAATTATTAAGGACCACTTTCATAAAGGCCGGTTTAGCCTAATCGGCTATTAATTTGGCAGCTAACCGCACAAAATGCGTCAATTAAACCCCGGTTAGCTTTAACCGACTTTTATGAAAGTGGCCCTAAATGTTCATGACTTTCCACTCAGTCCACTTGAAACTAAGTTTTAGGAAGCTACTACAAACCAAAACTATAAAAAATGTGATTCAACTTACATTGCGATGCTCTAGGGCAGGCTGACCAACTCGCTGTATTTCTGGGTACTTTGTACATGGAGATTACTGCCAATTTCGCAGTGTGGGTTTAACGTTTTATGTGAGTTGAATAATAATACTAATAATTATTTTTTTTTATTTATGAAAATTATTATTGTTTTTATTTTTTAATAATTATTTCAATTAATTATTAAAAGTTTTTATTGGAATAGAACAGGACAAATTTTTAGAGACAAACGCCATACAAAATAAACAAAACCGAAAATGAAAAAGTGCACACAAACTAACAAAAATTCATCATGAGGGTGATCATGCCGCCAGATGGCGGTGCATGCTCAGTGTAATAGTAAATGTGAATAGAACCACAGTGAAACAGTGAGCCAGCCGCTGACAACATGTATATGAAATAATTCGTATGTGTCAGTAATGTGTTTTCATTAACCCTTTGAAAACAACTGAACGAAAAGTTCACAAAGCTCCAGTTACTATTTCACATACGTTTCGTATGCGAGCTTAAGAAATAGATATATATATATTATGTGGTTCTCCCATTTCTGCGCAATGATTAGGTAATGGCTTTGTTAAAGGAGCTTACAAATTTTATAAAATTTTTCTAAATTGGGTTTGGCGACACATACAACTTGTAGGGAAAGAACGCATTTTGACATTTAATTGGGAGAGGAAGCTGCAAGTTCCTGTTGGGGAGATTTCACTTGTAAGATTTCAAGGGAAAAGACCTGATCGATCGTCATTAAGCAAAACAACAACAAAAACTTCAAACTTATTTATTAACGCATGAAAACAGCAGCAGTTGTTTTTGCTTGGAAGAGTTTACAAATTCCTGTTCCTTTTTACATTTTTACAGTTTCGGCAGAGCTTGACTCAATTCTTTCTTTACTTAGGCCTTGTGCTAATCGGCAGGGCCATGGTATTCCTGCAAGCTTTCTCGCCGAACGTACCTAACGATTGCAACATACATACTGCATTTGTTTTTGAATTTACCGTAATAGAGCTTCTAATCTTCCCTTTCTCAATAAATTGGTGGAATTCTACTGATAGGAGTATGTAATTTTCTGTATAAAGGACTAGAGGATTGCAGATATATGCATTCAAAGTTCAATTATGTATTAGCTTCCGATATCTTTAGAAGTAATAAAACTTCTACTGCAAAAATTTCCGATCTCTGCAACAATTAGGGATAAATACGTATTAGTACCACTGTGCAAATAAAACGATTTGCGCACCATGTATTTTAATATAATACAATGTCAATATCTTTTCTTTTTCTAAATTAAAATTAAGTTCAAAGAAAAAAAGCAATATAAAATTTATACGGGTTAACGCAACCGACATGTGATGAACATTTTTAACCCATACATTCAAGCGAACTGTCAAATAAGCATGTTTACTTTTTTTATTTTGGCTACTTGGCTCACTGTTACACTGTGAATAGTACTAGGATTTTAGCTGACACAAAAACCAGCGCTCTGGTTAACACAGCGTGTCAAAATTTCTCTGATGAAGAAGCTTGCAGCTTCCGAAATGGATCTGTAAGAAAAGCTATAGCATTGTCTATAAAAAATTTTTCCTATTCTATTCCAATAAAAACTTTTGATAATTAATTAAAAGTAATTATTGAAAAATTAAAAACAATAATAATTTTCATAAATAAAAATAGAAATTATTATTATTGGCCTTGAACTCGTTTATAGTCATGGTACTTTGCAAATGTAAAGGCCCTAAAAACAAAAACAACTCAATTCAATTGAATTGTTGGTATACAAAATGAAATGTTATTTACCTACACAACTGCTTTGACAAATGATCGTTTTGTTTCCACTTTTCTTCGTGGTTTGATTTGAGGTCGTATATTAATTTTAAATGAATGATTATTTAAAAACTCTGAATATTAGTTGAAAATAAAATAAAAATGCAGGACGGCGTTGTTAACTGAACGATTTCTGTCCGAATACTGAATTGTGTTCTTCTTCGCTTATAATAATAGAGACGTTTGCAGTCGCTGAGACTGATATGAATAAGCGCACGGATTTCTAGTCAATAACCTAGAACAACCTGCGGCCCGCCTAGCTTTTTTGAGCGGCCCTAAACACATTTATTATAAAAGTACATGATTTACATTGGCATTTCGTATATCTTGGGATTAATTTTGACTTTGACGTACGGATAGACCACTACTACACGATCAATTTATCGCAGCGAGAAAATTCGTGAATTTTTCAAATTGTTGGCAAGACACTCGCGGCAAGAAATTCCATCGTGTAACAGAGTTCATAGTAACACCCAAAGAGGATTTTTGTTGTCGTGTCAACATCAGATCTGGCAACACATAAATGTTTGACTGCCCCAAAGACAGCGTTGTGGATTTTTTTTTCAAGTATACATTACGTGGAAGACGGATAAAATAGCATTTCTTCCTGGATTATAAAATATTGTTTTGTAATAGTTTAATTATCCATAATGGCAGGAGTGTCTTCGAAATGCAATCGAAAAGTGTCCGACGAAAATAGAGTGTTTCGAGACATATGGGAAGAAGAATATTTCGTTGTTGCAAATAAACATGGTTCGACCACATGCTTGATCTGTCGTGGCAGTGTTATATTAAAAAATATAACATTCTTCGTCATTTTACCACGAAGCACAAAACATTTAATGATACTTCTCCTCGTGGCTCTTTAATAAGACTTAAAAAGTTAACATTTTTTTAAGAAGTCTGTAAAGACATCAACAAAATATTATATCTACAGCGGTATCACATGACGCAGCGGTGACAAGAGCGTCGTATTAAATTTTTAACATACTTGATAAATATATGAAACCATTAACTGACACAGAGGTTGTGAAAGAATGTTTTCTCAGTGCTTGCGACGTATTATTTGATAAATTTAGCAATAAAAATCAAATCATATCTCAAATAATATGCAGCTCTCTGATTCTACCTTTCACAAAGATTTTTTGAAATTTCTTCCAATGAAAAATCAAACCAGAATCTCAACTCATTTCGGGAAAACAATGAAATTGATATAATGCACGGATGGATTCCCTTCAATTGTTGGACCCGAAAAACGATTTGTTAGTTCGTTGAAAAAGAAATATAATTTAAGAAATCTCTTATCTTTCCACTGCATCATACACCAAGAGAACTTAGAAGCACGTATAACCATTGCCGAAATAGACGCCGTAATGAAGACTATAATAACTATAGTTAATTATATTAGAGCACATGAACTGAACCACAGGACATTCAAAAGCCTTTTGGAAGAATTGAACGGTGACGTACTTTTACATACCTCGGTGAGATGGCTAAGCCGAGGGAAAGTTTTGGAACGGTTTTATTCTTTGAGGCATGAAATTATTTTGTTTTTAAAGCAAAATAATAAATTTACAGCCAGCTTAATAATGACGGATGGTGGTGTCTTTTAGCTTTTCTGTTTGATATCACAGAAAAACTTAATGCGCTCAATCGTGGCTTGCAGGGCGAAAATAAACTCATTTCGCAGATGGCGAGTAAAGTATTTGCTTTTGAAGAGAAATTAAACATCTACCTCGAAGGAATAGAGAACCAAGTATTGCATAACTTCCCAACTTTAATACAAGCTAAACAAGATGGTATACATGTTTCTGAAGAAAATTATACGATATTTTAAAATTATTTAGCTGCCTTAGCTAAGGAATTTACCAGCAGATTTCAGGACTTACGTTGTATCAGGAATTGTTTGTTACTTATAGAAAATTCCTAGCACCTAGAAACAGTCACTTTAACAAAATTTAGCTGCATTAGGATACTATTATGCAGAGGCTTTTGACGAATTTAACGATTTTAAGAACGATACTAATCTGAAAGCTTTTTTTGAAGAAAAAAGAGAGGTAATGGAGTACATCTATTTTTGGCAATTAGTTCAATACAAGACTGTAAGAAATTGTGCTTTCCTGCTCTTGACAATTTTTGCATCAACATATCTCTGTGAACCATCATATTCCAAAATGAAATATACAAAAACACGTACAGGAATCGACTTATTGACGCTCACGTTGATGACGTATTGAGGGTGGCATGCAGCAATTTTATACCCGATTTATCTAAAATTCTTAAAGATTTATCTCAATGTCAAAAATCACACTAAATTTCAAACAAACGGTTGGGTACATGTTACTTTTGAGTTTTAATTTTTCACTATTTTTTAACGCACCGTATGCTGGTAATGGTAAGTGATATGTACCATTATTAATCTGTTTTAGTTTATAATTTTTAAAATCTCAAGTTGTTTTCCCAAAAAATGGCGAGTGGGGGGTTTCATGATTTTTTTTTCGTCATACCAGTATGGTGTTGCCCGCGTAGCTTTACAAATATATGTCTATGGCCCGAGGACAGAAAAGGTTGAGTATCATTGAACTAGAGCGAAGTTAGGCAAATTATTGAATTTCTTTCATGGTCCTTTTATTGGAATTCTCTAAATACCCATAGTTAAGTTCCACTGACTTAATTTTTTTTTAGAATGAAGCCATGCGAAGATGTCTTAAGCCTAGTTTTCAGATTTATTAGCTAATAGCATTATTATAAAAAAATTTTATTTTGCTTTTTTCACTAGTAAGCTCTCTCTGAGGCTCCGATAAGCTCTAAAGTTTTCTGAATTATTTTTGTATATCCAATATAGGCCGAATTTGCAAACAGGAATTAAATACCATATTATGTTGTTTTATATGATGAATTTCATATAAATCCAATATGCGTTGAACCCGACCCCCTCAGAATTTGATGAAATTATGCATGGGGTTACCTCTTACCCACCCAAACACAACCTCATTTTTAGAAATTGTATTTTCGAAAAATTGTGGGCGTGGCAAGGTATCGAAATATTCGAAAAATGACGATAATACATAGGTACTTTTAAAGTCTGATTACTGCGGAATGGCTTTACCGATTTCAAAAATCTTCATACCATTAGAAAGGTATTGAAATAAGCTTACAAAAAAATACAATGTAAAAATTTTTTAGTACACACGGAAAAAAAGTGTTTTCCAAAATAAAATTTTAAACTGAAAAAACACTTCAAAGATCAAGCGATTTTGAAAAATAAAATTTTATTGTAGCAAGGTCTATTTGATATATATAACATTTCTGAAAACTAAAATGGGGTGTTTTTTCTTTTTTTTTTTTAATTTATTTAAGTAAATGCATCTCTTGGTTACTTTCTGATATTTTGACATCACGCGTAAACTAATCAACCGATTTCAAAAATTTTTATACCGTTAGAAAGGTATTAAAATCACCTTTTGAAAACATATACTGTAAAGATTCTATATTACACTGAAAAAAAATTTTTTTTTAATTTTTTTCAAAATTTTTTTTTTTAAACTGGGAAAACATTTCAAAGACGAAGCGATTTAAAAAAAAAATTTTTTTAGAAAGGTCTATTTAATATGTATATATAACATATCTAAAAAGTAGAATGGTGTTTTTCTCTTTACTTTTTAAAAAAATTTTAAGTAAAACCATCTCTTGTTAACTTTTTTTATTTTGATATTATTGCGTAACAAAAAAAATGCCTAGCTATAATTTGGAAGTTATACAGATTTTTTTTTAATTCTAATAGAGTCGAACAAGAATTTTTTGTCAAATTTTCAGGCATTCCCAAAATATAAAATTAATGACCTTGGTAACACAAAAATTTAACCGCTCATCAAAGGATACAGCGGAGCAACCTTCCACCACATGAAATCAGTAGCGAAAATAATTTTTTCTACCTGTTTCTTGTGCTGTTTACCGCAACAACTGAAACAGATTCCTAGAATATCGCTATGAAGCTAACAGTCAGGTAGAAGTAGCATCTAAACGAAGGGTGTATGTTTATGTTGTACAATAGATCCTATCCATAGTAGTGCCGAAACGTACCTAGGATCTATTGGACAACATAAACATACACCCTTCGGTTAGATAGTACAATAAACTTTTAATGACTAAGTATATACTATTTCTACCTGATCATTTTTCGAAAATGCAATTTCTAAAAATAAGGTTGTGTTTGGGTAGGTAAGACGTACCTCTATCCAAATTTCATCAAATTCTGAGGGGGTCGGGTTCAAAATGTACGTTTTTTGCAGCCTTTGAAATGAAATTCATCATATGTAATACAGTAATTAATTAGCTACAGGTCCCAAGCTTGTTCTAAAAGCTTTTTCCTTATGCATAAGTATTTTTTATAGTTAGTTTTCATTATTTTCCATTCAAGTGAATCGGATATTTCTGAAGCTCTCAGTAAAAACCATTTGCTTTAACACTTGCCGGTCGGTAACAGCTTAAAAAATGAAGCTCCCTTAAAGTTGTTATAAAAATTAAGGGAAGCACCGAACAAATGTGGGAAAAATATTGGCATAAGAAGCTAAGCATTTGCTGTGCCTCGAATTTTTTTTAAGTAGGCCTTCTTTGTTTGTAACAAAACTGAACAAAACAATCGAGTGATAAGTGATAAATACGCAAGCATGACTTATAATATTTCACAGAGGCATTATCTTACTTCTATAAATTACTAGTATCAGTAAGCTTGATTTGATACCCATATTGACATATCTAATTTTTTTAGTTCTTGTAAAAATATTGTAGAGGGAACAGTTAAAGGCCAAGAGACAGTATGAAGCAGACGCCATTTTTGGACGTGTCTATCACGTATACACTGATAGATGAGCACTTAACCGTCAAACGAGAGCGGCGTCAAAAAGTTAAATTAGCTGCACAGCTTTTCCCATCACAGTAGCGAGTGCAATAAGGCGATGCTATGTACTGGGCAAGGATGTATTAACAGCCCTATTCTGATGCTATGACTAAGTTACAACAGTGACTACTGTTATAACATTGACAGTTGTGACATATTGGTATTCGCATCGAAATCCGAAAGCTCCTTTTATATCAATTGTCATTTTAACTGTCATCACCTCGTTTGTAGCTGACAAGCTGACTTTATCGTAAAAAAAAATTTTAATTCATTTTGTGCGCTGAAAATAGAACAAATTAAAAGTTGTGGATATTATTTACATTTTTTGTTAATTGGTGAGTAAAAATGCGTGTAATAATTATTTCTCTACAGATCTTTGGGGTGTTCAAGTTTTCCTTATTGGTTTTTGCTTACGCAATGTTGATTGATATGACTGTTTGCGTTGCTTTATATATACAGGGTAATTTAATTTGCAATTGTTTATTTCAGTGTGTTCACGAGTTGTTAATATGGCTGAAGAAATTTTAATTATGTGTGCGGCGATGTTGGTAGAGGAGGAGCAAAAGCTCGAGAGAAAACGGATTTTGAGGCAGCTCCGGGATTATAATGATCCGTTTTCATTGCACGAAAATATATTAATGCAAGATTTCCGCTCTCTCTTTGTTGCGATTCAATAGCACACTTGGAGCCCCATGACACTCAGAAGGCAACTATTCCATTCACTATACGGTTTCTAGGATGTTTATACTTTTATGCACATGGCTCGTACCAGAAATATGTAGGTACCCATGAGTCAGTCATCAATTTCGCGCTCAATACAATATATAACGAAACTTATATTATAATAATAATTCCCAACGGATAACCCACCCGCCCAACCGACACGAGGGGCGCATCCGCATAACGCAGGTTATTTTTTTATATATATATTGCCTGGTCCTTGAAAGGCAGGGATTTGTTAAGCGTCGAGATCTTAAACTAGCTACAGAGGGAAATACACCAGCTAAGTAACACAAGCAATTAAAACTTATAAATAATGTATTAAGAGAAGAAAGAATCAGTTAGATTATAAAGAGTAACTTCATAAAGGTGATATGGGTTAAGCGAGGATAGTATCGAATTTTTAATGATAAAAAGAGAGTCAGAAATAACAAATATTAGACGTTAAAAGCAATGAAATAAGGTTTCGCAATACCTTTGAAGAAGTTTCTAGAATTAAATGAGGGTATATCCATTGTATAAAAAGGAAAAAAGCAATTAATATATAAATATTTTAAGGTTTTATACGTCCTTCAACATTAAAGGGACAATAGGGGCGAGTGATTGTACCCACATCTGCATACAAATAATCCCCTTTCTATATACATGAATAGAAAAGAATTCTACAGCATCAATGTAGAAGCAGTAAGTAATTTTAAATACTGTAGCAGCAAAAACAGTCATTGGATATAATTCCAGGCCATCAGGTACAAGCCGGTTTAGAATCGTACCCGATTACCGCCAGAACGGTGTTGACCCTGTCTTTTTAGTTCAACTATTCGTGTTTTTGTAACGCCTTTCTGGGCAGTACTGCTGTTAGTCGTGAGTACTGTGTTGTTGTATTAGCAATGCTTCGCTCAACATCTTCCAACAGAAGTGCCAGAAACCTAGAATGTAGGCGTTGAACATAGGTCTTCTTCCAGCAAACGCAGCAGATCCAATATCTTGGTCCGGGGTTGAGTTCAACACCCGCCCGGAGCAGGAGACTAATGAGCAAGCCTGCTGCAAGGAGCTGCTATAGGGGATGCCAGGTTTAGTGATAATTGTTCCGAATTTGACAGGGTGACATCGAAATAACAAGCCATGGTCGGGTAAAACCCTCATCATTCCGGCACGATAGAACCGGTTGTTGTACTGTATTAGAGACAAGCTGCGGTGCTTAACTAGACTATATATTCTATACTGTACCAGTTTAAGTATACACTCAGTAGCTGGAATGTACAACGGATATATAAATAAATACTTTCTTCATAGGTATGTGATCATCGCCTCCTGTTTACGGCTGCAAACGCAAGATTTCCTGGATATTGCCATGATTCTGGAATCTGGACCACATCACCAACCCGCTTACATACATATGATGAGGAGTCACAGTAGCCAGTGCAATACATGGTTGTTAGGTTATCAAGGATACCTACTTGAACCATGGCTTCTAACTCCAGTAGCAGAGCCGTCCAGTGCCAAAGAGCGCAAATAGAACACTATACATGCAAAGGGTCGAAATTGTATAGAAAGAGGTTTTGGTGTGCTAAAATCACGCTTTCGTTGCTTATCGAAACAAAGGATATTTCACTGCACACATGAAAGAGCAGGCAATATCTTGTATGCCTGTATAGTCCTCCACAATATTCTTCTGAGACATGGCGTCGCTGCTGACTTCGGTTTTGAAGTATTAATTAAAGATGTGGATACTGATCCCGTAGACGAAACTCCAGAAACAAATAACATGAGGGAAGGGGCAAGAGATAGAGCAAGATACATAGCGTCTCTAAAATATGCATCGTTGTTTCATTAACAAAAAATTATTACTGGATGTTACAAACTCTTGTCCTTTCGCAAAACCAATAAAACATCATTAAATAAATAATTCGATTCAATTTATTTATTTACATCACCATCATAAAATATGCCTTAGCAAGTTACTTCTGAAAAAATTTCGGTATTTATTCGAAGACAACTGCTAAAATAAGTCCAAAAACATCAGGAGAGGTATCAAAATACACGTTTTGGCCTCGGTTTCAATAATCCGAAGGCGGAAATTTGGCTTTTTTTGCAGTGGTTGTTGTAGCCACACATAATGGGTCTTCCGAAAAGTGCAGAAGTGTGTTCTGTGCAGAGACAGTAAGGGTTTTTTTTAAAGCGTGCCTGAGACCGCCTACCAAAAAAGGTCTACTGCAAATAAGTGCCTTCAACCACGCCCTCCGTTCTGGATCGGGCCTGTGTCATGTTTTGGTTTTTCGCCAATAACTTTTGTTGTTTCCTAAAGGAAACAAATGCCATAATTTCCTTGAATGGTACTTAAGTGCGTAGAAATAATTTGGAGTAAAGAGAATAGCTTTATTAGTGATTGCTGTTTTTTATTCAAGTATCTGTTTATATAAAAACTAAATTCTCTAGCATATACCTATGCCTCGGTCATCTCCTTTATGGATTCATTAAGTTGCTGAAATGTTGAAATTAGCATCTCGTTTAGCTTCGCATCATTTCTCTCCTCGCTTCGAGACTTTGGAGAGCTGCATTCAAAGTAGTGGTGGCATTAGAAATTCTTGCTGATAGAATGCTATTTTTTTCTATTGGTTTGGAAGATGCGGTGCCATAGGGCTGACCTACCTAGAGGGAAGTTGGAGGTGCTTGAAGAGAAGTTGAGCTGCTGTAAGATATTGGATCTGCTGAAATCCCATGAACACTTACATCCTTCCATTTTGCTTCTGTTCTGGTTGGACCACGCATTGCATTTAAGTTTTCTGCTAACTCCCTCCAAAGTGACTGCAAAAGCCTCGGAGAGTTGGGATTGTTTTTACCGTGGAGCAGTTCCGTATGCTCCTTACAAAACCTTATGTGAAATTGCAGCTGCTCCTGAGTAGTCCGCTCAAATTTTGTACGTTTAAAAATACAAAAATAAGTCATAGATTAAAATTATTCATATATTGTCTATATATGTATACTCACTTTTCAGGTGTTTCGCTGGCCATCGTTAAAAAAATTTTTTAATTATGAACAGCTTTAAGCTAGGAATACATTCAGTAAATGACAGTGACAACATTTTGACAATTGTCATCCATTACTAAATAAGAATAGGGCTGTAAATCCCTGTAAAACGGCTGCATTTTTCAACCTGGTGAATTACTGGTTTGATCTCCTGAACGCCTTATTGTGCACTATAAGCAACACTGGACATTGTAAATCAGGAGATCATACTTGAACGAATGAGGCAAGTATTTGGTTAGGTAATTGTAATAAATAAATAGTTCAAATACCTAAAGTCGATTTTAATATTCATGACTCCCAACAGGTATTGAACTCAAGATACCCTAGTTGAGTAAGAAAACACCTGCAAATCCACTTTTTTACTCATAACGTCTTTCACATTTAACCTCAACCGATCCCGCCCATTTTTTCCTAGAACATTCTTTGCATACCTGGAAACCTGCGTGCTGAATTTCGTTTCGATATCTTCAACGGTTTTTAATTTATGATTAATATTATTTCTTAATTTGACACTTTCAAAAATTTCTTGAAACTTTTATTTTATGCCTCAATTTCAATTTATACACCAAATTTTATTCTTATAGGTGTATTATGTACTGAGTAATCACTTTTTTTTGTGTTTTCGAAAATATTATATATATAAAAAGGGGGCGTGGCTATCATCCGATTTCGCCCATTTTAAATAGCGCTCGGAGATAAGTGCCACGGAACCCGCATACCAAATTTCATTAAGATATCTCAAAATTTACTCAAGTTATCGTGTTCACAGACGGACGGACGGACGGACATGGCTTAATCAATTTCCTCTTCGTCCTGAACATTCAGATAGTTGACAACCCCATGCGTCAGATAATGCCGACGTCTTTTCAAAAATCTGTAATTCACGTTTAGGAAATTCACTCACGTGACATCTGTGGTACTTGTGTTTTCCTTGATATCTATATGCTCATCTACTATGGTTATACAAGGTGGCGCAAAAGTAAGCTTCCGATGTTCAGCATATCGGTTGTGGCACGTGCAGTGTGTGCTGTTGCACCGTCTTGTTGGAACCACATGTTTTCCAATCCCAATTCATCAAGTTGCGGCAAAAAGAACTCGTTGATCATTGCTCTGTAGCGCTCACCATTCACAGTAACCGTTTGGCCCCGACCGATTATTGGTCAAATAAATAGTCAGCAATATTCCGCGTTCTGGAGCAGTGTAGCGTAACATTGTTTATTAACGTGTATTTCGCATGTGTTTACTACACAAATGTCAAAACAGAACTGACTTTAGGGGCCAATCGCGAAATTTATAGCATTTTCTGATAGGAGGATTACTTTTGCGTCACCCTGTATGTACGTCTCTCCCTGTTGTATATTTGCTATTGTTTCGATATATACGGTTCAACCTTTGTTCGCAGTTATAGTCGAAATGCCGCAAAAGCCCCTGTAGCGTTAGGACTTAATCCTTGAACTTTTCTCCTGCTCGTTGGACTCGCTGCCTGATGTCATCGTCTAAACGTTCGAAATACCTTGAGCTCAAGAAGAATTTTAGGAAATCCTTCTTAAACGTGTCCATTTCCTGTCAGTGACGGTTGTTATTGCGGAACCATAGAAGCGCAGGTAGGGCTCGTGGGATAGAGTTGCGGTTTATCTTATAGCTATCCGCCATTTCTTCTACCCGTTGTATAAAACTAAGCGGGTCTTCTCGCCATCATACCTCAAACCCCACTTGCGTATCCGGCCCATGATGGTACCAAATGATTTCGGCTGTTTAAATGTAAATGATGTTGCTCTTGTTCCTTCGTCTCGCTTGGTATTGTGCAAATTTAACTCTGATGATGTAGTAGTATCATTGGGTGTTGGTGGATTGCCCATGATAGTTGGCCGAGCATTGCGAAGAGCGAGCTCGGTAAAACGATATTCCAAGCTTGCATCGCTACTTTGCGCCTGTACAAGCCCTGATAGGCGTTTTCTTAGTAGTACACTCATGTTTTCTTTACCATGATGTTTTCTTTTAAAATTTCGCCCTTGATGACTTGTTAAAACTATTCTCCGCTGACTTTGCACGTATCTCTCTTTATTCTCTGTGTTATCCTTTAGTAGTTTTCACTTTTTTTTCGAAGTCATTTACACTTCTGTGAAAACCACCACTTACTATAGCATAAGTTGATCCTGGCTTAATTAAAAGCGGCAGAGGTGAAAACCCCTGCTTAGCCCTACCGTCGGCGGAGGTGAAAACCACCACATAATATAAAACTATTACTCGTGAGATGAAAACTCCCAAGTGTACATTCATCTGCGGTGAAAACCACCGACTACTATGTCGCTAACTAATCAATCTTCTAACAAAATCATTGCCCTTTTATACTAAATTTTGCAGGTAGGAAACCGTTATTTTACAATAAAGTTCTTATAAGTAACCGTTTTTCCTTATTATCCTACGCTTATAATTACAAACGTATGTACACACGACTGTACGCATATTTTCCTTCACATGCCGGCGAACATGTGTACATACTCCTGTAAGCCTACGTTGGTGGCTTTGAATGTTTTTTCCTCCCTTTTTGTAAATTTGTGCTTCGATTTGTTGTGTGCTTAAATGTTCGTATTTCTTTGCATTAGCAGGTTTGTAACCTCTTAGCGTCGCTGCCAAATCTATTGTACGGTTAACGCCTATATACAAGGTGGCGCAAAAGTAAGCTTCCGATGTTCAGCATATCGGTTGTGGCACGTGCAGTGTGTGCTGTTGCACCGTCTTGTTGGAACCACATGTTTTCCAATCCCAATTCATCAAGTTGCGGCAAAAAGAACTCGTTGATCATTGCTCTGTAGCGCTCACCATTCACAGTAACCGTTTGGCCCAGACCCATTATTGGTCAAATAAATAGTCAGCAATATTCCGCGTTCTGGAGCAGTGTAGCGTAACTTTGTTTATTAACGTGTATTTCGCATGTGTTTACTACACAAATGTCAAAACAGAACTGACTTTAGGGGCCAATCGCAAAATTTATAGCATTTTCTGATAGGAGGATTACTTTTGCGCCACCTTGTACTTCCGGTGAGCTCCATGGACTAGGTGATGTTTCGATCACGCCGCTATCATTCACTTCTTATATATTTTTCCTCAGCACTTCGCGTTTGGCTAAAAGAGCACTGCGAGGAGTTTGGTGGATTGGCCTTGCAGGTTTGGAGCCATCCCTGTCAAATATGCTCGAGTATTTTACTAGAAGTTGTTTCGCCTTGTTCTGATGATCTTTTTCGAGCTCTTCCGTCCACACCGTGATATCATCTGAAAGATCAAGCCTGCTGATAGAATAATCTTCTTGAAGCTGTTCACAATTAATAACTAACTCTTGGCATTGTCCCAATATACAGGTACTCTTACCGGTATACGTCCATCTTGTTTTGTCATAGCCAGAGTTTTTCAAACCAGTATATTCGTTTTGATTTGCTTGCTGCTTCGACAACACACAATTTGTTTGTCCCTTAATCTCCATCAATGTTTGCCCATATGACTGCTTGTTATTTTGGTGGAATTTTTCGGCTCTCCCCCGTTTACGATGAAAAACCTCTATAATTACAAGTACTCGCTTACTGACGTATTTCTTTTCGTAACCTAACTTTAGTGGCACATCCATATTCTTATAGCTCATAAGCATGTTTTTCGTGTCGGTATTGATGCTTCTCGCTTAAGAAATGTCCACCACTATAAATTTGTGCTTTGCGGTTACGTTCCACCAAAATATGGTCCAGGTGGGGTCCTATAAGGGGTTTGTACAGCGTTATTGACTTAAATTTAGACCAGGTTTAGACCTAGAAGGTGTTTGTACGATATGGGTATCAAATAAAAGGTGTTAATGAGTGTTTTAATACGGACTGGTTCTTGGTACCATGTCAAATCCCGTTTCCGAGTTATCAAATAAAATGTAAGTCAGGTCTGGCACTACAAGGTGTT
The DNA here is from genome assembly GCA_949987695.1 of Merzomyia westermanni. Classification (NCBI taxonomy): domain Eukaryota; kingdom Metazoa; phylum Arthropoda; class Insecta; order Diptera; family Tephritidae; genus Merzomyia; species Merzomyia westermanni. The sequence continues at coordinate 118,864,796 of OX465292.1, read as the reverse complement.
TGTCGAATATTGGCATCGAATGGAACATTTTGATAACTGGATTAAGTATGAGATCAACATGGTTATAAGTAAAGCAAATATAAGCATTTGGAAAGGTTGTGGAGATGTGCAAAAATTTGTGCACCAGGTTAACCATTATACGTGTTCATATAATATGGGAATCAAAAGAAAGGTGTTACCGAGTGTTTTTAGAAGGAGCAATTATAAGTCCGAAATGAGAACCTGTTTTGGAGCTATTGACAAAATTGTGGACCTGGTGGGACCCTTGAATCTGTTTGTATGAAATGGGTAAGAAACAAAACATATTGATAGGTAGAATAAGTATGAGATCAATATGGTTATAGGCAAAGCAAATATAATAATTTTAAAGGTTTTGGAGATATCGAAACATATGTGGACCAGGTTAACCATATTACGTGTTCATATAACATGCATGACTACAACTAAACATTTCAATTTTAATTAAAATTTACATTCTGTAGGAACTGATAAGGTGTTATAACTGCTTTATATTCAAAAATTGCGGTGCTTTATGTCTTCACGGTCAATAATGCAGTGTTTTAATTCACTTTGTTATTATTGAATACAACACACCCTGTGTGGTTTTTGTGTGTGTCCATGTTCGGAGTAAGTTGCGCTACTAGTAGACAAACACAATGTGAGGAGTTCAACAAGAAGGGATTGGTAGTCCTACATGCTCACCTTATTCCGTTTTATTGACGAAAGTGTGGAGCAGGTGGTGTGTGTATGATATGGATGTCAAATGAAAGGTGTAAATGAGTGGTTTAATAATGAGTGGTTAGTAGTCCGACATGAGAACTCGTGTCCGAGTTATTGAATAAAATGAGGACGAGGGGTGGCCCCAGAAGGTGTTTGTGCCTTATGAGAATCAAATGAAAGGTGTTAATGAGTGTTTTAAATAATACTGGTTATTCGTCCCTTGTGATACCCCGTTTCCGAGCTACTAACCAAAGTCTGGTCCAGAGGGTGTTTGTACGATATGGGTATCATATGAAAGGTTTTAATGTGGTATATTAACGGGAAGTGACTCTTAGAACCAAGTGAGATCCGGTTTCCGGGCCGGCTGTGACCCTAGAAGGTGTTTGTACTATACGGGCATCAATGTATTGTAATGAGTATTTTAAATAGTATGGTATTTATTTATTGAATAGTCTACAAATTGAATAATTTTTACAGACTTTCTAATTTTCTTAAATATTCCAACATATATGACAAGGAAATATACCAAATGGCCTCCACGTACGACAATACTTAACACCATATATACAGCAACACCAAAAGTGGAATAGATCAGATGCCATGGAGATGGCTCCCACTTATGCAACAATATATACAGGGTGGCTAATGAAAGCCGCTACCAAAAAAAAATTAAATAATTTTTTTCTATTTAATGAATCTGGTAAATTTTTTTTTATTTTGCAGATTGACTTTTACATTTAACAAAAATGGATAACTGGGACACTGAAACAAGAATTTGGATTGTCCGCCGCTATCACGCACTGGAGTCCGTAGTTTCGGTTCAAAGAGAGTATAGGCGCACGTTTGGCGGCAATCCTCCGAGCAGATGGACCATAATAAGACTTGTAAACATTTTTGCCGAGCATGGGACAGTCAACAGAAGACCTTACCATCGAAACCCTTCAGTTCGAACGGAGGAAACAATCGCTGCTGTAGCTGCTGCCATACAAAACAATCCACGTGTTTCGACAAGAAGCTTATCTGCTCAAATGGGTGTAAGCAGACAGTCATTACAGTCAATTATGCACAAAGATTTGGACTTATTCCCATATAAAATTCAAATGGCCAACAAACTGAACGCTGCAGACTTGCCGATTCGCTTGGAATTTTGCCAGAAGATGCTTCAAATGGTGGAAGAGGATGGAAACATGTTGAACTGTCTTTTCATGTCTGACGAGGCCCATTTCGATTTAAACGGCAACATAAACAAACAAAATTGTCGAATATGGAGTGCTTCCAACCCACAGATACTCCATGAGACGGAATTGCATCCACTTCGTGTCACAGTGTGGTGTGCAGTTTCATCACGCTGCATTGTCGAGCCCTACTTCTTCGAAGAAAACGGTCACACCGTTACGGTTACTGGAGACCGTTACTTGAGCATGTTGAGAGAGTTTTTCTATCCAGAATTACGCCGAATGAGAATTTCTTTCAACTCTGTGTGGTTTCAGCAAGATGGTGCAGCTCCTCATATAGCCCAACCTGTTATGACAGAATTGCGACGAAAATTTCCCAATAAGCTGATATCCAGAAACTCCACATTCCGTTGGCCACCCAGGTCGCCTGACCTTACTGCACCTGACTTTTTCTTGTGGGGTTATTGCAAACAGGAAGTCTTCAAAGCAAAACCAACAAATTTGAATGAACTAAGGCAATCCATTCGAGAAACAATTGCGGCTATTCCTGTCTCAACTCTCCAAGCAGTAATGAACAACTTTTTGGTAAGATGCCGCACATGCATCGACGAGCAGGGGGGGCATTTAAATTCCATTATTTTTAAAACTAATTAAGCTATATTTAATAAAATTTAATTAGCTTTAACATTAATAAAAGAAAAATGAATTCCATACACTGAAAAAAAAATTATTTGAGTTTCTTAATGTAGCAAAATTCATCAGCCACCCTGTATGTGGGGGCAACTAAATGCAAATTGAGGACAAGGATTTCCGGACACAAATCAAACATTAAAACCCGGAACAGCTTAAACGAAAACAAAACTGCCCTAAGACAGCATTGTAAGTCTGCGGGTCAATCTCCAGATTTGGAAAATGTAACAAAATTACTACAAGAAAAACATTTCAGTAAACCACCGATGGGCAAAACGGGTCGATAGGGAAGATCAATTGCAGGTATGTGGGGTGAAGAACAGAGGAGGAGAGCAATATACTTACACATATGTAACATTCATAAAAAGAGAGTTTGCGGGCTTGTACATGTTTGAGGAAAATAGAGTGTCCATCGCCTTATGATATTCAAGATATTAATTGTTCATGATTTTATCCACTTAGCCCACTTAAAATTGATTTTTAGGAAACTGAATACCACGGCCGCCGTGGTGTGAAGGTAGTGTTGCCGGCCTACCACACCGAAGGTCCATGGTTCGAGCCCTGGTACAGGTAACATCAAAAGTGATTTGAACAAAGTTTTTCAAAACGGGGTCGCCCCTCGGCAGTGGTTTGGCAAACTCTCCGAGTGTATTTCTGCCATGACAGGCTTCTCAGCAAAAATTCGTCTCCTTTGTAGATGCCGTTCGGAGTCGGCAAAAAACTGTAGGTCCCACCAATTTGTAGGAAAAATTCAAATCGGCACACCACAAGTTGGAAGAGAAGCTTGGCGCAAAAATCTCTTAGGAGGTTTATGATGATATACCTGTTGTATATCGCGCCATAGACATAGAATACCAAGGCACTCAAAGAAATTTGTTGGTATTTAATTTTTTTTTGCAGAAATGCTACAAATGTACAAACAAAATGGGATTTCTGCTGCCATATGCATATATTGGAACTATTTTTTTTACTTTCATAAAGCAGCCGAGCTCTTGAACTTAATCTAATTGGTAAAAGTCCGAATTGGATGAATGTTTAAATGACTAACCAAAACTAATATTCATTCATATAAGAAATGTGATGGCTAACTCGATATATTTCCGGGTACTACATGACAAATTTACAGGAGAGTACTTTCTAATATACTCTCAGATAATTATGAAATTGATTACTCAGAAAAAAAAACGCGAGAGCTGGAATAGATGATCCATGAAAGTACTCCAATATGAGAAGAATGGATCCCATGATCCATCAATTTTGCGGTATGGATTTAACGATATATGTGAGCTGAGCTTATTTGAAAATACCTCTAAAATTTTACATATTTATAAGTAAAAGTAGCTATATTTATATCATTTAATAAAACTAGTAAAATTAGTTGATGTTTATGCGTTTTGTGAATTTATTAATTTGGAGATTAATATATTTTCTTTCGGCTAGCGGCAACACTGCCTACAACGCTGAGGAGAGTTTCGTTTTTACACGATTGTATGATAAATGTGCATTAGTTCGATTTTCTTATACACCTTCTCTAATACTACTACTTTTACAATATTTCTTTAATTTTGAAGTAAGTATATGACAAAATAAATCGGTTTTTATATAATTGAATATATGCAAAGGCCAAATGAATGTCAAAAATGCACTGCTCAACATAAACTCGGGTTCAATCTATTGTTATTCCGTGATTCGTAGTTCCTGCCAAAAAATTTTGTTTTTGTTTTCGTACTATTGCAACACAATTTTAGCATTGATTTTCGTGGATGAGAGAGAATATCTTCTTTTCATATCTTTAGTATTTCCGCAACCTTGTTGCAATGAATATCATTTGAGGCGAAGCGTACTATATTTTATATGTATTTCTTACTCCTCTGACAAACGTCTCACTTAGCAATCGCTGGATTTTAAAGTGATTTAGGATCAAAATATTGGCCCATCCCTACAATAAACGATACTTTCTGGAGATGTTACATATACTTAATACACCCACAAACATGCGGATAAACTCCAAAATGGATGCAGAAAACTGGGAACATGCCTACAGACACTTGATCGCGAGGAAGAAGAGGAATATATGAGTTTCACAATAGTTCGTCTGCTTTACCGACGATTGCATGCGCTCATTGTCATTATCAATAGTGGTAAAGGAACAGGTACGTGTGTGTGTCTGGGATCAAACCCAGCAAAAATCGAGTGACGGAAAATGGCGTCCAACAACAAAAATTCCACATTGTTTCTTTAGACACAACACAATACATAGAAAGATAGGCTTTACTTATAAGTGCGAGCAGTATGCACAATCACATAAATAGATACAATATAAAGTGGAACGGTCCGAAGATTGCCCGATGCTCTTAAGAATTTTACTGAAGGTTTTACGCTGTTTCGTGGGCACAGTGCGCGTTATTTTACCAGCCAATTTACTAGTATACTTTTTGCGGGGAACTAATGCGCCAAGCAGATACAATACGGCGATACGTTGAAAAAACTGACAGCTAAGTAGAATGTGTGTGTTTGTGTGCGTAACAACAGATTCGACGGATACGGCAAAGTAGATTTTGTTCTAAATTTTGACGTATGACGGATACGTCGACGGCGAAGTACTGTATCTGCTTGGCGCATAACCGCTTAAGCGCTAGTGTGAGTACGTTTTGGTGATAGGTCGACGCGCATGCGTGAGGTTAGATCGCCGCTAGATGTTTGATTGAACCGTATGAAAGGCGCTAACCATAAAGTTAGACCGGTCTGCGCGTCGTAAAGAGTCAAATCGTATTGCAAGTTAGTGCAAAAAATAAACTAAACTTTTTGATATCTATATACATTAGAGCGTCTCGCCTTACAGGCAAAAAAAAAGTCGGCCGTACCTCCCCTCATATGAAGTGTTTTTGAAAAACATTTACAAAAAAATTGTATATTTTTTTTTCTGGCAACCCTAGATGTCGCCCAATTGCATTTTTCTTCATATCTTCGGCATTTATTGTCGGATTTTAAAGTGTGATACACCAGTTTTTTTGCCCCAAGGAGTGGGTTTTTCCTAAACAAAGCTCATTGATCTCAGTCGCTCCGTTGTGGTACCTACCCACCATATCGCAGTTGCTACCACCCTAATGTACCGATCTAATAACAGCAAATTAAAGACCGTAAAAAATCGTTAATCTTTTGGGAAAAAAGTACTTCAATTAATTCAGTTGAACTCGAAATAAAACAAATTTTGTTTTTAGTTGAAAGCCATACATTAGATGCCTTATTTTCTTTATACATTTTTCTTTATGAAGACCGTTTTTTTATAAATTAACTGGACTATTGATTATCTACTTGGCTGACAACAGCGTCTCGAATTCTTCGCTATTATATAACGTGCGAGCAACCCTCAATAACACTAAAAACACTTGCTGACTGTATTGTAAAAGTTTATGCTCCTTTCTGGTTTCTGGTTAAAAACCAACCACTTGTAATTCACGGATGTCGTCACGTTTTCAAATACATCACATGGATTCGCCAATTGCCACAAGACATTCAAAATATTGTCCGTCCGGTCATAAAAAATAAATCGTACTTTCTGCACCCAGAAAATATTTTGATATCGATGAAAACCGATACAGATCCATTCGTACGTTCAGATGGATACACGAGGATCTTAGCAGCCCGCAGAGAAGCTAATGGATGTGTTCGTCCAATGTTTGGTCCGAAAGAGGATAATTTTATAAATTTCGAGAGTGACAAATATTTTAATGTAATAGATTGGGATAGATTCGAACCGGCTGAACCACCATGCTTGCAGTTCTTCGCGAAAGATTACCTCGAAGCATTACAATATTCCAATGAAATAATTGAATTACCAGGTATGCACAACGAAACCCATTAATTTTTCTTTGCTTCTCTTTTATCGGCATTTTCACTGATCTTTTTCACAGCATATTCTTGTCATTCACAAAATACCGAGCGATTTGTTCATACAGTTCATGAATCTGCAATGGCGGTCACCGATGAACAACGCATGGGCCACATTTTATCTAAGCTCGAGAGCCGGCAGAAATATAGCAAGCTTGATCCCGACATAATTTTATGGATTAAAATTTCCGTTACAAAACAACGAATTCACTAACTGTTTCGCGATCGAGGAAAATAAATAAAATTTACTTTTTCTTGTATGGCTTTAGACTAAAAATAAATTGTGTTATATTTCTGGTTCTACTGATTGAATCGAAATACTTTTTTCGCAAAATATTTATGATTTTTTACCGTCTTCAATTAACTGACATTAGGTTGTTACATTAGGGTGGTAGAAACTGAGATATGGTGGGTAAGTACCACAGCGAAACGCATGAGCTCAATAAACTTTCTTGAGAAAAACCTCCTCTTTGAGACAAAAAAATTGATGTGTCACACTTTAAAATCCGACAACAAATGCCAAAGATATGAAGAAAATGTAATTGGGCGACATCTAAAAAAAATTTTTTTTTTAAATGTTTTTCAAAAACACTTCATATGAGGGGAGGTACGGCCGACTTTTTTTTGGTGATACGCTCTAATATACATATACATTAGAGCGGGTCAAATTGTATGGATGGATTTTTTTTCATCAGGAGTATAGACAAAACGTAATCTACAGATGATTTTAAGAAAAATTGCTGAAGACACCATAGCTCTAATTCCGATTTCTAGTCCGCCACTTTTGCCAAACAGATATTTTGCCACATGAATGTAGGGTTTGGCCAAAAAATCTTCATAGCTTCTGATAGAATTATAGGAAAAATATCATATTTGGCTTACTTTAAAGATATTTTACGTACATTTCAGAATCTGTATTAATATCTATAGTGTTTTTAAATTTTAATAGAGATATCAGGCTTATATTATGAGAAATCATTTTTAACAAATTTCTTATTGACACTTTTTTTTTCTTTACAGCTAAAATAAGTTCAGAACATTTCCAACAACTTACATTCAGACAGCAAAATTTTTGTATTTAAATTTAAAATAGATGAACCAAATCCTTCTACATCATCTTAATCCACTTTATTACATATACTTGAACACGATATTATTGCATTTGGTTTATCAAGTGAATTAAATAATCTGAATTTACCGTCTAGTTGTGACATTTTAAGAATTTATTTTTTTTAAGAGATCATGCTAAAATTCAAAGTAAAATGTTTTCGCATAAAAATTTAAATCTATAATTGACAAATTGGTTGAAATTTCGAATAAATTCAATATTCAACTAATTGATAGACGTAGTATTCTAAGAACATTAAATGTTTAAATTGAAAATTATCACGAAAGCATTAAACACAGAAAAAAGTTCAGGAATTTATAGCATTCGTAAAATCAACAAATGAATTATTTTACGTTGGAAAATGTAAATGCAAGTTAAAACCACAGAATGCTCATGTGGTTTAATACCAAACCATTTAAAAGAATTTATGATAGACCCACATAATGATAGAAAATTCACAATACCTGAATATATGGATGACATTGTAGAAGAAACACCTACAACAATACCAACAATGCCAACAGTTAGTGATGATCCAACATACGAACCAGTTGGAACAGATATGGAAACAGGTGAAGCACAAACTGCAAATGAAGCAGTTGCAGCAGTATCTGTTACAATGATACGAGGACATTATGCTCAACGATACGATGCTATAAATTTTGCTATGATGTGTGACAGATTCGGTGTTTCATATAGAGTTGCTTCATGTTTAGCAACATCCCTTTTCGAAGATATAAATTTTCGAGATATTCGTGGTGAACTTGTCATAATGGATAAATCTAAAGTTGCAAGAGAAAGAATTAAAGCTAGAGATGAAGTGCTTCGTAAACTTTACATAGATTCCAACATAACTGCATTTTCTTTCGATGGCAGAAAAATGATTCATTAACTAGAGAGAAATTTTATACAAATATGGTAAAATAACCCCTTGCGAGTTTCTGCAAAATTCGAGTTTCAAGGGGGTGTGGGGTAGGTTTTATGTGTTTTTGTTGTCGATGCACTCCCAGCTACCATAGCTCAGGCTGAGTAAGCTGAAGTGATGCAAGCGATGGGGATTTTAGATGGCTTCAACTTAGACAGGACGGCCGGACAGACATACAGAGGATCATTGCTCTGGTCATACGCCACCGGAAAATGGCACCCGGTATACTCCAGACCATCTGTTGCATACCTTTTGATTTCTATTTTTTTTTTGAATATCCCTTTTTCTTTCTTAAACTATTTTTTCTTTTTGACGGGTATATTTTCCTAAAGGCTAACGCGAAAAAAGTACAATTGAAAGTAAATAGACAAGTAAGGGAACACCTTATTTTTATTAATTTATATTTTTGTTAGTAGGCTTTTTTTTTGAATAACCTTGCGAAAAAAGGAAAAAATACGTTGAAATATTTAAAGCCGGTTATGTCCCACTTTCATTTAACCGTTTTCTCAAATTTTCGGTGATCCTTTGTTTTTTTGTTTTTTGATAAATATTTTGTTGATCGAGTGAATTTTCGAATTGCCATTCTATCTCAGTTAGGCTTTGTTAACCTTGATGATTATAAGATTTTCTTTTTACTGATTGAATTTTTGATAGCTATTGTTACGTTCCAACATTTATTACTTTTGTTTAACACCTACCCATACAAATAAAAATTCCTTAATACTTTTAGATTTGACATTATTTGCTTTCCTTTTCTTTTTTTTTTGGTGTTACTTTTTTTCACTCTTTAATTACATCTTTTTAAATTTCTTTTAATTTGCTTACACATTTTCTTTAAACGCCAGAAGAAAAAGAAAAAAAACTGTTTGGCTGCAACTAACCTTTAGATTTTGAATGCTGTTTGGTTGAAATTGTTTCTATATTGTTGTTCATAAGCAGTATTATTATCTATATATTAATATGCTATCATTTTTTCCATACAATCAAATGCCACAGTATATCTATATGTATACTCGTACATGCATAATTCCAGTAAAAGTGTATTTTGATATCTTCGCATGGTTCAGGAGTGGTGCATAGGCATATTATATTCAATAAATAATGCTTCATTTATTTGTAATAATTAATTAAAGTTTTCTGCATAAAGCCATAGCGCTTAACTACAGTATCTGACTGCGTCATTATACATACAGCAGTAGCGAAAGTGGTAAGCATTTGGCGTAGAAAGCGTGCTATCCAAGGTTTTAGCACAGGTTTCTAGAAAAGAGTTTTTTTTTTGTATTAAATTGAATTCTTCTTTCTTTAAATGGTCATCTAACCGCCTGGGCGATTTTGACCGTCCAACATAGCTCGGCAGTCATTTCTTCGTTGCGCCAACTGGCGTCAATTGGAAGCACGGTGGGATCGCAAATCGGTCTCCACTTGGTCCTTCCATCGGAGTAGTGGTCTCCCTCTTCCTCTGCTTCCACCGGCGGGTACCGATAAGAATACCTTCTGGGCTGGAGCATCTTCGCTCATTCGCACTACGTGGCCTAGCCAGCGATGCCACTGTGTTTTAATTCGCTGAACTATATCGGCATCTGCGTAAAGTTCATAGTGCTCATCATTAAATCTTCTTCGGTACTCGCCGTCGCCAACGCGTAGAGGTCCACAAATCTTTCGAAGAACCTTTCTCTCGAATACTCCCAGAGCCGCCTCATCAGATGTTGTTAGTGTCCACGCTTCTGCACCATATAGCAGGACGGGTGCGATGAGTGACTTGTAGAATGTTATTTTCGTTCGTCGAGAGAGGACTTTACTTTTCAATTGCCTACTCAGTCCGAAGTAGCATTTCTTTGCAAGAGTAATTCTTCGTCGCATTTCTAGGCTAACATTATTGTTGCTCTTAATTAAATTGAATTGGTTTTGCAATATATGAAAACTTCTTATCTTGATTTTCTTTAAATTCATAAAATTGTTAATCTAATATCTTTCTGTTTATAAACTCTACCTTGGAGTGAGAAAACCAAATTTTCTCAAAAAATAGCCAGTAAATGATTCCAATTACCAAGACAAAATACGTTAAAAAAAAATAAATAAATAAAATGAGCTTTATGACTTTTTTAAGAAATTAACTTTTTTCTCCTAATATTCGACTTAAGGTAAACTTATATGCAGCCCATATGTAATAATATTATAATAATCACGGAACGAGAAACTCGATAGAAATCTCGAAGTTTATGGGAGTTCGGTAGATAATTTCGATAATTTTAATTATTTCTATCGGGTTTTTTCGATAAGATGGAATGGCGGATATACCATATATTTAAAATACAAAAAGCGAAAACACAAATCCAAAAATGGCAACCGTCTTCCACCCATAATTAGAAATTTGAACAGCTTAAAAATGAACGTTTCATTCAGTTTCAAATGACATATGGATATGTATGTATACTAGGGTGGGTCGATTTGTATGGACGAAAGTTAGCGGATATCGCGCCATCGATTTTTCGATAGGTTTCGGGCTCAGGAAAAAAATAATTTTCGAGCCTGCGAAATTTAATTTTTTGACTTTTTTAGACTTTGATTTTTGACCTACTAAAAAAAATTTCATGTCCGACCCAAAAATGTCCGCTAAAAACGTTGGCGATAACAGTTTTTTGAAAAAAAAAATATTTTTTGGGTTTTGGGGAGTGTTTTGGTCAAAAAATTTACCCTTTCGCCATTTTTTTAAGGGTGTTTTTAGCATACATGCAAAAATGTTTTCGATGAAAACGGATTTGTCTCATATTTCCTGTCCCACTTAAAATTATGCGCTAAAAACGTTGGCGATAACGGTTTTTCGAAAAAAAATTGAATTTTCGGGTTTTGGGATTTGTTTTGGTCGAAAAAGCGAGTTTTCCAAAACTCGAAAATAAAATTTTGTTTCAAAAAAATTAAATTTCGCAGGCTCGAAAATTATGTTTTTGGGTATGCGTAGTAGAACATTTTTTTTTCCTGAGCCCAAAACCTATCGAAAAATCGATGGCGCGATATCGGTTAATAAATCGACCCAGTCTAATGTATACTTCTAACGGTGGAAATATTTTCTGCAGGTATATCGCTTAGGTATGATATTTGACAGCGTTACTGTACATATAGGAACAGCGCAGGTGTAAGCGTCTTAGAGGGGACGCGTGCGTTCCGTGGTTCGAGTACAGCTTCCGGGGACAGTAAATTTTTTTTTTTATAAAATTAAATTTCCTTATGTTGACTTTTGAATTGATTAAGGCCCGTTTACTCAATGTCTGGTTATGGTAAACTTTATCACATGATAACCTATTTATGGCTTGCCTCAGAATGGCATTTTCGTTTACACAAAAGTCTGATTAAGTTATCATGATAAAGTTGGTCATTGTGAACTTTTTGGAAAAAACATCACAAAAGTTGCATTGTGAACGAATAAAAAGTGACAGCTGCTCTATTTTTAATTTGAAACGAACCATTTTACACATTTCGATTGTGATATTTCTTTATATGGATATTGTTATATTTTTAAACTCTATTTCTTGTAGAGCTTGTTAGCAAAACATTTTATCAGAAAATCAAACTTTTACTTTCAGCTGTCACTTTTTGTTTTGCTAAGCACATAATCATAGGTCCATCCTTTGATAACTTTTATCACAAGATAATCAGCCCATCGTCGATAATCAGACATTGGGTAAATGGTTTTTGGGCCAACCTCTGATAAAGTATTGATTAAGCAGTTAATCAGACATTGAGTAAGCGGCCCTAATTTTTTAAAGCAATATTTTTATAGATCGAATTTTTTGAAAAAAGCACCAGATGATTACTAAAATTTACCATAACAAAATATGTAACATAAATACTTACATAATTTTTTGAATTTTTTTTAAGGAGTCTACCTTTTCGGAATAATATAGGACTTAGGATAAACTTATACGCACACCCATATAAAATAATAAGTTGAGGTCATATATACGACAGTATAATGATATAACCAATTACACAATTTCGCTTTTGTTTCAATATTTTTAGAAAGATTCAATTATAGGGGGTTCAGCACTTCCGTCGATAGATAACTTCGATAAATTACGTTATTTCTATCGGTTTTCAAGTTGAGACGGAATTGCTGATAGACTCCATATACAAGGTGGCGCAAAAGTAAGCTTCCGATGTTCAGCATATCGGTTGTGGCACGTGCAGTGTGCTGTTGCACCGTCTTGTTGGAACCACATGTTTTCCAATCCCAATTCATCAAGTTGCGGCAAAAAGAACTCGTTGATCATTGCTCTGTAGCGCTCACCATTCACAGTAACCGTTTGGCCCCGACCGATTATTGGTCAAATAAATAGTCAGCAATATTCCGCGTTGTGGAGCAGTGTAGCGTAACATTGTTTATTAACGTGTATTTCGCATGTGTTTACTACACAAATGTCAAAACATAACTGACTTTAGGGGCCAATCGCAAAATATATAGCATTTTCTGATAGGAGGATTACTTTTGCGCAGTAACCGTTTTTCACCGACCGATTATTGGTCAAATAAATAGTCAGCAATATTCCGCGTTCTGGAGCAGTGTAGCGTAACATTGTTTATTAACGTGTATTTCGCATGTGCTTACTACACAAATGTCAAAACAGAACTGACTTTAGGGGCTAATCGCAAAATTTATAGCATTTTCTGATAGGAGGATTACTTTTGCGCAGTAACCGTTTTTCACCGACCGATTATTGGTCAAATAAATAGTCAGCAATATTCCGCGTTCTGGAGCAGTGTAGCGTAACATTGTTTATTAACGTGTATTTCGCATGTGTTTACTACACAAATTTAAAAACAGAACTGACTTTAGGGGCCAATCGCAAAATTTATAGCATTTTCTGATAGGAGGATGACTTTTGCGCCACCCTGTATAAAATACAAAAACTGAAAACACAGTTTGTAGCTCATTTAATATTATATTTACTAAGTGGTTAGAAATCGGGCTAAATTTCCTGAAGACATCAACTTTTTCGCGTTTCATATATTTTAATTTATAAAATGGGATGCGTATAACCCTAACCCTAACAGACTAAATGTGACCAATTCAGATGACAAAACTGCATTAAAAGTCAATATGAAATGTCTTTATACGTGTCTAAATTATGGTTAAGGAAAAAAAACAGAAAACCATTATATGCTGAAGTTGTAATTTTTCCCCGCTAAATGGGTTCCAAAACAGCCAGATCTACACGGAAAGCTGTTGAATTCACAGAACTGTCTGCATTTCAAAAAAAAAAAAAAAAACAAATCCAAAATGGAAACCGGTGTCATGCTCACATTGCGAAATTTGAGGACCTTCAAAATAAATGGAATTTATTATTTCAGTAAAAATATGTTTAAGTGTACACACTTCTAACGACGAAATATTTTCATTCTCTCGCTCATTGAGTGAAAAAAGTATCGTCGGTGCGTCCAACTCATATTTCACCTCCTCTCCATACGGTAAAAATATTTTCATTCTCTAACCGAACATTATATACCTAGTAGTGATCTATTATGTCATCCCAATTTACGCAGATCTATTTTAATACTTTCAGTTCGTATTTGCGTTCAAATAGACAGACGGACAGACAGATAAACGAATCGAGAGACGAACATGGCTTAATCAATTATCGATATATATAAGTCTATATTATTTCGATCCGTTTATGCCGTTACGTACTGCCGTTCGGCGACTAAAGTTAATATACCTTGTGTGCGTAGCATTCTATCTCTATGGCGCGATATACAACAGGTATATCATCATAAACCTCTTAAGAGATTTTTGCGCCAAGCTTCTCTTCCAATTTGTGGTGTGCCGATTTGAATTTTCCCTACAAATTGGTGGGACCTACAGTTTTTTGCCGACTCCGAACGGCATCTACAAAGGAGACGAATTTTTGCTGAGAAGCCTGTCATGGCAGAAATACACTCGGAGAGTTTGCCAAACCACTGCCGAGGGGCGACCCCGTTTTTGAAAAACTTTTTTCAAATCACTTTTGATGTTACCTGTACCAGGGCTCGAACCATGGACCTTCGGTGTGGTAGGCCGGCAACACTACCTTCACACCACGGCGGCCGCGTAGCATTACTAGGTATAAAAGGGGTGTCTTTCATAGGCGCCCAAGAACTCAACCGATTTGTATGAAATTTTCACAATACATACCTGGGTTCACTGGGTACAGCATAGACAATACATGCTTTTGGAAAAGTAGGCGGAGCCAAACCCCAAGGCTAAATAAAGTTTCAATTCGTCATAACTCCGAACTTTTTTGGTCTAAATTAATGAAATTTGGATATATGTGTCACTTAGTCAAAATTTACATAATTTTTCAAAAGTGGGCGTTGCCACGCCCACATATTTTGTATTTTGTTTTGCTCTTGAACTTTCACGATAGGTTCAGGAGTTCGCTGGTCACGACACAGTCTGTATATAGCTTTTGAAAAAGCCCCTAGGTTATATAAAGCTGCAGTTCGGTACAGTTAGGCGTTTATTTGGTTCAAGTTAATGACATTTTATATATAGATGTGTTCAATGTATCAAAACGTCAAAGCAACGTCTACCGGGTTTGCTAGTATATTATAAAATGGCGAAAGCAAACAACGAATTTCAGCATTCTTTTGTAAAACTGAGAGACAAGTTTGCGTTCAAATAGACAGACGGACGGAGAGACGGGCATGGCTAAATCGATTCCGCTCATCGTGCTGTTCATTTTAGTGAACTTTTCTCTTCTTGTTTTTATACTTACATACATTTAATGTTTATGAAAGGTATGAAAATCAAAAAAGATATATAACTTCGCTATTACAGTGAGCTATTAAATACGTGCCCGAATATTTTGCTTGTGTGTTTTCCAATTTGGCTAATTTTTGGCAGGAGTATAATACGTACTACTGAGAAACAGCTGACGAATTTTCATTGAAATATTAAGATTGGATTATAAGCGATTGCCTTTGAAAGTAGCAGAAATTTTATGCTGAAAAGTGGGCGGCGCCCCGCCTACTTCTTCAAAATTGACAAAATTTTTTGCGTCCGATTTTTTCCTGAAAAGCTTATTACGTGTGCAAAATCTGATTGATATAACTTGCTTAGTTGTAGAAATATCGCTTTTTAAATTTTCCAAAAAAAATTTTCAGAACTATGTTAAAAACTGGATGAAAACGGATTTGTCTCATATTTCCTGTCCCACTTAAAATTATGCGCTAAAAACGTTGGCGATAACGGTTTTTCGAAAAAAAATTGAATTTTCGGGTTTTGGGATTTGTTTTGGTCGAAAAAGCGAGTTTTCCAAAACTCGAAAATAAAATTTTGTTTCAAAAAAATTAAATTTCGCAGGCTCGAAAATTATGTTTTTGGGTATGCGTAGTAGAACATTTTTTTTTCCTGAGCCCAAAACCTATCGAAAAATCGATGGCGCGATATCGGTTAATAAATCGACCCAGTCTAATGTATACTTCTAACAGTGGAAATATTTTCTGCAGGTATATCGCTTAGGTATGATATTTGACAGCGTTACTGTACATATAGGAACAGCGCAGGTGTAAGCGTCTTAGAGGGGACGCGTGCGTTCCGTGGTTCGAGTACAGCTTCCGGGGACAGTAAATTTTTTTTTTTATAAAATTAAATTTCCTTATGTTGACTTTTGAATTGATTAAGGCCCGTTTACTCAATGTCTGGTTATGGTAAACTTTATCACATGATAACCTATTTATGGCTTGCCTCAGAATGGCATTTTCGTTTACACAAAAGTCTGATTAAGTTATCATGATAAAGTTGGTCATTGTGAACTTTTTGGAAAAAACATCACAAAAGTTGCATTGTGAACGAATAAAAAGTGACAGCTGCTCTATTTTTAATTTGAAACGAACCATTTTACACATTTCGATTGTGATATTTCTTTATATGGATATTGTTATATTTTTAAACTCTATTTCTTGTAGAGCTTGTTAGCAAAACATTTTATCAGAAAATCAAACTTTTACTTTCAGCTGTCACTTTTTGTTTTGCTAAGCACATAATCATAGGTCCATCCTTTGATAACTTTTATCACAAGATAATCAGCCCATCGTCGATAATCAGACATTGGGTAAATGGTTTTTGGGCCAACCTCTGATAAAGTATTGATTAAGCAGTTAATCAGACATTGAGTAAGCGGCCCTAATTTTTTAAAGCAATATTTTTATAGATCGAATTTTTTGAAAAAAGCACCAGATGATTACTAAAATTTACCATAACAAAATATGTAACATAAATACTTACATAATTTTTTGAATTTTTTTTAAGGAGTCTACCTTTTCGGAATAATATAGGACTTAGGATAAACTTATACGCACACCCATATAAAATAATAAGTTGAGGTCATATATACGACAGTATAATGATATAACCAATTACACAATTTCGCTTTTGTTTCAATATTTTTAGAAAGATTCAATTATAGGGGGTTCAGCACTTCCGTCGATAGATAACTTCGATAAATTACGTTATTTCTATCGGTTTTCAAGTTGAGACGGAATTGCTGATAGACTCCATATACAAGGTGGCGCAAAAGTAAGCTTCCGATGTTCAGCATATCGGTTGTGGCACGTGCAGTGTGCTGTTGCACCGTCTTGTTGGAACCACATGTTTTCCAATCCCAATTCATCAAGTTGCGGCAAAAAGAACTCGTTGATCATTGCTCTGTAGCGCTCACCATTCACAGTAACCGTTTGGCCCCGACCGATTATTGGTCAAATAAATAGTCAGCAATATTCCGCGTTGTGGAGCAGTGTAGCGTAACATTGTTTATTAACGTGTATTTCGCATGTGTTTACTACACAAATGTCAAAACATAACTGACTTTAGGGGCCAATCGCAAAATATATAGCATTTTCTGATAGGAGGATTACTTTTGCGCAGTAACCGTTTTTCACCGACCGATTATTGGTCAAATAAATAGTCAGCAATATTCCGCGTTCTGGAGCAGTGTAGCGTAACATTGTTTATTAACGTGTATTTCGCATGTGCTTACTACACAAATGTCAAAACAGAACTGACTTTAGGGGCTAATCGCAAAATTTATAGCATTTTCTGATAGGAGGATTACTTTTGCGCAGTAACCGTTTTTCACCGACCGATTATTGGTCAAATAAATAGTCAGCAATATTCCGCGTTCTGGAGCAGTGTAGCGTAACATTGTTTATTAACGTGTATTTCGCATGTGTTTACTACACAAATTTAAAAACAGAACTGACTTTAGGGGCCAATCGCAAAATTTATAGCATTTTCTGATAGGAGGATGACTTTTGCGCCACCCTGTATAAAATACAAAAACTGAAAACACAGTTTGTAGCTCATTTAATATTATATTTACTAAGTGGTTAGAAATCGGGTTAAATTTCCTGAAGACATCAACTTTTTCGCGTTTCATATATTTTAATTTATAAAATGGGATGCGTATAACCCTAACCCTAACAGACTAAATGTGACCAATTCAGATGACAAAACTGCATTAAAAGTCAATATGAAATGTCTTTATACGTGTCTAAATTATGGTTAAGGAAAAAAAACAGAAAACCATTATATGCTGAAGTTGTAATTTTTCCCCGCTAAATGGGTTCCAAAACAGCCAGATCTACACGGAAAGCTGTTGAATTCACAGAACTGTCTGCATTTCAAAAAAAAAAAAAAAAACAAATCCAAAATGGAAACCGGTGTCATGCTCACATTGCGAAATTTGAGGACCTTCAAAATAAATGGAATTTATTATTTCAGTAAAAATATGTTTAAGTGTACACACTTCTAACGACGAAATATTTTCATTCTCTCGCTCATTGAGTGAAAAAAGTATCGTCGGTGCGTCCAACTCATATTTCACCTCCTCTCCATACGGTAAAAATATTTTCATTCTCTAACCGAACATTATATACCTAGTAGTGATCTATTATGTCATCCCAATTTACGCAGATCTATTTTAATACTTTCAGTTCGTATTTGCGTTCAAATAGACAGACGGACAGACAGATAAACGAATCGAGAGACGAACATGGCTTAATCAATTATCGATATATATAAGTCTATATTATTTCGATCCGTTTATGCCGTTACGTACTGCCGTTCGGCGACTAAAGTTAATATACCTTGTGTGCGTAGCATTCTATCTCTATGGCGCGATATACAACAGGTATATCATCATAAACCTCTTAAGAGATTTTTGCGCCAAGCTTCTCTTCCAATTTGTGGTGTGCCGATTTGAATTTTCCCTACAAATTGGTGGGACCTACAGTTTTTTGCCGACTCCGAACGGCATCTACAAAGGAGACGAATTTTTGCTGAGAAGCCTGTCATGGCAGAAATACACTCGGAGAGTTTGCCAAACCACTGCCGAGGGGCGACCCCGTTTTTGAAAAACTTTTTTCAAATCACTTTTGATGTTACCTGTACCAGGGCTCGAACCATGGACCTTCGGTGTGGTAGGCCGGCAACACTACCTTCACACCACGGCGGCCGCGTAGCATTACTAGGTATAAAAGGGGTGTCTTTCATAGGCGCCCAAGAACTCAACCGATTTGTATGAAATTTTCACAATACATACCTGGGTTCACTGGGTACAGCATAGACAATACATGCTTTTGGAAAAGTAGGCGGAGCCAAACCCCAAGGCTAAATAAAGTTTCAATTCGTCATAACTCCGAACTTTTTTGGTCTAAATTAATGAAATTTGGATATATGTGTCACTTAGTCAAAATTTACATAATTTTTCAAAAGTGGGCGTTGCCACGCCCACATATTTTGTATTTTGTTTTGCTCTTGAACTTTCACGATAGGTTCAGGAGTTCGCTGGTCACGACACAGTCTGTATATAGCTTTTGAAAAAGCCCCTAGGTTATATAAAGCTGCAGTTCGGTACAGTTAGGCGTTTATTTGGTTCAAGTTAATGACATTTTATATATAGATGTGTTCAATGTATCAAAACGTCAAAGCAACGTCTACCGGGTTTGCTAGTATATTATAAAATGGCGAAAGCAAACAACGAATTTCAGCATTCTTTTGTAAAACTGAGAGACAAGTTTGCGTTCAAATAGACAGACGGACGGAGAGACGGGCATGGCTAAATCGATTCCGCTCATCGTGCTGTTCATTTTAGTGAACTTTTCTCTTCTTGTTTTTATACTTACATACATTTAATGTTTATGAAAGGTATGAAAATCAAAAAAGATATATAACTTCGCTATTACAGTGAGCTATTAAATACGTGCCCGAATATTTTGCTTGTGTGTTTTCCAATTTGGCTAATTTTTGGCAGGAGTATAATACGTACTACTGAGAAACAGCTGACGAATTTTCATTGAAATATTAAGATTGGATTATAAGCGATTGCCTTTGAAAGTAGCAGAAATTTTATGCTGAAAAGTGGGCGGCGCCCCGCCTACTTCTTCAAAATTGACAAAATTTTTTGCGTCCGATTTTTTCCTGAAAAGCTTATTACGTGTGCAAAATCTGATTGATATAACTTGCTTAGTTGTAGAAATATCGCTTTTTAAATTTTCCAAAAAAAATTTTCAGAACTATGTTAAAAACTGGGCGTGGACATTAACCGATTTCGCCTAGTTTTACAGCAAACAGTTACCTTTATATATAGAACATTATCACCAAATTTCGTTCCGACAAATCAATTTTTGGCGGAGCTATGGCATAAAAGGATATGTGGAATAGTCCACTATGGAAGCTGCGGGGCCATTTTCGAAAATTTTAAGTTTTTGGATTTCTTTGTTTACGGAAAATTTAAAAGTGAAATATAAATGATGTAAAGCTATTTTACGCCAAGTTATTGCCTATTTAATTGATCTGATTTTTGTTGGAACGGTTTTCCGTCATCCGTTGTCACAAAACCAAACTTGACTTACTACCCTGTCGGAAGTTCAACACAACAAAATAAATTATCTACGATCCGCTTCAAAATCTTTCATATAAAAGTGGGCGTCGACCTTAATCGATCCCGCCCATTTTTTCCTGGAACATTCCTTGCATACCTGGAAACCTGCCTGCTTAATTTTGTTTCGATATCTTGAATGGTTTTTGATTTATGATTAATATTATTTCTATATTTGAATTAATAAAAAGTGGGCGTTGCCACTCCCATTTTCAAAAATTAATTGTATGCCTCATTCTGAATATATTCACCAAATTGTATCCTTATAGGTGTATTATGTGCTGAGTAATCACTTTTTTTGTGTTTTCGAAAATATTCTATATATAAAAAGTGGGCGTGGCCATCATCCGATTTCGCCCATTTTAAATAGCGCTCTGAGATGAGTGCCAAGGAACCCGTATTCCAAATTTCATTAAGTTAGCTCAAAATTTACTCAAGTTATCGTGTCCACAGACGGACGGACGGGCGGACCGACGGACGGCGACTAAAGTTAATATACCTTGTGTGCGTAGCACTACTAGGTATAAAAAACGTGTACATCCGTCTCTCAGTTTTACAAAAGAATGCTGAAATTCGTTGTTTGCTTTTACCATTTTATAATATAATAGCAAACCCGGTAGACGTTGTTTTGACGTTTTGATACATAGCACACATCTATAAATAAAATCTCATTAACTTAAACCAAATAAACTCCTTACTATACCGAACTGCAGCTTTATATAACTTGGGGGCTTTTTCAAAAGCTATATTCAGACTGTATCGTGGCCAGCGAACTCCTGAACCTATCGTGAAAGTTCAAGAGCAAAACAAAGCACAAAATATGTGGGCGTGGTACCGCCCACTTTTGAAAAATTATGTAAATATTGACTAAGTGACACATATATCCAAATTTCATTAATTTAGACCAAAAAAGTTCGGTTATGACGAATTGAAACTTTATATAGCCTGGGGGCGTGGCTCCGCCTACTTTCCCAAAAGCATATATTGTCTATGCTGTACCCAGTGAACCCAAGTATATATTGTGCAAATTTCATTAAGATCGCTTGAGTTCTTTCGCGCCCATAAAAGGCACACATTTTTTATATCTATTCTTGTTACGCACACAAGGTATATTACTTCATTCGGCATAAACGAATCGAGATATATATTTATTAATGTATATCAAAACGTTCAGGATGAAAAGTAAAATATCCGGGTAGGTAGTTAATACCCCATTGCAAAAGCGAAGTTGTATATCTTTTTTGATATTCATACCTTTCATGAAAATGAAATGCTTGTACGTATACTGAAATGATCAGGAGGATGAGCTGAGTCGATGTATCCATGTCCGTCTCTCGATTCATCTATCTGTCTGTCCGTCTGTCTATTTGAGCGAAAGTACGAACTGAAAGTATTTAAATAGACCTGCGTAAATTGGGATGACATAATAGATCACTACTAGGTATATAATGTTCGGTTCCGCCCGAAATTAGACTTCCTTACTTTTTTTTAACTTGCATTTACATTTGTTGTACGAATGCTGTAAATTCCTGAACTTTTTTTTGTGTTTAATGCTTTCGTGATATTTTTCAATTAAAACATTTAATTTTCTTAGAATACTACGTCTATCAATTAGTTGAATATTCAATTTATTCCAAATTTCAACCAATTTATCAATTACATGAAGAGTTCAGTTTTTATGCGAAAACATTTTACTTTGAGTTTTAGCAATCAAATTCAGATTATTTAATTCACTTGATAAACCAAATGCAATAATATCGTGTTCAAGTATATGTGATAAAGTGGATTTAGATGATGTAGAAGGATTTGATTCATCCATTTTAAATTTAAATACAACAAGTAAGGAAGTTTAAGTTCGGGTGGAACCGAACATTATATACCTAGTAGTGATCTATTATGGCATCCCAATTTACGCAGGTCTATTTTAATACTTTCAGTTCGTATTTGCGTTCTAACAGACATACGGACAGACAGATAGACGTATCGATAGACGGACAAGCCTACATCGACTCAGCTCATCCTCCTGATCATTTCAGTATACTTTTTGATGGGACTATCTCTTTTTCTTCTCATACGTACAAACATTTCATGTTCATGAAAGGTATGAAAATCAAAAAGATATACAACTTCGCTTTTGCAGTGCGGTATTAACTACTTGCCCGGATATTTTACTTTTCATTAATAAATATATATCTCGATTCGTTTATGCCGATTGAAGTAATATACCTAGTGTGCGTAACAAAAATAGATATAAAAAAGGGTGTCTTTCATAGGCGCCAAAGTACTCAACCAATCTTTATGAAATTTTCACAATATATACTTGGGTTCACTGGTTACAGCATAGACAATATATAGTTTTGGAAAAGTAGGCGGAGCCACGCCTCCAGGCTATATAAAGTTTCAATTCGTCATAACTCCGAATTTCTCTTGGCTAAATTAATGAAATTTGGATATATGTGTCACTTAGCACGGTATCTACATAATTTTTCAAAAGTGGGCGGTACCGCGCCTGCATATTTTGTGTTTTGTTTTGCTCTTGAACTTTAACGATAGGTTCAGGAGTGCGCTGGGCACGACAGGCTGTATATAGCTTTTGGAAAAGCCCCCAGGTTATATAAAGCTGCAGTTCGGTATAGTTAGGATTTTATTTAGATCAAGTTAATGACAATTTATATATAGATGTGTTCTATATAATAAAACGTCAAAACAACGTCTACCGGGTTTGCTAATATATTATAAAATGGCGAAAGCAAACAACGAATTTCAGCATTTTTTTGTAAAACTGAGAGACTAGTTTGCGTTCAAATAGACAGACGCACAGACAGATAGACGGCCGGAGAGACGGACATGGCTAAATCAACTCCACTCATCGTGCTGATCATTTTAGTGATAATTTTCTTCTTCTTCTCATACTTACATATACATTTAATGTTTGTGAAAGGTATGAACATCAAAAAATATATATAACTTCGCTATTGCAATGGGCTATTAATTACGTTCCGGAATATTTTGCTTGTGTGTTTTACGATGTCGCTAATTTTTGGCAGGAGTATAATACATACTACTGAGAAGCAGCTGACCAATTTTCATTGAAATATCAAGATTGAATTATAAGCGATTACCTTTGAAAATAGCAGAAATTGTATGCTGAAAAGTGGGCGGCGCCACACCTACTTCTTCAAAATTGACAACATTTTTTCGCGGCCGAGTTTTTCTTAAAAAGCTTATTATGTGTGCAAAATCTGATTGATATAACTTGCTTAATTGTAGAAAAATCGCTTTTTAAATTTTCCAAAAAAATTTTTCAGAACTATGTTAAAAACTGGGTGTGGACATTAACCGATTTTGCGCATTTCTACAGCAAACAGTTACCTTTATATATACAACATTATCATCAAATTTCGTTTCGAAGAATCAATTTTTGGCGGAGCTATGGCATAAAAAGTTTGGTGGAATAGTTCACTATAAACGGGGCGGGGCAACCCCCATTTTCAAAAAATTTACGTTTTTGGATTTCTTTGTTTACGGAAACTGTAAAAGTGAAATATAAATGATGTAAAGCTATTTTACGCAAAGTTTATGCCTATTTAATATATCTACGATCCTCTCCAAAATCTTTCATATAAAAGTGGGCGTATACCTTAACCGATCCTGTTTTCGGTTTTTTCCTGGAATATTCCTTGCATACCTGAAAACCTCCATGCTGAATTTCGTTTCGATATCTTGAACGGTTTTTGATTTATGATTAATATTATTTTTAAATTTGACTAAATCAAAAGTGGGCAGCGCCACGCCCATTTTTAAAAATTTCTGCAAAAATTTATTTTATGCCTCAATCTCAATGTAGTTACCAATTTTAATCGTTATAAGTGTATTATGTACTGAGTAATCACGTTTTTTATGTTTTCGAAAATATTCTATATATAAAAAGTAGGCGTAGCTATCTTCCGATTTCGCCCATTTTAAATAGCGCTCGGAGATGAGTGCCAAGAAATCCGCATACCAAATTTCATTAAGATATCTCAAAATTTACTCAAGTTATCGTGCTCACAGACGGACGGACGGACGGACATGGCTTAATCAATTTCTCTTTTCGTCCTGAACATTTTGATATAGATAAGTCTATATCTATCTCGGTCCGTTTATGCCGTTACGTACTGACGTTAGGCGACTAAAGCTAATACACGTGTGTGCGTAGCACTACTAGGTATAAAAATTTTGCTGTCTGAATGAAGTTGTTGGAAATGTTGTAAACTTATTTTAGCTGTAAAGAAAAAAAAATGTTCAATAAGAAATTTGTTAAAAATGATAATATAGTTGTTAGGCTAATTCCTCATAATTTAAGCCTGATATCTCTACTAAAATTCAAAAACACTATAGATATTAATACAGATTATGAAATGTTCGTAAAATACCTTTAAAGTAAGCCCAATATGATATTTTTCTTACAAGTCTATCAGAAGCTATGAAGATTTTTTGGCCAAACCCTACATTCATATGGCAAAATATCTATTTTGCAAAAGTGGGGGACTCGATATCGGACTTAGAACTGTGGTGTCTTCAGCAATTTTTCTTAGAATCATCTGTAGATAACGTTTTTGCTATACTCCTGATTGAAAAAAATTTGACCCGCTCCAATATCTCTATCTCTCTATGGCGCGATATACAACAGGTATATCATCATAAACCTCCTAAGAGATTTTTGCGCCAAGCTTCTCTTCCAATTTGTGGTGTGCCGATTTGAATTTTCCCTACAAATTGGTGGGACCTACAGACCTACGCTCCAATATACCTAATATAATAATATGTTTACAATCCTTCTGAAAAATCCCTGAAAAGATGTCTGGAAAAACATAAAAAATCTATAAAATATGCAAGATGTGTCTAAAGCGGGTCTGTGAAAAGAGAAACACATTAATTTTGAGAAAGTATCGTGAAATATTAAAATCACTTATTATATGAAAAAAGTCGTGGTACATTGGGTTTCATAATTAAATAATTTAGAATACCTAGTTTCTGCAAACTCGTCTTGATGATCGAAATCGTAACAAAGATAATAATGTTCCTTTGCATAAGTACGTACGTATATATACGATAGTTAAAAGAAATAGGAAGTGTTTTAGAGTTGTTGTTAGTACTTTTCCACTGGACCTTGTAGTATGATGACCTTTTTGTTGTTTTCGAACCTCGCTTCAAGCTTAAATTAAGCAATTAATCAAAGTACCATGACTATAATCGAGCTCAAGGCCAATAATAATAAATTTTCTTTTTATTTACGAAATTATTATTGTTTTTTTATTTTTTAATAATTATTTTTATTTAATTATTAAAAGTTTTTATTAGAATAGAATAGGACAATTTTTAGAGACAACTGCCATAGCTTTTCTAATAGATCCATTTCGGATGCTGCTAGACTTCTTCATCAGAGAAATTTTGGCACGCTGTGCTAACCACTAAGCTAACAATACGCTGGTTTTGATGTCATCTACATTTATAATTCTATTCACTTTACCATATACATGAACAACCCCCACATCTAGGCAGTTAGTAGTGTGATCATGATGGATTTTTTTTGGCAGATCTGTTATATCATCATCAGCAGAATTGCCTTAACTTTTAATAACTAATAAATTTAATAAATACCGCAATGAATAATGTATCTATGTCCCTCATACAGATGGATAGCGTTGAAGGTAATATTAATTCAGATAATCCACGACATGCTCCGAGTGCTGCCGTGACTTTTGATTATGATACGGTGACTCAAATTGTGGAGACTAGCCTTACGCGGATGTTAGCCAATCTGAATGTGTATCGTCCACAAGAAATTACACTGAAGATGGCGGATCGCCGAAACCGGTTTGTAACAAAACAAAAATTGACAAGGGATGACGAAAAATCGTTCCAATACGCATCTAAATAAGGTTCCTGCATGTGAATAATAGTTCCCGTCAGGTAACCTTAATAGCGCGAATGCATTTCCTTTTCGCCCAGACAAAACCATTACCATTATCCAAAACTGTAATGTTAAACACGATGGATCATCGGATGGATTAACCGTGGATGAATTCATCTATAGAATACAATCCCTTACGCAAACCCATTTGAACAATGACTTTCCGTTGTTGTGCAAGCATGTTCACATGTTACTTATAGGGAAAGCTCGATACTGGTATTGGAGATATCACACACAAACAGACGTAATCGACTGGCCAAATTTTTGTGCAGCTTTAAAATATAAATTTAAAGATTATTGGTCTAATTTCGACATACGTGAACAAATACGAAGACGGAAGCAAAAATTTGGAAAATCGTTTGAGTCTTTTTACGATGCCATTTGTGTAATTTGCGATCGGCTGACTGCGCCTTTCGAGGACGATGCATTCATAGAAATCTTATTACGAAACCTTAAGCCGAAAATTAGGCACGAGTTCTTGTACGTAAACATTCGGTCGGTAGCTCAGTCCCAACCACTGCGCAACTTTCAGCCGTTAACTACCAAACGGAATACGTATTTCAGCTATAAACGAGGGTCTGATCGAAGAAGACGAACAAAATATTATCAAAAAGTGTTGGAATTGCGGAGAAGAATCCCATCATTGGCAAGATTGTCTTGCCAATCGTACCGTTCTTATTTTTTAAGCAGAGGAATCATAGTATTTATTATACCCTGCCATACATACTGTTATACAAACTAATTTATTACGAACGATTACAACAACAGGTAATAGAGAATCGATTAAAGCTTTGTCTCGATTATAGTTTTCATGAGTTTCCTTTATGCTATAGCATCCGATAGAATATAGGGCACGGAATAAAAGTGGCGGAAAATTTTCGCTCCCAGCGCGCCTATCCAACAGACGTAGGCATAAAAACAACAGCAGTCAGTACTGCGATGGACGGAGATGAATCCAGTATACGGTTAATAGTGGTGCAGAATAATAGATAAAACAACAGGTGCAAAATTAAAAATGCCTATATCTAATTAATAAACTTTCTTAAATATAAGTGAACCTTGCGTTAAAAAAAAAAACATTTAGTACTTAATCCAAAAGAAATAAAGAACGTGCGAAGTCTATAAAAGTGTAGGTAGCTAAACTCGTTTGTAAAATATATATATATATATAGAAATGTGGTTTGAAATCTGCATTAAAAAACTCTTCAAAAGCTCTAAGATAAGTATAAGAAAAACTTTAAAAATCCATATATTAATAGGCTAACATTTTTTTCATACAATCAATTGCCAGAGTATATCTGTATATAAACATGCATAATTTCAACAGAAATGTATTTTGATATATTCGTATGGGTCAGGAGCAGTGCATAGGCATTTTATATTCAACAAATAAGGCTTCATGTATTTGTAATAATTCATTAAAGTTTTCTGCATAAAGGCAAACAGTATCTGACTGCGTTATTGTACATACAGTAGTAGCGCAGGTGGTAAGCGTTTCGACTACGACGCTTACGTTCCAAGGTTCGAGCCCAGGTTCCGGATAGCTTTTTTTTGTTAAATTTAATTTGTTTTTAAATATGTATATGAAAACTTCTTATCATGACTTTTTTTATTTTTTTATTTTTAACCCAATACTTTTTTGTGTATGACCTCTATCTTGGAGTTAACGAATCAAATTTTTGCAAAAAAAACGCCAGAAAATGTTTCCAGTTTATCAAAACAAAGTACTTGAAAAAATACCTACATAGCTTCATGAATTTTTTAAGAAATTAAATTTTTTCTCAATAATATTTGACTTAAGGTCAACATATATGTAGCCCATATGTAATAATATTATAATAATTTTATATATCACAACCCAATTCCGTCGGAACGAGAAACTCAGTAGAGAATTTTGATAATTTTCATTATTTCTATCGGGGTTTTCCGATGAGACAGAATGGCTGATGGACCCTATATTTAAAATACAAAAAGGCGAAAACACAGTTTGTATCTTCTTCAATTTTCTATTTACGAAGAGGTTAGAAATCGTGTTAATTTTCCTGAAGTCGTCAACTATTTTCTTATTCAAATATTTTAATTTGTCAAAGGGCAGACATATAACCCGACCCCTTACATATGAAGACTAAATTGACCAGTGAAGGTGATAACCTTCCTTAAAAATCAACATGAAACTTGTTTTAAATATGTCTAAGTTGTGGTTAATGAAAAAAGCCAGACAACCATCATTTCATTTTCTCCCCCTAAATTGACTTAAAAAAAATTAGATGTAAAGGAAAAGTTGAGAATACTGCCTGTATATAAAAAAAAAAAAAAATATGGAAGCCGGCGTCACGCTAATATTAATTTTCAAAAGCCATATAGATATGTATGTATACTAGACTGGGTCGATTTATTAACCGATATCGCGCCAACGATTTTTCGATAGGTTTTGGGCTCAGGAAAAAAAGTTCCACTACGCATACCCAAAAAATTTTTTTTGCGAAGTTTAACACTTATCCTGTATTCAAAAAAAGTAACGTACTATGTCACTTTTGCCCAATGTACGAATGAAAAAATTTTGACTTTATTTCAAGCTTTAAAGTATTTTTTTATTTTATAAATAATAAAATTGAATTAAGTGAGTACAAAAAGGTGTTCTTAAAGTTATTTTGAGCAACTAGTACATAGAATGTCTCTTAGAAATAAATTTTTCGCAGCTTACGGATTTACTGCTATGTTTCTTACTATTTGATCTACTTGGACAAATAAAGCAACGACCACGTTTTAGATTTGTGGGTTTCGGAGTCTTTTCAGTAGTTTCTGCTGTTTTTTGAGTGTTTATTACGACCATTTTGGCTGCACTGTTTCGAAAGAGTATAGATCTGCGCGATATTTCCTGAAGAATAAGTTTATTTGCGAGCTCTTCTAGGAACAAACGGCGTTTAAATTTTTTATTCTTGTTCCATTCAAGGTTTATTTCTCTAAAAATTACAAAAGCATTGTATGCACTTATATCCAGCATATTGTAAAATAATCACTGTGGCCACTGTATGTCCTGATAACTTGGTCTAGTGTATCAACCCCAGATTTGGTTTTATTGTAAAAATCTATGGTTTCAGGCTTTTCACTGTTTGAATTGATTTCAACATTATTGTGGAGAGTACTGAGTAGATATACAGCTCGATTCTTTTTAGGCACATATCTAACTATTGTGGTTTTGTTCTTGTTATCAAAAAATAAGTGTGAATAGTTTTCCGGTTTGTTTTTTAACTTTGTAATTGCCACAGGCAAAAATGTTTTATTCTTTCTAACTAGACTAGGGTCATCTTGCGCTTTAAAAGTTCTATCCCCAACTCGTGAGATGTAAAAAAATTATCGCACGTTATGTTACGGCCTTGTAAATCCTTCACCACATCGAGTACAACATGCTGACGGACAGAATTGTCCTCTTCGTCTGTTTCATCTGATAAATTGGGATCGTAAAGGGTTTCGACACCTGACATCTGGTCTTTTTCATTATCACTTTCGGTGTCGTTTGGTGCTTCATCACCCAAGTCGGAGTTCTCTAGAAGGGCTTCAATTTCTTCTCTATTCATACTGAAACATAAATAAAATACAACCGCACTCAAACCACTTCTTACTTATTCACAAAATAGTATTGATTTCACTTTTTTACACTTACTTCATTCTTTGAGAAAAACGACCTGACAGTTGAAGAACTTTTTACGACTGCGCAGAAGATTGTAAACATCGCATCATCACGCACGAACAAGGTAGATTGCTGCAAGCTAAAACATGAGCTTTCACACTTCTATTCACATACATATGTACATACATCCAAATATGCCAGGCAGCCGAAAGGTTCATTGATACTTACAAATATATGACTATGTAGCTATACACTTACTCCTTTTACTATTGGGCAATTTTGACCCACTTATAAAGGGTGTTTTTTTTACAGGTTTGTTTTTCGAATAGAGATAAAACTGGCATTTTGTGGTCAAATCTGGCAACTCTAATGTCATTTATGTTCAGTTTGGTTTGCCATTTCATCATGAACACGTTGACAAAAGAACAACGCTTGCAAATCGTGCAAATTTATTTCGAAAATAAAGGTTCAGTTCGCGAAGTTTACCGTGAGCTCCGTCCATTTTATGGTCGACATAATCGTCCATCAGAGCAATTAATTCGGTTAACCATGGATCGTTTTCGCACTACGTTTACTCTATGTGATAATACGCATCCGCAGAGACGTCGAACAGTGCGCACCGAAGAAACAATTGCCGCTGTAGAGCAAAGTGTTGAAGAGGACCCGAATGAATCGATTCGCCACCGTGCACAGCAATTGGAGCTTTGTCCATCAACTTTATGGAAGATTTTGCGCAAAGATCTTGGCTTGCGACCTTACAAGATCCAGCTTGTGCAAGAATTAAAGCCGCGAGACCATGCAATGCGTCGTGATTTTGGTGTATGGGCCGAAAATGAGATTGATTTCGATGCTGATTTTCATCGCAAAATTTTGTTCAGTGATGAGGCTCATTTTTGGTTGAATGGCTACGTCAACAAGCAAAATTGCCGCATTTGGAGTGAAGAGAATCCACATGAGACCCTTGAAACGCCATTACATCCACAAAAACTGACTGTTTGGTGTGCTCTATGGGCTGGTGGAGTCATTGGGCCATACTTCTTCCGCAATAATGCTGGAGAGGCAGCTACCGTTAATGGAGACCGGTATAGAGCCATGATAACCGACTATTTTGTTCCCGAATTGGATGGCATGAATGTGGATGAGTTGTGGTTCCAACAAGACGGCGCTACATGCCACACAGCGCACGTCACAATCGATTTATTGAAGGAAACATTCGATGAGCGCATAATTTCGCGGAATGGACCTGTCAATTGGCCACCAAGGTCGTGTGATTTGACACCATTGGATTATTTTCTTTGGGGATATGTGAAGTCGCTCGTCCACACCAACAAACCAGAAACGTTAGGGGAATTGGAAGCCAACATTCGTGGCGTTATTGCCGACATACGGCCCCATATGCTCGAAAAAGTGGTTGAAAATTGGACCTGTAGAATTGGCTTTATTCGAGCCAGCGGCGGCGGCCACATGCCCGAAATCATATTTAAACATTAATGGCATAAAATTATCCTTCCAATAAAGCCAAATTAATGGACCTTAAAACGATTTTCTTGTGTTTTATTTCAATTCGAAGTTCTATACCCCTAAAAAAAAACACCCTTTACAATATACGCAACTATTTCTGCCCAGTCTATCCTGTAGATGACACATTTAAACAAAACTATTTTTCAAGTTTAATCTTATTAAATAATAAAAGTAGAGAAGTTTCACCAGATTATAGAAAGTCTATAAAAAGATATGCAACTTTTAAAGTCGTTTGGGCAATTTTGACCCACTTATACAGGACAAGTGTTAATTTTTTTGACTTTTTGCGATTTTGTTTTTAAGGTTTTTTCATGACCTACTAAACAATTTTCATTTGATTTTAAAATTTTCATGTATACCCTGTCCGACCCAAAAATGTCTGCTAAAAACGTTGGCGATAACAGTTTTTTGAAAAAAAATATATATATTTTTTGGGTTTTGGGGAGCGTTTTGGTCAAAAAATTTACCCTTTCGCCATTTTTTTAAGGGCTTTTTTCCGCATACATGCAAAAATGTTTTCGATAAAAACGAATTTGTCTCATATTTCCTGTTCCACTTAAATTATGCGCCAGAAACATTGGCGATAACGGTTTTTTGAAAAAAAATTGTATTTGCGAGTTTTGGAAAAGTCGATTTTTCGACTAAAACAAGTCTATTTCAATTTGAAATTTCGCAGGCTCGAAAATTATTTTCTTGGGTATCCGTAGTGGAACTTTTTTTCCTGAGCCCAAAACCTATCTAAAAATCGATGGCGCATTATCGGTTAACTTTCGTCCATACAAATCGACCCATCCTAATGGATACTCCTAATGGTGGAAATATTTTCTGAAACAGGCATAAGCGTCTCGGGTGAGTAGCGCAAGTTCCACGGCCATAGCCCTGGCTCCGAATTTCTTACTTGACTTGCATTTGTTAAGGTTTTAAAACAATCTTTTCTTAAAACCAATTTTTTGTCAAAAAACCACAAGATAATTACTAAAAATTTACCATAACAAAATATATAAGATAAACACTTTCATAGTTACATAGTTTTATAATTTTTTTTTTAAAGAATTCACTTTTCTCTAATTGATATAGGACTTAAGGTAAACTTATACGCACAGCCATAAGAAATAATAAGTTCAGGTCATATACATATATATAAGAAAATATTATTGAAATGCTACAAAAGTCAATATGAAATGTCTTTATACATGTCTAAATTGTGATTAAGGAAAAAAACCAGAAAACCATATATTGAAGTTGTAATTTTCCCCCGCTAAATGGGTTTCAAAAAAACCAGATTTAAAGGAAAATTGCTAAATTCACAGCGCTGTCTGTATATCCAAACCAAAAAAACCAAAATGGAAAACAGCATCATGCTCATATTGAGAAATTTAAGGAAACGCTAAATTCATTTTCAATCAAAATTTTTTGGTTGGACACACTCCTAACGGTGAAATATTTTCATTCTCTCCAATTTAATTTTGAGCGAGAGTTGCCCTCCCCTATACTGAACCTTACCAAAATTTCAAAAAAAAATACCTATTTGTTTTCAACATATCTCGCACGTTTTATTGCAAACAATAGTTCAAAATTAAAATTTTTACTCCATTATAAAAATGAGGTTCAAAAACACCCAAGTGGTATAATAAAAACAAACATTTTTTTATGCGCAATCAAACGTCTACATTTACCTGACTCAGTCAACCACACAAAAACCGATCGATGCAAACCACCCCCGTTTCTGAATGTACACATAACACATGCACACACGTACACAAACAGACACCCATTGATGTCCTAGATAGGTTACTACTTCACTAAAAAATAAGCATTTATCGGTTTTTATATCGGCATTTATAAGTTGCAAATTATATTTTCTGCAAGTTGAGAATACGTCTCGTAAATTTGCCATCATATGATTTTCGCAACAACCTAATACTACTAAATCATCTATAAATAAAAATAAAAATAATAAAAATGCTTGTGAAGGTTTAAGGCCTGCGAATGCTAAAGTCATCATTCTTTGAAATTAATTGGGGCTACTTTCAAGCCATATGGTAACCTTTTAAAGCTATACGTGCCATCATCGGCTGTAAATGAGGTAATGTCTCTTGACTCTGGGCTGAGTTATATTTGGTGAAATCCAGATATCAAATCTAAGCACGAAAAATATTTAGCTCTTCCTAATTGATCCAAAATGTCCTAATGGATCCAAAATGGCGTGATTGTATTAACAATTGGTCTATTTGTCATATGTTTTATTATGTTTTTTGGAAAGTGATAAGGTCTCAAAATCAATTTGTCTTCAGTTTTACCCCCCGATTCTGTGTTCTAGATAAATTGTCAATCTGATAAATAATCAAAAAACAAATATTTATGTCATTTTTTTTGAATTTTAAATCAAAATCAAGAAACATAATTTTATTTTTGACGAAGAATTCAAAACACTTCATACAAATATTTTTTTTTCCTTAATATTTATCAAGATTGACAATTTGTCAAGAATACAGAATCGCAGGGTTAGTGTAATCTAAAATGCAATTATGTTTCTTTATAAAATCAAATCCTATAATTCCGTCACATGGGATTGGGAAATTGTCTTCTACTATGTGGAATTTGTGTTTAATTAAGAGATTATCTCCTTTCAAATCTGTTGTGACCGTACCTAGTGTTCTTGTTATTCCTTGACCAATGCCTTTTAAATCAGTTATCTGTGAAGTATTAATTGTGGTATTACTATCGATTTGATTCCTTTTAATAATAGATATATCTGGTCCTGTATCTGCCAAGAGAGTTAAAATTGAGTTATTTAGAGATATTTTGGTACATATGTAGCTATTTAGATGTAGATTAAGTACACGCACTCTTCTGTTGGTTACTGTTGAAGTGGAGTTTGCAGTTTTTCCTGGTGGGTGCAATTACGTACATGGCGAGTGTTATTTCGCGTTTGATTAAACTTTCTATTCCTATTATGGGGATTGTTATTTTGTGTACTGCCAGAGACATTATTTGTCTATAATTGTTGTTATATCGGGACTGTGGTCTAGAGCTTCTACCTTGATAGCCTCCGTAGCTGTTATTTCGGTAACTTCCATGGAAACTATTGACTCTGTTGGCGTATGTGCAGTACCGAATTTGGGTTACCTGTTATTTCTGTGCAACTGTTTGTGAATTTTGTTACAGCCTTGTTCATTGAGGTGAACGTTCCAGCTTACATAATCGTTTTCACCTTATCGTTGGAACGGTTTTTCCAACATCTCTTTTACAGCTGACTGTGTAGCATACGAGGTGTGTTCAAAAAGTATCGCGAATTTTGTGTTTTTTCAAAAATTATTTATTTATTCATGAATATCCATTTTGTCCCCTTCAAAGTAATCCCCATGAGATATTATACACATATGCCAACGGTTTTCCCAATCTTCGAAGCACTTCAAAAAATCATTTTTTTGTATCTTGTTCAGCTCCTCCTTCGATGCCGTCTTTATCTCGTCAAGAGAAGCGTAACGTCGTCCTTTCATGGGCCTCTTCAGTTTAGGGAACAAGAAAAAGTCACAGGGGGCCAGATCTGGGGAATACGGTGGCTGCGGCATCATTAGTGTGTTGTTTTTGGCCAAAAAGTCGCGCACAAGCAACGATGCGTGAGCAGGGGCGTTATCGTGGTGCAAAATCCAATTTTTGTTCTTCCACAAATCCGGGCGTTTCTGCGGATTTCTTCGCGCAAATTGCGCATAACTTGCAGGTAATATTCCTTATTGACCGTTCTTCCCTGTGGCAAGAACTCATGATACACCACGCCCCTGCAATCGAAGAAAACTGTCAGCAAAACTTTCACATTCGACAGAACTTGGCGCGCTTTTTTCGGTCTTGGTTCGTGCGGCAGCTTCCATTGAGATGATTGAGCTTTGGTTTCCACGTCATAACCATAAACCCACGATTCGTCACCAGTTATGACCCTCTGGAGCAAATTTGGGTCGTCGCGGACAGAGTTTAACATCTCATTAGCAATGTTCATGCGATGCTGTTTTTGGTCACAATTGAGCAATTTTGGTACGAATTTCGCGGCGACCCGTCTCATGCCGAAATCATTGATAAAAATCGAATGGCACGAGCCAATCGATATGTTAAGGTCCTCAGCAACTTCTCTAACGGTGATTCGACGATTGGCCAATACCATTTTCTCCACTTCATTAATTTTTTCGTCTGTTGTTGAAGTGCTCGGGCGTCCGGCACGCTCTTCGTCGTTCACATTTTCTCGGCCTTCTGAGAACATTTTGTACCACCGATAAACGTTGCTTCGGTCCAAGGTAGCTTCTCCGTATGCCACAGTCAACATTCGGAATGCATCCGCGCACTTAATTTCGTTTTTCACACAAAATTTGATACAGGTTCTTTGATCCATTTTTTTGAATAGGTAAAAATCGAAGACGATCCAAAACACGTGCAAGCAAAGCAGCTGTCAACAATTAACTGAACATTCAAAATCTCCGAGCTTGTCGGCATAAGTGAGAGACATGAGTACCAACATAACGCCACAAAAAATTCGAAATTCGAATATGCGTAACCAGCGAAAGTTCAAAATTCGCGATACTTTTTGAACACACCTCGTACTTGGTTGCTAACTCTGGTGTTAATCCGTCAGATATGTATGCTCCTTCTAACGATTTTGATTAGCCGTTTTGTTGCGTTGCTGTATGTTTAGGAGTTTTGCTGTCAAAACTTCAACTGATTCACCTTCGATTTTTGATTTGAATTTTTGTTTTATTTCCTGAATGGAAGGTTCACTGCTTTTG
Source organism: Merzomyia westermanni (assembly GCA_949987695.1). Classification (NCBI taxonomy): domain Eukaryota; kingdom Metazoa; phylum Arthropoda; class Insecta; order Diptera; family Tephritidae; genus Merzomyia; species Merzomyia westermanni. The sequence goes on along the minus strand of OX465292.1, from coordinate 118,828,492 downwards.
ATATTTCTAGCTGTCCGCTTTAATTTTGTTTTAATCATGGATACCGCGATAGCCTCGTGACGGTCTTTGATTTGCTCGAGGATATCAAGAGCATCCAGAAAACTGGACAGGTTTTCGGATTTGCCATCGAAATCTGGTGAGATCGATGATGCAGTTTTAATAAATTCTACGGTTGTCTGTGCCATTTTGTTCTTCGTTTCTGCAAAAACTTGTGTATTTTTTTGGATAGAATATACCGATTGGGATGAGCCAGTCTGGTCCAATACTATGGAACGATGGATAAACTTCACACAACGCTATCATGAGATCGACAAGATTAAGGTACCCCGATGGATGCACTTTTCTCCAGAAACCAACATCGAGATACATGGTTCTTGTGACGCATCGGCATGAAAATCAAGTCATCTCCATTCTTCTACTGGCAAAACCGTGAGCTGCCTCAGTCAAAACCGTGTTACTCTCTCGTTTGGAACTTTGAGGAGCAGTACTGCTCGCAGAAGTTATGGAGTCAATCGCAATCAACATTAAACTAGGAACAACATTTGAGTGATATCGTATGTTCTAAGATTCTATAGTAGGACTCATCCCAAGAGGAAAGCGTCATTTCAGTCAAAGTAGCGCTTAATTTCATCCAGACTACGACCCAACTCCTAGGAAAACTCTACCAGAAACCGCATTACAGGTCAGAATATGCACAATTGAAAAAAAGCGAAGACATCGATAAAAAGAGTGAAATACTGCCGCTTAATCCGTTCGTCGATAAAAACGAAATTATTAGGGCAGGTGGCCGCCTAGGAGCGTCACAAGACTTAGAGTATTGAGCGCCATCCGATTATTCTCCCTAACAATCGCAGGTTATCTCGTCTGACATTCATACTCATTCACCAGATATCCCTACATGGAGAAAATCAGCTTATGCTCCGCGTTATACGTACCTAGTACTATATTCCCAACGCACTACCTTCACCGGTGAGTTCAGGAACACAGGGGTAGACTTTGCCGGACCCTTCAATATAAAGAGTTAGGGGTGCCGACTGTCAAAAGGCTACGTCTGCCTTTTAGTCTATTTCTCTACCAAAGCCATCCATTTAGAGGCCACAATTGATCTCAGTACACCCCCCATTTTAGCAGACTTATCAGGTTTTATCGATAGACGCGGATGTCCCAGAAATATCTACTCCGAATCCCGATCCTTGCATTTCATTCCCGCCGCCGCTCCACACATGAGAGGGCTGTGGGAGGCCGGAGCTAAAAGCTTCAAAAGCCATTTCAAAAGGATGGACTCTTCCCACAAACTCACTTTCGAAAAGTTTTATACGCGGTTATGCCAAACTGAGGGGCACGCCGACATCTTATGGCTCCCCCAAACCTGACGTGAGTGAGTGTTCTACCTCCATGATCAACCGGTGGCAGAAGCTCAAGACACTACATCAAACCTTCTGCCGTCGATGGAAAGCCGAATATCTGCCCGAAATTCAAAAACGTGTGAAGTGTAAACATTCTAAGCAGAATATAAAAGTGGGATACCTCGTTGTCATAAAAGAAGATCACTTATCTCCAAATGAATGGATGCTCAGTAGTGTAGTCGACGTACACCCCGGGAAAGTTAACCAACTGTCTTGCATTTGTTAGCGCTCTTCCCTCTAGCTCCTAACGCTCCGCTCACTTTCGACGTTTTGAGTTTCGCCTAGCCTAAGCGCACCACTTATTTCTTACGGACTCCCATGAGGAAGCGACTTGAATGTATCTGTAATTCCAATCCTTGGACTCGCCGCGTGAGACTCCCCCAGAAGGCTTGACCTTAATTCAGTTAGGTGACCGACCTTGGGCTGGCCATCTCCCATTCAGAACGGGACCAAAAGATATGCCCTCGGGCTCAGGGAATAGTTTTGAGAATCGCGGGCGTGGGTAGGATGAGGGTGAGACATGGCACATGCCGAATATACTTCAGACCATATCTGATCGTTGGAGATCCAATCCAAAACTCAAATTACCACTCGTTATCGTATAACGAGGGCCCCAAAGAAATCTTAACGTAGAACGGTGAAGCGATCTGCCACAAAGAAGGGAAATGCACTCGATAACGAGGCCGAAGAAAACCTAACGAAGAAAAGTGAACCAGTCTGCCAGGGAAAATCTATCCATCTGCCACAGCAGGTTGGCCGCAGATATTCCCCCTCGTATACATACCCCCATAAATACATATGCATATAGACATAGCATTTCGGTGATACATTTTAATTTATCGCAAGTAATCAGATAATTTAAAATTATAAGCGTACTTACGAGTTTGTGCAACGTATTTTCACAGCCTCTGTTAATTATGCCACAAAAGGATTAAACACATCCGCGATAGGAAAAAAAAAAAAATTCCTCTCAAGCACATGCAAAGAACACAAACCATTAACGTCTGCATATGAATTACTTGCATTCATATGTACAATGTACGAGTACAAACATAAAAAACCAGTGTCTCAAAAGCATGCGCCGGCCGCCACAGCTTTAAGACACATTTTGGGTAATACATTGCGCTGCTACCGAAGCGATACATGGTTTGGGGAAGCGCTGGTACATACTTACCAACACCAATATTGTGCGCCGACGTTCCCCCGTGGCGTCAGCTCCTTCCAGCATTGCTGATCTAAAACCAAAATTAATGTAAATGGTTTGCAAAAGTAATCCTCCTATCAGAAAATGCTATAAATTTTGCGATTGGCCCCTAAAGTCAGTTCTGTTTTGACATTTGTGTAGTAAACACATGCGAAATACACGTTAATAAACAATGTTACGCTACACTGCTCCAGAACGCGGAATATTGCTGACTATTTATTTGACCAATAATCGGTCGGGGCCAAACGGTTACTGTGAATGGTGAGCGCTACAGAGCAATGATCAACGAGTTCTTTTTGCCGCAACTTGATGTATTGGGATTGGAAAACATGTGGTTCCAACAAGACGGTGCAACAGCACACACTGCACGTGCCACAACCGATATGCTGAAAATCGGAAGCTTACTTTTGCGCCACCTTGTATTAACAATAAAAAATATAAAACCATCCTTACTATTGTACATTTTTTTGCAACCATCACCGCGTGCGTAAAAACAGGAAGTGGAGAAAAGAAAATAGAAGAGTCATTGTCCATTGTTCTCAATCACATTAAGTCCTACGTACTATGATTTTCTTCTCTGCTTCTCCGCCCTATCATTGCCATTTACTCGAAAATTGCGAGTAGAGATATGTAAATTTGTACTCTTTCTAAGTAATGAACAATGAGCGATAGCGGTGGGCTGGTCAGACAAACGAGTACCGAAATCCCGATTACGCCATATTGGTATCGGCGCATTAGACAGTGCCGAACCAAGAATGTGGCAGTCAACGCCCAAGTTTCCGCAAAATTACGCGAAAATATTCAAACCCGAACTTTGTTTCGCTTTAAACCAAAGGGTTCATAGAAAAAAAAAATAAAAATTACCAACAACACCCAAGTTCATCAACAACATCGAGTCCCGAGTATCGAGTCCATCGAGTAGGAATCTACTGCTCTTTCTTTTTGACATCCGTCTTGGCATCCTTAGTTCCTCACTCAGGCAACAAAAGTCTCCACAAACCCGGGACACAAACCCGCTGGGCAAATAGTGAACAGCAACATCAGCTTAATTAAGACACATATACTCGCCATCCGAAAATGCACGTAGACTACAAAGAGTATGCGCAAAAGCCCGACCAGTGTTTTTTTCTCTTTTTTTCGACAGCATAACTCGCTACTCATCTTTTAGAACGAAGGCCGACAGCAAGGCCGAGCGCTACCCAAAACCGTGGCATCTAAGTTAAGAGTGGCGGCAGCGAATGAATTGCGATAAGTGTAAATTGCGAAAGAACTTCCAGATTTATTTGAGTTGCCTCTTTTATACAATTTTATTCTTACTTTCTACTCTATTATTGTTATGATTATTTACTTAGATTGCTGACAATGTAATTTAGCTATTTGGTTTATTGGTTACCAAATGTTGTTCAGTTGCTGTTCGACATTGAAATATGAGAATGCTGATTGGACATTAAACTTGCTGACAATGTAGTTTAGCTATTTTGTTTATTGATTACGAAATGTTCATCAGTTGTTGTTCGATATTGAAATATGAGAATGCTGATTGGACATTGCATCAAAAGTTTTGAATAGCAAGCGTTATTTCGCGTATTTGTTTATTTATTAATTTCGGCAACTCAGTCAGCACGGCTTCCGCTTAGGTTTGTGCCGAAAAAATGTTTATTAGCCGTTTCCTAATCTGTTATTGGAGGAAATGAAAATGTGTTTTTCTTTGGTCTAAGTGCTGCGTACAAAACAAACGATAAAGCCACGGCAATAAAAATGGCTACAAGGCCTGTAGTAATTGAAATGGTATTCTTTGACGAAATGTGTTCTAATTTGTTCACATTGTTTAAATGAAGCTGGCGTAAATAATTAAGATCTAATTTAATTTTTCTCTCTGTCAGGTTGATTTGAAGTACCGGGGGTAATACCTGATATGCGCTTGTTTGCAGGTTCGTGTAACTAGCATCGTTTAGGAGTATGGTTTCATTAAAAAAGTTTATTACGTATGTACCATTTAGTTGGAGGGAAGTTTCCTATAAAATTTGAAACAAAAAGCGTACCTTCTGCGATAAGTTCGATTAAAGGTTTGTTTTCATATTGGTGATCGCATGTTGCCCTTTGTCCACTGAGAACATTTGCAATACAATGATTTCTACCCAATATTTGGAGTTGGTCCTGCCTGCAAATCATTGTATCGTCTGTTAGTAGACAATTTCCTACAACTCCATATTTATTTTCCTGTATTATATTTTAGAGAAGCTGAGTGAAACAAAAAAAAATTGTGAATACCCTAATTTGAAGAAAATTGCTGAAAAATTTGTGTTAGAAAAATTCTCAGCCAAAAACTCAAATGCTAACCAATGGATGACCATATTTGAAAGTGAGTGCGACCGCTTTGACATATGTAAAGATGAGGAGGAAATCGAAGTATTGAGACTTTTCTTAGAAAAATCATGCTTGGATTGGTACAGCTCTATGCTTATTAAATTATCGTTAGCTTCTGAATGGGGAAAGTGGAAAGAAAACTTTTGTGGCACCTATGCAAATAAAGGATGGGCTGCGAGCAGATATGCAATCTCATTCAGATATAAAACAGGTTCACTTTTGGATTATGCTTTGAAGAAAGAAAGACTTTTATTAGAAATAAGAAAATCAATTGACACAGGGACATTAATTGATCTTATTGCAGAAGGGTTACCACATTATATAGCTGACAGAATAGATAGAGAAAAAGTACTTGATACAGAAGAACTTTACAGTGAAATTAGAAAACTTGAACATTTAGTATCCAGAAAAACTATAGATAGAAAGAACGTATCAGCTTCTTATTCGAAAGAAAAAGAAACATTTGAAAAGAAAAAACCATGCAAAATCTGCGAAAAAGAAAACAGAGGCACTCGTTATCATACAGAAGCTACATGCTGGTTTAAAAATCAAAAAAGTGAAAAAGGGATAAAAAATGTTAATAATAATGAATTGGAATGGGAATTAAATGATATGGATCCAAAAAACTTGTAGTGCCACCATTGATCAAAGTTAAATTTTTAATAAATGGAATTATTGAAGTAAAGGATGTGTTTTTAGGGGTATATAACTTTGAATTGAAATAAAACACAAGAAAATCGTTTTAAGGTCCATCAATTTGGCTTTATTGGAAGGATAATTTTATGCCATTAATGTTTAAATATGATTTCGGGCATGTGGCAGCCGCGGCTGGCTCGAATAAAACCAATTCTACAGGTCCAATTTTCAACCACTTTTTCGAGCATATGGGGCCGTATGTCGGCAATAACGCCACGAATGTTGGCTTCCAATTCCCCTAACGTTTCTGGTTTGTTGGTGTAGACGAGCGACTTCACATATCCCCAAAGAAAATAATCCAATGGTGTCAAATCACACGACCTTGGTGGCCAATTGACAGGTCCATTCCGCGAAATTATGCGCTCATCGAATGTTTCCTTCAATAAATCGATTGTGACGTCCGCTGTGTGGCATGTAGCGCCGTCTTGTTGGAACCACAATTCATCCACATTCATGCCATCCAATTCGGGAACAAAATAGTCGGTTATCATGGCTCTATACCGGTCTCCATTAACGGTAGCTGCCTCTCCAGCATTATTGCGGAAGAAGTATGGCCCAATGACTCCACCAGCCCATAGAGCACACCAAACAGTCAGTTTTTGTGGATGTAATGGCGTTTCAAGGGTCTCATGTGGATTCTCTTCACTCCAAATGCGGCAATTTTGCTTGTTGACGTAGCCATTCAACCAAAAATGAGCCTCATCACTGAACAAAATTTTGCGATGAAAATCAGCATCGAAATCAATCTCATTTTCGGCCCATACACCAAAATCACGACGCATTGCATGGTCTCGCGGCTTTAATTCTTGCACAAGCTGGATCTTGTAAGGTCGCAAGCCAAGATCTTTGCGCAAAATCTTCCATAAAGTTGATGGACAAAGCTCCAATTGCTGTGCACGGTGGCGAATCGATTCATTCGGGTCCTCTTCAACACTTTGCTCTACAGCGGCAATTGTTTCTTCGGTGCGCACTGTTCGACGTCTCTGCGGATGCGTATTATCACATAGAGTAAACGTAGTGCGAAAACGATCCATGGTTAACCGAATTAATTGCTCTGATGGACGATTATGTCGACCATAAAATGGACGGAGCTCACGGTAAACTTCGCGAACTGAACCATTATTTTCGAAATAAATTTGCACGATTTGCAAGCGTTGTTCTTTCGTCAACCTGTTCATGATGAAATGGCAAACCAAACTGAACATAAATGACATTAGAGTTGCCAGATTTGACCACAAAATGCCAGTTTGATCTCTATTCGAAAAACAAACCTGTAAAAAAACACCCTGTATATGGAATTTACTATTCTGGTTCGAATGTATCTTTAATAAATTCGCGTTTATTACGCTTAAAACCAAAAAATAAAGAATTTTATACTGCACATTTGAAAACGATCAATGGTACAAAAAAGGCTGAGGGAATGATAACTATTAAAACTAAAATTTTTGACATTGAAAAAGAAATACAGGTTTTTGTAGTAAACGAAAAAAATTTTAGCTACGATTTTCTGAATGGATTAGATTGCATAAAATCATTCAAATTAATACAAAATGAAAACCTAATTATATCCCAAAAATGTACACCTTGTAGAAGCAAAGTCTCAGAACTACCTTCGAAGTCGAGAAATGAAAATTTAAATATAAGTAATTTCTATAGGTTTCGCCGTCATGATAAACATAATGAATGCGAACTAAATTTCAACGAACATTTCGATACAGATAATTGCGACATTTCGGTTCAACATTTAGACGTTACAGAAAAGTCAGAAATAAGTAAACTAATAGGAAAATATAAAACTTTATTTGCTAGAGATAAATATGACATCGGTACGGTAAAAGATTACGAGGCACGTGTAGATCTACTAATAGATAGGTATTGTAGTAAAAGACCATATAGATGCACGATTGAGGATAAGAAAGAAATAGAAACACAAATTTCAAAATTATTGGAGAAGAATCTGATAGAAGAGTCGTATAGTCCAGTTTCGGCTCCGGTAACATTGGCTTTTAAAAGAGAAGAAAATAAGAAAACAAGATTATGCATAGACTTTCGCGATTTGAATAAAATTGTAGTTCCACAATCACAACCATTCCCATTAATTGAAGACTTGGTAGATAAAACCCGAAACTGTAAGTTTTTCTCAACGCTTGATATAAACTCAGCGTTTTGGTCAATTCCATTAAGAATCGAGGACAGACATAAAACAGCTTTCGTAACACAAGAAGGACATTTTCAATGGACGTGTTTGCCCTTTGGCTTGAAAACATCGCCAGCAATTTTCCAAAGAATTTTAAGTAACATAATAAGAAAACATAAGCTTAGTGAATTCGCAGTTAATTACATAGACGACATTCTGATTTTCTCAAAATCTTTCGCAGAACATATGTCACATTTATCGTTATTGCTAGAAGCAATATCGAAAGAAGGCTTCAGATTAAAACTATCGAAATGTACTTTCGCAGCAGATTCAGTTAAATATTTAGGTCATATCATCAAAAGGAATTCAATTAGCCCCTTAAAAGATAATTTGATATCAATAAGAGATTTTCCAACGCCAACAAGAAAAAATGTAAGACAGTTTTTAGGGAAAATAAATTTTTACAATAAATACATACCAAATATTTCCATAACACTGGACCCCTTGCATAACCTTCTCAGAAAAGATCAAAACTTTGTGTGGTCGGAAAAATGTCAAAAATCATTTGAAGAGATGAAAATACTACTTTGTTCTCAGCCTATTCTAGCAATTTTTGATCCAAAGTTACCAATACACATATACTCGTACACCGACGCAAGTCTGTTAGGAATCGGAGCCGTTTTAAAACAACCCCAAGAAAATAATGAAGAAAAGCCAGTGGCCTATTTTTCCAAGAAACTAAATGAAGTACAAAAAAGAAAAAAAGCTATTTACTTGGAATGCCTTGCAATAAAAGAGGCAGTAAAATACTGGCAACATCGGTTCATAGGGAGAAAGTTCATAGTTTTCACGGACCATAAACCCTTAGAAAAAATGAATGCAAGAGCTAGAACAGATGAAGAGCTAGGAGATTTAACATACTACCTATCACAATATGATCTTGAGATCAAATATTCTCCAGGAAAATATAACCTAGAAGCAGATTGCTTAAGTAGAAATCCGGTGTTAGAGTCACACGAAAATAATGACGAAGAATTAAAGGTTGTAAATTTAGTTACACTAGATGACATACAAAAAGATCAAGAAGAAAATGGGGAATTACGACATAAAAACCACATCAACTTCAAGAACAATATATATTACCAAAAAGTCGGAAAACAAGAAAAAATTTTACTGTCTGAACCATTTAGCATAAGATTAATAAAAAGTACGCATGAATATTATGGCCATATAGGTACAAAACAAACGCAAGATAAGATCAGACCATTCTATATAGCAAGAAATGTAACAAAAAATATAAAGAAAATTTGTGATAGTTGCGCAATATGCATAAAGAACAAATCAAGAGGACTAAAGAAGTACGGGCAGTTGTCTTAATTAGGTCCTGCCACTACTCCGTTCGAGATCGTTTCCATGGACACAATAGGTGGATTTGGGGGTTCACGATCAACAAAAAAATGTTTACACTTGTTAGTGGATCACTTCACGCGATACGCTTATATTTTGACGTCCAAAACACAAAACTCGAGTGATTTTATAAAATTGTTTAAGAAAGTCTTAGAGCAGCATGAAATAGGTATGGTTTTAACGGACCAATACCCAGGCATTAATTCTACAGAGTTTAAAAGATTTCTAGAAAAATCGAACATACCAATTATTTTCACTGCGGTAAACGCACCATTCTCAAACGGTTTAAATGAAAGACTGAACCAAACGCTATTAAATAAAATCAGATGTAGAGTAAATGATGGAAAAAATAGAGTGGCATGGACCACAGCGGCACATGAAAGTGTAAAAAGATATAATGAAACCGAGCATACTGTAACTGGATTCAGCCCCAAATACTTATTAGAAGGAAATGATACTACTTTAGTACCAAATGAATTAAAATTTGCGAAAACATTAAGTAAACTTGCACAAGATAGGAAGCTAGCACTTGAAAATAGCATAAAATCACATAACTACAATAAAATACAATTTGATAAAACTCGAAACTATCATGAATTCCTACGTGGGAGATCGAGTATACATTCAAAATGGGAATCGTTTAAATAGGAAAAAATTGGATGAAATAAAAATAGGACCTTACGAAATTTTAGAAAAAATTTCAAATTCAATATATAAAGTCAATACCGGTCATAAAAAACCAGAATCAAACCTTTTTCATATCACAATGCTTATTCCTATTCCAAAGCATGAATACACGTAAACAAAACTTTAGATAGTAAGAAGATAGGAGCTAATAAAACGAGATTTTACAAATCTCTTCCCCAAGGGGGGAGATGTAAACTACTTTTACTTAATCTAGTTAGTATTTAGTTCTAAGATATAACTCTAGTCGAACACACCAATTAGATGGTGTAGTGTGTTCGGGGCATAATGTACATAGTATAACAGTTAAGATGACACTTGTGAAGAGAAACGATTAGAAACAAAGAAACGAAGTAAATACGAAAAGTTAAGCGGCAAATCATTGTGCTGACGAAAATTAATAAAATTACAAATTATAAGCTTTAAATGTCGTTTCTCTTTATAGGTAAATAATTTAAGTAAACTATTGTGATAAGAATCAATATTAAATAATATAAACGCTCTTTATAGAGAAACCCAATTGAGTTTATATATTTGTTGCTGTGTTAGGCGGATCAAATTAAACAAACATTACATGTTTATATAATTTGTATGCCCCTTTGCTTATCTTTTCGAGTCCTATTCTGATTGTAACTATTGGATTGCTGTATTCGTAAATGTTCCCAGTAGCAGTGACCCATAATGGTAAGAGCCTGAAAGGTATATTAGTTTTTTATATGAGACTTATGAATTTTCCTATTATTATCCGTTGTACAGTTCCCTTTTTAAAAATCCGCTTTGTCTTGCCTTTAACTTGCTTATCTCTCCTTAAGACAATTTCTTCTGGTACATACCTTTTTGGCTTTGATCTCCTCCTATTATGATTTTTCAACATATTCTTTTGTTTCCTAGATATTTTGTTGCGCATATCTACGTTTACTATGTCCTTAAAATTTGTTAGATCTTGGTAGTTTATTCTTTGGATTCTTCCGAAAAAAATATCGGCGGATTTCTTCTTGGTAAGTGAATATACTGTATTGTTGTACCTGTCAACAGGAATATTAATAATTTCATTTAAGGGTACCGTCGGGATACTCCGACTGGAAACACCTAACCATTTCAATAATTGTGGAGTGGATGCGTTCAATTGCACCGTTAACCTCGCTCTTTTGAGGTGGTGCTAAATAAATTTGGATACCCAAGCCCTCCAAATAATTAAGAGTTATAGGGCTAATAAAACTACCCTCGTTGTCCATTACTAGCAGCTTTGGAACGGTAAAATAGTATTTTGAAAAATTTGGCAAACTTAGAAAACTTATCCACACAATTTATGAAATTTTCGCCTGACATTTCAAGTTTGTCAATGTGTAGGATTTCCGTTGGATATGATGGAATGGGCGTCGCCAGTAGCGCCGGCTTTTGTGGATGTCGGTTATATTTATTTAAGCTGCAAACGTCGCAAGTTTTGGTGTAGTTTTTTTTATAAGTTTTGTCATTTGGGGGAAGTAGTATTTCTCTGTGCTTCTTGAGTTCTTCATCCATAATGTCCCTCACAAGTCTTTGTGTAATCCGAATGCGAAACTTCGAAAATCGGTCTTGGTAAGCCCTTTATAACAATGGAATGTATTTTTCTGGAATTTTGATTCCATTTAATATATTTGGATCAAGCAACTTCTTCAAAATCTTTATTAAAGATTAAATAGTGTAAGTTTCACGTTTTATGCGGTGGCTATGATACCTTGGGTGTGTATCCTCGTGAATTGTTTCTTCTTTGCCCTCAAGGAAAACCATTTGGTTCCTGAAGGCATTTAATGGTGCCTGGCAATGAGGAACCAGAACCGAGCTATCTTGCTCGACGCTATGTTGAGAGTTAGATGGCGACGAAGTCTAAGAATTAATTTCCATAGGTAGTCTGGTGAGCGCATCCAGAGCCCAGACTATCGCAAGCATTTCCTTCTCAATAGTTGAATAGTTTTCTTCCGTCTTATTCAAAGATCTGGAAATATAAGTGATTGGCCTGGCCCCTCCTATTTCGCCCTGGGAAAGCAGTGGTCCAATAGCAACATTGGAAGCATCAGTGGTTAAAATCTGCGAATGCCAGAACTTCAGAAGACATCAACAATTGCTTTATGTCGTTAAATGCTACAAGACCGTTAATGCGACGTTTACTTTTTTTCATTGGCTTGCTATTACTTGTGCATTTGTGCCCCTCGTTAGATTTGTGAGCGGCTTAGACAATTTTGCAAAATCCCTGATGAATCTTCAATAGTAAGATGTTAGGCCAAGGAAACGTTTTAGTTCCTTTAAGTTTTTTGGAATAAAGATATTTTTTATGGCAGATATTTTGCCTGGATCCGGCAAAATACCATTTTATGTTATATCTAATATGACCCAAAAATTCTACTTTTGTTCTTAAAAACTTTGATTTTTCCAAATTTACCTGTAATCCTATCTCTTGTAGAAGTGAGAACTCGTCCTCTAGGTTTTAAGATGTTCTTCCCTGTTGCTACCTACTATTACGATATCGTCTATATAAACGCAACACGCCTTTCCAATAAGGGGTGTTAGAACATCGTTGATCATTCTTTGAAAAATAGATGGAGACCAAACGGCATTCTTGTAAATTCGTATTTTCCGTTTGCTGTTTTCTCAATGTCACTTTCTCTCACGTTTATTTGATGAAATCCAGACGTAAAATCAAGTGCAGTAAAGTATTTGCTTCTCCCTAAACTAGCGACCATATTATTGATATCAGGGATAAGATAGGTATCGGAAATTGTCATGGAATTTAACCATTTGAAGTTAATAACAACTCTATATCGTTTTTCCCCAGAAGGTCCTGCTTTTTTCGGGACTATCCACAAGGGAGAATTGTACGGGCTTCTCGATGGTTTTATTATTCCATTTTCTAACAATTCTTTAATTTGTTTATCCACCTCACTTCTAAGATTTGTGGGATATGAGTACGGCCTTGTGTAAATGGGTTCTTCTCTATTGGTTCTAATCTCGGCGCGAACGCTTCTTCGTCCGATACTGGCCCGAAAATATCTACATATCTCCCCAGGAGAAATCCTCATCGTAACCGTCTTTCACCGAACTCCGAATATTACTCAATTCGTTGGAAATCTTTGCTTTCAGCTTTATTTTGTAATCTCCTATGTGCAAAGTATCGTTTTTCCTATTAATCACGGCTCCCAATCCCTAAGTGTGTCGTCTTCGATTATGCCATCAAAAGATTTCAAGTCGGAGAGCACAAAAAAATCAAAGGTTTCCTAGTTATTGTTGAACATAGTACCACTTTACCTTCGGTTATTGTTGAATATAGTACCACTTTAAATTGACCGTTGAATCAGTATCACCTTAACTTTGGTTATTGTTTAATATAGTACTTCTTTAACATTTCTCTTTGAGGATTTTTATTTTTTTTTGGTTGACCGGGTAGCTTTTAAAGTTACCAGCCACGGGCGCCAGTTACCAGTCGCGGCAGCGAATGAATTGCGATAAGTGTAAATTGCGAAAGAACTTCCAGATTTATTTGAGTTGCCTTTTTTATAAAATTTTTTCTTACTTTCTACTTTATTCTTATTGTTATGCTTATTTACTAAAATTGCTGACAATGTAATTTAGGCATTTGGTTTGTTGATTACGAAATGTTTATCAGTTGCTGTTCGATATTGAAATATGAGAATGGTGATTGGACATTGTATCAAAAGTTTTGGATAGCAAGCGTTATTTCGCTTATTTGTTTATTTATTAATTTCGGCAACTCAGTTGGAATGGCATTTCGTCAGCACGGCTTCTGCTTAGGTGTGTGCCGACGAAATGTTTATTAGCCGTTTCAAATTAGTACGCTGATCGCATCACACTTGATGTAATGACGACACGGGAGACATCCACTCCGCGTGTGCGCGATACACCCTTCACTGGAGCGTTGCGCGAAGTTATTCGGCAGGATTACTGCGAAAACTGCTTGTTTATGGTACATGGTGCCAAATCTTGCACCATCGACCAAAGATGCTCAAAATATGGTGGTAAACACCACACCACACTCCACTTACCCCTGGATGACCAGCCAGCGCTCCACAACCTAGGGACGCGATCCATCGAAGTAGGAAGCCTCAAGGGGGAAATTTCCAAATCCCCGCGACGCCCGCCAACACCGCAAAAGAGCTGGGCCCAGCAAGTGGAGGAGGAGGAAGAAAGTCTTGGCGGGACCTTGTCCATTTCTCCGAGTCTGCCATTACTCGGGAACCCCGGCCTTTCCGACCGGCCACTGGAGGATCGGAAGCAAGGCGCTTCCGACCTCGTTTAGCGCATGAACGACGCGATGCCCGTGGACCGGAAACACGGTCTTTCTGCCCACCCCAACGACGACGACAACACAACCACCGCAACGTAAGCCGCAATCAAGAGCGTAGAGCACATTTCGCAGCGGGCTCTTAACGGCCAACAACATGATGGGGCCTACTCGGCGCTCATGACAATTATAGCGCTGACGGCCTAAGTAAACTTGGTATCCGGGGGCGATTGCACACCGCACCACTGTTGACTTCAGCTTGGCTATCGGTTTGGAGCTACCAACAACAAACATAGGCGGGGAGCGCGGACGTTTTCTGCGACTGCGTGGGAAGGGCGGGCGATTCGCCGCCCCGTCAACCCGTCCAACCATGTAGACCCTGCCATCGCAGCGCAGTATGACTGTTAGCCGACAATGACTTTTATCGGTCCGATTTCTTCCTATTAGCTCCTTTAGGTAACCTGATGCCGGTAGCAGTGATTCCGACCCTTCCATCCGGCACGCACCGCTCTTAGATTTAGTTCTTAGTTTTATGTCGTTGTGTTAAGTGAACCTTGGGCGCGAACTCAGATGGGGCGTATGGCAAGGTGGCCGGCATATTTAGGCCCGATGCCTAACTTTCTTCACAACACCGCGCCACCCTAATGTAACTGCCCGTTTATACCAGTTAATACCACTTCTACACCCACATGTGCATGCATAAGCGCATATACTCGTATATGTACGTGCACGTCCGCGAGCATGCATGTGCATGTCGGTGTACCGATAATTTGCCAACTTCCCCTTAAAAGCGGAGGATCTGCCCGCGGTTCTATGGTTGTCATCGGCGGGACAATTTTCTACTTCTTGCCCAGCAGTCACACGAGCAACACCCCCCGGCCAGAGTTCCCTGTCACGCACCAGTTTGTCAAGGTCAAATATTATTTTCTTTTATTATTCTGCCACTAGATTCAACAATCAATTGTCCGGTTCTGCATCAGCACTATACCAATTCGCTTACTGGTCAGTCTCTGCATCAGTAGTATACCAGTTGACATACTAGTCAGTATATACATCAGGATCATGCCAGTTTACATACTACTCAGTACATACGAGTACACCGGTATACGACTTCATAGTAGGTTAGTTCATTTTGAGTTGAAAAATACACGCAAATTGCAAACCACTTTAATGAAAATTCAGTCATCATATATCAAATATGTGTCTATCAAAAATAATATTACTTCACTCGATTGAACTATTGAAACAAATTTCAATAAAAATATAGTCGCTATTCATAGCAAATTTTTCCCCTTGGAAAATATTTATAAAAAGAAATTTTTTTCTTTTTAAATAGTCCTTTTCGTTGAATTTTATAATTGATTTCACAGGCAGAAATTAAATTTAAATTTTCTTGAAACATTAAAAACCATCCAATATTTTTTATAAATTTGTTAAAAACTTTTCCATCAGAAAAAGGTTGCTTTGATTATTTCAAGCAGAAATGCTATTTACTTACTCAATTGCTTTGACAAGTGATCGTTTCGTTTTCACTTTTTTGGTAGTTTTATTTGAACACAGCTTACTCGTTTTTGCGTCAATGGTACGCCGTTATGTAGTAGCTTTTTCGCAAAAAATAAGGGTTATTTCGTTGACATGCACGTACTTAAATGATCTCAGAATATTAATTGAAGAAAAAGTTAAAATGTAGGACGGCGTTGTTAACTGAACGATTGCGGCCCGAATACTGAATTATCTTCTTTTTTGCTCGTGTATGCATGTATTGATAATTTTAGGGGGTTGTTACTGCTTATGATAGCGGAAACGTTGCAGTCGCTCAAACTGGTATGAATAAGACCACAAAATTTAATGAACTAGATTGTTTACTAACCAGTTTGTTAGTTTACTGCAGGGTATTCATTTCTCGAGATAACGACCGCGGTGCTTTCGATCGCGGCTGATCCTGCAGAGCACCTCGGTTAACAGACATGCTTGATAGGGATGTTTTTTTACCTAATTTCAGCACTTATGATCTTACAGTATTGAGGATTGAATAACGAGGCGGACGTAGTGTGACGATCGCCTCGGCTTACATGGCTCATGATCGACCCGCACCGCCTGAGCAAGTATAGCTCGTCAGAAAACCCGGCAAAGGAGCAATCCTCGTGACGCCAATGCAAGACACTCGATATGAGACAGCAGCGAAATTAACGAACGGGGTGAGTCACTTTTTAACTTTCTACTATTGAACAATCTATATATATGTAAGAAGGGCAGCTCTCCAACCTCTGCTACCACAGAGACCGTTAAGCATTTTCTGTGTAAATGCCCGGCTCTAGCTAGAATGCACCTAAAATCCTTTGGAAGCCTCTTTATGGAAAACTTGGAGTGTATATCTGAAATATCGAAAATCATTGAGCTTGTCAACAACTCTGGTTGGTTGTGACAGATACCTGTACTACATCAGTAGGTTTCGACGAGTTTTTATGATAAAAACTAGTTGGGCGGCCTGGGTCGCAGCTATTTTACCTACTTACTGCTAACGAACGACTGCATAGAAGTGAATGATTTTTCACATATATATATACATCTGTAGGAGGCTTATAATGAAACAAATATCCTGTAACTTTTTTAAAAAAGTAACCACGATTATAAGAGTTTGTGAACAACGTAAATATTTCAAACGGGTTGTGTCAAGAAGCGTATCTAATAGCCTAGTTCACTGTCCATTGGCGCCAGTTGGCATAGCTAAAACAAAAACTGGCACGCTATATCGGAGGACCAAGTCTGGTCAATCGCCATTTAAGAAGGTAAGGAAGTCAGAATTATAATAGTTCTGGTAACACTAGATGTATAAAATGCCACAGCACCCACAATATTAATTTTCTCTAAGGGAAATATCACAATAGGTGGGAAGTTTCTAAGATACACAAATAAGGATATTTTGTAAAAAGTTTATTCGCCATATTGGTATTGCGAGAATTAGATGGAAAAGTGTACAACTAAGGCAATAGTTTTCATACTTACGTTATTTGTAAATTATATAAGCATTTGAATTTCCACATTTTCTCTGTAAAAATATCATCCAGAATCCCTCAAGGAAATTGGTACATGTTCAAATTATTTGCCTCCCGAAACTGTAGAATCAAGCAAAAAGTACATCCATGATAATAAATGATTACTGAATTATAAGGGATTTTCTTAAACATTAATAGTTGTTCTTTCCACAACCCAAGGGTGAAACTCAAAATATTTGAATGGCCTCAACGTGAAAAAGATTTGAAAAAATACTCTAACTTGAGCTACTTAAGAAATGGAGGTCTTTGAAAAAAAATGTAATTACGGGTCATTTGGGTATTGTTCTTGGGACTTTTTGAGGTTGTTTCGGGAGTATTTTGGAACTATTTCGGGTCTTTTTTGGGGTCACTTTCTGATAAGTGAAAAGCTCTATAAACGTAGATCTCCGTACCTCTGGAATGATGTCTTTGTACGGCACCAGTGCTTCAATTAATTTTTATGGGTTTGCTAGAAGTATATGTATATTCCAGAAAATTTTATTAAAATTACTTTCTAGATCAGAGACGGTTCCCTGAATGAGGGAGTCATATCTCAATGCTTCTTAGCAATCAGATACTTGGATGCGTATTTAATCTTGGCTTTTAGCTTTCAAACTGGCAAAAAATGCCCTATTGGAATAATTCGTTGTACGCTATATTTGTTATATGTATATGTATTAGGGTGGGTCGATTTGTATGGACGAAAGTTAACCGATATCGCGCTATTGATTTTTCAATAGATTTTGGGCTCAGGAAAAAAAAGTTCCACTACACATAACCAAAAAAATTATTTTCGATCATGCGAAATTTTATTTTTTTGACTTTTTTCGACTTTGATTTTTAAAGTTTTTTTCATGACATAGTAAAAAAATTGTAATTTAATTTTAAAATTTTCATGTATACCCTGTCCGACCCAAAAATGTCCGCTAAAAACGTTGGCGATAACAGTTTTTTGAAAAAAAAAATATTTTATGGATTTTGGGGAGTGTTTTGGTCAAAAAATTTACCCTATCGCCATTTTTTTAAGGGGTTTTTCAGCATACATGCAAAAATGTTTTCGATGAAAACGAATTTGTCTCATATTTCCTGTTCCACTTAAAATTATGCACTAAAAACATTGGCGATAACAGTTTTTTGGTTTTTGGAAAAGTCGATTTTTCGACCAAAACAAGTCCCAAAACCCGAAAATATGAATAAAACAATAAAAATTTGATTTCATTAGCCAGTGTCAGGAATATTGTGTCCGAGAACTATATATATTCAAGCCAACAGGCTTTGTGTCCACAGGCGAAATTTAATAGAGGCACAATAAAATCAGCATCAAACGTCATTAGCTATTTAAAGATAAGTTCACAAATTGTTTGGTTTTGTGGTTTTTGTTGTTTTATTGCCGTTTGGCTTTATATGATACCGATCGTCGACGCTGGGCTAAATGATATCCGAGAAAGAGTAATCATTCACCCAACTGCAGCACACTCTTATACAAACTTAAAAGAGTCAATCTCTTTTTGATTAGAAACATTCTGTTGGTATTTTGCCTTTGAGCTGATATTAGTTGTAATCTATTGTAAGCAACCTACGTTGAGTAGGTTATGAAAATACATGGGAGGCAACAGCAAAAAACAAGCTACCAAGTTGATATAAGCGGTTTGAGTTAAAAGAGCTTAAATAACCGCGTCAATTAATAGTGTTGATCAGCTTTACAGAGTTAACAATTGACACCATTATGAAAGATATAGTAGAAAATGCCACAAAAAAAAAAACAGTAAATATCAATGAGCAACAGAATGTTAAAAATTCTTTTTTTTTTTGAGTTATCTTGGCCGGACGCAATTCTCGGTCAAGTATTTAGTACTACAAGAAATAGAAAAAAAGGATATTGATATTTAATTAACAGTTCACTTCATGTGATAAATATAAATGAATGTGTGTCTGTGTGTCCTTTATAGGCGCCCAAAGTACTCAACCGATTTGTATGAAATTTTCACGATATATTCTCGGGATCACAGGTTAAAACATAGACAATATATAGTTTTGGAAAAGTAGGCGGAGCCACGCCCGAGGCTATATAAAGTTTCAATTCGTCATAACTCCGAATTTTTTTGCTCTAAATTAATGAAATTTGGATATATGTGTCACTTAGTCAATATCTACATAATTTTTCCAAAGTGGGCGGTGCCATGCCTACATATTTTGTGTTTTGATTTGCTCTTGAACTTTCAGGAGTTCGCTGGGCACGACACAGTCTGTATATAGCTTTTGGAAAAGCCCCCAGGTTATATAAAGCTGCAGTTCGGTATAGTTAGGAGTTTATTTGGTTCAAGTTAATGACATTTTATATATAGATGTGTTCAATGTGTCAAAACGTCAAAACAACGTCTACCGGGTTGGCTAGTATATTATAAAATGGCAAAAACAAACAACGAATTTCAGCATTATTTTGTAAAACTGAGAGACGGATGTACACGTTTTTATACCTATTAAGTATTAAGTAGACATTAAGTATATAATTTCAGATTATCTTAACGCAAATTTGTTGGCTGGAACACGCTGGCTGAGATACGTCCTTTCGCTGCTAAATCAGGAAAAAACTGAAAAGAAAAAAGAGTTTGCCGGTCGAACTGGCAATGTTAACATAACTAAATGGCAAAAATACGAAGGCGACCGGTTAAGTTTAGGGTATTGAGCTCTTGGCCTAAACATGCCGGCCTCCTTGCGAACCGCAAGATCGAAATTAACGTATTTCAGCCGGGGGTTTCCAGTATCTGCTTAAGACTAAAGCTAAAGCTATCTCCAGCTCCGGTCCCTGTGGAGATTCCGAAAACCAACAGGGAGAAACTAAAAATATTAAGGACTAACGTGATATATTTCAATGGCGCATATGTTTTATTATTCAAGAAAGGCCATAAGAAATAATTCAAGAGAAGGTATATCTTAATGTCCAGAATTGCGCTACGCTTTGTGTAGTTCTTTAGCAGGCGCCCGACACCATCCATCCAAATATGGTATTCTTGGCCAGTAGGGGACCCAATGTTCCTGTTGAAATGACACCCAGCATGATTTTTGGGACAACTTCTGCCCTCAACACCAAGTGAACTGGACGATGGTCGGGTCCATTTCTTCAAATGCTGTACGTCTCCTGTAGCTCGGAACGCTTCCCAAGTATTTTGAGAAAACACCCAATTTGTCCATTCATAAAGGTTACCCCAAGTGTTAATTTCCTCGTCGATGATTGTGACGACCGCGCAGGGGTCAAATAGAGCGCACGGGATGTAGGCGATCTGCTGCTACGCTTGGTATCATAGCTGTGGGCGCTACTGAATTGAGGCACTCAACAGGCTGGGGCATGGTGACTATTCCCGATCGAAAATTGGATCGGTAGGGGAGGTGGAATGCTTGAGATTCTACTCTCCCATTGTTACGCTAGAGACGTGATCGCTGCTGGGTTCACACTTTCATCTTTGGATTTCGCGGTCGGAAAGTTTGCATTTCCATTCTAGCAGACTTGTCTGGGCGGAAAGCAGGTGTTTCCACTCCGCACTCAAACACTTGACCTTCCTCTTGGTCGCGGCGGAGATGCATTGATTCCGGTTCAACCTTAGAAGCATAAATCATCACTGTCAAAGGCATCATTTTTCACTGGTCGCATTGGTCGTCGTTGGCGTCGTGGTGTTTCTCGAATATGGTCAATGTGAATCATGGTATGATCGTGCTCACTGCATCGCCGACATAGTCCCTCGTGAGTGCATTGTGCTGCGATGTTTGCTTCCAACAGGCAATTTATACAATATTTATGGGTATGTGTATTAGGCCGGGTCGATTTGTGAGGAGGCAAAAAAATCGCCCATTGCTCTGTGAAAATCATATGCTAGGGATCAAAATAAGAAACTTTGCCGAAGGAACCATACCTCTAAAACGAATTCTGATATCCCCCAATTTGGGTCGAACTTTCGGGTAGGGCAAATTTTGAAAAATCCCACTTTGACCCATTTAGAGTGCTCCAATCGAGTCAAAAGTATGACCGACCCCCACTAACTTTGGAGACCCGACCCACCGATGCCAGTGGCACACCCCCTGGAACCCCCCTGGGGGTTCACCATACAAACATTTCAAAAAATCGCCGGTTTTGCACTTTACATGAAAAAATCAGCGAAATGCCTATGTTTTTTCTTTTTGGAGTTTATTTTTCTCTTTAGAAATTTATTTAGTCAGAACATATGTAAATGAAAAAATGAATTTAACTTAGTAATAGAGAAGAAATAAAAAAAATTATTAGAAATTAGCGTTTTTACAACCCTTTTAAAACCAAGGCATCACTGTGATGCATTTGCATGTCGTAAACATAGTTATGTGGGTTTTTTATTCAACCGTTTTAAAAAATGAAAGTATCACTGTGACACAATTGCAGATCGTAAAATTGCTTGTGTTGTTTTTTTTAAGCCACCACAAGACACAGCAGGTAGAATTGAAATTACTATTTCATTCTTATTACCTCGTCTCGTAGACCATATATAACGCAACAGTTTTTGTGAATGCACTAAGTCGTTGTGAAGGACTCAAAGTGTGAAGTGCTAATTTCAGATAAAAAAATATTTCAAAAAAAATAATAAGTGAAGTCACCATTCCAAATCAAAAAGTTTACAATGAATCCACCATCCTCTACACCGCAAGATGAAGCAACTACATAATCAGAGAAGACTAACAATGGATGCATTTATGATGAAAACTGAAGAGCAAGGAGCAACGTCTATGTCATCAATGCCAACATACCAAGATCCCGATGATTCATCATACGCACCGCCACCGGTTCAAGAAGATATGGATACAAGCACAAGTTCAAAATACACAGAGAGATACGATTGTTTTAACTTTGCCTTGGTATGTGATAGATTTGGTGTGGCTGACAGAGTAGCATCAGCATTGGGAACCGCTCTTTTGCAAGATTTTAAAATTAAAGATAAGCATGGGAAACCTCTCATCATGGATAAATCGAAAGTTCGCAGAGAAAAAGAGAAATGCAGACAAGAAGTACTTCGCAAACGGTTAGATGATACCAATTTGTTAGCGTTTTCATTCGATGGAAGAAAAGATGATACTTTAACGATAGATAATATTGATGAGAAGTATCATACTAGGATGGTAAAAGAACCTCATCTTGTTATTTTGAGAGAACCCAATTCTGAATTGATTGGTTACGTAAGACTGGAACATGAAACCGCTGAATACAAAACAATCAAATTAAATGGTTTTTTCAACGATAAAAATATATCACTGGATGCATTAATTGGAATATGCACTGACGGTGAGGTAACAAACACTGGCCCACACGGGGGAATTATACGACGATTCGAATTGCTGTTAAAAAGACCATTGCATTGGTTCGTTTGCCTTCTACACTTCAACGAACTTCCGTTTCGGCATTTGTTTGAAGCTTTGGATAAATCAACCAGCACTGGACCAAGATCGGCAACCGGAAAACTGAGCAGTCTAATCGAAACTTGTGAAACTCTTCCGGTAAGTTATTGCTATCACTCATTTATTATAATTGTCAGCCATTTTGAATTATTTTATTATTATATATTTTCAGGTGGTGGACGGCTTCCAGAAAATTGAGTTGCAAAATATGCCCCCTGCTCCAGAAAAAATTGAATTTTCCACCGATTCGAAGTACTTATACGACATGACCCATACAATTTCTAGCGGCGTGGTTCCGGTGGATCTGGCTAACATCAAACCAGGGAAAATTGTGCATTCTCGGTGGCTCACCAAGGCCGCTAGATTATTGCGATTATATGTGACAACGGAAAATCCAGATGCAAATTTAAGAATTCTGGTTGAATTTATAATTAAATGTTATGTGCCAATGTACTTCAATATCAAGTATTACAGCTCTGTCGTGTACTGCAGTGCATTATTTTTCAAATTCATTGGTTGGTCACGATTTCTACAACCTCGTTTACTCAAAATTGTCAATCAAGTAATTAAAGATAATTCATATTATGCGCATTCGGAAAATATCTTGTTATCAATGTTGTTTGATGATAGGAAAGAAAAGCGCGACTGTGCCATCAAGAAATCGAACCGATGTTGGTTTATAAAAAACCAGATATAAACTTTAATTGCACAAGTTATACGGCAATGATCAATTTGAATGATATAAATATCGTATTTGAACCACCATTCACGCGAAGCATTCCGTACGATCCATTGAAATAATATTTCAATCAAGATGATCCACCGTTTAATGATCCAAAAATTCCATCACACATACAAGGAACGGAACGGCATGTTCAATTGCTAGCTAGCGTTTCCAAACGGGTTATACCGGAAAATGTAGAGGCTGTTAGGGCGACGACATTAGAGAGCCGTGCGAAATTGCCCAGACTTGAAAGTAAAAAAGACTTCAAACAATAATTTTTTTTAGTTTCTTTTCTATAACTCACTTAAATTAATTTTTTCATTTACATATGTTCTGACTAAATAAATTTCTTAAGAGAAAAAATAGATATTATTATAAATAAATAATAAATATTATTATAAATAAATAAATAAAAATAAAGAAAAAACATAGGCATTTCGCGGATTTTTTTACGTAAAGTGCAAAACCGGCGATTTTTTGAAATGTTTGTATGGTGAACCCCCACGGGGGTTCCAGGGGGTGTGCCACTGGCATCGGTGGGTCGGGTCTCCAAAGTTAGTGGGGGTCGGTCATACTTTTGACTCGATTGGAGCACTCTAAATGGGTCAAAGTGGGATTTTTCAAAATTTGCCCTATCCAAAAGTTCGACCCAAATTGGGGGACATCAGAATTCGTTTTACAGGTATGGTTCCTTCGGCAAAGTTTCTTGTTTTGATCCCTAGAATACGATTTCCATAGAGCAATGAGCGATTTTTAAATCGACCCGCCCAAATGTGTATCCCTCAAACGTGCTGCCGGCTCTTTAGCCCGAAACACAGGACACACTCTGAGCGGGTGTC
This sequence comes from Merzomyia westermanni, assembly GCA_949987695.1. Taxonomy (NCBI): domain Eukaryota; kingdom Metazoa; phylum Arthropoda; class Insecta; order Diptera; family Tephritidae; genus Merzomyia; species Merzomyia westermanni. Next base: position 118,804,302 of record OX465292.1, on the reverse strand, counting down.
GTCCACAGCATACCCGACATATCAACGGATAGTTGTTTGCCTCAGCCCTTTTACGGATTGTAGTAAAACGCGTCATTTCTGGAAATAATAATTTTTTCCAGTTGCAAAACTACTAATACGACTGAAAAACATAACTTTGGTGGCGTGCAATAGAAAAATGTAAGTGTAGAGATGACCTCATTGTTGGTGGTTGGCGGAAGCAGGGTTAAAGGGACTTCATGGCAAGAAAAAACAAACAAAACGCTGTTAAGCTTTCACTGTACATACTCATTTGACTTGCAATGAATAATAACGAAGAAATTATGTGAGAAATCATTACGCCTACGTTTAGTCAATTGGTTTGATCATCTCCTTGGGACATAACGTGATTGACCACTTGGGTCTGGTCAGGGTCTGGTCATCTCCAAGCTAATGTGAAACTGATCAAAATCGCTTGATTTCGATAACCGTTGCTCACACATAAGTGTAATTTTGCTATTTTAATGGCCGGTATGAAAATAAGAAATGTGTCGTGAAAAAAAAATTCGTTGGAATGAATATTTAACTTTAACTGCGTTTATTTGGGTTATCTATGCAAAGTGAAGATATAGTAAAGTTAGTTTAAAATTAATCATAGGGTACATTTCCTCCAAATAATATTTTAAAATTATTCATGAAACGAGCTTAAGGCCAAGAAAAATAATTTTTCACATTTTAATTTTTATGAAGATTATTATTGTCTTTGTTTTTTTTAATAATAATTTTTCAATTAATTATTAATAGTTGTTTTAATTGAATAGAGTCGGAACAATTTTTAGACACAACCGCCATAGCTTTTCTTATAGATCCATTTCGGAAACTGCTAGGCTTCTTCATCACAGAAATGTTGGCACGCATTGCTAACCATTAAACTAACAATACGCTGGTTTTGATGTCATCGACACTCCTCGTTCTATTCTTCTTTTACCATAGACATGAACCACTTCCGCCATCTGACAGTAAGTAATGTCATCATAATGGATTTTTTGGCAGATCTGTTTTATCATCATCAGCAGAACTGTCTTACCGCATGCTCTCGGTTTGTTATTGCTTTTTTGTACCAACAATTTTTGTTGATTTTGATTCTCAAGTATTCATGAAACGAGCTCAAGGCTGAGAATAATGTTTTTCCACATTTTAATTTTTATGAAAATTATGAATGTTTTTATTTTTTTTAATAACTATTTTTTAACTAATTATTAAAAGTTGTTTTAGGATTTATATTGGAACAAATTTTCGTCATCCCTTGTCAATTTTGGTTTTGTAACAAACCGGTTTCGGCGAATCGCCATCTTCAGTGCTTGATTTCCTTCTGATCTGTGTCTATCTGTTGTCATGTATTTATAGTCTGGATGCTGTATCAGGTAGTGTTAGTATTCGTGTATATGAGTCGTGCCTTATGAACCTATCCGAACGGGTACCTGCAAATGAGGGTTGTTTTTCCGTGTTTTTCTGTTGTAGTCCCTGATGTGCTCCCGGAATCGTGTACTTATTTTTCGTCCTGTTTGCCCTATATATCTGTGCTGGCATTCGCAGGTAACCTTGTATATTCCTTGTTTCCTGAATGGTTCTTCCGAGTTAGTGTTGGTTCTTAGTTTTTGTCCTAAGTTGTTCGATGTTCTGAACGCTGTGTTGATATCGTGTTTCTTGAAGAAGTTTGCCAATTTGTGTGTCGTTTGTTCAGTGTATATCATTGTAGTCCAGATCTTGGATTGTTCTTCTGCGTTGTGTCTTTTTTGTGATCCATGGTTCCTTCGGAGTTTGTCTATTAGGCATTTTTTGTATCCGTTGCTCGTGGCTATGTTGTATATGGTGGTTAGTTCTTTCTTGTATGATTCCTGAGTGAGGGGTGTTCTTTGAAGTCTGTCCACTACTGCCTTAATGCCGCATTCTTGTGCTGTTGAGGATGGTTTGACGTAGAATGAATTATGGTGTCTATAGTTGTTGGTTTCCTGTAGATGTCGTATTTAAACTTGTTTGTAATTCTGTCAATTCTTATTGTTTGATCCAGGTAGTTCAGTTCTCCTTCTTTTTCGGTCTCTATAGTAAATTTTATGTTTTCATGTTGTCTGTTTAGGAATTCTAGTATTCGTTCTTCATTGTTATTGTTCAGTATGCCGATGACGTCGTCGACGTACCTTGCGTAAAATGTCACTCCTAGTTCGTTTTTTAGTTCTTGCATATATTTTGTTTCCAAGTTCTGTATGAATGCCTCCATGAGAATTGATGACGTTGGGTTTCCCATTCCTAGTCCGTTTGTTTGCCTATATATTTTATTGTGGAACTTGAAGTAGTTTTGCTGTAAAGTTGTTCTTAGTGTGTTTGTGATTTGTCCTGTTTATGAATTTTTGGAAGCGCTATTAGCGGGGGAGCTGATAGGTTCATTTGTGTCAGAGTATGTCCCGTCCTATCGTCTATTATTTTTGTGGCACTCTTAATGGCCCTTTTGATTTCCATCTGGTATTTATCGGTGGGATCCTCGCTGATTATGCGGCATTTCATTTCTTTAATTAAGTTTTTGGTTTTCGTTATGTATTCGTCCTTGTCCATGAGTATTGTTGTGTTTCCTTTGTCGGCCTTTGTTGTCACCACTTTGTTCCTTTTTAGTTTTTGTTAAAGCCCCTTCATTAACAGGACAAATCAGCGCCGGGCTATAAACTTTCAAAACATATAAAGACGATACTGAATGACACGCTTTAACTCGACCATGAACATGCAATAAAGAATACAAACGAACTAATAGAAAGACTTGAAACCGTCAAACTCACAGAGAACAGCACAATCGTCTCATTTGACATAAAAGACTTATATCCCTCCATACCGCTCCCTGAGACATTAGACATAGTAAACAAAGCACTACGAGACAAAACCAAAGATATGATCAGAACAGCACAAATCACAAACACACTAAGAACAACTTTACAGCAAAACTACTTCAAGTTCCACAATAAAATATATAGGCAAACAAACGGACTAGGAATGGGAAACCCAACGTCATCAATTCTCATGGAGGCATTCATACAGAACTTGGAAACAAAATATATGCAAGAACTAAAAAACGAACTAGGAGTGACATTTTACGCAAGGTACGTCGAATTGACGTTCCTAAACAGACAACATGAAAACATAAAATTTACTATGGAGACCGAGAAATAAGGAGAACTGAACTACCTGGACCTAACAATAAGAATTGACAGAATTACAACCCTTATGTAACTAAAGCCCTCTTCACTACATTTGTCAGACCGATACTTGAATATGGTTCTATAGTTTGGAACCCGAGTTACCAGGTTCATGTAGATCGCCTTGAATCAGTTCAGAAACAATTTTTACTATTTGCCTTAAGAGATTTTCATTGGGATCCCTCGTATAAACTGCCACCCTATACGAATCGTTTAAAACTCATTAATCTACACACACTTTCTAGTCGGAGGGAAATGCTTGGAATTATTTTTATGATTAAATTGCTAAATGGTTCACTATCCAGCCCATTTCTTCCAAGTGAAGTGAACTTCAATGTACCGTCTCGTCCTTCAAGGCATTTTAAACCTCTAGTCTTAAAACAGTGCCGAACCAATTTTCAGTTCAATGAGCCTTTTCGCTGTTTGTGTCAAGATTATAACTCTCTTTCTGGTAGATTTGATATTTCAGACTCGCTCTTCAGCATAAAAAAATCAATTCTTTCTATCCTAAATTCATAGCTACTAATTGTTTTTTATTCTTTGACTTCTATTTTAACTTTTAACAATAATTTTATTCTGTTAACTAGTTATTTCTTAATGTATAATCTATCCAATATCTACTTTACTTAGCTGATGAGGTTTTCTCTGTAGCTGAGCAGTTTTAGATCTCGACGATTAACAAACCAAAGCCTTTCAACGACTCGGCACGAACGAATAACACTGGATCACAAATTCCAACTTTTTTTCTGCACCAGAGACGCCATAGTGAAATTCCTATGTAAAATCACCTCCTAATTCCGAAAATCAAGGTTATTTTTACTTGAATGGTACCGTTTTTGAGATATTTACGATTTACCGTTATTTCAAAAAACAAAAAAGATGGCTCCACTTAATCGTGTATATCTCAAGAACAAACTGAGCTCTTCCAAGACGGAAAAATATAAAAAAATTTGTACTTTGCGAGGAAGCATCTCGAAAACTTTTTGTTTTTTTTGCAGATATTTTTTCCCCCCTCTAAGCTCTGTTTTATTACAAAAAAATAAGCTATCAGTGAACAAAATCGATGAACTAATACAAAAGTTATAAGCATTCAAGTAAATATATCCATTTAATACTTAAGTACCCTACAAATAATAGCATATGTACATATGGTTCTGTCTTAACTCTATGATCTTATTTTATAATTGAAAAAGTTATGTGTCTTGTTTTGACGCTTATTTAGATTAGGATCGGTTTCTCTTATGAGAAACCAACAGTAGTCGCCCATCATAGCGACATCCCAGAATCCTTGATACCGACTTTCAATCACTTTCATTTGCTGGTGAAACCTTTCGCCATGCTCGTCACTTTCGTCGCCAAGATTTTGCGGGAAACAATTTAAGTGGGAGTGTAAGAAATGAATTTTTAAAGACATATTTACTCCTGAAAGAAAATAAAAAAGTAAATTAGATAAATACATAAGTGACACATTAGTATATAATTTTCTTAGGCTGGATTTATCTTTCAATTCAGAACAAATTTTTTGTTTATATTTTTCCCGTTCTTGTTTGTTCGGAACTGGACGATGAATTCAGATTTATGGCTATATATTCTCATGTAAATTTATGTAATATATAATTTATTATAATATGTTTTTTTATTTACCCATTTCCGCATAGTTTTTGATTAAGTCGTTCACTATCATCTCGTAGTTAGGACTTTTGTGCTTGCCTAAAAAAGAAGTAACGACCTTTTCAAAAGAATCACACGCTGCTGCCTCCACTGGTGACAATAGTTCTTTGAAATGGTTATTGGTCATCATTTTCCTTATTTGCGGTCCCACAAAAATCCCTTCCTTTATTTTTGCTTCTGAAATCTCTGGGAAGATTGTCTTCAAGCTTCGCCTTCTTTGTCCAAAGCCTTCACAAAGTTTTTGATAAGGCCGAGCTTGATGTGGAGCGGAGGTAGAATTATTTTTTCCTTCTTTATAAGTGGAGAGTATTTTATGTTATCTACCCCAACTTGAAACTCGATTCGTTCTGGCCAATCCTTTATGATGTAGTGGTCTTGACGAGCTCGGCTATCCCATTTGCATAGAAAGCAACAGTATTTTGTGTATCCACTTTGTATACCACATAGCATTCCAACGACTTTAAGATCGGCACATATTTTCCAATCATGTTCTTCGTATTTGATTAACTTGAGCAATTTTTGCATTATCTCATATGTTTCCTTCGTATTTACTGCATGCGCGATCGGGATAGATGGCTTTTGGTTGCCAATATGCGATAATACGGCCTTTAAACTTAATTTATTGCCGTCTATGAACAATCGCCACTCTTTTGAATCATATGGTTCACCAAATTGTTTGAATAGACCAGCAATGTCTTTGCAGTAACAAACACTGTCCTCCTTCGTATAGTACTTGGAAAATTCTTCGTGACGAGTTCTATAATATGTTACCTTAACATCGGATGAAACAAATTTAAATTGTTGCATTCGAGAGGCGTGTAGTTCGGCCTTTTCCTTTGACAATTCCAAATCCCTTATCCAATCATTGAGTTGTGCTTGTGACAAAGAATTTCTTTCGTTTTCCGTTTGAAATTCAGTACAACATGATGCCGCGTAATCAGATACTACTGTTGACAATGAAACTGGAGCCGGAACTAAAGTTAAATTTGATTCTGGCAATGTCGCTTCTGTTGAAATTAGTTCTGGTAATGACACTGTAGATACGCTCGCATAGGTTACTTTTCTGGACTTTCCAACCCCAAGTACTTTTGTAGTACAAATATAGCAGTCCGTTGAATGGCAAGTTGGTTCCCTCCACTTCATTGGTGTAATAAATTTCACACGTCGCCTAAATAGATAGTTTCAGGAATTAGTCAGCTATGCATTAAAAGGGAACAAATTCCTAATTTTTACAAGGTACCTTTTTGTTCCGGTTTCCGAAGAAATCAATTCGACTCGGCATGTGGTGCACGCAGTGTTCGGTGTCCATGGTTTTTAGGCTCAATTCCAAAACACTTATAGTATGTAACTTTCAAAGGATTTGAAAACACACGTCTCATACTTTTAACAATAAATTAACCGCAGATGAAACAGAACATATCTGGATCATTTGTACACTCAAACTCTCGCGCCCTTTTATTCATTTTTTATTTTAAGTAAATGACGGGTTATAAACTGCAATTATAAACTGAACAGTATCCGGCGAGCCTTGCAGATATTATGAAGGAACAAGGCGCATGTACTCTTATTTATACTTAGATCCAGTAAAAATTCAAGCCTACCTAAACAAAAAGGTTCCCTAGTTCTACAAAGAAAACACTACCTGCCTCAAAAATATGCTCTTGTTTAAAATGTACCTAGGTTTGAGAAAACGACACTAACAGCTTTTTGTATCTAATAACTTTTCGAAAATCTACCTGCTAACTAACTGATATACGAATACTAACACATATGTACCAGTAGGGTACTTAAGCATTAAATGGATATATTTACTTGAATGCTTATAACTTTTGTATTAGTTCATCGATTTTGTTCACTGATAGCTTATTTTTTTTGTAATAAAACAGAGCTTAGAGGGGGGAAAAAATATCTGCAAAAAAACAAAAAATTTTCGAGATGCTTCCTCGCAAAGTACAAATTTTTTTATATTTTTACAAAAAAAATTTAAAAAATCCGTAATGATTGTTCAATATGTTTGAATCTGCAGGACCTAGCAAAAAGTGTTGTATGTACTGATTATAGTAAATTTTATAAGCTTTCAAATTTTTTAAACCGTTTTGGAAGAGCTCAGTTTGTTCTTGAGATATACACGATTAAGTGGAGCCATCTTTTTTGTTTTTTGAAATAACGGTAAATCGTAAATATCTCAAAAACGGTACCATTCAAGTAAAAATAACCTTGGTTTTCGGAATTAGGAGGTGATTTTACATAGGAATTTCACTATGGCGTCTCTGGTGCATTTTGGCTGTAAACCAGTGTAATCCGCGCGTTATGCGGATGCGCCCCTCGCGCCGGTCGGGCGGGATATGGTGGGTAATCCGTTGGGAATTATTATTATTATTATTATTATTATTATTATTATTACTAGCCGACGTTAAAAACAAATTGCTCATTGATAAAAAAAACTAAATTGCAAGCACCCTGTGTACGTGAATTTGTAAACTACGAACCAATTTTTTCGATAAACAAAAACAGCGTATACCAAGAGTTCCTAAACGAATTTAAAGATTTAACAACACCAACTTCGTTCAGCAACGCCACCCCTTTAAAAACAACAGTCCAGCACTAAATAATAACAAACGGGCAACCAGTATATTCACGAGCACGGCGACTGAACCAAGAAAAGTTAGCCATAGCAAAGCAAGAGTTCGAGTGCATGCTAAAACAGGGCATTTGTACAAGATCGAAAAGTGAATGGGCCAGCCTGTGGGCTTTATTTCCACAATAAATTAATATACTAAAACTTTATTCAACGTTTTCGGAAAATTACAAAATGTTATTCATCTCTACCTCATCAGAAAAACGGAAGTATCCATATATCCATTTATCCCCAGGGTTGCCACAGGATTCTATTTTTTAAGTGTTCTTCATATTTTTAGATTTGGTATCAGGTATGGTATACATTTCAAATTCTTGTGTGTGCATGCCACAGTACTCCGCCACCAGTGACTGAGCTGCGTGCGACGTCACTATGGAACAAACGAAAGCATATTTTTTGGAAAACGGACGATTCTTCCGCTCCTTGTCGTTTTCGAGTTTCTGTTGTGTTCGTTTTCGCAAGTCTGGGGATTGCTTTCAGATATTTTGTCTGACCCTTCATATGAGCGATATTGCCTTTCTTGTTGCTGCAGTTGATTCTGTGGTTGCAGCTGATATTGTTGTTGTTACAATCTCTCGTGGGGTTCACTAACGACAGGTAAATAGGTTGGTTTCAGGCGATCTATACTCACACGTACTGCTCGATTCTTCAGTTGTATCTTAAACGTTTTATCATTACGGTTTATGACTTGATACGGTCCGTCGTAGGGTGCCTTTAGTGGTGGCCGCACAGCATCATCGCGCAAAAATACATGTGTGAATGCCTTCAAATCTTTGTGCAGGAACATTTTTTGGGTTGCGTGATTCGATGTTGGAACTGGCTGAATATTATCCATCAGCTCTCGAAGCTGCTGAACAAATTCGGTGTTAAATTCGCTGTGGTTGATTTTTTCGAAGAAATCACAGGGCAGTCGCAGCGTCGTACCATATATCATTTCTGATGGAGTTGCTTTTATGTCTTCTTTATACACATTTCGTAGTGCGAGCATAATTAGTGGTAAGGCGTGTGACCATCGTTCGCTGTTCTGGCATTTGATAGCTATTTTCATGGTTCGATGAAACCGCTCGATTAAATCGTTGGCTTGCGGGTGCCGCGGGCTCGATCGTAAATGTTTAGCGCCGATCATCTTGGCTAATTCGTTGAAGAGATTTGCTTCGAATTGCTTTCCCTGGTCCGTGGTGATTGTAGCCGGGCTATCCAATTGCTAATTAGTGCGTTTGCGACTGTATCTGCGTTTATGTCCTCTATGGGAATGGTAACGGGCCATCGGCTAAAGCGGTCGATGAAGGTTAGGCAATATCGGAAGCTTTTCGAAACTGGTAGTGGGCCTACCAAGTCGATGTGGATCCAAGAAAAACATTGATCTGGCACTTTACAATTTTCAATGGCTGATTTGTTATGCTGAGCTACTTTCGATTTTTGGCAGGCGATACATGGTTTTACTATCCTTGCGATGTCTTTTTTCATGTTTGGCCAAATGAAACGTTCGCTGATTTGCTTTGCAGTAGCTTTCCTGCCTGGATGTGCCAGGTTATGTACGGAGTTGAATACTCTCTGCCGAAAATCTTTGGTGCCAAATGGGCGAACGTGTCTAGTAGAAACGTCGCCAGTAATCGCTTTGGTTGAGTTCGGCAACGCAATGAGTCTGAGTTAAAGGGTAGATTTGTTGCTTGCTTCTAGCTGTTTGATTTCTTCGTCGTTTTTCTGGCTGTCGGCTAAATCTTCGAAGTTGATTTCCTCAGGATTATCAATTGACTCAATTCGGGAGATGCCCGCAATATGTTGTTTATCGGTCGTATATTGACCGATGAAATCGAGTCCGTTAAAATTGTGCATTGCCGACCTTCTATCACGTGCTTAAAGTACTTAACGGATTGGTAGATAGCGAGAAGCTCTCTATCGTAAGCGCTGTACCGCTTCTGCGTATCAGTCATGCGCTTCGAATAAAAACCAAGTGGTTCGAGATGCCCGTGATTGATGTGGTGCATAGCGGCACAAACTGAAAAATTGCTGGAGTCAACCTGTAAAACTAACTTGGCATCTGGAACAGGATGTGCCAAAGTTACTGCGCTCGCCAATGCTCGTTTGCATTCACTAAATGCATTTTCGGCATCGTTAGTCCACGCTATGGGTGTCTTGTCATTTTTCGTATTACCTTTAATGAGACATTGTAATCTTCCTTGCATGGCTGCAGCGTTGGGAAGAAAGCGACGATAAAAATTGCATATAGCGATGAACCTACGTAGCTCGATTGCCTTGTTTGGACGTGGAAAATTAACGATCGCTTCCACCTTCTCTGCCTACGGGTGAATACCTCCCTTGCTGGCTCGATGTTCCAGAAACAACACTTCTGTTTGAGCGAAAAGACATTTTGCCACATTTAGTTTTAGACCGTGTTCGCGAAAACGTTGTAACACTGCGCGTACGTGTTGATAGTGCTCATCTTTATTTGTTGATGCAATGCATATGTCGTCTATGTAGCAAATCACATAATCCATGTCAAAAATAACATGATCCATAAAGCGCTGGAACGTTTGTGCCGCGTTGCACAAGCCGAATGTCATGACATTAAACTCGAAGAGTCCGAAAGGCGTAATGATCGCTGTCTTTTTTCGGTCCTCTTCGGCAATTGGGATGTTAAAGTATGCTCTTTCTAAATCGAGTGTTGAGAATACGCTCTTACCGTTTAAGGCTTGTAAAATCGTGTATATGTTTGATGGGATATCGGTCGGGTATTGCTTGGGCGTTTAAACACCGATAATCCCCGCACCGTCGATATAGTCCATGCTTTTTTGGAGCCATGTTTAGACGGCTGGCCCATTCACTTTTCAATCTTGTACAAATGCCCTGTTTTAGCATGTACTCGAACTCTTGCTTTGCTTTGGTTCAGTCGCCGTGCTCGTGAATATATTGGTTGCCCGTTTGTTATTATTTGGTGCTGGACTGTTGTTTTTAAAGGGGTGGCGTTGCTGAACGAAGTTGGTGTTGTTAAATCTTTAAATTCGTTTAGCAACTCTTGGTATACGCTGTTTTTGTTTATCGAAAAAATTGGTTCGTAGTTTACAAATTCACGTACACAGGGTGCTTGCAATTTAGTTTTTTTTTTATCAATGAGCAATTTGTTTTTAACGTCGGCTAGTAAATCGAACTTTTTTAGGAAGTCGGCCCCTAAAATTGGTTTGGAGACACCTGCTGCAATGAACTACCAGTCGAAATTTCGCCGTAGCCCTAAATCCAACGTAAGGATTTTAGTACCGTATGTTTTAATGGTAGAGCCATTGGCTGCGAAGAGGTGGTATGTTGATGGTGTAAGCTTCTTGCGAAAATATGAAACGGGCAAAACGGTCAAACCCGTATCTATCAAAAATTTAAGATGTGTTTTGCGGTCAACTATGAACAGACGGTTTGATTTACTCATATCGAACGCTTCGCCAACCGTCAGAGGTGAAGCGGCGTTCAGTTTTCCGACTGTTGGAAGTTACACGGCTTGACGCATTTTTTGCCGTTGCTCCGAATCGATGATGGTAATAGCAGTGGGGAAATTTGCTTACCTGGCTCTTTGACCGGCTGCGAGTACGCTGCTCGTTGCTGAACGCCCGCGGTGCTGTTTGTGATGCGATAATTTGATTTCGCTGATTTCCTTTCGCAGATCGTTAATGGTTTGCTTAAGTGATTGCATATCGTTTGCTGGTGTGTCTTTTGCGTGTTTTGGTAGCCGCTGTATTTCTGCGATCGTTCCCAAATTTCCCATCTTCATCATTTTGCCAGCTGGCTTGGCACGAATCCCCTTCAGCGATTGACACTACCGCTCGTACTCCCTCCGGCAAACGTCCCAGCCATAAGGTTTTGATAGCATCGTCGTTCATCGCACCATTCATAGTGCGCAGTAGCTGTGACGGTTTGTCTTCGCCCAACTCGCATTCTTGTACAAGACGCCGTAACTTACGATTTTCTGAGTCGGTAAAGTCATTTATCAAACGCTTCTTAATCGCCTCATATTTGTTTTCGAGCGGTGGTGTGCGGACGCTGTCGGCCACATTCGCAAGAGTAACACTATCTAGTGATCCTACTACGTAATCGTATTTGGTTTGATCACGTGTGACGTTGGCGTTACGAAATTGCGATTCCATTTGGGTGAAATATAGATCTGGATCGCGTTTACTGAATACAGGAGGCTTAAACCCTATTCGACATATTTCATTTGAAGGGTTCACCGAAGGTGACGACGTTGCCTGCTGGTGAACGTTGGCTTTATTTGCTGGTGGAGCGTTCACCGCAGGTGACGACATACTTTGGCAACTAGAAATTTAATGGCGAATTGCACGTGTTAGCGTGTTTGCTCGTAAGAAATTACCGAGTGGGCTTTTTGCGAGATGAACATCGCGTACGTTGAATCTCGTGATGAAGTAGGTGTTTCTCTTATCGAGGGGTCACCAGATGTGGGCTTTATTTCCACAATAAATTAATATACTAAAACTTTATTCAACGTTTTCGGCAAATTACAAAAAGTTATTCATCTCTACCTCATGAGAAAAACGGAACTATCCATACATATATGTAAAAAATGTATTAAGCTAGCTGCGTTTCTTTTATCGCCAGGGCTGCCACAGGATTCTATTTTTTAGGTGTTCTTCATATTTTTAGATTTGGTATCAGGTATAGCATACATTTTAAATTCTTGTGTGTGCATGCCACAAGCCCTTTAAACATGGTTCCAAAAAAGCATGGACTATATCGACCGTGCGGGGACTATCGGCGTTTAAACGCCCAAACAATACCCCACCGATATCCCATCAAACATATACACGATTTTACGCAAGCTTTAAACGGTAAGAGCATATTCTCAACACTCGATTTAGAAAGAGCATATTTTAACATCGCAATTGCCGAAGAGGACCGAAAAAAGACAGCGATCATTACGCCTTTCGGAATCTTCGAGTTTAATGTCATGACATTCGGCTTGTGCAACGCGGCACAAACGTTCCAGCGCTTTATGGATAATGTTTTTTTTCGACATGGATTATGTGATTTGCTACATAGACGACATATGCATTGCATCAACAAATAAAGATGAGCACTATCAACACGTACGCGCAGTGTTACAACGTTTTCGCGAACACGGTCTAAAACTAAATGTGGCAAAATGTCTTTTCGCTCAAACAGAAGTGTTGTTTCTGGAACATCGAGCCAGCAAGGGAGGTATTCACCCGTAGGCAGAGAAGGTGGAAGCGATCGTTAATTTTCCACGTCCAAACAAGGCAATCGAGCTACGTAGGTTCATCGCTATATGCAATTTTTATCGTCGCTTTCTTCCCAACGCTGCAGCCATGCAAGGAAGATTACAATGTCTCATTAAAGGTAATACGAAAAATGACAAGACACCCATAGCGTGGACTAACGATGCCGAAAATGCATTTAGTGAATGCAAACGAGCATTGGCGAGCGCAGTAACTTTGGCACATCCTGTTCCAGATGCCAAGTTAGTTTTACACGTTGACACCAGCAATTTTTCAGTTGGTGCCGCTATGCACCACATCAATCACGGGCATCTCGAACCACTTGGTTTTTATTCGAAGCGCATGACTGATACGCAGAAGCGGTACAGCGCTTACGATAGAGAGCTTCTCGCTATCTACCAATCCGTTAAGTACTTTAAGCACGTGATAGAAGGTCGGCAATGCACAATTTTAACGGACCATAAACCAATCACGTACGCGTTCGAAGAAAAACCAGAAAAAGCTTCGCCACGACAACTTCGTCACCTCGATTTCATCGGTCAATATACGACCGATATACAACACATCGCGGGCAAGAACAACGTAATAGCCGATTTGCTCTCCCGAATTGAGTCAATTGATAATCCTGAGCAAATCAACTTCGAAGATTTAGCCGACAGCCAGAGAAACGACGAAGGAATCAATCAGGTAGAAGCAAGCAACAAATCTACCCTTTAACTCAGACTCATTGCGTTGCCGAACTCAACCAAAGCGATTACTTGCGACGTTTCTACTAGACACGTTCGCCCATTTGGCACCAAAGATTTTCGGCAGAGAGTATTCAACTCCGTACATAGCCTGGCACATCCAGGCAGAAAAGCTACTGTAAAGCAAATCAGCGAACGTTTCATTTGGCCAAACATGAAAAAAGACATCGCAAGGATAGTAAAACCATGTATCGCCTGCCAAAAATCGAAAGTAGCTCAGCATAATAAATCAGCCATTGAAAATTTTAAAGTGCCAGATCAACGTTTTTCTTGGATCCACAACGACTTAGTAGGCCCACTACCAGTTTCGAAAAGCTTCCGATATTGCCTTACCTACATCGACCGCTTTAGCCGATGGCCCGTTGCCATTCCCATAGAGGACATAAACGCAGATACAGTCGCAAACGCACTAATTAGCAATTGCCCTACTAGACAGTTGAGCATTTCATATGTACTTATAAAAGCAATTTAATTAATGAAAAGAGCCCTTAATAATGTGTTCAAATTTGTTCAGCCCGTGTGCAGAATATAAGGGCTTCCTCCTATCTGTGTGATTGTCCATCTCTTTTCTTCTAATTACGTTTCCTTATAAAAATATATATATCTATTTTGGTCTAACAAAGCATTATACGCTTATAAAGTACTTATTATTGAAAGTACGTATTATTGAAAGTCCTTACATATCACCTCACAAACTACTCACGACTACTACTCAATGTCCTTATATTTGGCATTACAAACTACTCACACGTAGTACTCAAAGCCCTTACATATCACCTCATAAACTACTCACGATTACTGCTCAATATCTTATATTGGGCTTTGTAAAGCCCTCATGTTTATTTAATGAAATAAACTCAAAATTACCAATTTGATTTTTGCAATGAAACAACTTTATTCAAAAAATTATAATTATTTTATAATAAACTATTTATAGTGGAAAAAAAAAATATCTTAACTACTTTATTTATTTAGCCCTAACAAGTTTAAATTCTACAGATTCCATCAAATATTTTAATTCATTTTTATAAAAACTAATAATAACTAAAATTAAAATAATTAAAAGTAATGTTTAATAACTAGAATTAAATTAAATGAAAGGAATACTTAATAGCTTAAATTTAAATTAATTATAACTAAAATTAATTAAACCTAACACTTAATAACTAAAATTAGAATTAATTATAAGTAATATTTAATATTACTATTTACAAAAAAGTAAACTACCCTGTTCTACACCTTTCTCAGTTTAGAAAGTTACAATTTTACACTCAAGTTCATTTTGAGTTCAGGAAATTACAATTCAAGTTCAAAAAATTACAATTTATATTCAGAAAATTACAATTAATATTCAAAAATTACAATTCAAATTCAAAAATTAAAATTCAAATTCAAAAATTATAATTCAAATTCATAAAGTTACAATTCAATTTCAAAAATTACAATTTATATTCAGAAAATTACAATTTATATTCAAAAATTACAATTCAAATTCAAAAATTACAATTAATATTCAAAAATTACAATTCAAATTGAAAAATTATAATTTATATTCAAAAATTACAATTCAAATTCATAAATAGCAAAATAGATTAGCACACGGCCTTCAATCGTAACTTTCTGAATATTAATTTAACTTTCCGAACTTAAACTGAAAAAGGTGTAGTATTTTAATTAAAGCTAATATATACAATTATCCTAACTCTTAAATATTTTTATTTTTACTAAGGTATTTTTTTTTGGTAATTTCTATTATGACTACAACTAACATATTTTCTTAAATCTAGCCTTACTAATTCCTTTGGTTTTTCGGGGAAAATATCTGGAAATACAAGACACATTTAGGAGCTGTGTAAATTTTTTTTATAAATACTAACCATACAGAAGGTCAATAATTTTCAAATCCACAAGTGAATATTTGCCAGCCCTTCCAACTAGATTGTAGTCAACCATTACACAATCTTGAAACAGTTGGCGCATGACTCCGTCAACTGTGCCTCTGGTGCCTTTTGCCCTGGCTAAAAGATTAATCTGTATTCAGAAAAAAAAATTTAATGAAATTACAATAACTATGATTTAAAATAACAAATGTTACCATCGCATCCGGGGTAGGATTTATTTTTTAGTTTCGATTCAACAGCCTCTACCTGCTCCACCGACAACATGGGAAGCATACCAGCGAGTATAATTGACTCCTCACTCTCCATGTCACCGGTGATGCGGCTAACCGACTGTTGAACCCGCGCCGTTAAAACTTTGCGCTCTCGAAGGAGCTTGCCTTGCGCCTGGACCTCGGCGCGTTCGGGTAACTGAAATGAACGACGAAGTTACTATACTGTTTGTTTGTGTGCATGTTAGTAATTACCTTTTCAGAAAGGGCACCTTGCATGGCTTTTACTGTGGCACCAACTTCCACTTGACGGGTCTCGACGCTATCCAGTTTGGCGTATAGCTCATCAAGGCGCTTGTGGATAGCGTCTAGTTCTGCGCTGCTTGCATTGGAGGATGATGCATCTATTGGCAGAGCTGGCTCATTTGGTGTGGGTCGATCGTCATACGGGCACTGAGTTGCGAATTTCCGCTTGCAAACTTTATTTACTGAACCTGGTAAAAAGTAATCATTTAATATATTTACATATTTAAGAATATAATAATATATATGTACCATTATTTTCCCCATCACTGGCTTCCACCTGCGACCAAAGCTCTTCAAATAATTCCACCTCTGGGTTATTCATTATTAACTAGGAAAATCATTAAAAATTTGGTGTAGTAAGGGTACAAGTAAAAATTTTTCATTTAGTGCAATACAAAAGTACTTATAACTAATGTCGTCCCTATTTACAGTTACTTCGTTATCAGCTAATAAACTACATGTTATAATTCCCAGGCCGGACGAGGACTCCAAGGGCTCCTCAAAATAGTTCTCTGGGTCAGAAAATAGAGAAGCTTTGAAGTGGTTTGGGGATTCTAGGCTTTGGTTTATAATTTTTATTGGGCCAAATATTTTGCTGAAGCAAAAACTGTCCTTTTCCTTTTTAAAATCTAAATTAAACTCACCCATTTTGGAAATTTTGTTGGAATCTCCAACCATACCAAGGCGTTCTAGGGTTCGCAAATAAATTTGGTGCAAAATTTTACTTGGGCTTTGTATAAGTTTTTTTATATGCTGCATATGATTTTCAAATTTATAGGCGGGAAACCCATCTAAAGGTCCGAACTGTTTCACACAATCGGGTAAGTGTAGCAAACCGTGAAGATTAAAGCTTATTAAGAAGTCGCCATATAAGTCACCGAATAAATTAACAAATTCTTTTAAAATTTCATTTGCCAAATTTAATTCAACATTACAAGACTTCTCACAAGAGAGAAGTCGAATTCCAGAATGGAGTAATAAAAAGTGATAGTATAACTCACTTGGAATGCAGTCTTTTAAAATATATATCCCAGTATACAATAAGAATTGTCTGAATTCCGTGGACTTCCATTTAGCTATATCGTCAAGATTTCGAGAGATTCGACAATACTCCGATGGAACACATTTCGAAAGGCAATTCATCTTTTCATTCATCCTAGTTACATTACCTTTTTTTACAAGCAGCTGGAGTAATTTTTTCATTATGCCAAGGTCTACCAAATGCATGGGTTCCAAAGGAAATTGTGAAACCATGCCAATGTTTGCAGATTCCAGCAAACTTTCCTTATTCTTGTATTCCAAGCTATGGTGGTCAACATGTAATCTATTTTTAAAGGACTCATCTGTCCGTAGTGGACCTACTGTTTTCGAAAAGCAAACTCTTCTTTGCATATACTCATTTCTAACTATGCACTTTGGACAGCTATTTTTCCCAGTATGTGATTTGACTCCTGTGACAAAGGCGCGAGCTGGAGAGTCACTTGTGAAGAGTCTAACTTCAAACTTCTTAACTACTTCATTCGAACCTAATTTTAGCCCATTTTGTCTTAAATATTTTATTTCATTGCAAAATTGCCTTAAAAACTCATCCACATTATTAGGTTTACTCATTCCTGAAAAACAAGCAATTATAAAGGGATCCTCTTTGGGAAATCCTACAACGTACCCTAAAATGGGCCAATAAGGTTCGACTTGAGCTCTTGAATACTTTCAGCCCATCAATACCAATATCAATATATACCGTTCCAACATCCATTAAAAACGAGAACTCTTTTGAAGAAAAATGAAACTGAATTCCGAAATAAACTAATTCTCCCCCAGAGATCATTTCAACATCCACTTTCTCCCGGCTTGTACTTAATAGGGGTTTGCTAGAAAGGGGAAGTCCCTTGACACCCAACTTAGTTACTGTCTGCAGTGTGTCAGACAATGTCTCATGGGAAACTTTGTTTCGGAAGAACCAAGCCTTCATCACACTACATGAATTAAGCACTGAGTCCATATTTTCCTCACTTTCATATGTTACATCGATGTCTAGTAAAAAACTCTCATCACTACTAACATCGCCTTCCATTAAATTATCTGAGCTTAATAAATTCACAAGATTAGATCTACTAGTGCTAGGAATATCATCTACATCTACTGCTACTGATATTGCTATTGCTACTGCTACTAATTGCCATTTGATGAGCAAGTTGATTTAGTTTTCTATATTTTTCAACTGATGCTTCATAATCTCTTTTCTCCTTGCTCATCAAATTGGAAAGTGTTCTCTTGTTCATACTAATAATTACAAGTTTATAAAAACTACTTATTAAAACTCTTAATTAAATGTTAGTAAGCTAAATGCCTTGTTTAATAACTAGAACACTTAAATCTGCTGATGTGAATATTTGGCTGCTTATTGCTGCTGAAGTCACAAAATGGTGATGGTTTGATTGCTGATGATGATGTCTATTGTACTAATTGCCATTAAAAGAGGAAAATAAAAGGTATATTAAATAATGTATATGTAAGACATACTCCTACCCCTCTAACCTTATCCTAAACTAAGGCTGATACCGCAGCTCAACACCCCCCACTAAAACGTTTATGGCGGATAATGTATGGTCCACCGTCATAGCCTTGTCGATTACGACCAAATAACCGAAAAACCAATTGTTTTTTTTTTATAAATATCACCTAATGTCAAATCGGATTCCTAACGAAGAGCGAAAATTTCCTTTCGACAAATTTTATTACGCCCTCTAATCAATAATATGTACAAAGGTGAATGTGCAACTTGATGGTTGCTCTACGGATATGATCCCTCCCGTCACTCATTTTGGTATTTGTTTTCTTTAGAAAACAACTGCTCAAACACGTCCAAAAATGTCAGATGAGGTATCAAGAGACTCGTTTTCTTTTTCGTTTTCTTTTTTTGTTTTAGTAAGAAGTTACAGAGCAGCACACATTCCGCATAGGCGAAGTTAGGGCGCGCTTTAAAACAGTAACCCTTAGCGGGTCCAAACCCGTCTAGGCGATTCCCAGTATTTCTGCGCAGAACACACTTTTGCACTTTTTCGAACACTCTATTACTGTGTCTACAACAACCAGAAGAAAATTTCAGAAAATTTTCATATTTAATTGAAAATATCTCTTCACAGACACAAAAAAAATCGAAAATACGATAAATCTCATTATTGATATTGACGTCTTTGAGCAGTTGTCTCCTAAAGGAAACAATTACCCCCATTTTGTTCCTTACTTAAGCCTAGTCCTGTAAGCACGCGGGAAAAATATTAAAGAATCTTCATGTAGTTTTACAATGCGTGAAATTAAACGATTTCAATCACAGTCATCGGCAATATTTCACGCAAAAATTGTTGCCAAGAAGATATCACGATGAAAAAACATATTTAAGCCTTAAAACTAAATAGCAGTACTAGGCCTTACGGAAGGAGGGCTGATATGACCTATAAGTTTGCACAGGTCATACCAAATCGCTCTCGCAAGAGTCGGGAATATACCACAATTGAGTACCGGAGCTTCATATCCGTCAAAATAATATCGGTAATTCTATACGACAGCACGTAACTGCTAATATACGTCCAAAAATCTCGGGAGAAGTATCAAACGACGCGTTTTGATCTCTGTATCAATAATCCGAAAGCGGAAATTAGATAATTTCTTTCAGTGAAGAGTTATTAGCAAAAAACCCAAAAATGGCCTAGGTCAAATATCTCTGAACAGACATAAAATATCTAACTTCCGCTTTCGGATTATTGATACAGAGATCAAAACCCGTCGTTTGATACATTTCCCGAGAATATCAATTCCGAGAACACTCCTCCAAACATTCCGCACAAACGCACTTGAAACCATTATTAAAAATGGGTATTGCATCCTGCCGACGATGCAGCACTCATAAGCACAAAATTTACATTTTTACTTAATTAACTATTGGCCGGTGCCATAAACTAGTATTTAAAAAACCTACACTCACTCTATACTCTTTACTGCCCGAATTTATTTTATTCCGTGCCAAAATTGAGCGAATAAAATAAAACTTGAAAGTTTTCGTCCCGATTGTACCAATTTATATTTTTTATTTGCGAACAAAAATTGGGATGGTACATATGAGCAATAGATATTATCGATGTTTTTGCAAAGCCTACTTATCCTACTTACATCAAGCCGCAAAAAGAATAAATATATTTCACTCCTTTTGTCTTATGTAATTTCTTATATACATAAATGAGTAGACGACCGTCTTTAAATTGTCTCTTTTGTCCTTACTAAACTACAAAAACAATTAAGTTTTTTAAAACGTGGATGTATTTGAAACTTTTGGAAAATGTATGAGTGTGTGAGATTTTTTTTTCCAAAGTACTCAACATTGTCTAGTAGGGTGGATAGCCCGGCTACAATCACAACGGACCAGGGAAAGCAAATCTCTTCAACGAATTAGCCAAGATGATCGGCGCTAAACATTTACGATCGAGCCCGCGGCACCCGTAAGCCAACGATTTAATCGAGCGGTTTCATCGTACCATGAAAACAGCTATCAAATGACAGAATAGCGAACGATGGTCAGACGCCTTACCACTAATTATGCTCGCACTACGAAATGAGTATAAAAAAGACATAAAAGCAACTCCATCAGAAATGGTATATGGTACGACGCTGCGACTGCCCTGTGATTTCTTCGAAAAAATCAACCACAGCGAATTTAACACCGAATTTGTTCAGCAGCTTCGAGAGCTGATGGATAGTATTCAGCCAGTTCCAACATCGAATCACGCAAACCAAAAAATGTTCCTGCACAAAGATTTGAAGGCATTCACACATGTATTTTTGCGCGATTATGCTGTGCGGCCACCACTAAAGGCACCCTACGACGGACCGTATGAAGTCATAAACCGTAATGATAAAACGTTTAAGATACAACTGAAGAATCGAGCAGTACGTGTGAGTATAGATCGCCTGAAACCAGCCTATTTACCTGTCGTTGATGAACCCCACGAGAGATTGCAACAACAACAATATCAGCTGCAACCACAGAATCAACTGCAGCAACAAGGCAATATCGCTCATCTGAAGGGTCAGACAAAATATCTGAAAGCAATCCCCAGAATTGCGAAAACGAACACAACAGAAACTCGAAAACGACAAGGAGTGGAAGAATCGTCCGTTTTCCAAAAAATATGCTTTCGTTTCTTCCATAGTGACGTCGTACGCAGCTCAGTCACTGGTGGCGGAGTACTGTGGCATGCACACACAAGAATTTGAAATGTATACCATACCTGATACCAAATCTAATAATATGAAGAACACTTAAAAAATAGAATCCTGTGGCAACCCTGGGGATAAAAGAAACGCAGCTTGCTTAATACATTTTTTACATACTCGTATATGTATGTATGGATACTTCCGTTTTTCTCATGAGGTAGAGATGAATAACTTTTTGTAATTTTCCGAAAACGTTGAATAAAGTTTTAGTATATTAATTTATTGTGGAAATAAAGTCCACAAGTTCCTCAAAATTTGATTCTTCAATTGTAAGGGGTTTAACCTTTGGAAGATCTTTGACTTCCTAGAGAGTGCTTAGCTGCTTGTTTAAGGCCACTTCATTGAAATATGAGACTCGACTGTGATTTTTTGACTGGCTGCGTCAGCACGACCAGTCAGTATCCAACCGAACACAATTTCCTGGGCCAGAAGAGTATTGAGAATATTCTTCTTAATACCCCTCAATATGATTTGCGGATCTAAGTATCATCCAAAAACAAGATTGTCTTGTTCATTGACGTAGAATCGTTTATCCTCGAACACCAGATCAGGGAATACCTGCTCTGTTAGCGCACTTACAGCGCATGTTGGGAAATTACCTGTTAAGTGCGGTAGAACCAACACTACAGCGTCAATATAAATAAGTTACAAAACAGCTTTACTTGTATTGGCGAAATTTTATTTAACATTACCCGGATTATTTGCCTTTCCTTGTTTTGGAGACTCATTTCGGGATTGATCCTGCTTGGATATGCAAGGTGCCGTGGATTCGTCGTCAACGAAGCCACAACCACCATCATTGTTCCTGCAACTACCATTCACCATTTCCCTTGTAGAAAACACGATTATTGCCACCGTCATTATCAGTAGCACCTGTATCGTTACTGGTCCAAATGTCATATCCATCCCTTCAAGATTTGTCACCAATTAGGTTTTTTTTTTTTACTTTTTACACATATATAATTTATTTTTACTGATAGAACCAGTGTTTTAAGAAATATATGACCTATAAGATACTTGACAGTTGAGCATTCCTTTCAGGCTTGCTTACAATAGATTACAACTATTGTTGACATCAGCACCAAACTTTATGTATGGAGAAACTTTATTTTTTTTTAATTGCCTGTATTTTTGTAGAGTGCAGTTTCTTATGAAAACGGGTATAAGCCTTACTTGCAGGAAAAAGAGGCGGAGAAAAATCATCTGATGCTTTGAAGATTATTAACCGTTTGAGTTGGCAGAGATAATATGTGGGAACTGTTGGCGAATATGTACTACAGTCGAAACGGGGTCATTTAGGAAGTTGATTAACGGTGAGTTGTTATAGTGAATTGCGATTACCTAATATAATGTGACAAAGTCTTTAATTTCATTATTGTTCAGATCTTTTCTCAAATACCATTTTGAGCACTTATCGAGACGCACCTTAGGAAAGTTTTTAGAAAGCACATACTTTGAAGATACGGATGAACTGCATACCATCTTTAAAAATGTTGATTACGTATGTACAACAGCCGATTTTTGGTCAAGCAGCGATTTCTGGGAGTCACGGCTCATTGGGTAAAGTTTGAATAATTATAAAACATTTGATATGCAATACAAAGTTACCCTTTTAGATTGAATGCAATAATTTTTCAATGCATGCAGCTGCCATCGCGTGTCGTAGGCTTACCGAAACTAATTCTTACGACAGAATTTGCCGAGCTTCTAGGCGAAATTCATTTGTCTTTCGGAGTTGACTGCAAAAGATTGGTTGCAACCATTTAATGAGTTTGGCATTAAAATTCCACTTTTAACCAACGATGGTAAATATACATTTCCAAAAAACAAAACTTGGTAATTATTAATTTTAAACTTAATTTTTCAGATAGCGCTACTGATTACTGGTCCTGCGATGATAACGAAGATGCGATACTTTTAATCCGTATGTTGTCAATGATCAGTCAACTCCAGCACTAGATACTGAGATACCAGTTTCGACCAAAACCTTCACTATCCATGGATCTGAGATGTGCAATCCACACAATAAATTAACCGTTGTCAACGCTCACCGAATCAGAGACAAACAATGGTTAAATATCTCGGAAGTTCTTTGACTAAACCAATATGTGTCAGGTGGAATTCTCTGTTCGACAGCTTGGAGTTGGTGGTTTCCTTGCGTGAGGAACTTATTAAATTCGGTGAGGTGTTGGGAGTTGAAAACATAATGCAAGATACCGATTTAGAATATTTAGAGGAATATTTAACGCGAGCTTTGAAAGACACTATAAATAAACTGCAAGGGGAGAAATACTGCAGCTATGGCTTTTTGTTACCGTGTATTATTACATTGCGCAGAAAATTGCTTGGTCTAAGAGCAGATATGAAGCTATTATGTAATATAAACACTGTTGATTGTTTGGTAGAAAGAGTAGAGCAGCACTTTAAAGATCTTTTTGAAGCTGAAGGTTGCAGAAAATGGGCAACTATTGCAGCTGCAATCCACCCCCAGTTCAAAACCCAGTGGATAGGTTGCGTATTAATCAAATCTCAAAAGAAAGTCTACTCTACAGTGATGACTGCTGCGACAGAAGCAGACGTCTTAGTTCTTTTAAAACGAAATTCACCTAAAGTAGATGATTTTTTCGACTTCGGCAGCAGCACAAGTACAACCGCTAGAGAAGTCGACATACTAGTAGTTGCCAATACAGATGCACAAATCCAGTGAAAAAAATAACAAAATCAACTTGTCACAGTTAGCAGTTGATATCTATCCAGTTGTAAAAAAAAATATTATTAAAATATAATACTTCATTGCCTTTTTCAGCACCGGTAGAAAGACTTTTTTCTTACGAAACGATTCATAACCTACCCCGCTATAACAGGCTCCTGGACCATAATTTTGAAATCCGCGTGGTTCCAAAACATATTAATATTCCAATATACATATATCTCCACTATTTACTTCAACTAGAGTTCGCCCAGTGGTTAAAATTCAACCAATAAACTTTATTTTATTTTATTTTATTTTTTTGCTGTAGGTATGTCTTATTCGCCTTTTTTCTTCCTTTCTATGTCGTTCCTTTCCTCTAACATGTTTTTATTTTCCTTGATTTCTTTTTTTACTCTCTTATTTTATTTTTTACTTTCCTCAAACTTCTTTTCCTTTCCCTTCCCTTCCTTTTATTTTCTTTCTTTCCCCTTCGTTTTCTTACCTTTCCTTTAATTCCCTTTCCCTTCCCTTCCTTTCATTTCCTTACCATTCCTATCTTTCCTTTAATTTTCCTTCCTTTCCTATCCTTTCCATTCCCTTCCCTTTTCTTCCTTTCCTTTCCTTTGTTTCCTTTAATTTTCCTTCCTTTCAATTCTTTTCCTTTCCTCTATTTTCTTCGGTGTTTAATACTCTTTATGAGTAATCATTTATTTTATTTTTGTAAACCCTGTTTGTAGGTATGAGCAATGAATTTTACATATTTGCTCATATTTTACATTGCTTGCTTAATGTATCCAACAAAGCAACTTTTCGTGCTCTCAAGAGAGCAGCTGACACTGGGCATCGTAGCCAGTAATCAATACAATAACAACAACTAAAGCAAAAATGCATGACACAACAGAGTACCTATAGTACGAATACTTATTTTTCATTGGTCCACTACCAACTTTCCGCACTCACAGTGAGAGCCGACCACACGAATAACACAAAAACATGCATGCCAAGTCTACTTACACTACTACGGCTCTTAATTTTTTCCTACAAAGCAGCTCGTCGGCCATGCTCACGATTCAGCATAGAACACAAAAAGCAAGTACACACACACACAGCGTGTCTATAGTGTGAATGTGTAGTGGTGTAACTTTTATGTTAAATTTTTTATATTAAAATGATTTTTTAAATTTTTTTTATTTACGGATAAAAGTACACCTCAAAATTTCCTATCTATACATATATAATTTGTATACCTTAGAATTATAGTTTAGCAGGAAACGGTTCTACATTGCATTCATCTTGTCTATTTATATATAAGATTACACAGAAAACATTTTCAACAGTGTAAAACCTAACATTACATTTAACAAGTAAGGAAGTCGAAGTTCGGGTGGAACCGAACATTAAATACCCAGCTGTGTAAACGTGGTTGGGGTAAATTGTTGTGGAGTTATGACCTATAGAGCTTTCAAACTTTTTCTACTACCATGTGGGCAATCTTATAAATAACAAGTAAGGAAGTCTAAGTTCGAATGGAACCGAACACTAAACACCCAGATGTGTAAAAGTGGTCGTAGCCAATTGCTAAATTGTGGTGGAATTATGACCTATAGAAAGTTTAAACTTTTTCTTCTACCATGTGGGCAATCTTATAAACAAAAATGAATGGGTGTCTTGCGTCTAAAGCGCTGTACCGATCTTTAAGAAATTTTCACAGTGGATTCTTGGGTTCACTAGTTATAGTATAGGCTATATATAATTTGGAAAAGTGGGCGGTGCTACGCCCCTTTCCAAAAATTTTATAGACTCGTCAATGGGACCACAAAATTAATCAATCTCACAAATTTCACCATTGTAGCTGCTTTCATTATTGAATTAACCCTTTTTATACGTTTTTCAAAACTTTCGATATCGAAAAAAAGGCCGTGGTGATGGTTCGATTTCAAATAGGAACTTACCTTGGCCGGAAAGCAACCTGTGTGCCAAATTTCATTCAAATATCTGAATTTTTACTCAGTTTATCGTGTCCACTGACGGACGGGCATGTCTTAATAAATTTCCCTGTCCATTCTAAGAACTTTGATACATGGAACTCTATATCTATCTCCATTATTTTG
This sequence comes from Merzomyia westermanni, assembly GCA_949987695.1. Taxonomy (NCBI): domain Eukaryota; kingdom Metazoa; phylum Arthropoda; class Insecta; order Diptera; family Tephritidae; genus Merzomyia; species Merzomyia westermanni. The sequence continues at coordinate 118,778,320 of OX465292.1, read as the reverse complement.
TACCATTACAAACCACCGTTATATGACCAAAACTATAATGCCCTGTGTACTAGTACACGCTGGGTATAAAAATACATACTTATGCACACATAATATATGTAAATATTGAAATAAATCGTCCAACTTGAAATCCCGTTGAAAGTATTTTATTTATCTTTGTGTTAAATGCCACCCAAACAATCCCGAAAATACCTAGGTAAAGTCCGAAATGGTCTCGAAAATGTTACAATATAATCCCGAAAACAATACCGAATTACCCCGAACAGAAGGAAGAAGATCCACAAATAATCCCCCAAGAAGTCTCGCAAAAATCCTTATGCCACGCAATGATCCCGAAATTGAATCATATCACCTTAGCGAATGTAAATTTATAATAAACAAAAAAATCTTCATGAATACACGTTATATCTATGTGCACATATGGGTGTGCTAATTTTTTATTTTCAAAAGCTTGAATAATAATTGAAATTTTATTCTTTTGTAAACATTTTTTGAATGACAAATAACATTTCACTCATCACTTCAGTAATATATTGGTGTAGCTTGCGAAAGATTTTAGGAAAACATTGCCTGTAATTCTCGATCAACACCTGTGTATGAAATAAATGCCTGCCTGAAATATTCAATATTTATACGTTTCCGAATAGTTTTTGTAACTTAAATAAATGAATACACCTCCGAAGAGACTAAGGCCGAGTTTTTCTAGCAATTTGTGGTGTGCTGCTTCTAATTTGTCCTACAAATTGGAGCGGCTTACAGTTTTTGTCGACTCCGAACGGCTTCTGCAAAGCAGATGAATTTTTTCTGAAACGCCTTCCATGGCAGAAATACACTCTGAAGAGTTTGTCAGCCACTGCCAAGGAGCGACCCAGCTAAAAAACTTTTTGAAACCACTATTGGTGTTACATCTCATAGGACTCGAACTTTTGACCTTTGGTATGGTAACAGCAAAATAAAGAACTAATCTCTAAATGAATTTCAAAAATTACGATTTGATCAGTGAACGACCTATTCTTTGCGGTGAAAAATAAAGATGTGTATCAGCTTAATAATGATATTCCATCTCAAATTGATTGTGAGGAAATAACATAGAAGTCTATTAACACTGTAAGGCCCGGTTTTTCAGTCCATGGTTAAGCTCAGTTTAAACTAAGTTTGCTTAAACTCGGCATAAATTTAAACTCCAGTTAAACTGCAGAGCGGTTTTTCAGTGTGAGTTTAAGGCGGCTTTTAATATTTTTAATTTTTTCCCCCTTTATTGTTTGCGTATACGCATAAAATTTTACATAGACATTCTCAAAAACAATTACATTTTTGTGGGAGAGTTTAGCTCATCAGATTTGCAATTTTACGTATACAATTGAGTGATAGTGCTGATAAAATGTAAAAGGAATAAGTTGATAATAATTACATAATAATAGTATTATTATAATTATAACAATAGTAATTAGTTTTTATAATTGTATAGTATTTATTTACATCAAAAATAATGTTGATAAAATAAAATCTAAATGTTTATAAAACGGAGAGATCAAGAATTTGAAATTATTAAGAAAAATTATAAAGAAAAATTATAAGGAAAAAAAGAAGAGGGGAAAAACTTGTGATGTGACAGAGAAATATCTTTTACATATAAGTTACTCGATGTCAACATAATGGCATACTTCTTAAAAGTGTCTACGTTATTACATGATTTGACATTTTCTGGCAATTTATTAAACAATCTTACACCATAATTGCGTATAGAGTTTGCACTTTTGCCTGTTCTAAATTGTGTAGTTCTTAAGGTTTGTATGCATCGAAGATTATAGGTTGGATTTTCTATAATATTGAGTTCCAAATTATGTTTTATTACGTTGTTTTTAATTTTAAAAACTACTAAAAGTGTCTGCAAGATACAAATTTTTTTAATGTCTAATCTATTTTCATACAGACTTGCAGTAGGCGTTCTCAAGGGCAGTGATAGTATGTTTTTTATTACTTTATTTTGCAGCCTCTGCAGTTCGTTTATTTTATAATCTGCACAACGACTCCAAATTGGGCTAAGATAGTTGATGTGCGACATGAAGTGAGCATTATATAAAAGCCACAATTGTTTCCTAGGAATAATATTTCTATTCCTATATAGCGCGAAGTTAAAGGGGACTAGTTTCAATTTTAAACTATTTATGTGCTCGCTCCAGTTTAAGCTGGAGTCAAACCAGATCCCTAAATACTTAAACTTCTCTACCCTACAAATCTTAATATTATTATACATGATCCCGGATAACTCATTGATATCAGGAAGCTGTTTATAATTTTTTAAAATCATGAAACTGGTCTTTGATAGATTAATTTTTAGCATATTTTTGTCGAACCATTGCTTAATTTTTTCCAGATCGTGTGTTATGCTCATAATTAATGTTTCGAAGGAGTCTTCTGCATATAAAAAGCTTCCATCATCAGCGTAAAATTGTGGCGTTCCCTTTAGGTTGAGTTTGAGTGCATTATTTATGTATATTATAAATAAAGTAGCTGCTAACTTGGACCCTTGTGGAACTCCTGTTTTAACTTTCATATTTGCACTTTTCTTTTCATTTACCTCAACGTATTTGTTCCCTATTAGTTAGGAAACTTTCAAAGAGTTTCAATTCCTTTCCACCAATTCCTAGTTCCCAAAGTTTTCGGATCATTATAAACAGGTTTACTGAGTCGAATGCTTTAGACAGGTCTATCGCCAAGAGTGCTACATATTTTTTCTTATCTAAATTTTCATAAATGAATTCTGTACACGATATGCAGGCTGATAACGTATTCGAGTTTTCCACAAACCCGAATTGGTTTTTATCAATAATTTGATTTTCATTTAAAAAGGATTTCAGTCTATTTAACATTATGCTTTCAAAAATTTTGTCGATTGAACTTAGCTTTGTAATCGGTCTGTAGTTTGAATTTGTGGGAGTTTCAATAACAGTTGTATAGTACTCGTTAAAACAATTTGCAATCTCTGTCGGGTCTGTTATGATATTTCCCTTGTGTACTATTTGTCTCACCTCAGTGAAGTTAGCCCTACTTTAACCATATATTAGTTCCTTTAGTACTGACCACGTTCTGTTGGAGGAGGAAAGATTTTGCTGGATTTTCTCCCCATAGTAATTTTTTTTTAGAAAGTTTATCATATTTCTTACCCTTATTTTTAGATATTTAAATTCACTTTCAAAGTAAGTATTATTTTTATATTTCATCTTTAATTTATAAAACTTGTTTCGATTTTCAATTAGCTTTCCGAGTTCGTTATTCATCCAGGGACTCCTAAACTTATCACAAGACCTTTTAGTAATTTTCGTCGCATTAACTATGCTAGAGCTCAACGAGGAGTAAAAACTTCAGAAAGACTCTTTTCGTAAAATTTCATTTAAGTTCCCGTTTCTTTCAAACAAAGTATAGTCTAAAACTTGTGTAGTATTTGTTCTATTAGACAAACTTATTTCTTTATTCAAGTTCACAGACAGATGTATGAGTCTGTGGTCGGATATTGGGTGATCTTCTAATGCAAATATATACGTGTATTCTACTTTATCAGTTAGAATGTGATCTATTATTGTACGGCAACATTGGTTTTTTTTTTATCTAGATACGGCAACAGATAATATTTGTATACATATTCAACGCCATTGCTTCTCCTCAGTATTGTAATAGTTAGCATTTCGCCAATTTCTGCATCACTATATTCACTTTCGTCAGATGATATATCCAGTATTTAATTAAATATAAAAATATCGTCCTTTCTTAATTGCGTTCAGCTTATTGTTTCACAACCAAAACCATCAAATATGCAAAACAGCTGACAGGTTAACTAGAGTTTAACCCTGCCGAATTGACCGCTTAAACTACGTTTAAACTTCGTTTAAAGTTGACTGAAAAACTGCGCAACAAGTTTAAGCTTAGTTTAACTGACAAATTGAGTTAAGCTTGTACTGAAAAACCGGGCCTAAGAGCAGTAGATAAAACAGTTAATTTTCCAACGGAATTCTTGAACTCGTTTGATCAACCAAGAATGCCTCTACATAAATTAAAGTTAAATATTTTTGTTACAGAATACTAGCAGTTAAGAAAGTGAATATGAATGTGGAGATGTTATTATGCCACGAATTCCAATCACTACTACGCAAGGTATATACAATTTTTAAATTCCAATTTTCTCTTGGACTGGAGCTCGCAATGACGATAAACAGAGTGGGCTACAACAAAGCGTACCTGAGTACAGCTAGTATCTTTATATATAACTAGCTGACCAGGCAAACTTCGTGCTGCCAAAAAGTAAATTTTTGACTGAATTACTTTGAAACATTCACGATTCCAAACGTAACCTTTCTTAATGCAAAACTGGTAATCACCCTAAATTTTAATGTGCATACGTGAAACGTTTTTAGAATAAAACTGATTTCAAAATGCAATATTCATAAGGAAGGTAATCCGATGAACTTTTTCACCTTCCATATTTGTAGTTTTATTGAAATCAAAACAACAGGATGAAATATTTATTTTATTTTATTTAACACGGCACGACAACATTTTTTGTTCTCTGCTTGGGAGCTTAACTGAAGACAAAGGATGGTTTTTCGGCACGGGAACATGCCAAGGCCGTGTGAAAAACGACCGTTTTGGTGACTTGTCTCTGGTTATCGCAAATGCATTTTTCATTAAGAAAGGAATACGTTTGAACTAAAAGAAAAGTCGTTTTAAGTCAAGTTAATTCTTAGAAATAGGCATTCCTCTCCCACCTGATTTTTTAATTTACATAATTTTTGAATTCCCATCAACCAATTGAAGTCATATATATCAATATTTTTCGATAATTATCATCCGATCTGTTTGTTTTATTTTTTTGTATATATTTTAAGCTCCAAAGATCTTAATATTCTTGGCCGCTAAAACTGCGAGTGCGCTTAATCAGTCGTAGCTACGATAATTTTGGCCTATAATCGGATATACTTCATTTATGAAAATGGTAGTTGGAGCCGATATTAAACCACTGAAAATATCTCTTTCGGGATCTCCTCATTTCCTATACTTAGCAGTTCTTTCGAAAAAAAATTCTGTAGTTCTGAGCAAATCTCTCAATGTTCCATTCAGTATTTCTAATTTATGATTAATTTACATCTTTTCAATACTTTTTTATGGTCGCTTGCTTTGAAATATTGTAAGCAGGATTTCCCTTGATCTGCAAATACGTAAGGATGCTCGTGCTCCAATTTTTGATTCAATGCCAAACACTCTTTGTAGACGTCAGGCTTTATTCACATCTCGATGTGGCGAATCAAAAGCGTTGCGAAGTTTCTTCTGCCACTAATGACGATCCCATACAGCATTTAAAGTATGTGTCTGTTTGCAGTGGGGCATACGTAAATCATTCTTCAATTCACTCCGCGCATTTGTTTAGCACTATCGATGTTTGTGCAGCTATAGCAATTTGTAAGTCTCGAAGAATTAACCCAAGTCGTGTATACTGAATGATAGCAGATTCACTTAATGTAAACGTTTTCCCAAAGCGTACACTCTAAAACAATAGTCGGTTATACAAGGTGGCGCAAAAGTAAGCTTCCGATGTTCAGCATATCGGTTGTGGCACGTGCAGTGTGTGCTGTTGCACCGTCTTGTTGAAACCACATGTTTTCCAATCCCAATTCATCAAGTTGCGGCAAAAAGAACTCGTTGATCATTGCTCTGTAGCGCTCACCATTCACAGTAACCGTTTGGCCCCGACCGATTATTGGTCAAATAAATAGTCAGCAATATTCCGCGTTCTGGAGCAGTGTAGCGTAACATTGTTTATTAACGTGTATTTCGCATGTGTTTACTACACAAATGTCAAAACAGAACTGACTTTAGGGGCCAATCGCAAAATTTATAGCATTTTCTGATAGGAGGATTACTTTTGCGCAGTAACCGTTTTTCACCGACCGATTATTGGTCAAATAAATAGTCAGCAATATTCCGCGTTCTGGAGCAGTGTAGCGTAACATTGTTTATTAACGTGTATTTCGCATGTGTTTACTACACAAATGTCAAAACAGAACTGACTTTAGGGGCCAATCGCAAAATTTATAGCATTTTCTGATAGCAGGATTACTTTTTGCGCCACGTACGCATCTGTTTTGCCTACAGATTCATGCATTATACGATGCAATTGAACTTCATAGAACACTAAATTCTGTCATCGAATCAGAAGAAAAGTCATTCTGCTCCATTTAGTATACTACAAACTGATGGTAAAATACATTTCTCTTCCAACTGATACGCGGTAATAATGCTGCCAATACGCCAAATTAACTGCTCAACCGTTCTTAACTATAATGACACTTCTTCCCTTGGACACACATACGAAAATAGATAAAAGACAACAACTATTTATACACAGTATACTATAGACCTATATTCTAGGTGCACAAAATTTCACCGATGCTATGACACTAATGGAAAAACTCTACGTAAAACCCAAAAAGATTTTATTCACTAAGCACGCTCTCGTTACAAGGAAACAAGGTAATGACGAAAACATTACAACTTAGTAACAATCTTTGAAAAAATTAGCAAAGGAATGTGGACTTACGGCCGTAGATGCAGATGCCAATAGGAAGGACAGCATAAGAGACGCCTTTACAGCGGCAATATCCTCAAACACAATAGGCTAAGAACGATAACACCCTTCACCAGTTACTAAAACAAGCCAAAAATATTTCTTTTGTGGTGCAGAACTACATCTTCTTAAAAACTGCTTAGCTGTGCAAGAAACTATGCAATGAAAAGGGACGTTTTGCCAGTGTTTCTAAAAGTACAAAGCCTTGTACCACGATGTCTACAAATAATCGCAATTCATCAGCATGTATTATAGCTGCGTCTCTTTGTTCATTCCACAAAGCAACTGTATCGGCTATAATATGTTGTTCTAGACACCGGGAGCTTATTTAGTTTTATCAATGATAACATGGCCAAAACATGCATATTAGAAAAACAGTATTGTAAAGCTACGAATAATGGAGAGCAAGTCGACATGGAGAACTCGGGTTCTTGTAACTAGAAGTGAAACTCATAGAAAACGTCTAGTTATAGACTCCTCGCAAACTTTTAATCGTTATACACAGCTTGATTAGGAGCTTATTTAGTTTTTTCAATGCAATGATAATATGGCCAAAACATACGTATTAGAAAATCAGTATTATAGCGGCTTTATAAAAATTATTTACATCCCAGTAAAACTTCTTTTTAATTTCCGAATCGTTTCTTGACAATTTGTTTAAATTTGACTGAACAATTAATGGCAAAAAATTACATTCACATCGTCGTTTTAGCTGATCTTCCAAGGTGTTACAGTGAAAACTTACTTCAGTTGCTGTTATGTTTTCCCTTTCAATCTTTTTTATTAATGAGTGAAACATGGTGGCCTGACTATGGATAAATAACAAAATTGTTTCAGCACATTCATTTAAGAAGAATTTTTTTAGATTAAGAGGATATTTTTCCAATCTTAGAAAATATGATTTCAACGGTTCAAATAATTTCAGGACTCTTTCAATTGCTGGGGTTCGCGCCAGCCACCTGGTTTTTGAATACTGAGGCGTCCTCACAAAAACCCTTCAACGAACTGACCCTAACCGTAAACCGTTCAAAATGTAAATAAAATTGTACTATGATGATTTCAACATCAATACTCATTAAACTAGAAGCAATATTTAAAGCATTTGAAAAAATATGTGCATTGCACCCTATTCCAAGGAGTGTTTTTTTACATAAAGACATTAATTTTTTATGGACATTGTTAATACCATTACGATTGACGCCTCCAAAGTTTGTATTGGTGTTATCAGCGCATATTGTAATTACTTTACTTTGTAAATTATTGGTTTCGATCACATTATGTAAGTGGTTTGACAATATTTCAGACGTCTCACCTTGTATTGATTCAAATGACAAAATTTTTGTTTGAATACCTTTTTCAAAATCCATATAGCGAACTAAAATAGGATGCAATTTTATATCTTTGTGGTTTGAGGCATCTGACAACATAGTCACAAAAGCAGTTTTCTCTAAGTCATCTTTTAGCAAATCTATTGCATATTGATGAAAAACATTACGAACTATTGCCTCACCTTTAGTTCTAGCGCAGTGAAATTTTTGATTATACAAACATCGGTTACTTTTGGATACACAGTCTAAGCTTCTAAAACTTTGGTTATGCATTACAGCGTGATATGCTGTTAAACCTTCCGCAGTTGCCAATTTCTTTTCAGAATCTCCAAATTGTTCACCTCTTACAAAACTGGTTACCTTTTGGGAGGTAGTTGCCAAATTTAAACTGCTTTGGTGTTTTTTTGAAGAAAGATGTTTTGTTATGCTCGATCTACCGCCAACTGCAATGGTGAATTCAGCTGAGCAAATGTCGCATCTCACAAAAGAATCGTCTTTCTTCTCGCATAAATGTATGAAAGCGAATTCTGTCTTTAAATTTTCGGTTAATGACATTTTATTTTTTTCGCGGACATGTTAGTTTTAGGGAAAAGGTTAGATTTATTATTGATTATTTATTACCTTTTTATATCGACAGCAACAGGTAATCCGAAAACAATGGCAGCAATGAGGGTGGTCTTATAATTATAACAATAGTAATTAGTTTTTATAATTGTATAGTATTTATTTACATCAAAAATAATGTTGATAAAATAAAATCTAAATGTTTATAAAACGGAGAGATCAAGAATTTGAAATTATTAAGAAAAATTATAAAGAAAAATTATAAGGAAAAAAAGAAGAGGGGAAAAACTTGTGATGTGACAGAGAAATCTCTTTTACATATAAGTTACTCGATGTCAACATAATGGCATACTTCTTAAAAGTGTCTACGTTATTACATGATTTGACATTTTCTGGCAATTTATTAAACAATCTTACACCATAATTGCGTATAGAGTTTGCACTTTTGCCTGTTCTAAATTGTGTAGTTCTTAAGGTTTGTATGCATCGAAGATTATAGGTTGGATTTTCTATAATATTGAGTTCCAAATTATGTTTTATTACGTTGTTTTTAATTTTAAAAACTACTAAAAGTGTCTGCAAGATACAAATTTTTTTAATGTCTAATCTATTTTCATACAGACTTGCAGTAGGCGTTCTCAAGGGCAGTGATAGTATGTTTTTTATTACTTTATTTTGCAGCCTCTGCAGTTCGTTTATTTTATAATCTGCACAACGACTCCAAATTGGGCTAAGATAGTTGATGTGCGACATGAAGTGAGCATTATATAAAAGCCACAATTGTTTCCTAGGAATAATATTTCTATTCCTATATAGCGCGAAGTTAAAGGGGACTAGTTTCAATTTTAAACTATTTATGTGCTCGCTCCAGTTTAAGCTGGAGTCAAACCAGATCCCTAAATACTTAAACTTCTCTACCCTACAAATCTTAATATTATTATACATGATCCCGGATAACTCATTGATATCAGGAAGCTGTTTATAATTTTTTAAAATCATGAAACTGGTCTTTGATAGATTAATTTTTAGCATATTTTTGTCGAACCATTGCTTAATTTTTTCCAGATCGTGTGTTATGCTCATAATTAATGTTTCGAAGGAGTCTTCTGCATATAAAAAGCTTCCATCATCAGCGTAAAATTGTGGCGTTCCCTTTAGGTTGAGTTTGAGTGCATTATTTATGTATATTATAAATAAAGTAGCTGCTAACTTGGACCCTTGTGGAACTCCTGTTTTAACTTTCATATTTGCACTTTTCTTTTCATTTACCTCAACGTATTTGTTCCCTATTAGTTAGGAAACTTTCAAAGAGTTTCAATTCCTTTCCACCAATTCCTAGTTCCCAAAGTTTTCGGATCATTATAAACAGGTTTACTGAGTCGAATGCTTTAGACAGGTCTATCGCCAAGAGTGCTACATATTTTTTCTTATCTAAATTTTCATAAATGAATTCTGTACACGATATGCAGGCTGATAACGTATTCGAGTTTTCCACAAACCCGAATTGGTTTTTATCAATAATTTGATTTTCATTTAAAAAGGATTTCAGTCTATTTAACATTATGCTTTCAAAAAATTTTGTCGATTGAACTTAGCTTTGTAATCGGTCTGTAGTTTGAATTTGTGGGAGTTTCAATAACAGTTGTATAGTACTCGTTAAAACAATTTGCAATCTCTGTCGGGTCTGTTATGATATTTCCCTTGTGTACTATTTGTCTCACCTCAGTGAAGTTAGCCCTACTTTAACCATATATTAGTTCCTTTAGTACTGACCACGTTCTGTTGGAGGAGGAAAGATTTTGCTGGATTTTCTCCCCATAGTAATTTTTTTTTAGAAAGTTTATCATATTTCTTACCCTTATTTTTAGATATTTAAATTCACTTTCAAAGTAAGTATTATTTTTATATTTCATCTTTAATTTATAAAACTTGTTTCGATTTTCAATTAGCTTTCCGAGTTCGTTATTCATCCAGGGACTCCTAAACTTATCACAAGACCTTTTAGTAATTTTCGTCGCATTAACTATGCTAGAGCTCAACGAGGAGTAAAAACTTGAGAAAGACTCTTTTCGTAAAATTTCATTTAAGTTCCCGTTTCTTTCAAACAAAGTATAGTCTAAAACTTGTGTAGTATTTGTTCTATTAGACAAACTTATTTCTTTATTCAAGTTCACAGACAGATGTATGAGTCTGTGGTCGGATATTGGGTGATCTTCTAATGCAAATATATACGTGTATTCTACTTTATCAGTTAGAATGTGATCTATTATTGTACGGCAACATTGGTTTTTTTTTTATCTAGATACGGCAACAGATAATATTTGTATACATATTCAACGCCATTGCTTCTCCTCAGTATTGTAATAGTTAGCATTTCGCCAATTTCTGCATCACTATATTCACTTTCGTCAGATGATATATCCAGTATTTAATTAAATATAAAAATATCGTCCTTTCTTAATTGCGTTCAGCTTATTGTTTCACAACCAAAACCATCAAATATGCAAAACAGCTGACAGGTTAACTAGAGTTTAACCCTGCCGAATTGACCGCTTAAACTACGTTTAAACTTCGTTTAAAGTTGACTGAAAAACTGCGCAACAAGTTTAAGCTTAGTTTAACTGACAAATTGAGTTAAACTTGTACTGAAAAACCGGGCCTAAGAGCAGTAGTTAAAACAGTTAATTTTCCAACGGAATTCTTGAACTCGTTTGATCAACCAAGAATGCCTCTACATAAATTAAAGTTAAATATTTTTGTTACAGAATACTAGCAGTTAAGAAAGTGAATATTAATGTGGAGATGTTATTATGCCACGAATTCCAATCACTACTACGCAAGGTATATACAATTTTTAAATTCCAATTTTCTCTTGGACTGGAGCTCGCAATGACGATAAACAGAGTGGGCTACAACAAAGCGTACCTGAGTACAGCTAGTATCTTTATATATAACTAGCTGACCAGGCAAACTTCGTGCTGCCAAAAAGTAAATTTTTGACTGAATTACTTTGAAACATTCACGATTCCAAACGAAACCTTTCTTAATGCAAAACTGGTAATCACCCTAAATTTTAATGTGCATACGTGAAACGTTTTTAGAATAAAACTGATTTCAAAATGCAATATTCATAAGGAAGGTAATCCGATGAACTTTTTCACCTTCCATATTTGTAGTTTTATTGAAATCAAAACAACAGGATGAAATATTTATTTTATTTTATTTAACACGGCACGACAACATTTTTTGTTCTCTGCTTGGGAGCTTAACTGAAGACAAAGGATGGTTTTTCGGCACGGGAACATGCCAAGGCCGTGTGAAAAACGACCGTTTTGGTGACTTGTCTCTGGTTATCGCAAATGCATTTTTCATTAAGAAAGGAATACGTTTGAACTAAAAGAAAAGTCGTTTTAAGTCAAGTTAATTCTTAGAAATAGGCATTCCTCTCCCACCTGATTTTTTAATTTACATAATTTTTGAATTCCCATCAACCAATTGAAGTCATATATATCAATATTTTTCGATAATTATCATCCGATCTGTTTGTTTTATTTTTTTGTATATATTTTAAGCTCCAAAGATCTTAATATTCTTGGCCGCTAAAACTGCGAGTGCGCTTAATCAGTCGTAGCTACGATAATTTTGGCCTATAATCGGATATACTTCATTTATGAAAATGGTAGTTGGAGCCGATATTAAACCACTGAAAATATCTCTTTCGGGATCTCCTCATTTCCTATACTTAGCAGTTCTTTCGAAAAAAAATTCTGTAGTTCTGAGCAAATCTCTCAATGTTCCATTCAGTATTTCTAATTTATGATTAATTTACATCTTTTCAATACTTTTTTATGGTCGATTGCTTTGAAATATTGTAAGCAGGATTTCCCTTGATCTGCAAATACGTAAGGATGCTCGTGCTCCAATTTTTGATTCAATGCCAAACACTCTTTGTAGACGTCAGGCTTTATTCACATCTCGATGTGGCGAATCAAAAGCGTTGCGAAGTTTCTTCTGCCACTAATGACGATCCCATACAGCATTTAAAGTATGTGTCTGTTTGCAGTGGGGCATACGTAAATCATTCTTCAATTCACTCCGCGCATTTGTTTAGCACTATCGATGTTTGTGCAGCTATAGCAATTTGTAAGTCTCGAAGAATTAACCCAAGTCGTGTATACTGAATGATAGCAGATTCACTTAATGTAAACGTTTTCCCAAAGCGTACACTCTAAAACAATAGTCGGTTATACAAGGTGGCGCAAAAGTAAGCTTCCGATGTTCAGCATATCGGTTGTGGCACGTGCAGTGTGTGCTGTTGCACCGTCTTGTTGAAACCACATGTTTTCCAATCCCAATTCATCAAGTTGCGGCAAAAAGAACTCGTTGATCATTGCTCTGTAGCGCTCACCATTCACAGTAACCGTTTGGCCCCGACCGATTATTGGTCAAATAAATAGTCAGCAATATTCCGCGTTCTGGAGCAGTGTAGCGTAACATTGTTTATTAACGTGTATTTCGCATGTGTTTACTACACAAATGTCAAAACAGAACTGACTTTAGGGGCCAATCGCAAAATTTATAGCATTTTCTGATAGGAGGATTACTTTTGCGCAGTAACCGTTTTTCACCGACCGATTATTGGTCAAATAAATAGTCAGCAATATTCCGCGTTCTGGAGCATTGTAGCGTAACATTGTTTATTAACGTGTATTTCGCATGTGTTTACTACACAAATGTCAAAACAGAACTGACTTTAGGGGCCAATCGCAAAATTTATAGCATTTTCTGATAGGAGGATTACTTTTGCGCAGTAACCGTTTTTCACCGACCGATTATTGGTCAAATAAATAGTCAGCAATATTCCGCGTTCTGGAGCAGTGTAGCGTAACATTGTTTATTAACGTGTATTTCGCATGTGTTTACTACACAAATGTCAAAACAGAACTGACTTTAGGGGCCAATCGCAAAATTTATAGCATTTTCTGATAGCAGGATTACTTTTTGCGCCACGTACGCATCTGTTTTGCCTACAGATTCATGCATTATACGATGCAATTGAACTTCATAGAACACTAAATTCTGTCATCGAATCAGAAGAAAAGTCATTCTGCTCCATTTAGTATACTACAAACTGATGGTAAAATACATTTCTCTTCCAACTGATACGCGGTAATAATGCTGCCAATACGCCAAATTAACTGCTCAACCGTTCTTAACTATAATGACACTTCTTCCCTTGGACACACATACGAAAATAGATAAAAGACAACAACTATTTATACACAGTATACTATAGACCTATATTCTAGGTGCACAAAATTTCACCGATGCTATGACACTAATGGAAAAACTCTACGTAAAACCCAAAAAGATTTTATTCACTAAGCACGCTCTCGTTACAAGGAAACAAGGTAATGACGAAAACATTACAACTTAGTAACAATCTTTGAAAAAATTAGCAAAGGAATGTGGACTTACGGCCGTAGATGCAGATGCCAATAGGAAGGACAGCATAAGAGACGCCTTTACAGCGGCAATATCCTCAAACACAATAGGCTAAGAACGATAACACCCTTCACCAGTTACTAAAACAAGCCAAAAATATTTCTTTTGTGGTGCAGAACTACATCTTCTTAAAAACTGCTTAGCTGTGCAAGAAACTATGCAATGAAAAGGGACGTTTTGCCAGTGTTTCTAAAAGTACAAAGCCTTGTACCACGATGTCTACAAATAATCGCAATTCATCAGCATGTATTATAGCTGCGTCTCTTTGTTCATTCCACAAAGCAACTGTATCGGCTATAATATGTTGTTCTAGACACCGGGAGCTTATTTAGTTTTATCAATGATAACATGGCCAAAACATGCATATTAGAAAAACAGTATTGTAAAGCTACGAATAATGGAGAGCAAGTCGACATGGAGAACTCGGGTTCTTGTAACTAGAAGTGAAACTCATAGAAAACGTCTAGTTATAGACTCCTCGCAAACTTTTAATCGTTATACACAGCTTGATTAGGAGCTTATTTAGTTTTTTCAATGCAATGATAATATGGCCAAAACATACGTATTAGAAAATCAGTATTATAGCGGCTTTATAAAAATTATTTACATCCCAGTAAAACTTCTTTTTAATTTCCGAATCGTTTCTTGACAATTTGTTTAAATTTGACTGAACAATTAATGGCAAAAAATTACATTCACATCGTCGTTTTAGCTGATCTTTCAAGGTGTTACAGTGAAAACTTACTTCAGTTGCTGTTATGTTTTCCCTTTCAATCTTTTTTATTAATGAGTGAAACATGGTGGCCTGACTATGGATAAATAACAAAATTGTTTCAGCACATTCATTTAAGAAGAATTTTTTTAGATTAAGAGGATATTTTTCCAATCTTAGAAAATATGATTTCAACGGTTCAAATAATTTCAGGACTCTTTCAATTGCTGGGGTTCGCGCCAGCCACCTGGTTTTTGAATACTGAGGCGTCCTCACAAAAACCCTTCAACGAAGTGACCCTAACCGTAAACCGTTCAAAATGTAAATAAAATTGTACTATGATGATTTCAACATCAATACTCATTAAACTAGAAGCAATATTTAAAGCATTTGAAAAAATATGTGCATTGCACCCTATTCCAAGGAGTGTTTTTTTACATAAAGACATTAATTTTTTATGGACATTGTTAATACCATTACGATTGACGCCTCCAAAGTTTGTATTGGTGTTATCAGCGCATATTGTAATTACTTTACTTTGTAAATTATTGGTTTCGATCACATTATGTAAGTGGTTGGACAATATTTCAGACGTCTCACCTTGTATTGATTCAAATGACAAAATTTTTGTTTGAATACCTTTTTCAAAATCCATATAGCGAACTAAAATAGGATGCAATTTTATATCTTTGTGGTTTGAGGCATCTGACAACATAGTCACAAAAGCAGCTTTCTCTAAGTCATCTTTTAGCAAATCTATTGCATATTGATGAAAAACATTACGAACTATTGCCTCACCTTTAGTTCTAGCGCAGTGAAATTTTTGATTATACAAACATCGGTTACTTTTGGATACACAGTCTAAGCTTCTAAAACTTTGGTTATGCATTACAGCGTGATATGCTGTTAAACCTTCCGCAGTTGCCAATTTCTTTTCAGAATCTCCAAATTGTTCACCTCTTACAAAACTGGTTACCTTTTGGGAGGTAGTTGCCAAATTTAAACTGCTTTGGTGTTTTTTTGAAGAAAGATGTTTTGTTATGCTCGATCTACCGCCAACTGCAATGGTGAATTCAGCTGAGCAAATGTCGCATCTCACAAAAGAATCGTCTTTCTTCTCGCATAAATGTATGAAAGCGAATTCTGTCTTTAAATTTTCGGTTAATGACATTTTATTTTTTTCGCGGACATGTTAGTTTTAGGGAAAAGGTTAGATTTATTATTGATTATTTATTACCTTTTTATATCGACAGCAACAGGTAATCCGAAAACAATGGCAGCAATAGTGATTCAAGCTAAGTATCAATACATCGATAACTACGTACATATGTTAAGATAGTATTCAGGATAATAGCCTAGACACATAGTATTTCAGTATAATAGCCTGGACACATTACAAACAAAATCGGTAGTTTTTAGTCAACTTCCCAAAGCGAAGTGGTGTTGTGAGGTACTTCGAAGCTTGCATATAATAATTTAGTGTACATAGGAGATAAAAGTTCGTTGAATAAAGTTTTAGCTGACACACTGGAAAAGGAGGACAAGGAGGACAATTTTGTCAAAAAGGAGGACAAAGGAGAACAAGAATTTTTTGGAGGACAGGCTGCATTTTCGGAGGACAATCCTCCTAAAAGGCGGACGTCTGGTCAGCTTACTTTTTACAGGCCTTATAATTATTCTTATAAACCTTTCATGTAAAGTTAAGGGAATTTTGATCATGTATAAAATTTCATATCTATGTTTAATAAGTTTACATTTGAATATTCTAACACTTCTTCTGAGCTTTTAAATGGTACTTGTTTTTCTTTAAGTTTTTCAATAGAAAGTTTTACGAGTATATCATCATTGCTTAAAATAACTGTATTTATTATATTTTTCTTTGCCCATTGGATGGCATACTAATATTTACTAAGTCTTCTTTAATTAATCTTATTCTACTCTGCAAATTTATCATAATTTCTGCCATTATATCCCCATCCTTTTTTATGGTATATACCATCTTGTTATCAATATTACTAATGTTATTAATCTTCTTTTCAAATAGATTGTTAATGAATAATTGGTTATTATTATTTAGATTCAGGTTATTTAGAATATTATTTATAATGTCTAGGTCGTTATGGTCAGGAGATCCGGCAATGTTCTTTTGGGTAGTTTCATGTTTGAGGATGCGATAAAGGAAATTATCTTTAGGAATTTGGTTTATTATTTCGTTATATGTTTCTATCAAAAACTGTTCGTCAATAATATGTATGAACCTTAATGTACCGTCTTGTTTAGTAATAGTGTGTCTGTGGAAACTAGGAAATGGTATCTGTAATGAGTAACTGTCCTCGTTTCCAAATCTTAGCATAGTTGGTTCTTAAAATCATTTATTGGGGCTTCAGTAGCTGGGATGAGAAGGTGCGAAGAGCTTCCGTTGCTATGTTCTGTAGTTGTGTGTTAATGTCAGTCGGTGGGGGTCTGGAAAGTGCGTCTGCTACAACGTTAGTTTTTCCCGTTTTATATTTCATCTCATAGGTATATTCGTCAAAACTGTCTTTAACTTTTTGAGCCCTGAACGTTTTGAACTAACTTCCTTTTATGCTTTACGGACAAAAACTCGAAACATCCCACCGTCTGCGCTAGTTTTCTGCCTAAAATATTTTTTTCATGTTTTGGTCACTGATGCCCCTTTTTCTACCCGCATCTGGCTTACGGGTAACACCCAATTTGTACTTAAAGTTTTTAACACCCTCGATACAGTTTTCGGGCTTACTTTAAGTTCTCGAGTATTTATTTTTAAAGTCCACTGAGGGTGGTCTTGAAAACTTTTAACAATAGTTTTTCGTACTTCCAATTCGCTTGCCATTTTCATATGTGCTACAGCATTTAGCTAAAATATTTTCAAACAGTATTTTTCTGACATTTATTTCTAATCATAGCACGAAAAAAATATTCAAATCAAATAATTAAGAAAAAACTTGTTGAATAAAATAAAGGTGACATATTTTTCAAACGCACTCCTTACAAGTCTGTATTTTTTTGTTTGTCCAGAAGCATCTATCTTTTTAGGTACAACCCACAATGGTGATGTCTAACGGGATGGTCTAATAATTCTATCTTTTAGCAGATTTCTATTTCTTTTGTTAGGAAATCTCTCGTTGCTAATGGGTAGGAATAGTATTTAGTATAAACTGGAGTGTCTGAATAGATGTGGATATTTGTTAGTTAGACGAGTTATGTGGTGTTTTTGCGTTTCTGTCATGTGATCGCTCCTTACTTTGATTTGGTTTACTGATGGCAAGAGTTGCTGTTTTGTTTTTATTCTGATCCCATTACCGAATATAAGAGAGTCATCATGGATGTTTAAGGTGGCACGAAGGTCCTTAAGGTTGTCGTTACCAATTATAGCATCAAATTATTTCAGGGTGGGGAGAAGGAAAAATTTCAGATTTGTATCTGGTTTAGCGAAGAATTAACTAGTGTACGAGGTGTGTTCAAAAAGTATCGCGAATTTTGTGTTTTTTCAAAAGTTATTTATTTATTCATGAATATCTATTTTGTCCCCTTCAAAGTAATCCCCATGAGATGTTATACACTTGTGCCAACGGTTTTTCCAATCTTCGAAGCACTTCAAAAAATCATTTTTTTGTATCTTGTTCAGCTCCTCCTTCGATGCCGTCTTTATCTCGTCAAGAGAAGCGTACCGTCGTCCTTTCATGGGCCTCTTCAGTTTAGGGAACAAGCAAAAGTCACAGGGGGCCAGATCTGGGGAATACGGTGGCTGCGGCATCATTAGTGTGTTGTTTTTGGCCAAAAAGTCGCGCACAAGCAACGATGCGTGAGCAGGGGCGTTATCGTGGTGCAAAAGCCAATTTTTGTTCTTCTTTGCACATCTTCTCGGCCTTGTGAGAACATTTTGTACCACCGATAAACGTTGCTTCGGTCCAAGGTAGCTTCTCCGTATGCCACAGTCAACATTCGGAATGCATCCGCGCACTTAATTTCGTTTTTCAAACAAAATTTGATACAGGTTCTTTGATCCATTTTTTTGAATAGGTAAAAATCGAAGACGATCCAAAACACGTGCAAGCAAAGCAGCTGGCAACAATTAACTGAACATTCAAAATGGCCGAGCTTGTCGGCATAAGTGAGAGACATGAGTACCAACATAACGCCACAAAAAATTCGAAATTCGAATATACGTAACCAGCGACAATTCAAAATTCGCGATACGTTTTGAACACACCTCGTATGGTGCGTTATTTTTATCTATCCGGCGATGGAATTTGCAAAAAATGGTTCGTTGTATGGTATTTGCTTCGCGACAAGCCGGGGTTGGATATAATTCTTGCTTGATCCTGTATCAATTAACATTTTTAAAGTCTTTACGTTCTTCGTGGTGCATTCAATGTACGGCAGCGAAGAACTATTTATTCTAAAAAATGAATGTTGATATGATCCTGGGTTTCAGGTCGTGTGTTTTCTTCAGCGTATTCCTGGACTGACTGCCCACTTTCTTCACAAGCCAAAGCGGCTTCGTGTTCCTGTGCATTGGGAGTTCAGTCATATTGGTAGTGTTGGTCGTGTTCGTATTGCTGGTAGTCCTGTTCTTGTGTCGTGCCTTGTTGGGCACCTGTCTCAATGTGGAAGTTGCTTTTTTTGTTTTAAGGGAACTTGTTGCAATGAATTAGAGGGTCTTTTAACGGGATTTTTTATTTGAGGTCTATTCATGTAATTGACCGCTCTTGAATGTAACGATCGGACGACGTCCATTTGCTTCGGACGTCAAAAATGCAGTTTAACAGAAGGTTGGCCTAGTAGTCTATAATGTTGCATGTTGCGATAATTATTCGTATTATGTTATTGAGGGTGTTGATTAAATGCAAAGTTTTGTGGTGGCATCTGTGGCCTTAGAAGGTATGCCAACTGGGGACAGGATTCATTAGACGGTTTCTAAGGTAGTAGAGGTGGTCGAGGTATTGGAAAGTCCTTAGGTTTGCTAGTTAGATAGTTATTGGTCACAGCATAATGTGACCAAAAGTTGTGATTTTCTAATTTTAAACATAGATGCATGTCCTAAGGGAGGTCTACTGGTTCCCTCATAGCAAGGAGTCCTGGAAAATCACCTTTTAGTCCCCGGATGAAAGTGTCAAGGGCTTTTTCCCGGTAAGTGCGTGTGAGGAGGTGTGAGATGCATAGATTCCATGCCGACTTCCATGCATCCAATCTTATTAAGAATGAGGGACAAGTGGGAATAGACGCGTTGGTAGAATTCTTAGATAGTGGAGTTACCTTGCGCTAAGGTCATCCCGTTAGGACTAGTCATTTTCTCAAATTTACTATTTTCCTCTTATATTCTTGATTTTTATATTCCTTTTATTTAAGTGTCCTTATACTCTGGAGGGTCGCCCGTTAGGTGGTGAATCGCAGAGTTGAACTATTATTATTTGAACCAGAGAGTATCCCGTGAAGTGGTGAGTCGCGGCTCTTTTAAACCTATTTTGCTCTCGGCTACGAGCCTTGTTTAGTAGAAATCGTATTTTATACTTCTCTGGAGGGTTCCTTGTGTGGTGCATCGCAGAGAATTTTATTTATTATAAGCTGCAAGGTCCCCCGAAGGTGGTGGAGTTACATTAATTATCAAATTTAATTCTATTCGATTTCTTAATATTTTGCTCAAAACTTTTCTAAATTCTTATGTTTACTTTTATTATTAATTGCAAAAAATATTTCTATACTATTAAAATGCTCTTGATGTTTATAATTTTCTAGTAATTTTTATTCAAATTCTTTATGGTTACACTTTATATGTTTTAGATATTTTAAACAATTCCTCAAACTACCGCTCCCCAGCGATGGGGTATGGGTCCTCTTTGCTTCCGCTCCTGTTATGTGAGGATGTGCATATACGTACCACTATTCCACTTCGATGCGTGCCTATGTGTGTCCTGCTTCCTTGGTTATAGATTTTTTCCGCTATTCCACTTCAGGGCGACGCGATGGAATTCGATGCGTACCTATGTGGGTCCGCCTGCCTTCGTTAGAGAGTATCCAGCTATTTCACTTCCAGGTGACGCGATGGCGTTCGACTGTTTTTCTACAGGCAGTTTTACGCGAGAATTATTTTAGATTATTTTAGGCCTTACCCACGAATTCGCGAAGCTGGTCTCTGCTCGGGCGCCAGTTAGGTTTCTAACTACATTTTTGTATTTTTAAAAACTTAAGCGGACTAACGTCCGCCAACAATTTCTTGATTAGTTTTAGTTGAGGTTACAAAATAGACTAACTGTAACTTATTTTATACTCTTACTCAAGACCCAGCTTTCGCCACCAATTGCTGACTGTGGTTTGTCATAATTTGTTGCTGACGGTTGTTTGTCATAATTTGTTGCTGACTGTTGTTTATGCAACGTTCTAAATACGGTGATTCGGTGTCATCGTTAAACAAGTGTTTGCCTGATGTTGCTGACCTATGGGGTCATTTCCTAACCTATAATTCGTAAAGAGTTGTGTTTATTTTTATCTAACGCCATTAAACTGCATGGCGATACACCCAAACCACTTATCGATATACCACCACCTGACGAACTACCTTCTTTAAGAAGGGCACTTGGTATGTCTGCTCACTATTCCTACTGGATAGGTAAGGATTCACACATTCGCAAAGAAGAACAATTTTCCCCTAACCCGAGATCAACCTCTACGGCCTTAAAAATGATATCGCGAAATTCAAGTTATCATCGAGAAGAGACCCTCACTGACTCTAAATTCTAGACCTGTTGTGTTTTTTCCAGAACTTTGAATTTCAGTGAACACAACCACCGAATGGTCGATTACCGTAATCGACAAGGATGCCTAGAAGTGGAGATATTTCCTCATAGGCAGGCACTTTCGTTTGATAACTGATCAACGTTCAGTGGCATTCATGTACGACAAAAAGCACCCCAGTAAAATTAACAATGGGAAAATGAAAAGAAATCAACTGAAGCTGGCGTTCAAGTATGATATTATCTATAGACCAGGGAGAGATAATTATGCTGCTGATGCACTCTCTCGCGCTTGTGCTACTACACATTCATACAAAGCTAAACTTTTTAATATCATGAAGCGTTATGCCAGGCAGGAGTTACTAGAATGTTTCTACCTATGGCAAAATCGTGCCTTCTTGCTCTGAAGTCAAGTCCAAACTTTCAAGTTAGGCCGAAAAGCAGATGGTAACACCATTGTGTTCTCCGCGCTAGTTTCTATAGTCACACAAGATCTCACTGCTTTTGCTCAAAAATTGTGGATTTTATGGACAAAAAATTATATCTCAATTCTATACATTTATACCACAATTTCAACTTTCAAAGCGCTGTACTGACACCATTAAAAAAATTTGGTAGTTTTCCTTATTGCCACAGATTTATTTACTCTTGCCAATGTCGGCTAACTTAAGCTGTTTTTTTTTTTCAAACCAATTTTGATGTAGCAAAATCTTAGTTCGCCTTTGGTTGTTATTGCCCGCTGACACAGGAGCATTTGAACTTTTTACTTATGTTACACAAAGGTGGCGCAATATTGTCAATCCACAGCGTGCTCCTGGCCTAAATAGGTTTAACAAAAAGTGTGAATGAAGCATGGTCAGCGACCGTCCAAGGTACAAAAAGCCGTTTGAGGTAAAATCGCGCCTGCTAGTTTTCGCAAAATATCTCGCTTAATCCTTATGATGCTCAGTGAAAAGACGAGTTTTATAATAAAAAGTTTTCAAAAAGAGTTTTATTGGTATACACTGTTTCTTATACTGACGTTTGTCTCTAAGAATGGAAATGAAACAAAAAAAAAATTAAAACTGTTACTAAATTAAATAATTTATTCATATTTCAGACATTAATCACATTGCTCTGTATATGTTATTCAACTAAAACAAAACTATATTCCTCCTTAAGGAGTTTTCACGCTGAGCTCGAATCCGTGGTACAAAATGTGCCACCATGTATAGTTTTAGGGAAAAGCGGGTGTGAAATCCCGAAATTGGTATAATTTGAACTATCGCCCCATGCTTAGCTATAAGAAAATATTATGACACGTTGCAATTAATTTAAACAATTTTTCAAAAGGGATTTCACGATCGCTGTTCTCTAAAAATCTCGAGTACAAAGTTTGAGACGCAGGTTCGAACCTAGTTACGCGGACCATTTATTATTTTTATTTTTTATTTTAGTTTTGGTTAATTAAATATAATTTTTTAAAATATATAAATGTTTCTAAACTTAAAATTTATAATATTTTTAAGTTTCTTTAATTTTTAACCCAATATTTTACTGTTTGTGACGTGCCTGGAACCAGGTGACAAATTAGTGACTTATTATTTGAGACCAGAGATGTAAGACATCTTACTGAATACCAAATTGTATCAAAATTGAAATTGACCAAAAAATGTCTCTATTAGTGACTAGATACAGAATTCACCTATAAGTGTTGGTTCCGTGAGACTATGAATGCCAAACTTGACTGCTTAAACAAAAATGAACTGAACCTCGTAGCACTTAAGCCAGATTGGCAATAAAAGCTAGGAATGGACAATATGATGAATATCTTATCAAACCCGACATGAGTTCAACCCGACCCACTCAAATTTTGCATACAACTACATTTTACCTATACAAACTCAACCTTATTTTTAGAAATCGCATTTTTGAAAAATTGTGAGCGTGACAAGGTATTGAATTATTTAAAAAATGACGGTAAAAGGTACTTTTACGCCATGATTACTATGGAATGGCTCAACCAATTTCAAAGATCTTCCTTCCATTGGAAAAGTATAAAACATACACTGTAAACGTTTTTTGTTTTTTTTATTAATTTTATTAATTTTTTAAGTAGTAAATGCATCTGTTGTTAACTTCCTTATATTTTGATACCATTGTGTAACAAAAAAGAATAAAGCAGCTATACCTTGGAAGTTATACAAAAGTTTTTTTGTAATGCTAATAGCTTAGAACAAGAATCGTTTTATTTTATTTTTTAATTAATATACAAATTGTGGGAGCTCATACTTTTGATTTTCGCAATATTTGCTAAGTTTTCGTGAAGTTTCATCTAAAGGTTTACTACTGAATTAGAAAAAACAAAGCAATCTCACAGGTACAACAACGAAACAAGTAGCAATGAACAAACGAAAACCAAAAGGAAAAAATCACTGCCTCAACCTCTCACCACAGGCATCCATTTAGACACATCATAATACACGACATATTTAGATTACCTGTTCTAGCGCATGCACACACATATTAACATTACCTGCTACAGTATCCACAGAATTTAAATACAAGGCAACGGATAGGCGAAGATCAGAACGAAACTAGACACTGAGGATGGCGGAATCCACTCATATGTACAAACATTGTGTAAATCGATAAAAAAAAAGTTTCTCTCAGCTTCGAAAAATTAGTCATAAAGAAGTAGCGCTGATATTTCCATTTTCCAGCAGTCTCCAACAATGCTCGTTGCCGTATTTGCGTAAATTTTCGGTTGAAACTTCAGAATGCTGCCCACATTATTGATAATCAGCGTTCTACTGGAACGGAAAGTGAAGAAGCACAAGAAATACGCTCACGTTACATTATCAATGAAAAAAGATAGGAAATTTATTTTCGGAGTACGGAAATTATATTGGCAAAAGTCATATTTAGTTACAATTATTTAATAAATCAACTCTTCGAAGTACTGAAAAAAACTATTTAAAAATTAATTTTTGTTAGAACGATTTTCCGTCATCCCTTGTCAAGTTTGGTTTTGTGACAAACCGGTTTCGGCGTTCTGCCATTTTCAATGCCTAGTTTCGTTCTGGTCTGTGTCTATCCGCTGCGTTGTTTTTATAGTCCGTGGGTGCTGTGGCAGGTAATGTCAATCTATGTGTTCGTGGTAGGTAACGTTAATATGCGTGTGTGTGTGCCCGGTATTGATACGTCCGAATTGTTATCTGTTCCAAGGGTTGTTTTTGTAGGTATGTAGACATACCGCTTGTTAGCTAAGCGGTAGGTTGAGGTAGGTAGAAATCGATGATTTTTGCAGTTTTGGTTCATATTTCGTTTTTGCTTGTTCATTCTTACGTGTTTGGTTGCTGTACCTGCTGGCTTGTGTGGTTTTTTGTAAACTAGTTTTAAGGGTTCAAATATTTCGTCAGAGATAGTGTTGATTTGTTCGTTTATGATCCTGCCGTCAAATGTTTTTAACTTGTATATCTATGTTCTCAAGTATTTACATTGAGCCGCCGGCCTTTTCCTTGCACGTGAAGTATTCGAGCCGTTGTTTTTATGTTAGCTGGGGTGCAGTTGTTCTCGAACATGTGGTTCGCGAAGTTAGATTCTGGTATTATGGTGGGTTTTCGTGTTTTTTTGCTGTAGTCCCTGTTATGCTCTCGGAATCTTGTGCTTATTTTTCTTTCTGTTTGTCTTATGTAGCTGTATTGACATTCACAAGTAAGCCTATACACTCCGTGTCTGTTGAATGGGTCATCAGAATTAGTGTCGGTTCTTAGTTTTTGTCCGACGTTGTTAGATGTTCTGAATGCTGTGTTGATGTTATACAGGGTGACGCAAAAGTAATCCTCCTATCAGAAAATGCTATAAATTTTGCGATTGGCCCCTAAAGTCAGTTCTGTTTTGACATTTGTGTAGTAAACACATGCGAAATACACGTTAATAAACAATGTTACGCTACACTGCTCCAGAACGCGGAATATTGCTGTCTATTTATTTGACCAATAATCGGTCGGGGCCAAACGGTTACTGTGAATGGTGAGCGCTACAGAGCAATGATCAACGAGTTCTTTTTGCCGCAACTTGATGAATTGGGATTGGAAAACATGTGGTTCCAACAAGACGGTGCAACAGCACACACTGCACGTGCCACAACCGATATGCTGAACATCGGAAGCTTACTTTTGCGCCACCTTGTATTTTTTAAAGAAGTTTGCTAATTTGTACGTCGTTTTTCCAGTGTATGTCATTGCCGTCCAAACCATTGGATTTTCCTCTACGTTTACTCTTTTTTGTGTCCCATGGCTACTTCTTAGTTTATCCACAAGTGCTTTCTTGTATCCATTATTTGCCGCTATGTTATATATTGTATTAAGCTCTCTCCAGTATGCTTCCTGTGTGAGCGGCGTTCTCTGAAGCCTATCCACTAAGTGCCTCAATGCTGCATTTTTGTGCTGCTGCGGATGGTTTGATGTAGAGTGTATTATGGTGTCCGTGGCAGTCGGTTTTCTATAAATGCTGTAGTTGAACCTATTTGTTATTTTGTCAACCCCTATAGTTAATTCCAGGTAGTTCATTAGTCCATTTTTTTCCACTTCCATTGTGAACTCTATGTTGCTATGTTGCCTGTTGAGGAACTCTAGTATTTGCTCTTCGTTATCGTCATTTAGGATGCAGATGATGTCATCCACGTATCTAGCGTAGAATGCCACGCCTAACTTGGTTTTTAACTCCTGTATATATTTTCCTTCCAAGTTTTGCATGAATGTTTCCATGTCAATCATTTAAAAATTATTTGCGGATCGATTTTGACATGGCGATGTACATTGAGTGAAGCTAAGCCGTTCAGACGATCTTCAGACATTGTTGATCTCAAATACGTCCTTAGTCGTCGCAAAGTTGAGAAGGATCGTTCATTCGTCGCTGTTCTCACAGGCAAAACTTTTGGAAACGCATCTTCATTAGAAATATCGAGCTTCCACCAAAGTTGTACTTCGTTCACCCAGATGTCACGGGAATCGTCGTGCAAAATTGAAGAGCATGATTGGAATAGTTGAGCGCAGGACTCTTCCTCGAAATTTTTCATTTTGTTGGGAAAAAGGCAAGCGAAATTTGACAAAATACTGCGGTGATTACGAACCGATCTTGCAATGGTTTCAGAAACGAATCAATGTCAGGTATGTAGATTGTTATACGTAAATAATCTTCAACTAAATCAGTTTGTACGTTGGAACGTTGGGTCTGTTACGACGCAACCATTGGCTTTCGCAATTCAATTTCGCTCACGGTTTTGAAAATTTTTCTAAACTCCCCTTAGCGTTTTCTCTTCTTTCCATCAAAAATTGTTTCGCAGCATCAGCCAATTTGATAGCCTCTCCCAGATCTTGATTTTCTACTTGAAGTACTTGACTCAGATACAATGTGAGAGAATGCACCGAGCTCAAAATATGTATGGATATCTGGAAATTTGCGGGTTTTATAGCTGAAAGCAGTTGGAAAGCTCCAGACAAAGTCGTTGGGTCTTTCCAGTTGGTGGAAATCACTTCAGGAGCGCGAATTACTGCTGGTTGCAAATGGAGATATGTTGTAACGGACTCATGCTGTTCTACCCATCTGGTTTTACAAAATTGTTTCATTTTCTTCACTCGAGTTTCCGATAGATGTTCATTCTCACTTATCGCATCCTGAAGGACATTTTGGCGTTTCGGATAAATGAAAAAGGTATGGATATTCTCTAGAACTCCCAGACAATTTTTGATTCCCGTTATATTGCACGCAAAGTTTGCCGCCAACTGAAGCTATGAGCAACACAATGGGAGTAGAGCGCGAGTGGATAAGTTTTTATGACAACAGCTTGAGGCCCTTGGAACTCTCCGCTAACCGCTCTCGCACCGTCATATCCTTGCCCGAAGAAATACGTGCAATCCAGTCCGGAAGATTTTAGGAAATCAAGGTAAGCAGTTGCTATTCCCTTTCCAGTGAAATTGGTGATTGGAATAAAACACAAAAAGTCTTCCTGAATGATGAACTTTTCGCCGTATTAATTCAAGTAGCGAATGCAAATTGAACTTTGTTCTACTCCTGTAATGTCTGGCGTGTCATCTCCGAAAAGAGGAAAGCTCTTCGATTCGTTCACTCCATCGATGTTGTAACTCATGATGAGCTGGTGACAAATATTGATTATTTCATTCTGGACACGGTTGCGTATGTACATAGCATTCTTTGGTGAATCACTCAGGTGTTTTTTCAACTGCTCATCAGTTTTGGCTCGATATCTTAAGAGAGCTCTAAAGTTTCCATCATTCGTCAACGGTTCGTCTTCAGAAATTCTTCTCGTATCATTCGAACCTCTGAGAGCAAATCCTTGTCGGCTACACAAGACAATTGTTTCAATAACTGGAATCATTTTTGTTTTTACAGTTGCAAATCAATGGGTAAAGCATTTTCTTCTTCGATTCCCATTCTCAATGCCGCATTTCCGCTCAGTTATAAGTAGTAAGGCAAATTCAAACCGCTTCACACATACAAGTGAATGCACGAACGTAAATGACAATTTGAATACATATGCCCACCAAAAAATTTGAACCTTATCAGTTGGAATGGAATTTGGCCATTTGGAATATAAATGTATGCTGAAATATCCCCAATAGGGGATACGCACGGGCTTGGGTACGATAATGAAGCTGTTGTTATATATATCCCGTGATCTCGCTTAAATCTTTTGAGCTTGATCATTTCTTTTATTTTCTAGATAAACTATTTCAGAATCGTACTTATTCAACTCAGATTGCTGTGCGGAAATCTTTTCCCTTTGAAATTTTATCAATTGCAATAAATCATTAGTACCTGGGTGACCGAGCCTTGCTCGGTGGCAATCCTACTTAAAAATATTCTGGTTGGTATACGGCCTCAAATACCTTCCGTTTGATACCCATATTCCCATATATTGCTTAATTTTTAAAAAAACATTATATAGGTGGCAACCCTGTAAGCCCCCCCCAGTTATAACACCAAAGTAGAAAATCTAAGAATACTATCCATCTACCAAATTTCATCGAAATCGGTTTAGCCGTTCCCGAGATAGTGGTCGATATCTGAAGGAATAAATAAAATGCGGTCAGGTGGCAACCCTACTCGAAAATACTTTGGTTGGTATACGGCCTAAAATACCTTTCATTTGATACCCATATTCCCACATATTGCTTAATATTTTAAAAAAAATTTATATAGGTGGCAACCCTTTGAACCACCCCAAGTGGCAACACCAAAGTAGAAAATCTTAAAACAAAGAATACTACCCATATACCAAATTTCATCCAAATCGGTTAAGTCGTTCCTGAGATAGTAGGGGATATACAAATATACAAGAATAACTCGTTTAAAGTTATAAGATATTGTGTTGCTTGGAAAATACTTTCGCTGCCCTCCACACCGCCTTCTCCACCTGTGCCACTACCATTTTATTGCTGAAATTCTACATCGTAATCGCTTAAGTTGCTATAATCTTGCAAATAGCTATTCGTCGCCTTTTGGCCCAATACACCGGATGTCACTTGTTGATTTTGATATTTATTCTGCTGCAGTTGGTGCATTTTTATATCGAAAACCACCCCCACTATGATTTACATTGATATAATAGATGTCGAGAAGATTTTCACTGCTGCTACTGCTACAACTATTACTATGGTTGTTATTATTTTTGACGATTGCTATTATTATTGAAATTGGTTCTGTGCGGTGTGGCATCTAACACATCCGGACTATCTTCGGCAATGCTACTATCTTAAGATTCGCGCACAACAGATAAATTAATTTCATTGATCGATTTACTATTTTGTGAGCCGAGTTGATGGTAAGTATGGTTGTCGTTGGTATTATCTTTGTTGAAGCGCTCGAATCAATACGAAATCCTGTGCCATAAAAAGTATTTGAATATGTAGTGGACTTTCAGTGGAATTCGAGTGTAGCTTCTCATTTTGGAGTATGAGCTAAGACAATCGCGGTAAGTTATTGTTGGTATTTGAAAAAGTTGGTGAACATAAAACTGCCGCAGCATGGAAAGCAGGGGGATTGTAATTGAAGACTACTGGATACTTTTGACTATTTTGGATATTTGAGTTGTTATTGCTACTGATGCTACTATTGTTAGTGTTATTATTGACCGCTGAAGTATAAATTGTACTTCATTGGTGACGCCGCATACAATCCGTTGAATGCCCTCCACCCTTACTTCAACTTCAAACTGCACTTGACAAGTTCTTGTTCTGCGTTGCACAAACACTTGTGTTGTGAAGGTAGGTAATTCACTACGAATTCCTTTTAACTATGCTGCTTCAACTGAAATCATAGCGGAGTATGGCGTTTTAATTAACTTTTATTGTTACTGTATATTATTAACGAATATTATCTTAAGCACTAAACGGTAGTTTGTATTATTGTAATAAGGTTTTTCGGAATATACCAAATTTTCAAAACATTCCTGACTAACAAAAAACACCATTTTGCGATAGGCTTTTCTAGTTCTCCTCGTTAGGGGTTAACGGGTGAACTAGGGGGTTTGTTTTCAAAGGGTGGTGTTTGGGTAGTACCCGATTGTGTGCTGCCTCTCAGATGTTTCAATTTCACGTATGAGGTCGGTAACCGAACTCCCTACTTCGTTAAAATAACACTCGATGGAATTCGAAGTGGAAGCAGGGAGAGGGAGAAGTGGAATACTACTGATATCGTAATTGGTCTGGTGGTTTGGCCCCTTGCTGGGTGGAGTAATAAGACTCGAACTCGAGTATCCGGAGCAGGATGTAGTTCGGCAATTCGTCCCAATCTCCATTCGTTGGAGGCCAGTTCTCCTCCTTGATGAAGACTAGGTCCCCTTGGTTCAAGCTCGATTGTGGATTCCACCACTTAACGCGTTTCTGCAATTTGCTAAAATATTAAGATTTCCGTTGTTTGCAAAACGCCTGATGTAAGGCTTTCAGCTTTTCCCAGCGGCTTACGAGTGAGGCATCATTTTCGCTGACGTCGATCTCTGGTGGGGCTAATAAATGCCCGCCAATGAGGAAATGTCCTGGAGTGAATGGCTCCAAATTAGACGGATCGTTGGAGATGGGTCTTAATGGTCGAGATTTGAGATACAACTAAAGTCGAAAAAGTAGGGTGCTGAATTATTCAAGGTTAAATTTATGATCCGACGCGATCTTCTTGAAGTGGTTCTTAAAACTTTTGACCCCTGCCTCCCATAATCCGCCCATGTAAGGAGCGCCTGCTGGTATGAAGTGCCATGTTAGGGTTTGGTGGCTGTATTTGGATAGGGTTTGGTTGCGAGCGTCCGCTAGAAATGGTTTGAGCTCTGAACGGAGAGCTATGGATGCTCCGACAAAGTTAGTTCCGATGTCGGAGTAGATGTTCTTTGGACATCCTCGCCTAGCGAGAAACCTATTGAAAGCTGTCAGTAAAGTACTCAGGTCACTAGAGGCCTCGTAGTGAATCGGCTTGGCAGCAAAGCAAACAAAGAGGCAAACGTAGCCCTTTGAAATACGCCAGCCTCTACCGCTGTAGGATTTGATGTCGAAAGGTCCGACAAAATCTACGCTGGCGTTCGTAAATGCTCGAGGTGGTCCGTTCTGGCGGAAGGTTCCCCATAAGTTGGGCTTGGAACTGCTACCGGTAAATAGTGCAAACTTTGCAATTGTGGATGACAAACTGGATCATACTTTTGACCCTTGAGATCCGTGCGTGTAAGGCGCAACATGATCTGGTTTTCGGGGCGAAGGGATATCTTGTGGACAAACTGGACAAGAAGACACGTGAAACGACAAGCGTAGGGGAGGATAATAGGGTGGCGTTCATTGAATGCGAGATGATGGGATGTAGAAAGACGACCGCCCACCCTCAAGATGTTATGGCTGTCGACGAATGGGTTGAGAGGAAGGACTTCGCTTTTTGTACCAATGGGTTTCCCGGATTTAAAGTTAACCAATTCTTCAGGATAATGTTTCTTTTGATAAATTTCTATTAAACGTCGAGTCGTAGACTTAATTTCGTCGGGGGAAATGAAGTATGACTCCGCTTTGAACGAAGATTTGGTTTTAGGATTAGTTCGTTGAGAGCAGCTCATGATGTCAGATATGACTCTCAAAGCTATTGAAAAATCGGAAAATCTATCGAGGATTTCCTCTTTGTCGTTTACTTGCGTAGTTGCTTCAATTTGTAACCTATTTCCTTCTAAATATATGCTTGTACCATACTCCTTTTCTGAGGCTGGTCATTTTATCTTGTCTTCTAGTAACCAAGAAGGTCCCTACTACCACAAAACGTTGTCAACTAGATCCGCCGCTGATAGTCCTCTGCTTGCCAAATCTGTTGGATTGGATGCGGATTCGACCTGTTACCAAGCCCTGTTACCTACCTTCTCTACGATTTTCATTACTCGATGAGCGGCAAAGGTTGACGGTTAGCAGGGGGTTTTTCTGATTCCCGCTAGAACGAGCGCTGAGTCTGTCCATAAACGTGTATTTAAATTTCCTATGTTCAGGTTTTCGATCACTGATTTCAAAGTTTCGGGTAATTCGCCATAAATAGATTGAGGTGCACCTGATTCCTTACCTTTGCACGTAGATATTCGTACACTCGTAGGCCTTCTCCGAAGCGTCGCAAAACCCATGTATTTCAATGTCGTTATTTGGCGTAAAATATACCCATCGTGGTATTCATGTGGTCAATTGAGAAAAAGTTTGCCATCGCTCCGAGGTAGTTGTAGACATTGACTCGTCCCAGTCAGTCCTTTCCAGGCAGATGTTTTGAATTATAATTCTTGCTACAATGATAATTGGGGCTAGCGAACCTGGGGGATCGAAACTTTTGACGAAAGCTGAAGGTATTGCCCTTCTAGTTAAAATATCACGATTTTCGATTGGTTTCGCTGTGAAGTAGAAAAAATCAGAAGGCACGCTCCAACGTATGCCTAGGGTCTTGACCGTATTGGAGTCTTCGAACTCCTGGAAATCTTAATTTAGCAGATGCGGTTCGGGTAATTCCTTGAGTATTTTGTTGCAATTCTACCATTTTCGAAAGGTAAAACCTGCTGATTGTAGTGCTTGTTTGATTTCATCTCAAGATTCAATCGCAGAATGGATTCTATGATCCCCTGCCAGAACGTCGTCGCTACATCATCGACTCCACATCATCTGTTTGTTGGTGCAGTGTCCTCATCGCCAGATATGGGTAACAATTAACTCCAAAGGTTACCGTCTTCAGCTCGCAGACGCCGATTTGGTATTTTGTGCGACTGGACTTTAATCATATTTGTCGGTACATCTTTCCCATGTCGCTGTTAAAAACATATTTGAAGATTCCCCAGCGGAGTAGTAGGATTATTAAATCGGCCTGGAGAACTGGGCCTGTATCTATCATCTCGTTCAAGCTTTTGCCATATCAGTAGAATCCGACGCGTTGAATACCACCCGGACTTGGGTGGTTGTGCTTTCTTCGTTAATAACCGCATGGTGGGGCAAGAAATATCAATCAGTTGATTGGGGTGGTAAGACCGTAGGAGCTTTTGACATATGTCGCTTGCATTTTTCCAGCTGTAGTAAAGGGACACCTTCGCCTCCCCTTGTGTTTTCTGGTTGAGCTGGTATAATCTTTCATCCGGGTGAGGCCTGTGTGAAGTATGTATATGGCCGCGAACTTGTCCCTAAATGTAGGAAATGTAATCGCATTTGAACACATCGGTGTCACAAGGCTGGAGACGAATGTCTTGTTCACGGCGGGGAGTTTGAATACCTAATCAGCTATTGTCGCCATGCATTTCATATAGTATGCGAAGCAGCTCTTATTTTTCTGCCTCAAGGACTGTAAGTTTTCCTTAGTCAGGTCTGTTGAGCTCAGGAGACTTTTATAGGAGATTTTCGTTTTCCTCCACAACGACTTCGACCTCTTGCTGTATTGCAAGGGTGTCTTCGAGAGGAGTCGAGTTGAACTCTTGCTCAAACTCAACAATGAAATCTGCAAGCCTTATGTACATATATCCCAATTTTTTTTTTAAATTAATTTGAATATTTTGATTATTTACAATTAAACAATGGTTGACTGTAATGACTCAAAGATGTATATTACTTTGAATATAAGCGAAATTACCAAAAAGTGACACAGGTAGATATCTTTCTGAAGATTTATTATATCTGAGAAAAATATGTGAGACACAGATAGAAATCTGGATGATGATTTAATGTGTATTTTAGCAAAGTGAACCACACCGAAGGTCCATGGTTCGAGCCCTGGTACAGGTAACATCAAAAGTGATTTGAAAAAAGTTTTTCAAAACGGGGTCGCCCCTCGGCAGTGGTTTGGCAAACTCTCCGAGTGTATTTCTGCAATGACAGGCTTCTCAGCAAAAATTCGTCTCCTTTGTAGATGCCGTTCGGAGTCGGCAAAAAACTGTAGGTCCCACCAATTTGTAGGGAAAATTCAAATCGGCACACCACAAATTGGAAGAGAAGCTTGGCGCAAAAATCTCTTAGGAGGTTTATGATGATATACCTGTTTTATATCGCGCCATAGAGATAGAGATAGAAAATGAACTTAAATAATTGCCGAATAGCCTAAAACTAAGGTGTTTCAGATCAAAAGAGCGCAAAAAAATATGTGTGAAATTCGTTGAAATAGATTACTTATTAAATAATTTAAAGTGAATACAAGATACAATTATTATTTAAAATAAGTGAGTTTGCAACAACTATTTGGAATGTTTGCCGCAATGAATAACTGACCACTAGCCACCCAACACAAGTGATAATTTTTGTAGTCGCACTTATTTTGTGGTTGAAGTGAATATTGTGGTATTTATTTGCAAATGCATCAACCAAGTGGAAGTGTAGATTGTTGCTGAATATCAACAAACAATAATGGAAATTACTATAACTGCATGTCTGCCTTGAGCTGTGTGGAAATTACTATTAATTGAAACAAAGACTGTGCAGTGCTGTGCCAATTTCTTAAAAAACTCAAAAAATGATGATCCACTGCCGGTCTGCCTTGAGCTGTGTTGAGAAGCCCTTACCACTAGAGGGGGGAACTTCTCGATAGTCAAAAAAATCCTCTTGCTCTGATCTACAAATGGATATCACACATTCAATCGCGACACGTCGATGCGTACTTAAAAACAAGTAAGGAAGTCTAAGTTCGGGTGGAACCGAATATTATATACCTAGTAGTGATCTATTATGTCATCCCAATTTACGCTGGTCTATTTTAATACTTTCAGTTCGTATTTGCGTTCAAATAGACAGACGGACAGGCAGATAGACGAATCGAGAGACGGACATGGCTACATCGACTCAGCTCATCCTCCTGCTCATTTCAGTATACGTACAAACATTTCATGTTCATGAAAGGTATGTATATCAAAAAAGATATACAATTATTAACTACTTGCCCGGATATTTTACTTTTCATCCTAAACGTTTTGATATACATTAATAAATACGCATCTCGATTCGTTTATGCCGAATGAAGTAATATACCTTGTGTGCGTAACAAAAATAGATATAAAAAATGTGTGTCTTCTATAGGCGCCAAAGAACTCAACCGATCTTTATGAAATTTTCACATACTTACTTGAGTTCTTTGGGTACCGTATAGACTATATATGGTTTTGGAAGAGTAGGCGGAGCCACGCCCACAGACTATATAAAGTGTCAATTCGTCATAACTCCGAACTTTTTTGTTCTAAATTAATGAAATTTGGATATATGTGTCACTTAGTCAATATCTACATAATTTTTCAAAAGTGGGCGGTGCCGCGCCCACATATTTTGTGTTTTGTTTTGCTCTTGAACTTTCACGATAGGTTCAGGAGTTCGCTGGGCACGACACAGTCTGTATATAGCTTTTGGAAAATCCCCCAGGTTATATAAGTTTGCAGTTCGGTATAGTTAGGAGTTTATTTGGTTCAAGTTAGTGACATTTTATATATAGAGGTGTTCTATGTATCAAAACGTCAAAACAACGTCTACCGGGTTTGCTAGTATATTAAAAAATGGCGAAAGCAAACAACGAATTTCAGCATTCTTTTGTAAAACTGAGATACTAGTTTGCGTTCAAATAGACAGACGGACAGACAGACGGGCACACAGACGGACGGACGGAGAGACGGGCATAGCTAAATCGACTCCGCTCATCGTGCTGATCATTTTAGTGAAGTTTTCTCTTCTTCTTCTCATACTTACATACATTTAATGTTTATGAAAGGTATGAAAATCAAAAAAGATATATAACTTCTCTGTTGCAGTGGGCTATTATATACCTAGTAGTGATCTATTATGTCATCCCAATTTACGCAGGTATATTTTAATACTTTCAGTTCGTATTTGCGTTCAAATAGACAGACGGACAGGCAGATAGACGAATCGAGAGACGGACATGGCTACATCGACTCAGCTCATCACCCTGCTCATTTCAGTATACGTACAAACATTTCATGTTCATGAAAGGTATGTATATCAAAAAAGATATACAATTATTAACTACGTGCCCGAATATTTTGCTTGTGTGTTTCCCGATTTGGATAATTTTTGGCAGGAGTATAACACATACTACTGAGAAACAGCTGACGAATTTTCATTGAAATATCAAAATTGAATTATAGGCGATTTCCGTTGAAAATAGCACAAATTCTATGCTGAAAAGTGGGTGGCGCCACGCCTACTTCTTCAAAATTGAAAACATTCTTTTGTGCCCGAGTTTTTTCTAAAAAGCTTATTATGTGTGCGAAATCTGATTGATATAAATTGCTTAGTTGTAGAAATATCGCTTTTTAAATTTTACAAAAAAATTTTTCAGAACTATGTTAAAAAACTGGGCGTGGACATTAACCGATTTCAGCCATTTTTACAGCAAACAGTTACCTTTATATATAGAACATTATCATCAAATTTCGTTTCGACGAAGCAATTTTTGAGGGAGTTATGGCATAAAAAGTTTGGTGGAATAGTACACTATAAACGGGGCGGGCCACCCCCATTTTCAAAAATTTTAAATTTTTGGATTTTTTTGTTTACGGAAACTTTAAATGTGAAATAAAAGTGATTCAATCTATTTTACGCAAAAGTTATTGCCTATTTAATATATCTACGATCCTCTTCAAAATCTTTCATATAAAAGTGGGCGTAGACCTTAACCCATTTTTTCCTGGAACATTCCTTGCATACCTGGAAACCTGCCTGCTGAATTTCGTTTCGATATGTTGAACGGTTTTTGATTTATGATTAATATTATTTCTAAATTTGACTTAATCAAAAGTCGGCGGTGCCACTCCCATTTGCAAAAATTTCTCCAGAAATTTATTTTATGCCTCAATCTCAATGTACTCACCAAATTTTATCCTTATAGGTGTATTATGTACTGAGTAATCACTTTTTTTGTGTTTTCGAAAATATTCTATACATAAAAAGTGGGCGTGGCTATAGTCCGATTTCGCCCATTTTAAATAGCGCTCGGAGATGAGTGCCAAGGAAACCGCGTACCAAATTTCATTAATATATCTCAAAATTTACTCAAGGTATCGTGTTTACAGACGGACGGACGGACATGGCTTTATCAATTTCTCTTTTCGTCCTGAACATTTTGATATATATAAGTGAATATCTATCTCGATCCGTTTATGCCGTTACGTACTGCCGTTAGGCGACTAAAGTTAATGTACCTTGTGTGCGTAGTTATAAAACGTGCACTAAAAACAACCACTTACCTGGATTAGACTTTGAAGCTTTTTTCCTTAGAATGTTGTGATGTGAATGATGTGAAAATTGATGTGTTAGCGGACTGTATGTTGAGCAAATGTTTGATGTGATGTATTCGTTGACTGTGGTGCTTTGATAAGATGATGTGATGTGATGTTCACTGTGTTAGCGGACTGGATGTAACAGGATTGGTTGAGTGATGACTCGCTGAGTTGATTATTCGCTGAAAATATGTGTGGATGTATTTGGAGGTTGTGGCCGTGTGTAGAAGTCTACGCAAGTGGGGAAAGTTTCTGATCGCCATTCACCTGGGAATGGCCAGAGGGATTCTTTTGCATGCGGTTAAAGCAGTTCACTACTTCCGGGCGCTTACGTATCCTCTGGGTAAACACCGAACACCCGTTTGGTGGCGAGCTAAACGTGAGAAGGCGAAAACCTGGTAAGGCCACTCCGACATAATCGGTTTAAGGGCTTGCTGGGGGGACTCAAAGAGCAGCGTCTGATCAACATGTGGTGGGGCTGCAAGCGGGCGTCTGTGGCGTAATTGGATTCAACCTTACGCGAAGCGGGGGATATGTGAACCCCCTTTTTTGCTGACAACAACCGCAAACGAAATAAGGATTACGAGATAAGGGCATGCACCTGGAATGTCCGGTCCCTTAATGGGGAAAGCGCCGCTTTCCGGTTGGTTGAGGTCCTGAGGAAAGCAAAAGCTGACATCACCGCCATACAAGAGATGCGATGGCCGAGGCGAGGAAACACGTGGAAAAGAATGCATTCTACGCGCGCCTGGAAGAAGCATACCCCCGTTATGATATCAAAGTCGTGCTTGGCGACTTTAACAGCAGGGTGGGTAAAGAGGGTGTATTCGGCCCCACTGTCGGGAAGTTCAGTCTCCATGATCAGACTTCGACAAATGAGTACAGGCTAAGTTTATGCACAAGAAGATCTATCAGGCTAACTGGCTGTAACCCGGTCGAAAAACCACGTTGTGATAGACGCACGGCATGCTACCAGCGGCTTAGATGTTCGCACAATATTAGGACCCAACATCGATTCTGATCACTGCCTAGTAGCAGCAAAGATTCGTACCCGCCTCTGCACGACAAAACAGGTGCAACAAAGGTGGACGTCGAAAAGCTACAATCCCGACTGACCGCCAATTATTTCGCAGATCGCCTCTCACACTTGCTCTCCGAGAACACAATTCAACCTAGTGGAGTGCATGAGCAGTGGCGTAGCGAAAAAAGGTCAGAAAAGCGCGAAATCAAGGAGCTTGAGATGCTGGTCAACGGGAATAACGCCCCAACATTCTATCAAAAAAGTCGGCGAATGACAGAAGCCTTTTGAATATCGCCTATAAGGTCCTATCAAGC
Source organism: Merzomyia westermanni (assembly GCA_949987695.1). NCBI lineage: Eukaryota > Metazoa > Arthropoda > Insecta > Diptera > Tephritidae > Merzomyia > Merzomyia westermanni. The sequence goes on along the minus strand of OX465292.1, from coordinate 118,739,751 downwards.
GTATTGTACGAAAGACTGAAGGACTGAAGCCTGACGTGAATAGACTGATTGGACCTTATCAGTGTGGTTTCAGACTTGGTAAATCTACCATCGACCAGAGTTTTACAATACGCCAAATCTTGGAAAAAATCCGTGAGAAAAAAATCGAAACACCTCTTTGTTGACTGCCTATATGCTGCTATGTCTGAATTTGGTTTCCGCGCAAAACTTATACGGCTGCGCAAAATGACCTTGAGCAACACCACCAGCTCTGTCAGAGCCGTTTGAAACCTAACGAGGTTTCAGACAGGGTAACCCCCTTTAGTTCGATTTCTTTACTTCGATGCTGGAGAAAATAATGAAAGCTGCAGAGCATAACCGCGTGCAACTGTTGGCGTATGCTGACGTACAACTGTTGGCGTATGCTGACGATATTGACATCATTGGCCTTAACAATCGCGCCGTTACTCTGCTTACTCCAAATTAGAAAAAGAAGCGGAAAAAATGGATTGAGTGGTGAACGAAGGCAAAACGAAGTACATGTTGTTATCAAAGGTGCAGCGCATTTGCGCCTTGGCAACCACACCACTTTTGCCAGCAATAACTTCGAAATAGTAAAGGATTTCGTTTATTTGGGCATCAGCATTAAAACCAACAATAATGTTAGCCTAGAAATCCGACTAAGAATTACTCCTGCAAACAAATGCTACTTCGGACTGAATAGGCAATTGAAAAGTAAAGTCCTCTGTCGAAGAACGAAAATAACACACTATAAGTCACTCATCGCACCCGTTCTGCTATATGGTGCAGCAGAGTGGACACTAACAACATCTGATGAGGCGGCTCTGGGTGTATTCGAGAGAAAGGTTCTTCGAAATATTTGTGAACCTTTACACATTGGCGACGGCGAGTACCGAATAAGATTTAATGATGAGCTGTATGAGCTTTACGCAGGCGCCGACATAGTTGAGCGAATTAAAACACAGCGGCTTCGCTGGATAGGCCACGTAGTGCGAATGAGCGAAGATGCTCTAGCCCAGAAGGTATTCTTATCGGCACCCGCCAGTGGTAGCAGAGGAAGAGGGAGACCACCACTCCGATGGAAAGACCAAGTGGAGACCGATAAGCGGACCCGCGGTGTTTCCAATTGGCGCCAGTTGAAAGAAATGACTGCCGAGCTATGTTGGACAGTAAAAATCGCCAAGGCGGTTAGATGACCATTTAAAGAAGAAAGTATTTGGCTTATTATGGCGATCGCTCTTGTGTTATTATTTTTGCGCTGGTGTACTTGTTTTTTTTTTGACAAAATATTGTTTTCAATAATAATGTTACGGCGACTCAACACTGGTGGACTTTAAATTGGAAATTACGGGCTGAAAAAGCAAATGGACATTTGTACTCGATATAGTATATAGAAATATTTTAGTTCTTTGGAAAACTTACCTTCGGTGACTTGGTGGCTGGCTGGTTTCTTAGACGTTCGTAAAAAAGTGGACAAGTAAAAAAAAATTTGTTCGCAGCCACCCCTTAGCTCTCGCTATTATCCGCCTGGTTAAAAACGGTTATTTTCTTTTAAAATACTAGGTTGGGCCCTAATAATATATAGGCCTGTGGCCCAAGCAACGACGTTGGGATATTACAAAAAAAACGGGATTCAAGAAGTCATTTGCAAAAATGGAACACAACTATCAGATGTAATTTCGAAACAATTTCCTCTACTACAGCCACATTTGTTGACAATTTTGTAGAACACACCAATAAGCTAGTGTCACATCATTTTATAGCTAAGCGCCAGTCCCAATTCGTAAATGGAAAAAAGATGACATTGCTGCCAGGATAAATGCTAATTCAAATGGATTTCTCTTAAAACTATGCATTTGTTATACAAGATGCCGTTCATGGTTACCATTGGAATAATAATCAAGCCCCGATAAATCCGTTCCATGTTCATTACAAAGATAACGAAAAATTTATTTATAGAACCTTTGTCATAGTATCTGATTGTAATATCCATGATAGAACTGATACATCTGTATATTTTAAAAATGATTAATTTTGTTAAGACCAATATCAGCAATTTAATAACGAAAGTTATTGAAAGAATGTGGTGCAGGAGCATAATACAAAAGCAAATACAACTTATTGATCTTGATATATTCGCTGAGTGGCACTTTTACGCAACCAGCCATTGAAAATCTGCATGTGATGGCATAGGTGGGACATTAAGAAGATGCGCGCGGAATTATAGCATGGCAAATAAAAACCAAATTCAAACGGTGAAATACTTTTATCATCGGGCTTCCCAAACTTTTAAAACCTCCGTAGAAGTTGCTTATGCAGATGCTGACGAATACAACAACACAAAAGATGAGTTATTTTCAAGGTATAAAAATGCTAAAACTCTTACAGGAAATTAAAGCTTCCATTCTTTTATACCTTTAGATGAAACTTCACTAAAAGTTAGCAAATATTCCGAAATTCAACAGTATAAGCTGAGGGTGTCTGAAAATTTTGACAATACGATTCTTTTATTTTAAAAAAACACTTGTCCTTTGAAGTTTTTAACCAGTTTAAAGTTTTATTTTTGGCAAAATTTTTTTTAGTGTTTCACTTAATAGATATTTCACTAGTACCTGTAAAATTATGGATTGAACATCTCTTTTGATAATGCTCCTTTAAGAGAGAAATTTCAATTTAGCGGAGTTACTGAGGTTGATGTTTCTAAATCAATTATGATTATAACATCGAATGCGCCAGATAATGATGGAATATCCCTGCAATTTGTGAAACATTTATTACCTTTTATCCTGGCCACTCTAACTTATACAATTAACCATTACCTTACTACTGCATGTTTTCCTGATGAGTGGAAAAAGGTGGCATTATTCCAGTCGCTAAAAACAATAATGCTAATAATCCCAGTGACTTTAGACCAATAAGCATACTTCCAGTGTTTCAGAATTCATTGCACCGAATCATCTGTTATCTCCATTTCAGGCAGGCTTTCGAGAAAACCATAGCTGCTCCCTTGCTATAGTAACCTTACACTTCTTTGTCTTCTTTACCTTTCTTTAGCGTTTGATTCGGTGGACCATGAGATAAACTTTTATTTTAGTTTTTCGAATAACTCAGCTATCTTCCAGGCAGAACGCAAAAGGTGACCTGAAAGGCTGAATCCTCCATGTTTAGTTACTTCTGAAGTACCGCAAGGTTCTGTTATGGGTGCTCCCATGTTTAGTATTTTTGTCTGTGATGTATTTTCTGTATGTCAGCATGTAAGAGTGCATGGTTATGAGGATGATATTTGTGTTTTCACATTACTACTGATCAGTCAGCAATTGAACAATAGGCCTATGATAATTTTCTGCTTTTATTTCGGATTTATTATTAATTCTAAGTTGAGTTGTTCTGACCACATAAATAAAGGTGTTAGTAATACATATGTGAGAATGTCAGCTTCGTATACCCCCTTAGGTACGAGAAGGAAAGTAGCTATTCAACTCATATTGCCTCACATTACGTATTCTTACTTGTGTATACGTAGTAAACTTGATTCTGTTTCGTCTCATACAATTTAAGTTGCTTTCAACAATGTGATTCCATCCACCTTTACCTTTTTTATTTAGAAAACTTCCTATTTTGTGTGGTAAAAATAAATAGAAAAACAATGTATTTTCCTATTTATTTATTTATTATTATTCAGTCGTATTTCATTAAAATTAACCATTAATAACGTAACGCCTAGACTTCATATCGAATTAATCATAAAACAGTCATTATTTTAATGCGAAGGATGTACTTGATGAAGTAACAGCAAATTATCAATATTTGGCTCCAGTTTTGTTAGCAATAATTGCAAATATTCCCGTTCTGAGATATTCAATCTGCTCCTTTTTTTTGTCAAAAGGTTTGTAACGACACTAAAACTTTTTTCGACAAGATATGACGAGGGAAATGCTATCAAAGCTTTTCTGCATTTCTCCACAGCCCAGGATATTTTTCAGGTACTTCTGCCTGCAGCCTAAATTTTTGATACCCTCTTTATATTTTCACCTTTAACTCCTCTTTAGTGCTAAGTTCAAGTAGCTCCTCTTGAAAATTACATTCTCCACTTCCGTTTCATCAAATGGATTTATAAGCCATGGTGGTATTTCCATTGTCAGAATATCTTTAAATCTGATTTTGAAGTCATCATGGAGGACAACTAAGTTTTGAACATATGTCTGAATATCCTCATCAAGGCATTCTACCTGTGACAAGTTTGAAAACTGGGAGAATTCGCTCCGACTAATATTTTGTTTCATAAATTTAAATTTTTCCATAAAAGCTGAAATTACACTCTTTGTTTTTACTAAATTGAGGCTGTCCCCTTGTAAGTTAATGCCATTGAATTTTTTGAATAACTTCTTATTTTGTTAACTGCGTTAATCACAAATTGAAGCGATTGGTGCAATCTGTTACTCAAATGTTTTGCTACTAGGTGTTTTCGGTGGATGACACAGTGCATTGCAGTTACCTCAGGGATAATTCTCTTAAGAAACCTTATGCACCCACCATGTCTCCCGAGAATGATATCGATTTGTTCTTAAAAAAATCACTCAGGACAAAAAATATTGATTCCAACTCCAAATTTTTCGCAAATAGTAGCTCTTCATAAATTTCTTCGTTCAAAGCAAATCGAACATATGCCAATAATAAGGCTAGTAAAGTTGATTCCTCCAGTTGAATGGAAAAATTATTTTTTTTGCAGATAACTATTCAACTAACGTCCCATGTCAGAAGTCATTTTAGAACTTCTTCAACAGCGGGTAAAATTAACTCTTCTCCACTCTTCTCATATTTCCCCTTCAATGTTTGAAAATACTTCTAATCTTTATCAGGATGACACCTTCTTAAATGGTCTTGGAGCTACGATGGTTTCATAGAGTCGTTGCTCAAAACTTTGTTGCATAACAGGCACATGGTCAATCGGTTTTCTGATTTTGATGGAAGGAAACCAAGTCTCAATTATTCAACACTACTGTCGACATTTCTTCTTAGATTCAACCATGTTTCGTTACCCACCTGTAAATAAAATTGGTATGATCTTCACTTAAAATTATTTTATTTTCACTTCTTTTTTTAAAAATGTATGTTTAGAGAGTGTGCATTTTTCCTACTTTTTCCACTTTTTGTTTACTCACATTTGTGCGGAATAAATTATAGAATAAATAAATAAAATAGAAGTATGTGTAACAATGTATGTACTTACTTTTTTCGATACTGGCAAGCACTTACATTGATTCACATGACTTTCCTTTTCTTTTCGAAATAACGGAAAGAAATTAATAACGTTTATTTTTGGCACAGACTTAAATTGTATTTCGTTAACTTAGTACGTGGCGGCACTTTGCAAGCCTCGACACTTTTTACTGATAATGGAATTTGCAAGTTTTTCCATGTAATATTCGCTGAGCTTCTTAAGAACCCAAGTGCAAAATAAATTCACTGTAATTTTAAGCAACTCAAATTAAAATACCAAAAAAAATAAGCATGTACATATGTAAAAATGTGCATATTTTTCTATTGCAAACGCTTTTTTGTCCAGCTTTACGCGATTTAAAGAATTATGAATATTTTTTCGTATTTTTCTTGCGAAACAGATTATGCGTCTTTTGCCGAAACGGCCTGTTTGGTTATGGGAGGCCAAAAAGTGCCAATGATGTTGTGACTGGCTATTTAAAATTTAGTTCTTCACTATCGAAACCAGGTAAATTTTTGTGGGCCTCCGCTTAAGCGGTCACCCCAACGTAGGCCCCCGGCGAGTCCCTCATGGGCCCCTGAGGGGCTCCCTGGACCACTTTGGGAATCAATGGAAAACTAATATTCTTAGTTACAGTATTTGTAATTTGCAAGGAATTGTATATTTATGTACAAATTAAAGAACATAAATCCCCTCAATATCTTTACGAGAAGCTGCGATTTGCAAGGTCTAATAGGCATCAACATCTTATAACTTGCAAATATTCCTACCTGGCCTCCTCAAGGTTGTTTTTTACTAATGCTGCGAGGCTTTGGAATTCTATTCCAGAATCTATCAAGACTGTTATGAAACGGCGGTGTAACTACAAAACGATAATCAACAAGTATTTTAATTTGAATTAAATTTTTTGCAATGTACTCGTATATGTCTATTCTCCATTTGGCACTGTCTCGTTTCTTGATCTGTTCCACTTTTTCGATAATGCTTTTCACTGCATTCTCCCTGCACTTATGTACCTGATTGAATCTTACTTATATTATAAATGCGCAAGTTTGTGACTGAGTGAGTGTGTTTGAAATGTTTTCACGCCCAAACTACAGCCCCGATCTGTACGAAATTTTGCACACTTATTTCCCGATGTCTTGGATAGGTAACAAGTTTCATGAAATCTCAATACCTCACATGGTTATGGAGTTATGGGCACTAATGTGACCCAACTAACCCAAAAATTTATTTTATCCAATGAATTTATGCAATTTGGTGCCATAAAACCTTAAAATGTGCACACAATATGGGTATTGAACGAAAGGGGAAGGGCACAGTATTCTTTTGGACTTTGCAATATTTTGATAAATTAATCGATAACTGAGTTACCGGTCAAAATGTGGTTGCTCAAAAACCCCTGAATTTGCATACAATATGAGTATCAAACTAAAGGGTAAGGTCACAGGATTCTTTTGGACTCTGCAATATTTCGATAACTTTATCGATAACTGAGTTATCGGTCAGAATGGGGTCGCCCAAAAACCCCTGAATTTGCATACAATATGGATATCAAACGAAAGGGGAAGGCCACAGTATTCTTTTGGACCCTGCAATATTTCGATAACTTTATCGATAACTGAGTTATCGGTAAAATGGGGGTCGCCCAAAAACTCCTGAATTTGCATACAATATGGATATCAAACGAAAGTTGAAGGCCACAGTATTCTTTTGGACCCTGCAATATTTCGATAGGTTTATCGATAACTGAGTTATCGGTCAGAATGGGGTAGCCCAAAAACCCCTGAATTTGCATACAATATGGATATCAAACGGTAGGGGAAGGCCACAGTATTCTTTTGCACTCTGCAATATTTCGATCAATTAATCGATAACTGAGTTAACGGTCAAAATGTGGTTGCTCCAAAACCCCTGAATTTGCATACAATATGGGTATCAAACTAAAGAGGAAGGTCACAGGATTCTTTTGGACTCTGCAATATTTCGATAACTTTATCGATAACTGAGTTATCGGTCAGAATGGGGTCGCCCAAAAACCCCTGAATTTGCATACAATATGGATATCAAACGAAAGGGGAAGGCCACAGTATTCTTTTGGAGTTTGCAATATTTCGATAAATTAATCGATTACTGAGTTATCGATCAGAATGTGGTTGCTCCAAAACCCTTGAATTTGCATACAATATGGGTATCAAACGGTAGGGGAAGACTACAATATTCTTTTGGACTCTGCAATATTTCGATCAATTAATCGATAACTGAGTTAACGGTCAAAATGTGGTTGCTCCAAAAAGCCTGAATTTGCATACAATATGGGTATCAAACGAAAGGGGAAGGTCACAGGATTCTTTTGGACTCTGCAGTATTTCGATCAATTAATCGATTACTGAGTTAACGGTCAAAATGTGGTTGCTCCAAACCCCCTGAATTTGCATACAATATGGGTATCAAACGAAAGGGGAAGGTCACAGGATTCTTTTGGACTCTGCAGTATTTCGATCAATTAATCGATAACTGAGTTAACGGTCAAAATGTGGTTGCTCCAAACCCCCTGAATTTGCATACAATATGGGTATCAAACGAAAGGGGAAGGTAACAGGATTCTTTTGGACTCTGCAGTATTTCGATAACTTTATCGATAACTGAGTTATCGGTCAGAATGGGGTCGCCCAAAAACCCCTGAATTTGCATACAATATGGATATCAAACGAAAGGGGAAGGTCACAGGACTCTTTTGGACTCTGCAATATTTCGATAAATTAATCGATAACTGAGTTATCGGTCAGAATGTGGTTGCTCCAAAACGCCTAAATTTGCATACATTATGGGTATCAAACGAAAGGGGAAGGCCACAGGTTTCGTTTGGACATTGCAATATTTCGATAAATTAATCGATAACTGAGCTATCGGTCGAAATCTAAAAGCCGTGAAACCTCCAAATTTGCATTAAATATGGATATGACACGAACGGAAAGGCTAAAGATTCATATGGACTTCTCGATATTTCAATAAACTAACCGATACTGCTATGTTTCGTTGTATAAGTTAATCGATAACTGAGTTATCGGTCAAAACGTGAATAAAAATGCATCGCCATATCTACAGAAATACTTTTAAAAACTAATTGCTATGATTTTAATAAGTTTAGTTACTATACTTCAAGGCGAATTCATATAAAGTAATAACAAGGTGAATTTAGCATTTTCAGAAATGTCAGATGAAAAGAAAATAACGTTCATGTAATGAATTCGCCTTGCTATACATACAATACCAATTTTATCTTGCGTTTTCGGTACTTTTACTGTCATTTAGGGAAAACAGATTCAAGACAACAACGACGGTGCGGCATATGTCAAATTATTTTTATACATGTTCTTATGTGGAGGAATTTTTTGGGCACAACACGACAAATCGGCAATCAATAATGAAGGCCGCTGTCGCCATAATAGATCTATTAATATATATGCAAATTGCTTTAAATATGTGTTGAAATTGATTAGTTTTATGTTTTTTTTTACACATGCAATACTTTTTTCTAAATTTTTTTGCTGTTGTTTGAGCTAATGTAGAACTGTTGTTGCCGCTTTCATTATTATCATGTCGTCGGTGCTTGGCGGCAATTATCGTCAAGCTTCGGTCTTTCGCCGTTGTCGTTCGCAGTCGTCGTTTTGAATGTGGGCCCGGCTATTGTCATCGTTAATAAATATGAGTAAATCGTCACCTGTCAAACATAAAATCAAATATTTTGAATGAATTTTTTGTAACGTTTGAGCAAAATAGTTGTGCATTTTAAAGATATTGATATCGTTTCGGCGGAAAATATCCTTTTAGCAAGTTTAGCAATTCTTCAAATTTTGGTTGCTTCGCTGTTTCGTAAAAATTTAACTTTTATGAGTGTTTATATAATAATACAATTTATGAAGCTCTCACGGTTTGTTATGTATGTATCTCTTCTTCAATTTGATCTGAAAAATAATTAATAGCTTTGGCTTTTGTTTAGACTCCTGTATTAGAAGTTGGTGCTCTGTGTGAATTTAATTGTTTACAAGTGCTGCTAAGAAATTTTTAATATTTGGTGAGTAACCTCATTATTTAAGGTTTTTTGTATATCATTATTTTAAGGAACATGTGAACTTTAAAACTTATCTGTTTGATAAATAAAAATGTTTAGTTATTTTGCTTATTTCTTTGATGCGAGCCGAGCCGCGGGTAAGTGCTAGTATTATACATATGTTTACATTCCATTGTAATAGGTTAAGATTCAAATTTATTTATTTTTAATTTATTTTGTTGATGTATTATAAAAAACTAAAGTCTTGCATGTACATCCCACTTAAAATTATGCGCTAAAAACTTTGGCGATAACGGTTTTTTGAAAAACAAGTCCCAAAACAAGAAAATAAATTTGGTGTATATATTAAGACTGAGCTTAATAAGCTTTTTAAGGAAAACACGACGCAAACAAATTTTGTAAATTTTCAAGAAGTAGGCGTGGTGCCGCCCACTTTTCAGCATACAATTTCTGCTATTTTCAAAGGCAATCGCTTATAATTCAATCTTGATATTTCAATTAAAATTGGTCAGCTGCTTCTCAGTAGTATGTATTATACTCCTGCCAAAAATTAGCCAAATCGGAAAACACACAAGCAAAATATTCCCGGACGTAGTTAAAGAGAACTGCAATAGCGAAGTTATATATCTTTTTTGATTTTCATACCTTTCATAAACATTAAATTTATGTAAGTATGAGAACAAGAAGAGAAAAGTTCACTAAAATGATCAGCACGATGAGCGGAGTCGATTTAGCCACATCCGTCTCTCCGTCCGTCTGTCTATTTGAACGCAAACTAGTATCTCAGTTTTACAAAAGAATGCTGAAATTCGTTGTTTGCTTTCGCCATTTTTTAATATACTAGCAAACCCGGTAGACGTTGTTTTTACGTTTTGATACATAGAACAGATCTATATATAAAATGGTATTAACTTGAACCAAATAAACTCCTAACTATACCGAACTGCAGCTTTATATAACCTGGGGGCTTTTCCAAAAGCTATATACAGACTGTGTCGTGCCCAGCGAACTCCTGAACCTATCGTGAAAGTTCAAGAGCAAAACAAAACAGAAAATATGTGGGCTGCCCACTTTTGAAAAATTATGTAGATATTGACTAAGTGACACATATATCCAAATTTTATTAATTTAGGCCACAAAAGTTCGGAGTTATGACGACTTGAAACTTTATAGTAGGCTCCGCCTACTTCTCCAAAACTATATATTGTCTATGCTGTGCCCAGTGAACCCAAGTATATATTGTAAAATTTCATAAAGATCGGTTGAGTTCTTTGGCGCCTATAATAGACACACATTTTTATATCTATTTTTTTGACGCACACATTCGGCATAAACGAATCGAGATATATATTTATTAATGTATATCAAAACGTTCGGGATGAAAAGATAAATATACGGACAAGTAGTTAGTACCCCACTGCAAAAGCGAAGTTGTATATCTTTTTTGATTTTCATACTTTTCGTGAACATGAAATGTTTATACGTATGAGAAGAAAACAAAATAGTCCCATCAAAAAGAATACTGAAATGATCAGGAGGATGAGCTGAGTCGATGTAGCCTGTCTGTCCGTCTGTCTATTTGAACGCAAATACGAACTGAAAGTATTACAATAGACCTGCGTAAATTGGGATGCCATAATAGATCACTACTACTTATATCATGCTCGGTTCCACCCGAACTTAGACTTCCTTACTTGTTGAAATTATTTTCGTGCATTTTTCAACCCAAAATGAACTTACCTACTCGAGAACTCCTGAACCTGATATGATACTTATGCATAGGCTAACTAGTATGACGGGTGGTATGATACCGGTGTATGACTAGTATGTAAACTGGTATGATCTTGATGTATATAATGACTAGTATGTCAACTGGTATATTGCTGAAGCAGAGACTGACTAGTTTGCTAATTGGTATGGTGCTGATGGAGAAGCGGACAATTGCCAACTCGTAGGACATTGCCGTGCTAAAAATACCACTTGCTAATATGGAAAAATTACAAAACTCGGCCTAGTTGAGCCGGTTTGGCAACCTAGTATAAAACTAGTAGAACTGACTGCAGTGAAATCACGCATTCAAACCAAATATCCAAGGACCTTTATAAATTTTATAAGGGAATATTTACATCCTGAATGCCCTCGGTGCATTATCAGTGAGTAGTTTGAATTACATTACTTATTTCAAAATAAACTTTGTGTTCAGAACCTTAGCGCGCAGAATTGTTCGGTTGGTTAATGGAAAGGCATTCGAAAATGTCAACACTATTTCACGAGTTCTTACAGTATTACCCGTAAAAAGAGCAACTCCACAACGATCATTTTCGACTTTACGGGGAATAAAGACTTATCTCAAAAACACTAACTTTTTTCAAAATCTTTGGAAATTGCATAATACATCAATGTAGCTTGGGTGACTTCAATTGTTTCATTGAACATGTTGCTCTCATTGTAAAGATACAAATAATTTTATAGTGTTTCTTATAAACGAGTTTGTTGGTAGAATTGACTTGAACTTCGAACTTCGCATACAAAAACATCTCAAAAGCTGCATTTCAGCTGGAAAAATTTTTGAAAAAAACTAAAACATTTTCAGAATCTTCGGTGTAATTCCAAAAAGTTAAGAAATGATCCTGAAAAAATCCATAAATGATCCCAAAAACAATCCCGAAATAATCCTGCAATAGTCCTGAAAGGCATCTACGCCGTTTTGTGCCATGGTAGGATGGCGGGAGATCGGTAACCAAGAATTACCCACCCCTAATCGGATGATTTGCCGGGTCGCCTCGGAAAGAGCGCTGGTGCGTTGTACGAGTATACGATATATCACCAAACATATTTTTAGACCGCTAAGCTGCCTCGTCGGGAGGAGATAGTAAAAAATCCGCTACCCAAGGACGACGATACCACTCAAGGCAAAAGGTCAAGAATAGGGAAGGCAAGAGGGCTCTATCGCAGAACTTTCCAACAATTAGGATTGTCCATCGCTTGGGGCCGTGGTCGCTTCAGCCGACCTGAAGAGCAAGCGGCTGGAGTGAGCCCGTGAGATGGTAGAGAGGGACGGAGACTGTTTGGAGGTGGTAGCTTTGCGCCGAAGAACCCCCTATACCGCAATAGGTTCGAGGAGGAGGAAGCCGTGGGCGGTAAGAAGAGACGGCGATCAGCGGATGGCGAAAGATCTGCGCGTAAAAAGAGGAAGAGGAATGGGGGAAAACAAAGTCCCTAAACTGTGGGGCAGGCCAACCACAAATACGAGGCGTGATGCAGAGACTGGTGGAGGATGCAAGCCGGGTAAGTGAATAAACGTGGCGAAACAATGGTAGACCGTGGCGCTACTCGGGTGCAGCGGGTTAAACTCATTAGGGACCTCGAAAACTTGAAGTTGGCGGAAGAGGATGAAGTTGAAACAGAGCAGTCGGAAGCGCTGGAGGGGGATAAACCACTCAATGATGTTACGAGTCCTACAACTAAACCCTCGTTAAGGTAGATTCGAGCTAACTTCTCCGGACTCTTCAGGAGAGTTCGTTCGATGTGGCGTTGACCCAGATTAAGAGCCAGGACTGGACTGAGCGCAAGTGGATTCGGCGTTTACTAAGCACGACAGGGTAAGCGCTGCCATCACAGTAAAAAAATATTTCGCATGTATCTTATCTAATTACAATAGCGATGATTTGGTGGTCAAGAGGCTAGTGGAGGTAGAAGGATGACAACGGCGCTTGGGCGTAGGTGCGGATGACAATGCACACCATACTACATGGGGAAGTGGTGACATCAACGAAAGAGGTGAATCCTGATTTGCTTTATATTACAAAGTAGTCTGCAAGTAGCCAAAAGGGATGGGGTCTGTCCATATGTTGGGCCAACATCTAGTATTGTATTTGACATCACAGTAACAGAAAAGGGAGTGAGTGTTAAATAATTTAGGAAACTCGGACGCTGAGAGAAAGTTTCAATCTAGCAAAAGCTTCTGAACGTGGAGAGTGCTGAGGTGAATATATACACTTCTTCCGGTCTACAAAAGGGAAATGAGAAAAGCTAAGAGAGTGTCATGGAAAACCTCTGTGCGAATATCAAAAGCTACAGCGAAAGAGATCGGTTAAGGAAAGTCTTATCTAGGGGGAAATAGATATTGTGTTAATAATGAAATCGAACGGGGAATGGTCATGTAGTGGTCAAGAGTCTGTAGATGCATTTCTCCAAGCACATTTTCCGTCCCATTAACACACGGACGAGGCAGCACTTTCTCTTTGAGCACTGAGCGGATAATACCAAGGTTTGTAACTAATACCAAGGTTAAATGGGCAGTACAAACTTTATCCAAGCCATGATACAAGTGGCGGTCGAACAAGTAATAAACTGGCTCAAATTATTCTTTGATTGGCGAATTAGACTGAATTACGAATATACCGCACGCCAGTCATGGAAACCAAATATAGGGAATCGAGGGCTCTCGCAAGCCTTTTCTCAGTGGATATTCACTGCGACTGTAGAACCAATCCCTTATTATGGAGCATTAGATTGGTGAAAAAGAGTACGTGTGATGATAAAATACTGAAGCAGCACTCAATGCTACTCTGCACATCCCACCCGCAGACGTAGTGGACAAGTTCATGGCATTAACAACTACAAATATGCTAAATGCTTCGGAACAGCGACGGACAGCGCCACACAGCACACAAGTGTACACCGATGGTTGAACGAAAATATACAAATGAAAAGGATGGCGCATTGGCCAAGGGGGCGGCCCTGACCGAGTATAATGTAGAAGTCCGAATCAGACTGAGAGAGTTGAAACGTAGGGCAGAGTTGAAAATCAACGGCCACCGAACTAGGCTTGGAATCAAGTGAAGGGTGGCAAAGTGTCCAAAAACAGATGCAACTAAACTGCTCTTTTCCTTGAAAAGGATAGGCGGATTGTAGGAGCAGACGGCTGAACATGTTTTGTTGTTTGTTCTGCTTTCGCTAAATTTAGATGCCGTCTATTAGGAGTACCAGAAATATAAGATCTCCAAGCCACAAGTATGATGGGACCTACAAAGCTTCTAGCTTTTGCAAGAGGGCGGAGTTATTCTTTAATGTGGATCCTGGTTAGGGGTCTTTCGTTTCTGGTCAGAGAGTCTTCTGGTATCACTATGGACATTTTCAGTCTATGTCGGGCCTTGACATACAAGCCGGCTCAACCTTACCAAACATATGCTTACCATGACACTTTGCGTCACTCACATTTGCTTTTACTTTTATGCAATACCAAAAAAATACGCATAGCAACTCCCACATATTGACAGTCACTAAGGGAGTGAACGCCTTTACAAATTCAGAATTTTTCTTTAAAGAGAAGAAGTGACTCGTTAGGTCGCGTTGCGGCTTACATAATTACCCCGTAACTTCCATCACTTACACCGTGCTACAAGCGTTTTTTTTGTTTCTTGCTATTGTATTGCCTAATAAGAAAAATAGTTTTGGTTTTTTATCGTCCCGTTGAGATAGATGCAAAATCAATTGATTGAGCGTTTATTGATAGTTTGTTCTGAACTTTCTCTGCAAAAATTAGCAAGCAAACCCTTATATCTGCAGAGCTTTTATTGGGTTTTTTTTCCTTTATAAAATACAACTATGAATGTTTTTCCTACGATTCAATGAACTTGCTGCATTCTGATGGTGCAAATTCAAAAAGTAAGATAAAGACACTGTGTATCAAACAATTTACGCAATAATTCGCAAAAATTAGAACTGTTGCAAAGTTTAATGCTGTGATTTACGCAGATACTTACCTATTCACGTCGGTACTTGAAATCCCCATCAATATAAGGCACGCCGTCATTCAACGCCGCTCTCGTCATGAAATCTGCAGTTTTATGCCCGTTATCGTTATGTTCTTTATAATATGATGCCGATTTTAGTAGGTTGTGGGTAACGATATTAGTATAGCAGTCGTTTTGCTTAGTGTTGATACTGCTGTCACCAACCAAAAGTTGTTGTGGTTTTTTGTGCTGATTACAATCACTTGTATTTTTCCCTATGTCTTTGTCATCGGTATTATTGTGCAAATTTTCTTTCCACTCTAATTCGCCGCTTTTGTTGTTAAGCACTGCTAACCCTTCATAGATTTGTCTGAGGGTACACAGATCATCGTTAGAAACAACATCCAAATCAATATCTACCTGACAATTACCATTATCTGGGCCGTTTACATCTAGCTGTTTTATTGCCATACTATCTACTGGTGCGTCGTTTATTGTGCTGGAGTGAGTTTTCGGCTCATACCTTTCGGCGTCAGTGGCATTACCAACAGGATCGTTATTTATTTTTTTTTTTGTGCAGATATGGTCGACACGCTTCTGGATATTCATCTCCAAAGGGTCGCATAAATTATAAACACCTACATCGACTTTGTTATTCTTGAGGGTGTTACTATCTTCATTAATATCCTGTAAGAAATTTATGCTTCCCTTTTTTCCGTATAAATTTGTTGATTTAATGGTATATTTATGTTTTACTGAACTTTCTCTCTTAGTTTTCGTAGTGTCGTCATTATTGCTGTCATCAGAAATAGCTACAAAGCGTTGGTGACGTGATTTTTTGTCTTTAGCACGGGAGTTTTGAAACCACACCTATTGAATAAAGAAGAAGTGTAAAGTTTCGAAATTTATAATATTTATGATTATCTTTTCCTTACATAATTAAATAAATAACTGGCCCGAAATATACCTCCTGGAGATTAAGGCCGAACTTCTCTACCAATTTGTGGTGTGCTGCTTCTAATTTTTCCTACAAATTGGCGGGACCTACAGTTTTTTGCCGATTCCGAACGGCATCTGCAAAGCAGATAAATTTTTTCTGAGAACCCTTCCATGGCAGAAATACACTCGGAGAGTTTGCCAAACCACTGCCGAGGGGCGACCCCGTTTTAAAAACACTTTTCCAAAGCACTTTTGATGTTACCTGTACCAGGGCTCAAAACTTTCACCTTCGGTGTGGTAGGCCACCGACACTACCGCCACACCACGGCGGCAGTCCACACACGTCCTTACATACTATAGAAAAATAGTACCAGGCCGATGTCGCCTCTCAACAATTAGCACTATCGGCAAGACACGTATTTTTGCATTATCACCGCTTAACAAAGCCAACAATGTTTCCAAAGTTCGTTGATGTCACGAAGCCAAATTCGAAACAAGCAATGTTCGCGGAACGATAATACAACCAAAGACTTGTAACAAACCCTTGGATATTATTGTTCCCAGAAACACATACAGTGAGTGCCACTCAAAATGGCCCACCAAAGGAAAATTCATAAACCTTCATATAACTCCAAAAAAACGGCTCTTGCTTTTTAACTTTTTTTATTTTTCTTTATTCATACGCAATAACTAACCACACAACGTAAAATTATTTCATTACAAACGTAGATTATCAAATTCTGTGGAAAAGAAACATCTCATTTCGTTATATATGAGCCATTCAAAATGGCCCACCTATTAAAACTAAGCGAATACTTAAAATAAAATAAAAATTCCCATTAGCTTAGTACTTAGTACCCCTTTTGATCAATAACTGATTTTAACTTGATTTATTTTGTTGTGTTGATCTTCCGACAGGGTAGTAAGCTGATTTTTGTTGGAACGATTTTCCGTCATCCCTTGTCAAGTTTGGTTTTGTGACAAACCGGTTTCGGCGTTCTGCCATTTTCAATGCCTAGTTTCGTTCTGGTCTGTGTCTATCCGCTGCGTTGTTTTTATAGTCCGTGGGTGCTGTGGCAGGTAATGTCAATCTATGTGGTCGTGGTAGGTAACGTTAATATGCGTGTGTGTGTGCGCGGTATTGATACGGCCGAATTGTTATCTGTCCCAAGGGTTGTTTTTGTAGGTATGTAGACATACCGCTTGTTAGCTAAGCGGTAGGTTGAGGTAGGTAGAAATCTGTGATTTTTGCAGTTTGGTTCATATTTCGTTTTTGCTTGTTCATTGTTACGTGTTTGGTTGCTGTACCTGCTGGCTTGTGCTGTTTTTTGTAAACTAGTTTTAAGGGTTCAAATATTTCGTCAGAGATAGTGTTGGTTTGTTCGTTTATGATCCTGCCGTCAAATGTTTTTAACTTGTATATCTCCATGTTCTCAAGTACATTAAGCCGCCGGCCTTTTCCTTGTACGTGAAGTATTCGAGCCGTTGTTTTTATGTTAGCTGGGGTGCAGTTGTTCTCAAACATGTGGTTCGCGAAATTAGATTCTGGTATTATGGTGGGTTTTCGTGTTTTTTTGTTGTAGTCCCTGATATGCTCTCGGAATCGTGTGCTTATTTTTCTTCCTGTTTGTCCTATGTAGCTGTATTGACATTCACAAGTAAGCCTTTACATTTCGTGTCTGTTGAATGGGTCATCAGAATTAGTGTCGGTTCTTAGTTTTTGTCCGACGTTGTTAGATGTTCTGAATGCTGTGTTGATGTTATATCTTTTAAAGAAGTTTGCTTGAAAAACGACGTACAAATTAGCAAAACTTCTTTAAAAGATATAACATCAACACAGCATTCAGAATATCTAACAACGTCGGACAAAAACTAAGAACCGACACTAATTCTGATGACCCATTCAACAGACACGGAGTGTATAGGCTTACTTGTGAATGTCAATACAGCTACATAGGACAAACAGGAAGAAAAATAAGCACACGATTCCGAGAGCATATCAGGGACTACAACAAAAAAACACGAAAACCCACCATAATACCAGAATCTAATTTCGCGAACCACATGTTTGAGAACAACTGCACCCCAGCTAACATAAAAACAACGGCTCGAATACTTCACGTACAAGGAAAAGGCCGGCGGCTTAATGTACTTGAGAACATGGAGATATACAAGTTAAAAAAATTTGACGGCAGGGTCATAAACGAACAAACCAACACTATCTCTGACCAAATTTTGGACCCTTAAAACTAGTTTACAAAAAACAGCACAAGCCAGCAGGTACAGCAACCAAACACGTAACAATGAACAAGCAAAAACGAAATATGAACCAAACTGCAAAAATCACCGATTTCTACCTACCTCAACCTACCGCTTAGCTAACAAGCGGTATGTCTACATACCTACAAAAACAACCCTTGGGACAGATAACAATTCGGACGTATCAATACCGCGCACACACACACGCATATTAACGTTACCTACCACGACCACATAGATTGACATTACCTGCCACAGCACCCACGGACTATAAAAACAACGCAGCGGATAGACACAGACCAGAACGAAACTAGGCATTGAAAATGGCAGAACGCCGAAGCCGGTTTGTCACAAAACCAAACTTGACAAGGGTGACGGAAAATCGTTCCAACAAAAATCTGATTTTAACTTCTTTGGAATAGATTCCACCAGTCTTTTCGCATAATCCGGAGAGATTCTTTCCCATGCCTCCATTAAGGCTGTTTTGAGGTCCTGTATATTTGATAAAGCCCGTTTTCGAATTTCCACTTCCAATTTTTGCCACAAATTCGCAATAATATTTAAGTCGGGAGATTATGGAGGTGTTTTGAGAACTTTCGGACAATTATACAACAACCATTCCTTTACGATGTAGGCAGAGTGTTTTGGATCATTATCCTGATGCAAATTAAATGTACTCTCTAACCCCAATTTTTGCCCACTTTGCTTTCGATTTTCTCTTAAAATTCTCAAATACTGGAACTTGTCCATATTTCCTTCCACAAAGCATAGTCCTTCAGCCGAACAAGCCCCCCAAACCATTACATGCCCACCACCGTGTTTTACTGTGGGCCGCAAATGCTTTGGATTAAGCTCTTCATTCGGCTTTCGCCACACATTTACCCGTCCGTCTGACCCGAATAAATTAAATTTGGATTCGTCTACAAAAATTACGTTCTTCCAGAACTCGAAATCTTTCATATAATAAGTCTGCGCGTACTCTAAACGAATCTTTTTATTTTTCTCACTGACGAATGGCTTTTTTCGGGCAATTCTTCCATGTAGACCGGCATTGTGAAGAACTCTTCTTATAGTAGTTGCACTACATTTTTTATCAAATTGTTCAAGAAGCATATCACAAAGAATTGGGGCACTTAAGCGTGGATTTATCTTGGCTTTTTGAAAAATCCAACGCTCTTCTCGTTGCGTCAACACTTTATTACCAGCGTGTTTTGGTTTATTTGAAACTCTTTTTTCTTCATTAAACCGTTTTATTACATTTTTTATTGTACCGCGTGGCCTTTTAACCATTTCTGCTATAACTCTTTGACTTTTACCACTTTTATAGTGTTGTATTATTAAGTTTCGGATCTCGATTGTGGTTTGTGGAGCCATTTTCGAAAACGCGTAGTATATTTAACGTAACAAGTTAAAATCACAACTAATAACCTGATTTCATAGAGAGTACCACTAAACCACGCGATCAAAAAAAATAGTTACTAAACTTCTTTGTTAAATACCGTTATTGACTTTACCTAAAACGAGTGGGTCATTTTGAGTGGCGCGCCATTATTCGGCACTTTTGATTCTCACTCAAGCATATTCCAAACAGAAGCATATCACTCAATAGTTCTATCCTTTGCATATGGAGTACAAGTCGTGCTTCAAGAAAAATAACAACAATCAAGAGAAACAATTAAAGTGTTGGTGTTGTAAAGCGGTTTGTAAACTTTGGTCAGGTGGGCAATTTTGAGTGACACTCACTGTAAGTAGAGAAACATAATTAGAAACCGAATGACTGGAACCGTTCCCAATGATTAACAGAAGTGTAACGAAACTCTAAGTAACAAAACTGCCAGCACCCTAAGCTGTAACGAAACACTGGGCACAGAAACGAAACCTCAAACGCTACCTCTGTAACAAAACATATCTGTATAGAAACAAAACTTGAAAATGTTTCTCGTAATCAAGACTGTATAGAAACCTAAGGTATGGAAACATTATTAGTACCGTTTCTTGCGTACCGAAACAAAACCCTATGCGGTTTCTGCTAGTAAGTTGGTGTTGATAATTATGTATGTATACATATGCAATTTTTATTTAACCATATTTTCTACTTATTTTGAAGCAAAAAATTAGCCGTCTCGCTGTAAAGAAGTGTTAAAAATATGAAAAGTAACTTACTTTTCCAATTTGTTTAAATCATTGTGTCCGGATAAAATAGCCAGCAAGAAGCTCCAAGAGGAATAGCTACCATAATAGCTTGCATAGTTTTGGCATTTGGCACTGCTGCAAGTACGAAACCAACGACTTACCAGGCACTCTTGCTACGAAACTGTATCAGGCAATGTGTGCCACAATCTTTGGGAAAAACAAGCAAATTCGAAGACACAACTACCTCTCAGTATGAACGACACGTAGTGCTGCATCAATACCCACACCTGGGACAATTTCGCAATACCAAAGTCCAGCATTCATGAAAGTGTTAAATGCCGCCCTGGCAAATCGCACCGCTTCTCTGCATGAAGTCTGTATAGGACAATTACTGATTGACATCACTACCGCCAATAGTTGATATTCTACTTTGGTGGGAAACGGAAAAAACTATGCACCCACAGCTGTATCAATTGGCAAAAATTGTAAATGGTGTAGCTGCAACTGAAGTTAGCATGGAACGGCTCTTCTCGGGAGTGCGTTGCATATATTCGTCACTCAGAACAAACATGAAATCAAGTATATTGAATGATATATTACTTATCAGGTGCAACGACAAATTTAAGGCAACATGCAGCAAAAATAGATCTAGAAGCGGTGAAAAACGTAAGTCTAATATTCCAATATCCACAGAAAATGATATCAAACCCCCGCGTTTCTGTTACAGTTCTGATAGTGTGATCAAATCTATTGGTAGTTTCGGTACAGGTTTCGTTTCTGCTGGAACCGTTCCCGGAAAATTGTTTCTAGTTTTGTTACAAAGGAGTATCGTTTCGTTCCACGTTGTGGTATAACATGTAAAGATACAGTTTTGTTTCATTACTTACCTGTGGAACAATAACGAAACAGAAACGCGTTACTAGTCCCTGAATAGAACTCAGAACTAACTTTAATATGTACGCTACGTCCCTTCATAGGGGTCGAATATCGTAAGAGAAAACATCGGTTGACTTTTGGTTGCGATGCATCTTTGCCGCACATAGCTGTGCCAAAAATTATACAGTGTTTCCAAAACGTTGAATGCGTTTTGACTTCAACAAAGCGGCCGCCTTGCTATACGTAAGGATGGCAAATAAATATTCTTTAAAAAATAGGATACTAATTGATGTGAATCCAATATATTTTGTTTTCAGACTTAAGAACAACGTAAATATAAATGTGATAACGCGTGTGAAATTCTCATATTTAGTTCAGGTTATGTATAGGAAAACTATAAGTATAACTTTGTACTACTTGATTTACGCAAGTTAGATTGTGTATAAAAAACTAACCTAATAAGAGGTTCAAGTGCCTTAAAGGGCACATAGATCAGAAAGGACCGAACCGAATATACTGTTCCGGGTAGTATTAAACCCAGGATTTGACATATACTCCGGTTTTACGAGTTTAAAATAGACGTCGCCTCCGAGAACTAGAGCTATTGCTGACGATGTGTGAAAATTGGAATCTGCTAGCTTTATGGTGATTGTTGTTGGAGCAAAGCTTAGAGGAAAAATTACAACGCACAGCGATGGTATGGGATGACATGTTTCGAAGTGCCCAACTTCTCATCAGACCCCTTCTCGGACACTGGGATACGAACCCAAGTGTTTGCACCAAAGCCGCTGTTGGAGTACTCTAACAACTAAGCTATGATGCCCTGTAGCGTCACGATGCATTTCTGCTTTAGATTTGAAAATTTATCGAGTATCGCAGAGTTCAGCTGGCGTGCTCGTGTTTTCAATCCTATCTCTGGAATGACCTTTGCTGTTGCTAAAAACGCACCAAAGTTCACACATCTCGACGTTTACTACGGGTAAAGCGGGTACATGAGGGCAGGGATCCAGCAGCGCCCTTACAAAGAATCGGTGCTCACAAATATGAAGAAATACCGAGCATGTCGATAGTACGGTTATGGAAGGCTACTGATTTTGAAGCTTCAGGCGACGGTTTCGGTGATGCAGCGTATGATGCCGTTCATGGCTGATATACTTTGACTATCCTACTTGAACGCCGATCCTGGGGAGGTAAGTTTTCGTGACGGACCACAACCAGATCACCATTAATAAGATCTCTTTGAGGAAACTTCTATTTATATCGTTTGTGAAGTTCCTTTAGAAATTTTTCTTTCGAACGCAGTGATATTTGCTGATTGAGAGCTTTAATTTTTTGCCATCTATGAAGTAAAGAAATTGGAATGGTTTCAATCGCAGGTTCAGGAGGGGAAAATATAGGACCACCTATCAGGAAGTGACCAGGGCCAAGCAGTCTGCGATATCGGTTGAGGCAGGAGAAAATTTTCGGGAGTTCAAGCATGCTCTCGAAGGGCCGACGAAATTGGTTCCGTTGTCCGAGAAGATTTGTTAGGGGAGGCGCCCGGAAAACCTTCTGTAGAGAGATCCCTTGTTGCTGCTAGCTGTATCGCTTTCGTAGTGAAGAGTCAAACATATCCTTTGGTAACTACAAATCCCCTTCTTCGATAACTCTTGATATTAAAACGGCCAGCAAAGTCCATTCCTGTATTTTGAAATGGCCTGGAAAGCGATGTCCCTTCCTCTGGTAGTGGTGATCTGTGACTGCCCCTTTTTCTTGTGCATACTTTACATTGGTGATTACGGATTTGATTCAGATTTTTGCCTTTGGCATTCAGTAGTGTTGACGTAGCAGTCGTAAAACTGATTGGCTTGCACCATGCAGAGAGAGTATAAATATAATCAGGAGGCGGGAATAAGTGCAACCATAAGGGAGGAGTATTGGATATTTTTCATTAAACGAAAGTGCAAGCGAGTTAGTGAGCCTACCATTAGCTTTTAACAACCCGGTGCTATTCAAAAATGGATTCAAAATTAGACTTTTGCTCTTCCTTGAAAGGGGTTTTTGAAGCGATAACTGCTAATATTCCTCACAAAAGCACTTTGATGCGATAGTCAAAACAACCGCTCCCGAACTTTAGAAATTTCTGCTCCAGAAACTGTACAACTCGTACAATTTTCCGATCTCCTCTTTGTTACCCGGAGATATATCACCTCCGCGTATGCCTTTTCCGAGGCATCGCAAAGGGCATGAACCTCCACAGAACATCCATCGGTATATTCTACCTATAGCGGGATTTTAATTAAACCTATATGCCTATAATTCTCAACAAATGCTTTTCACTTTAAAAGTGTCTGAGCATATACGAGTTTGTCCCATAGAGGGTCGTATTACCAGACTAGTTGCAGTATAATTTTTGCAGTAATCACTACTGGCGCTAGCCAACATGCTGGGTCAAAGAGCTTGGACGTGATCAATAAAAACTTCTCCTTTGGTGTACGAATATTCTAACGACAGAGTTTGAACTATAAAATAAAAATAATCTAATCGCAAATTCCACCTGATTCCCGAGACTTTTGTATTGATAATTTCATCAAATTCTAGAAAGTATTGGTCTAGGATGTGCTTCTCGGAAAGATCTATTAATAAATCCTTCGAATTTGAAGCCCACTTTTCAACGCAAACCATGCGCTTTCGAGAGTATTTATCAGATCGTTTCTGGCGCGTAGCGCAGTTGGAATATCAGGATATCCTGCTAAGACGTCATCCACGTATATTGAGTCTTTAAGAATTTTTTGCAAGTGGATGGGGAGTATGGAGCGCAATTACCTCCGGAAGTTACAGTGTTCAAGTGATAATCTCATTTTACTAATATTATAAATGCGTAAATTTGTGAGCTTGTTTGAAATTCGGTTCCTTTGGTAGATATTTCCCTTTGTTAAAATTTAGAATACTTTCTTTTCCGGGAAGTGGACCAGGGATCGACCTATTCAATAAAATCTGATTTATGATGCGATTTGCTTGAAATTCGGTACTTTGATAGACATTTTCCTATGCTAAAATTTAGAACACTTCTTTTCCGGGAAGTGGACCAGGGACCAACCGTTTGTAGGTCCTTTACGTCTAAACTACATAACCGATCTCTCATAGAATAGGTAACAGATTCATCCGATTCCGGAAAGGGACCAGGGACCGACATGTTCAAAAAAATCTTATTTATTATATACCAAAACTGATTTATATATATCAAAACGTACAGGAGGAAAAAAGAAAATGATTAAGCCATGTCCGTCCGTCCGTCCGTCTGTTAGCACGATAAGTTGAGCAAATTTTGAGATAGCTTAATGAAATTTGGTATCAGGTTCCTTGGCACTCATCTCCGAGTGCTATTTAAAATGGGCGAAATCGGATGATAGCCACGCCCACTTTTCATGTATAGAATATTTTCGAAAATGTAAAAAAAGTGATTATTCAGTACATAATACTCGGACAAGGATAAAACTTGGTGTGTACGTTAATGTTAAGGCAGAAACTAAATTTTTTAAGAATTTTTTTAAAATGGGATTATTCCACAAAACTTTTTATGTAACTCCGGCAAAAATTGATTTATCGAAACGATATTTGTTTGTTGTAAAAATGGACGAAATCGGTCAACGGCCACCCCCAGTATTTTAACGCCCAATTTTTAAACTTTGATTGTAAAATGTAAAACGCGATATTTTTATGACCCTGCAGGCTATTACAATAAGATCTTGCACACATAATAAGCTTTACCGAAAAAAATTTTGTGGATTTTGGAGAAGTAGGCTTGGCACCGCCCACTTTTGAGCATACAAATTCTGCTAATTTCAAAGCGGATTGCTTGTAGTTTGAATTAGATATTTCAATAAAAATTGGTCAGCTGCTTCTCAATAGTATGTTGTATAGTCCTACCAAAAATTAAGCAAATCGGATAAGCACAAGTAAAATATCCGGACAAGTTGTTAATACCCCACAGGAATATGGAAGTTATATACCTAGTTTGATTATCATACCATAATTGAACATGAAAGGTTTGTAAGTATGAGGAGAAGAAGAGATGGGCCCATCAAGAAGTAAAGTGAAATAATAAGGCCGATGAACTGAGTCGATTTACCAATGTCCGTTTTTCCGTCCGCCAGTCTATTTGAACGCAAAATTTTTAAACATAAAATGTGCATGTATTAGTTTTTTGAAAAAATGTGGTTAGCAGTTGTTGGTAGGGAAGCTATTTATATACAAATAAATTAACGGCGGCCGTGGTGATGTGGCAGTAGTGTTGCCGTCCTACCACACCGAAGGTCTAAGGTTCGAGTCCTGGGACAGTTAACATCAAAAGTGGTTTGAAAAATTTTTCAAAACGGGGTCACTCCTCGGCAGTGGTTTGGCAAACTCTCCGAGTGTCTTTCTGCCATGGAAGGCCTCTCAGTAAAAATTCATCTCCTTTGTAGATGCCGTTCGATGTCGGCAAAAACTGTAGGTCCCGCCAATTTGTAGGAAAAAAACTAAAACAGGACACCACAAATTGGATGGGAAGCTTGGCGTAAAAATCTCTTAGGAGGTTTATGATGATATACCTGTTGTATATCGTGCCATACATTTATATTTTTTGTAAATTAATTTACCCCTCAAAAGTCATAACAGAAGTGTTTTTATTAAAAACAAACAGCTGCCTTTATAATGCGAACTGAAAGGTATCAAAATAGACTTGCGTAATTTGGTATGCCGTAATAGATCACTACTAGGTATATAATATTCGGTTCCACCCGAACTTACACTTCCTTACTTGGTAACATTTAGAATACTTTCTTTTCCGGGAAGTGGACCAAGGACCGACCTTTTAAAAAAAAATTTTATTTATTATGCGATTTGCTTGAAATTCGGTACTTTGGTATACCTTTGCCTTTGTTAAAAGGGACGCCCATAAATTACGTGAGTTGTTTTTTAAGAGTTATTGACCCCCGCCCCCCATTCGATGAGACTTAGTGAGATTTGGTTAGGCTCCCCCAGTAAGTGAGATTTACGCTCAATATGTTCGATCGATGTAAGGATACTTATGCGTAACTTGGACGCACCAAGCTTGTGCAATGGCATAAGATTGCAAATTACACAGCTAGAAAAATATTTTACAAGCCACCATTATTACTGGAGGTGCTAAGAGAGTATCGGTATTAATCTGTTTAAGCCTCTAGAGTTTCCCGTAAATTTCGCATTTTCGATAACCATAAATAATAGTCAAGCGCAAACACTCAAAGTGGAAGGAATGCATCTAGGATCCCCTTGCTTTTCACACGGGCAACTTTATGTTGGGTGCTTGCGAAAATCGAGAGCCGAAACCCTTTTCAAATGCGAAAAACAATAAGTCAAATAATATTGTTAATTAATATTAAAACAGGGGAAATAAAATTCTATGCTAAGAGCCAGTTTTTCATGTGAACCAAGGATGTTGCGCAGTACAGGAGGATAATCGCGGAGTTCGAAGCTTTTAACAGGGAGTTTTGAGCCACCCGTGGAGACCCCTTACCCTCACACAGCAATAAAAGAGGCGTTACACAAAAGACAAACCGCTCCATGAAGAAGCCCAAACGGGCGGTAGCGGCAGCCACAAATCATAGACACTTCAGCGATGTCGCCAGGGACCATTTACAAGTGGCCATAGTGGATGCCAACAGCAGATCGAAGCTTGCGATGCGTAGTCTGCGAGAGAATCCGGCCGAACCTCACCCGGTATTTGACTCCTCCGAGACCCTCTGCGGATACAGGGTGATCAAGTGCGCCAACCAGGCCTCTTTGGAGTGAGTGGCGAAAGTCAGGGACGGTTACAAGAACCTGACACTTAAGCTCATACCAGCTTCGGGAATTTCAAACAGAGCTCGTGCTCGCATTTGGTTGCCCACTCTGGATGAGTGAATTTATTGGAGGAAGATGGATGGAAGAATTTATTGGAGTGCATCAAGCTGTACAGCGGCAACATTCCGGCCATAGTGGTCTGGCAGTTAATTAAATATGAAGCGCTCACGAAAACCAGTAAGCCGATATATGAAGAATCGAGGATCTGGCGAAGGCTGACTTCAAGGTTGCCTTAGCATTCCGCATGGCCACGGTAAATGTTTTCCTGGGCGAAGTAACCCCAGATGAGGACGAACCTAAAGAGTTAGATGGCGCTGGCCAACTACTGCAGGGTGGCATGATCAATGATGGGGACGACAGCGAGGCCTCTTAAGGGAGTTCATATTTATATGCAGCCCTCAAAAAGTGCTACAGACAATCTGAACGTCCTCCTGTTCGAGGAGGACATCAACATCAGCTTCATCTAAGAGCGCTGGGTCAAAAATGGAATCAATATTGGGCTAAACAACAGCACACATAATCTGTCATACAAGGCGGATGCAGGTAACCCACGAGCATGCATTGTAATCAAAAAAAGTTTTAATGTATTCGTATGTTCCAATTACAGCATACCAGATTTAACCGTTGTAAAGCTTGAAGAGGTTGGCAACCAGGGAATGTTTTTAGTGGCGGTCTAGATGGCACAAGACAGGGATGCCCCGCCCACGAGCTCGCACGATTGGTCAACTTCAAGCGAGGATAACATGTTATAATTTACTGTGATGCCAACTCTAGACTAACTATTAAGAGGAGCAGCACCACGAACGAAAAGGTGAGTCCGTTTTTAACTACATACTAAACAATAATCTACGCATATGCAATAGAGGGTCCACACCCACATTCATTTTACCGAGCTCGGAGAAGTATCAAGGCTGGGAGGAGGTGCTGGATCTGACCTTAGTCTACGGAGATTTCCCGGCAATGGTAGAATGGATGTCAGAACAACCTTCATTCTCTGTTCATCCTTGGATTCTCTTCGATATAAAGTGCTAATCAGGCCAACCTTTCTGTTACAGAAACCCGAGGAGAACGAAATGGAAAAATTCGTAAGCTCAACAGCAAACTCTTTATCACGCACCAACTCTAGACTCAATATCCACAACCAGCAAGCGTTGGACGAAATGGTCGAAAATCTAAAGTTCGCTCTCACAATCGCCTTCAACAAATCCACCCCGATAAGCATCCAAAAGAAGAAATCCGCTCCATGGTGGAAACTAAGGAAACTAAGATCGGAAGTCAGAAAATTATTCAACGAGTGCTTCAAAGATATGGCAACCATATAAAGTGGCACTCAAACACTATAAAACCGCTATAAGAAAAGCCAAGACAGAGTCATGGCAGAGCTTCTGCTAGTCAATTGAAAACAGCCGTGAGTCCGTAAGGCTCTTGTTAGACGAAATCTGTGTTTGGACGGAATCTGCGGAAGAATCACTAGGCACTCTTTTAGGTACACATTTTCCTATGGTCATGAATAGCCAATCTCTCATTGTTCAAATATCTTTGAACATTTTATACATAAGTTAATACAGTCCACTAAAATTTAAGAAAATATAGTAAACAAATAAATATTTTGAACATGCCGATATATCTATTTGTATACACATAAATAGGATACGTTGCGTAAACACATCCACGCACACACACTTTCTAATGTACAAACACACATACCTAATCGTAAATCAATATCATCCCCACCAACCATGGCTAACCGTGGTGAAACTCTGATTCCACAAATTCACACATTTTCACTAACACCAAAGCACGTTTTTGGAATTTGTATGGAAAACAACAAGTGCCTAAATGTATGCACTCCCACCTACCTACAAGGAAAAACATTTTTAACATGGTTAAAAAGTGAACCCCGCCGAACAAAATTGCCCACTTTTTTATCCATTTGTTTGGTACGCGCGACTCACTGTTTTTCCAGATTTGTATCCCTTGCTGGTTGGCAGGGATGCTAGATTTTTATTGACATAGCTAACATTCAAATTCAAATGGAGTATTTTTAATTCCAAAATAGAAATAGAGTACACGCGCTCTTTTTTACACCAAAGCACGCGTGACCTACTATGGTAGACCATTTTAAAATAACCCGACATTTTTTCGCTAATCCACAGAAATACGCACGGTACTGACTTGACGACAAGTTTAATGGAGAAGGCTTTCCTGGAACTGCGCCGCTCTACCATACGACGCTGTAAAGTTATCAACAAAAATGTAACCGTGGTCTACTATAGTAGGCCGCCCGTGCACTCCAGTGTTAAGCAAGTGCATCGAATACGCAAAAGTAATAAAAATGCAATAAAATAAAAGGGACCAACGGATCGCCTAAATAAGATTAGAATCAGTCCATTCATATCAAAATACAACAAACATACACAATTGGATTAGGGACATAGTTTTAGAAAATTGTATATAAACAACTATAAAATATGAAAAAAGCAGTTCCAATTACGAACTCAAACGAATTGTTTTAATTCCGCTCACCAGCGGTAAGGATATAAACAATCCAGTACATTTGCACATTTGGTCCAATCGAGCCTCCGACTGTTAAAAGGTGGAAATAAGCCGTATAATAAAGAAAATTATAAGCAATTAAATTTGTAATTCAAAAGAATGCCATCAGCTGTGAGTCGAGGCACGGCAAGGTCAACTGGGCGACCAAACCAATATCCTCCAACGATATACAAATCTGAAAACAACGAATAACAAATCTGAAAACAAAAAAGTGAAGTGTACTCTGTGTAAACTAGGTCGAAGGTCGAGGAGGTAGTAAAAGCAGTAGAAAAGCTCCAAAAAGAATTGGACGCCAACCACGAGAAACTTTTGGTGTATGGCATTGGGAATTATGAATCTTTCACCCAAGATAAATATAGTGCCATAAGAATGCAAATTGACGAAGTAATTCAGGGGTTCAAACACTCCCTTACGTACCCCTGTAGCTCTAAATGTTCGATATCCTATCTTTTTTGTGCAGAGGTATAATAAATGATTCTTTCCAAATTGATGGGAATGACGCGGTTTCTAGTGATAAGTTGAAAAGTTTTAAATCGGTTGAGTTATGTTTAGAGCACAGTACTTAACCACGGAAATGCGAACATTATCTAGTACCATAGAAAATACCACCTTTAATCTTACAAGACTCTCCAGTACAGTTTCATTACCAATTCCAAGGTTTGGAATACAGTTTACACTATTCATGTGACCGGGCTCAACGCAATAGGACTTATGAAATTCTTAAAATAATTCCACAGCATTATGATAAGTGATAGCATGCTTACCTCAAGCGGATTTTCTTTTTGATTTAACAAAGCCATACAACTTTTTGGATTAATAAAAAAATCAGTATAACAACTGTCTAAGTGAAGTATTTTACTGAATGCTCTACAGCGGCACAAATGTGGTCCAAGCTAAAAGCTGTACATGCCGAAAAGAGCAAACAATCGGCACAGGTTCTTCTAGAAAAATGTATGAGCGCTAAAATGTCAGATAATGAAGTAGTTGTCGATTATGTAGCAAATATTACATCCATTACACAACGTCTCAAAGATATGGAGCTAGAACAGAAGGAGCCCATGATAATTGGCAAAATTCTTAGTAGTTTGCCAGCTAGAGTCGACCATGTACGCACAGCCTGGTAAGTATGTAGTTCCCCGTGAAAGTCAGAACATTGAGCGCCTAACGAACAAAGTCTCATGAATTTGCGATCAAAAGTTGATACCAATAATACGGCTAACTCAGTGCATACAGCATGCAAACTTAAAAGCAACAACTATACAGCAACCATAGGTAAAAACAACAACTATTCAAAGCGAAAAGGCAAAGGTAATTATTGCCATAAGCCTGGTCATTGGGCTCGCGAATGCCATAAACGTCAAAAACAGCATCAAAATGTAGTAGATAAGAAGAGCGAATCACAAAATCTATTACTTGAAAGTAAACCGAATGACAGGAAAGGGCAAGCCAAAGAAACAGCTGGTCGGCAAAGTCCATATTTGTTTATTTTGAACGCATCGAAAAAATTGAATAAAGTTGAGAATGTCTTTTATGCAGATTTTGGTGCAACTGCATTGTTGAATTAGGCACTGAAAGTTAGAACGTGAAGCTAAATATTTCGGAAAATTTTCGGAATCTTCAGGTCAGATTTAATATTATTTCAACTCTACAGAATTGAAGAGGAACACAGCGTCAACGAAGCTCCTAAGTGATCTGTAATCTAAGTTTTAACATAGGAAAAGGTCTACCAATGTACCAAATTTCAAGCAAATCATAACCATAAATAAGATTTTTTTTGAACAGGTCGGTCCCTGGTCTACTTCCCAGAAAGGAAAGTATTCTAAATTTTAACATAGGAAAAGGTCTACCAATGCACCAAATTTCAAGCAAATGGCATCTTAAATAAGATTTTATTGAACAGGTTTGATGTTTCCTTTATGCGAAATTTCAAACGCAATGCGTTTGAAAAAAATGTTATGTTATAGCGGCCTAAATGAAATCAGTCATTTGGGAAATGCAATTTGTATGGGACAATGCGACGCTTTCGGATTTTTTCGTCCAAAATGACTCATTTGGTGCGATGTAAATGTAGTATATGATTACGAGCTAATCAACTACAGTGTGAATGCCAAAACAAATGGTAATCAGTGTTGCTAAAAAAAAACTTTTTTGGAGCTGGAATCAAGAAAAAAAAGAGCTAGAAAGAGTTAAATTTCTTCAAGCAAATCCAAAACCCCTTGCAAAAAGAGGTAAGAGCGAGTTTTCCCATTTACTTTAAATCAAACTTTAACAAAGTAATAAAATGGGAAGTCTAAGTTCGGGTGGAACCGAACATTTTAATACTTTCAGTTCGTATTTCCGCTCAAATAGACAGACGGACAGACAGATAGACGTATCGAAAGACGAACATGGCTACATCGACTCAGCTCATCCTCCTGATCATTTCAGTATACCCATTGACTCTTTTTTTTTCTTCTCATACGTATAAACATTTCATGTTCATGAAAGGTATGAAAATGAAGAAAAAATACAACTTCGCTTTTGCAGTGGGGTATTAACTACTTGCCCGGATATTTTACTTTTCATCCTGAACGTTTTGATATACATTATTAAATATATATCTCGATTCGTTTATGCGAATGAAGTAATATACCTTGTGTGCGTAACAAAAATAGCTATAAAAAATGTGTGTCTTTTATAGGCGCCAAAGAACTCTACCGATCTTTATGAAATTAGACAATATATAGTTTTGGAAAAGTGTGCGGAGCCACGCCCCCAGACTATATAAAGTTTCAATTCGTCATAACTCCGAACTTTTTTGGTCTAAATTAATGAAATTTGGATATATGTGTCACTTAGTCAATATCTACATAGTTTTTCAAAAGTGGGCGGTGCTACGCCCACATATTTTGTGTTTTGTTTTGCTCTTGAACTTTCACGATAGGTTCAGGACTTCACTGGGCACGACACAGTATGTATATAGCTTTTGGAAAAGCCCCCAGGTTATATAAAGCTGCAGTTCGGTACAGTTAGGCGTTTATTTGGTTCAAGTTAATGACATTTTATATATAGATGTGTTCTATGTATCAAAGCCGGGTTTTCTAGTATATTATAAAATGGCGAAAGCAAACAACGAATTTCAGCATATTTTTGTAAAACTGAGAGACTTGTTTGCGTTCAAATAGACAGACGGACAGACAGACAGACGGACGGAGAGACGGGCATGGCTAAATCGACTCCGCTCAACGTGCTGACCATTTTAGTGAACTTTTTTCTTCTTCTTCTCATACTTACATACATTTAATGTTTGTGAAAGGTATGAAAATCAAAAAAGATATATAACTTCGCTATTGCAGTGGGCTATTAGCTACGTCCCGGAATATTTTGCTTGTGTGTTTCCCGATGTGGCTAATTTTTGGCAGAAGTGTAATACATACTACTGAAAAGCAGCTGACCAATTTTTATTGAAATATCAAGATAGAAATATAAGCGATTTCCTTTGAAAAAAAGCAGAAATTTTATGCTGAAAAGTGTGCCGCACCACACCTAATTCTTCAAAATTGACAATATCTTTTTGGGGCCGAGGTTTTCTTAAAAAGCTTATTATGTGTGCGAAATCTGATTGATATAACTTGTTTAGTTGTAGAAATATTGATTTTTAAATTTTACAAGAAAATTTTCCAGAACTACAAACAGTAAAATTTATATATAAAACATTATCACCAAATTTCGTTTCGACAACTAAATTTTTGGCGGAAATTTTAAGTTTTTGGATTTTTTTGTTTCCGGAAACTTTAAAAGTGAAATATAAGTGATGTAAAGCTATTTTACGCAAAGTTATTGCCTACTTAATATGTCTACGATCCTCTTCAAAATCTTTCATATAAAAGTGGGCGTAGACCTTAACCGATCCCGCCCTGGAAAATTCCTTGCATACCTGGAAACCTGCGTGCTGAATTTCGTTTCGATATCTTGAACGGTTTTTGATTTATGATTAATATTATTTCTTAATTTGACTTAATCAAAAGTGGGCGGTGCCACTCCCATTATCAAAAGTTTCTTGAAAAATTTATTTTATGCCTCAATCTCAATGCACTCACCAAATTGTATCCTTATAGGTGTATTATGTGCTGAGTTATCACTTTTTTTGTGTTTTCGAAAACATTCTATACATAAAAAGGGGGCGTGGCTATCTTCTGATTTCGCCCATTTTAAATAGCGCTCGGAGATGAGTGCTAGGAACCCGCATACCAAATTTCATTAAGATATCTCAAAATTTACTTAAGTTGTCGTGTTCACAGACGGACGGACGGACATGGCTTAATCAATTTCTCTTTTCGTCTTGAACATTTCGATATAGATAAGTCAATATCTATCTCGATCCGTTTACGCCGTTACGTACTGCCGTTAGGCGACTAAAGTTAATATAATAGGTATAATAAGGTCTATGAGAAATACATAAATAATACTGTTGTTGTAGTTCATTTTATATTTTTGAATAACAAAAAAACGTTTTCTTGAAAATTTTAGTTCTGCCATTTGGCAGTAAGGTATCGCATAAAAAGTAAGCAGTAATTACTTTGTTCCGCTAAATATAAGAAAAAAATTAATGCCTACGCACATGCCTAGTGTTGTCATCGGAGCGATATGTATTTTTTACACTGCTACGAAGACGGCACTACTATAGGTTCGCCAAAAATACGACTTGCCAAAAAGTCCACCGATGAAAATTAATTTAATCTTCTTACCATTTTATTATTTATTGCAATTTTATTATATGTAGAGATTATTAAGCGTCCTACTGGTGTACGAATCGCCATTAAAACACACGTGTGAGATATCCAGGATTATGTAGAGACGAGATATGTATGTATGACCTTAGACTTCGAAATCTATTATTTCGTCCTCAGGAGAATAACTACTGTTATTATTGTTACATTCATACAAAATTTTTGTGTTCATTAATTTTAAAAGATTATTGTTTATTCAAAGTCATGACAGCATTTATTAAACCGCCTGAGACCACTTCTTATTGTCAGAAGCGAATTTAACATAATTAAATTCACTTTGTTTGAAATCGTTCTTTCAACTTCAGCATTACTGAGTGGCAGTACAAGAAATGTAACCACAAAACCGACAAGCTCTTGGAAAGAGTTTTCATTTAACGCATTCTTATACTATTTCACCTTAAACCGAACATTTAAAGTTGAAGTCACATCTTTCCAATTTTGTAGATAGATATTTTTCCACTGCATTTCTAACCTCGTTATTTCATCAGTGCTATACTTTTTTTTTTCATTTGTGAAATAAGAAAACAATTGAGGCTTTCCAATTCTTAATGTGATTTCCACCGAAAAAAAATCTGTTTTTCTAAGCTTTTCTATATTTTGCGACAAACGTTGCCTTAATTGTTCTATTAATTCAATAATGAAATCTCAACATGTATTACGTATCTTTCTTTCAAAAAATTCGTCTATACATTTATCTTATTTTTAAAATCTTATATACATTTATCTTCTTTTTTAATTCGTATATATTCTTTAAAGGTATAATGAAAACTAGTATATCCCGTGGTCGATATTCGACACCTTAAATTAGTTTAAGTTATTAAATTATTATTAAAAACAGTCCTTAGGAATGTTTGAAAGTCCACCATCAGACCACCCACTCCTTTCAGATTCGGTCAATATTTCAATAAAAAAATTTGGATTTGATGGACATATACCAACAACATAGTTAGACTTATAACATATATAATGGTTACATAACTCAATGTGCTCAGTAAGTGAAATGGTTGCCATATTGTAATTTTTTTGGGTATTAGTATACCGGCAGTGCTTTTTGTAATCCATTTACCGGGAGAAAATTACAAATTAAATATAGCAATTCCGACTCAACGACCTTCCTATTTTGACTCTGCTTTTGAATTAAAAGGCGGCCATGGCTGGTTTGGAATCCCGTTTTAATATTGGAGTTTTATGAACAGTAAAAATTTAAATTTAATTATAAACAATTAGGTTTTCAGGATTTTAAGATGCATCTCAATACCCGACCGAAAATAAAAGCTATGAATCCCATTTTTATTATAGAATTTTACAAAAAATAGAAGTTTGATTGCGTTTTTAAAAAGATTTAAATTTTGAATTATGTGACCAGCAGCGACTTTGAATCTTTTGAATCTCATTTTTATAATAGAGTTCTATTAAAAAGATTAAGCTTTTGTTGTGGTTTCCCTAAAAATTTTAATTTTGAACTATTGCTTGCAATAAAACGCACCACAACAACATAATGTTGAAAACGAGATATGTTGAAAACAAATTGGTTTATTTTTTTTAAGATTTTGGTACAGTTCAGTATAGTGGAGGGCAACCCTCGTTAAAAATCAAATTGGACAGACGCGCCGACAACGCACAGTGGCGCCTTTTGAGTTTCTTCTTTGCAAAAATCATAACTTTTGAACTAATGAAGATATTTTAAAAATTTAAAATGCAAATGAAAGATAATTATTTGAAGTTTTGTTGTATGAAAGCTCAGAATGTCACAGATACAGGGTGCTTCTGAAAAATTCTTCAAAGCCGAAAACTTCTAGAAAAATGCAAAAACAAAATGTTTTTAGTAAAAAATAAAAAAAATAAAATGAGATTTTTCTTATAATGACGTATTTAAGCATTAAATAAGACAAACTAATGATTTTGATAAGATACCGTGGCACTGCCCACTTATGACAAAAAGTTGTATCTAAGTAGTCACGTAATCAATAACTACCAAAATCGATAGACGTATTGTTTCTTTTAAATGGCAATATTCTTATAAAACTCAAATATCCGTTTTTGGTGCCACAATAACAAGGTGCTTCAAAATTTATCGTAAAATTTTACATGTTTTCTTTTTTTAATTTACAAGCCAAATATGTATTTTATTAATAACTAAAAGTTATTGAAAGTGGTTCAACGAAATTTTATTAGAGCTAAAGATTAAACAGCCAACGAATTTTGGAAAAGGGGGGTGGCACTGCCCATTTATGCTAAAAAGTTTGATCTTAGTAACCGATTTACCAATTTGTACCAAACTCGATAGACGTATAAAAATTTAATACTCGTTTGAAGGCGAAATGCCTAAGCTTTAAAATAAGTTTGATAAACTTTAGAGAAATGCAATAACGAAAAGTATGTATTTATAAATTACTAAATTAATTAATTCTTTTATTTGAAATAAAAAATTAATTTGTACATAGATATCTTATTTTTCAATAAAGTAACAGAATTGATTAGTAAATCTCTTTTTCATTGTTGTGATAAGAAGTGAGAAACTTATTTTATCTTAACATAGTCATCGTCACTAATATCTAACAAAGCAACGATTTCTGAGCTGTACGCATCTGTAAGATCTTTTTATGTTCTTACATACCTCATAGATGATATGACTGGATCAGAAGAGATAGCTAACATGTTGAAAAGGTCTTCGTTTTGTCTAACTCGTGATACTTTGGAGGTGTTCATACATCTATATCTTTTGTAGTCCTTGTTCGTAGATTCTTGAGCTTCATCAGACAATTCTCCTAATGGTAAGCACTGGTACTCTATTAAATCTTTTTCATGTGCTAAAATTTTATGTACCGTTGGTGTAAGTTTCTTCTCAGACTACTTTTGATGCAGCAACTCTGTAGTTTTATATGCATATTCTCCAAATTTGGGTCAATTAACTGGTTCATGGCAGTTTAAAATATTTAAAATTACTCCCAATCTTTTCACAATATCTCTATCAACTCCTGTTATGCGAGCAGTCACTTCATCGTTTTCAAAAAATCTTCTTGAGGAGAATATAGTTGAAGACGGACGTGGATTTTTCCAATATTCTGAAGCTTCATCTTTTAGTCGTAATGGAACAATAGAAGCCATAAACATATTACTATCTGTAATTGTTTCATCGTCTAAATTTATTATTTGTTTATATGCGCTTTGTCCTGATGATCCATCACAGCCCCACATAGTTATCAATCCTAGCTCCTTTGGCAGTGATTTCAACTTTTCTTCAGTAAAACTTTGAAGGAGTCGTGTAGACGTATGATCCATTAGGTTTTGTAGCTCAATTTCAGCTGATACTTCGGTTATTTTGGGACTTAGAGGAACTGCTTCTTTCTTGGTTTGAGTAATTTTTTTGGATCCAGGTAAAATATCGGCATTACGTTGCAATAATGACCTACGCAATATAATATATTTTTTCTTCGTTAAACCGAGATCTATAAACAGCGCCAAAGTTTCTTCGGGAGTGTATTTCCTAGGTAGCGCATTTGGCGGTGTGGGAATGCTGTTTTTGATCCTCATCAGTCGCACTGGACTTGCTACCGCAACTGCTTTTGTTATATGAGACTTCACGTTTTCTTCGTCTTTTGTATATTTAATAGCCAGTGCTTCTGAAAGATGAGTCGAGGCCATAGCTTTTGTGGTATCAGACAGCTTCCTTTTCCTTGTGTAGGTAGAACACTCTTCTATGGGTTTTGTTGGTCTGCCTCTAGTTGGATTGGTTGACGTGCTAGGCGTTTCTTCGTCCAAAAAAGTTTTGTCAGCTAGCCACTTTTCATGCTTGCTTAGAAATTTTAAATTGTTACGATAGACGTCCTTCCATTTTTTTTGAATGTATTGTAAACCAATTTTTTCTTCCAGGCCTTCCTTTTCTTTAGTGCTTGTTTCACTCGCTAATTCTCTCATAATAGCCTCAACGAAGTCCCGTCTTGACTTTGTAGATTTAAACACCGCAAATAGTTTCGAGTTTTCTAGATACAAGTTAACACCACACCTTACAATACCTCGAATTGGACAATAACCCCATGGGTTAGTGGCACCAATAATACATCCGGTGAATTCGTTATAACCGCTGACGCCTGCATCAGCATTCCACGAACATTTACATCAAATTAGTAAATGTATCGATCAGCAACAATAGTTAGTCAACAACAGTCAGCATATTGATAAGCAACATTATGGTAAACAACAGTCAGCAAATTGGTGGTCGACATAGGTGTAATGTAGAAATAAGAAACATATTGTAATTAATCTTAAGTTGAGCTTAAACGAATAAAGTCAGTGAGCGGACAATAGTTCGCTTGGCCTTTTTAAAAAATAAATATTTTAATGTAAAATAATAATTGGCGCCCGAGCAGGGACCGGTTAGAGTTCGCGTTCGGTAGTGAGAAGAAAAAATTTAATAACGCCTGTGAAAAAAAAAACAGTATCAATGCGCGAAAATCTTAAAAAGTTACGATAAAACGCCTGTAAAAAAACAGCCGAAGTATCAACGCGCGAAAATTTTAAAAAAAGTTACGATAAAACGCCTGTAAAAAAAACAGCCGAAAATCAACGCACGGAAACTCACCAAAGGTCATCCACGACGCGCAAGGAAGTGGAATACCAAAGGAACGCGAACGAAAGAGCCGGTCCAGAAGACATCAGCGTTAGATTCCTGTAGGAAAAAAACGCACTCCTCTTCAAAGTGTGTTTGGTGGTACCGCGAGTAGCTGAAGCAAAAGGGATATTATACCCCAGCACCGGGAGGATCTACGTAAGTTAGTTTAGTAAAGAATTTAAGGAAATATTTAATTAATAGTGAAAGAAAGATTTGTAACATCAAGTTTAAACAAGCATAACATTCGAATTTAAAATTTTTGTGTAAAAATTTATTTAAAAATATAGAATCATTGTGCAACCAAAAGTGTGAGATAAATACCTAAAGACACGCTTAGTTAATAATTAATGAGATTTTTTTTTCTCCTCATCAACTTATTGTTCACAAATATAATATCTGGCCTGTACAGCCAATACACCCATACCTCGTTATACGGCCGCTCTTTATACGGCCTTTCGTTATAACGGCCCTCTTCAATTCATGCTAATTTTCGATTTACGGCCTAAAATGTTTCGCTATAACGGCCAAAAAACCGTTTTTCCTATTTCGATATACATACATACATACATATTTACATGCTGCCAATTGCCAAAATGAAGAGACAGAGCCTGTTGTAGCCAAACAGCTTACATCCAAAAATTTGTCGAAAGCATTTTCCTATATCGAACAAGGAATAAACATCCTCCTTGAAAACGATCCTGACACCGAACGTAGCGGTAAAGTTTCTAGAGGAATTAACTCAGCCATTAGCTGTTATAAATCACTGAAGAACGAAATAGATAAGAAGGCAAGACAAACAACGTTGGACAATTTTTTTAAGCCAAGCCCATCCTCACCAGCTACAAGTGATGACGAAAGTGATTTGCAGGGTTCCATATCTTCATCTTCTTCAGACTAAAGCCATTTAAAAAATATTTTATGGAGTTGTTTTTGTTTGTATACATATTCATTTTGATTTTTGGAGTCTTTTAGTATTTCATGTTCAAATGTATGTACTTGTTATGTATGATTTTTTAATTTAAATAACAAATAAAAATATAAAATTTATTTTAACCATGCAATTTTTCAAATTTGGAACCGATCCCATTGAATTTGTATGAATTTATATTAGAATAATTGACTCGTTATACGGCTTTTCGCTTTACGGCCAACTTTCGTGGAACGTATATAGGCCGTATAGCGAGGTATGGGTGTAATATAATATAATTTGAAGCTGTGATTCACCACCTAACGGGGGACCCTCCAGCTTATAACAACAAAATTCTCTGCGATTCACCAACCAAGGGAGCCTCCAGAGGAATTATAAAATAATAATAAATAGAAAAAAAATAAATATAATAAAAATACAAACAAAAACAAAATATAGAATAGAAATAAAATGTCTAATCCCAATAACCTCGTCTGACCCCCTGTGCTGAACGCACCCACACAACCAAGTGCTTCCAATTCTTTTAACATGGACCAACAGGACTAGTGAACAACATTATAAGACAAGAAGGACGAAATTTAGTTCACGCAGCTCTTAATCCCAATGCAAATTTTTCAAATATAACAGACGTTACTATTGACGCAAGTCATTTGAATAACATTACAGAACTTGAGAAAATACCGGACGTCGTCAGATGTCTGCGCGAGTTTTCTGGTAATCCAGGAGAGTATAACTCCTGGAAGAAAAGCGTAGATCGCATCCTGCAGATCTACGAACCTCTTAATGGAACACCGAAATACTACGGCATCCTGAACGTTATAAGGAACAAAGTTGTGGGCAACCTCACTATCCAGGAATTCTACCAGCGTGTTTATTCCAACCTGTCCCTCATTCTAAATAAACTGGGTTGCATGGAAATGAGTTCAGAATCCATGCATTTACTAACACGAACATATCGGGACAAAGCCCTCGACACTTTCATACGAGGACTAAAAGGTGACCTACCAAGACTTCTTGCTATGAGAGAGCCAGTAGACCTTCTTCAAGCGCTTCACCTTTGCCTAAAGCTAGAGAACCAAAACTTCCGTTCTCATTACGCGTTGAACAGCAATAGTCAAAATAGGAAGCCTCACGACTTCCGACCACCTCTCCCACCAAAAAAATTGGTTAACGAATTCTATCCCCAATTAGCATATATGCCAAGACCTCAAATGCACCAACAAAACTTTTCAAATCATTATCGCCCTCATGCTCTTATGAACAATTACCATCAGGCTCCCATTAATAATTATCGCAATAACCAAATTTACAGACCACTAAATCAACCTCCTACTAAACCTCAACTCCCTCGTCCAGAACCAATGGACGTCGATAAGTCCCTACATTCAAGAGCTGTTAACTATGTGAACAGACCACAGATAAATAACCAAATGAAAAGAGCATCAAATCCCTCACAACAAATTCCATTTAAACAACAGCGAAACTTCCACATAGAAGCAGGTGAACAACAAGACTACCAACAAGACTATCAGCAGGACCCACAATACGATACAGATCAATACTACCAGCAAGACTGGACTCCAACTCCCCAGGAGTATGAAGCTGCACTAACAACTGAAGGAAACGGACAATCAGGCCAGACTTATGCTGAAGGAAATTCACTCCCTGAAACCCAAGATCATATCGACATTCATTTTTTAGAATGAACAGTTCTTCGTTGCCATACGTAGAATGCAAAACGAAGAACGGAAAAATCCTTAAAATGCTTATCGATACAGGTTCAAGCAAAAATTATATCCAACCCTGCCATGTCCCAAAAAAAATACCTAATGACGAACCATTTTTCGCAAACTCTATTGCAGGACAAATCCAAATTACTCACCATACAATTGTCAATCTCTTTGGCAAAAATGCTACAAGCTTAAAATTTTTCATACTTCCAACATTAAAATCCTTTGACGGTATTATAGGAAACGACAGTCTAAAAGAACTTCGTGCTACAATTAACATACATAACGATACCCTGACATTAGGTAATGGCATTATAGTTAAAATTAAACAGAGACTTTCCCCTACAGTTAATAAAATAGACGTTAGAACTGATCATATGACAGCCACACAAAAACAACATATAAATTACTTAACAAAAAAGTACCCCCACCTTTTTACGGAAGCGGACGAAAAACTTACTTACACCACTACGGTAGTAGGAGAAATCACGACTTCCTCAGATACCCCAGTCTACACAAAATACTAC
This sequence comes from Merzomyia westermanni, assembly GCA_949987695.1. Classification (NCBI taxonomy): domain Eukaryota; kingdom Metazoa; phylum Arthropoda; class Insecta; order Diptera; family Tephritidae; genus Merzomyia; species Merzomyia westermanni. The sequence goes on along the minus strand of OX465292.1, from coordinate 118,697,544 downwards.
CCATACCCCCTCGCTATGAGAGACTTCGTTACACAAGAAATAGACAATTTGTTAAAGAACGGAATTATCAGGCCATCCCGTTCACCCTATAACTCACCCGTGTGGGTTGTACCGAAGAAATTAGATACATCAGGCCAAAGAAAATACAGATTGGTAATAGATTACAGGAAACTGAATACATTAACAATAGCCGACAAATACCCAATTCCAGAAATTAATGAGGTTATCTCACAACTGGGAAAAAACAAATACTTTTCCGTCCTTGACCTGAAGAGTGGCTTCCATCAGATTCCATTAAAGGAATCCGACATTGAGAAGACAGCCTTTTCAATTAACAACGGGAAATACGAATTTACCAGACTTCCATTCGGTCTAAAGAATGCACCCGCTATATTTCAGCGAGCTTTAGACGACATTTTGAAGGAACATATAGGTAAAATATGTTATGTCTATATAGACGACATAATAGTGTTTGGAAAAGACGAACAGAGACACCTCCAAAACGTCGAAAAAATTTTTTACACACTAGAAAAGGCGAATATGAAAGTCCAATTGGACAAGTGTGAATTTTTTTGTAAAGAAGTCGAATTTTTAGGATTCATCATATTCCCGCTAGGTATAAAAACCAATCCCGCCAAAGTAAGTGCAATTCAAAATTTTCCATGTCCAAAAACATTGAAAGATCTTAGATCTTTCCTTGGACTATCGGGCTATTACCGACGCTTTATCAGAGATTGTGCCAAGTTAGCAAAACCTCTGACCTCGCTTTTGAGAGGGGAAGATGGACGAGTGTCCAAAAATGCCTCCAGCGAAAAGCTAGTTACGTTCGATAGTGACGCCCTAACTGCCTTCAAGAATATAAAGACAGCGTTAACTTCAGAAGAAGTAGTTTTATCTTACCCCAATTTCAAAGAAGAATTTCACCTTACGACAGATGCATCAAACTACGCTCTAGGTGCTGTCCTCGAGCAATCAGGAAAACCCATTACCTTCATATCCCGCTCACTCAATAAGACAGAAGAAAGTTATGCCGTGAACGAAAAAGAAATGTTGGCAATAATTTGGGCCCTTACTTCACGGAGGAACTACTTATACGGATCCGCTAAAGTTGTAATTTTCACAGATCACCAACCACTCACTTTTGCATTGAGTAATAAAAACCACAATGGAAAAATGAAGAGATGGAAGTGCATCCTCGAAGAATATAACTACGAGATGAAGTATAAACCCGGAAAAACCAATGTCGTAGCAGACGCACTTTCGAGACCCCCACAAACTGATATTAATACTCTTACAGTTACAGACCATAGCGACGAAAGCTCCTCACACCTCCTTATTCCGGCCACTGAAGCCCCCATAAACGCTTTTAAAAACCAACTCTTCCTAATGATTGGCAACGAAGATAGCTACTCATTCCAGCTACCATTCCCAAGTTTCCACAGGCATACTGTTACAAAACCAAACTATTCTGACCAGGACATCATAGACATACTTAAACGCTACATCGACCCTGCACTCGTCAACGGACTGTACACCACAGAAAGACTGATGGGTAAAATCCAAGAAATAGCAACATAAAAATTCGCTACACACAAACTCTCCTTCAAGATATTGCACCAGAAACCAAACAAGAACAAATAATCATACAGGAGCATCAGCGAGCTCATAGTAATGGACGCGAAAACAAAACTCAAATTCTACGAAAATTCTATTTCCCAAGCATGCACGCAAAAATCGAAAAAATTGTTAAACAGTGCTCAACTTGTCGTGCACATAAGTACGATAGGCACCCAACCAAACCACAAATTCAACCAACCCCCACTCCACAGTCCCCAGGTGAAATCGTCCATGTCGACATATATTCCACCGAAAAAAAGTTAATTCTTACCGCCATCGATAAATTCTCTAAGTATGCCCAGGTGAAAATTATACCTTCCAGGGCAATAGAATATATCAAAGACCCAATCAGAGAACTAATGATTGACTTCGGAATACCCAAACTCGTTATAATAGATAACGAAAAATCCCTTAACTCCGCCACCATATCATCCCTACTCAAAGACCAAATGTAGATTGATATTTATACCACACCATCTTATAGTAGCCCCAGCAATGGGCAAATAGAAAGATTCCATAGTACACTTTCCGAAATAATGAGATGTTTAAAAGCAACTTCCGTAGGAATAACGTTTGAAGAATTACTATTCAAATCAGTTCAAGAATACAATTCCTCAATACACTCAACAACGAAAAAAAAACCAATAGACACATTTTTCGGTAATAGAATCCATAGCGACCCTCAACAGTTAGAAAAACAAAGACAAGAAAACATAGCACTACTTAAGAAAAAACAAGAACTTGACCTCTCGTACCACAACAAAAATAGACCTCAAAATAAGGACTTCTCACCAGGAGAAATTATTTACGTTAAAATCAATAAAAGACTAGTTCCAAATTGACTCCAAAGTATAAAAAAGAGAAAGTTTCGGAAAACCTTAGGACCACAGTTAAGACAGTATCAGGACGAATAGTTCACAAATCCCTAATAAAAACTTAATTATTTTTCAGACAAAATGGACCACTATAAACTCTTCATTCTCCTTATTACGATTTCTACTTCTTCATCGGACATACAAATTCTTGATTATAGTAAATCTCAATTAGTAACAATAGACAACGGACAAGCGAAAATACAGGACGGAACATTCAGACTTATTCACCTAATTGACTTAGAAAAATACGAACAATTGCTAACGGAAACCTACGACGAAATAACTGGCCAAATTCCTAAAGACAACCTCCTATATCCCGTCCTAAATCATGAAGCAATCCAAACTTTCGAAATCCTTAATACCCTGAAACCCATTAATAACATTAAAAGGAAAAGATCAATTGATATGTTAGGAACGGCATGGAAATTCATAGCCGGATCTCCTGATCTCGAAGACTTAAATATAATAACTAATAATTTGAATAATTTAAATGAAAACAATAACAACCAAGTAGTAATAAACAATATATTTGAAAAACGTATAAATAATATAACTGGTGTAGTAAATAAGATGTTGAACACCATCAGAAAGGATGATAGTATTGTAATGGAAACTATAGTAAATTTGCAAAACAAAATTAGATTAATAAAAGAAGAACTAATTAATATAGGATACGCCATTCAATGGGCAAAAAATTATATAATTAACTCTGTATTACTAAGCAAAGAAGAAATCGAATTTTCAATTAGCAAACTAAATAAGGAAAAAGTTCCATTTACGAGTGCGGAAGACGCACTAAGATTAGGAAAAATAAACGTTTTGAGTAAACATATGAAAATCATTTATATTATTAAAATACCCCTAACATTAAGTGAAACATTCAAAGGAATAATTGTAAGACCTGTTAAGAAAATGAATAATATTATAATTGAAACAAAATACAAAGAAATTCTAAAAGGAAAAGATAAATTATATGGTATCAAAAATAAATGTGAAATTTACAATGACTTAATGATTTGCAAAGAAACAGATGTCATAGATATTAGTAATGATTTATGTATAGCTAGAATAATAAATAGCTTAAATTCTACATGTAATACCACCAATGACCACCACATACCAACAATAGAAAAAATAAATAAAGGCGTAATTCTACTCAATAAATTCAGCGGTAAAATAGAAGCCGATAAAATGGCACAGGAGATAAATGGGACCCATGTTGTAACATTTTACAACACAACCATTAGAATCAACAACAAAATATATAGTAATATAGAGGTAATGCCAATTAAATCCATCCCAGCAATATTACAACCGACTCCATTAGAGAAGGACCATATCGAGATACTTTCGCTCGAGTCTCTAAAAGATTTACACATAAACAACACTCATAAACTAAAATCTCTCAAAAAGGCAACACTATCCATCGGAGGCCTAATATCAATAACATCCGTGATAACTATTGCGCTTTTCGTTTTGATGAAGAAAAGATCAATAAAGATACAATACATCGAGAAGGAGGTATCGAAGCCCAAAGCAGATAGCTCGCCACAAGAAAGTAATGACATTCCAACATATGTAAAATTCAATGACCTACCCTTCTATTAATGATCGAGGACAATCATACTTAAGAGGGGAGGAGTTAACACCACACCTTACAATACCTCGAATTGGACAATAACCCCATGGGTTAGTGGCACAAATAATACATCCGGTGAATTCGTTATAACCGCTGACGCCTGCATCAGCATTCCACGAACATTTACATCAAATTAGTAAATGTATCGATCAGCAACAATAGTTAGTCAACAACAGTCAGCATATTGATAAGCAACATTATGGTAAACAACAGTCAGCAAATTCGTGGTCGACATAGGTGTAATGTAGAAATAAGAAACATATTGTAATTAATCTTAAGTTGAGCTTAAACGAATAAAGTCAGTGAGCGGACAATAGTTCGCTTGGCCTTTTTAAAAAATAAATATTTTAATGTAAAATAATAATTTACATATTAGAATTGGCTTCGAGTGTATCTGACTAAATATTAAACTGTGAACTATATTTAAAAATACTATTCACTTTATTTAAGTAAACAGAATACTAAGTTCCTTAATCTCCAAAAGACGAATGATAATGTGCATTGTATGATGGATAGCTTTATATACCTACTCAAATTATTAAAATGAATTTCAGGTATACCATTCGTAACTAAAAAAATGTATGTTGTTAACAAGTTCCAATAACAAAAACGACCGTAACTGAATTATATGTATATACCTGCTCAGGGCGCGTATTTATGCCCAAGGTTGTTTAACTTTATTTGATGTAAAAAGTGAAGTTGCAGCTGGACGCAGGTAGACTTTATGAATTTAGGTAACTGAATATTTCACACTGTTAATTTGACGGAGCACATATTTTAAAATTTTTTTTCATTTTCCATCAAAGTTTTAAAAAGGGCCTAAAAATAGGTATTTCGAAAACAGCTATATCCAACTTTTAACAAAAAAAAAAAAACAATTTTTTTTGTTTCTATTATAAATTAAATTATCTTTAATTGCTATACAAGAAAACGACAACCGGCCGAGTTATTTACTCACAAAACCATTTTAAATACAACGAAAAAGCATAAAAATTTCAAATTTTTCCCAATGTTGAAAATTGGTCAACTTTGAGCGGCTCTACCTGGTAAACTATAATTTTCTGTGAAAAAACAGTTGTACATATATTCTTGATCCCTGGAAAATTCTCTATTAGAAACAGGTATTAGATTTAGCGAACACTTGCATGATTTTTTTGACTTTTGCCATGCTTTAACTTTAACTCAATTTGCTTAATGAGTAAGAGAATGAAAATATTTCTACCTTTTGGATAGCAAATGAAATATGAGTTGGACGCACCGACGCTACTACTTTAACTCCATATGCTCAATGAGTGAGAGAATGAAAATATTTCACCGTTGGAATGTGTCCACACATACATATTTTGATTGAAAATAAATTTAGCGTTTAGTTATGAACATGAAGCCGGTTTTCATTACGGTTTTTTTGTTTTGGATATACAGACAGTGCTGTCAATTTAGCAATTTTCCTTTAGGTATGGCTTTTTTTAAACCCATTTAGCGGGGGGAAATTACATCTTCAGTATATGGTTTTCTGGTTTTTTTCCTTAATCACAATTTAGACATGTATAAAGACATTTCATATTGACTTTTAAAGCATCTCAATAATATTCTGTGATATATATGTATTTGACCTGAACTTATTATTTCTTTTCGCTGTGCGTATAAGTTTACCTTAAGACCTATATCAATAGGAAAAAAGTGAATTTTTTAAAAAAAAATTAATAAAACTATGTAACTATGAAAGTATTTATCTTATATATTTTGTTATGGTAAATTTTTAGTAATTTTCTTGTGGTTTTTTGACAAAAAATTGGTTTTAAGAAAAGATTGTTTTAAAACCTTAACAAATTCAAGCCAAGGTAAGAAATTCAATTGTAAAAAAAAAAAAAATTACTGTCCGCAGCCTGGGCTCGAACGGTGAAACGCACCATTAGGAGTATACATACATATCCATATGGATTTTGAAAATGAATGAAACATTCATTTGGAAGTTCCACAAATTTCACAATATTAGCATGACTCCGGTTTCCATATTGGCATTTCTTTTATATACAGGCAGTTTTCTCAATGTTTCCTTTACATCTGCCTTTTTTGAAGTCAATTTCGGGGGAGAAAATTACAATGAAATGATGGTTGTCTGGCTTTTTTCATTAACCACAACTTAGACATACTTAAAACTCATTTCATGTTGATTTTTAAGGAACGTTATCATCTCAACTGGTCAAATTTAGTCTTCATATGTAAGGGTTCGGATTATATGTCTGCCATTTAACAAATAAGTATATTTGAAGAAGAAAATAGTTCATGTCTTCGGGAAAATTTACACGTTTTCTAACTGTTTAAGTGACTTGCAGCCCTTAAAGTATTTTCCATGACTCGCGCTCAAAAGAAAAAGAAAATGCATCCCTGCATCCATATCGAGTTTCGTTTTAATCATATTTTTCGTTGGAATTGCGACTGAGACCTGGAGCTGGCTTCCGGTGTCGCGGCATATAAATGCGCTGAGCGCCCTGAACACACTCTCTTTTGCATTCCTGTCATCATACCACCGGCAACGATACAGAACATCTTCCATACATCGGGGGATCCTACCACAACAATAACTACAATCAACCATCACATATAAGTATAACATTCGGCTCTCGCCACCCCGTTTACATACATATATATTTATATACTTTTTCCCCTAAATAATTTTCAATAAGTGAGATCTCGTACTTGCGCTTTATTAATACGTCTACTTATGAATGGCATTGAATTTAAATAAAATGAATTTCCTTCCTTGTTGGAGTAAGAACGAAAATTAAATAAACAATATACATTTTTTGCAACATTGAATGAAACGTGTCTTGAAGATTAAACATGGTCCTCTCTAGCCAAATTTGATCCGCAAATTGGCAACGCTATAATTCCCTCTAATTTCGATCAGCAAAACAACACTGACCGTAGTTTGACAGCGATCACTCACCCAACATACCCATCACTCTTTACTTGGACATCAGCAACGACACCAGCATACCGGCAAACAAAACAAAAAAAATCTAGCAAAAAAGCAGCAATTTAAGTAAGGAAAAGAGCTATTACAAGTGATTAAAAGTTTAAAACGAACACCAAAAATAAAAGTGATGTGATTAAGTAGTGGGGCTGAATATAGAATTTCAGCAAGTGCGCCACATTCGTTTTCGCCGCTACAAGGAGATCTCTGCAAATAAAAACGCAATCACAACCAAGTCGAAGACGGCATTCCTCTTGAAAATAACAACTTGAATCCCTAGATAGAAGTATGCCCAGGTGAGATAATCAAATCTTTCCGATTTTCCATGCGAGCAACATAAATACCGTTATTTGAAAACAGTTTATATGTACATATGTATATAGGTTGACGTACCTACTCGTTTATACGTACCAAACTCGTATTATATTTTGCACCAACTACATTCATAAATACATATGCTCATAAATATTTGAGACTAGATTCGCAGTAAATACCATTTTTTCGCATAAAATTCTCTTCATAATTCCCAATTTAACAGAAAACCTCATTTGTAAGGCTACATTTTTCCATTTTCACAAATATACAAGGTGGCGCAAAAGTAATCCTCCTATCAGAAAATGCTATAAATTTTGCGATTGGCCCCTAAAGTCAGTTCTGTTTTGACATTTGTATAGTAAACACATGCGAAATACACGCTAATAAACAATGTTACGCTACACTGCTCCAGAACGCGGAATATTGCTGACTATTTATTTCACCAATAATCGGTCGGTGAAAAACGGTTACTGCGCAAAAGTAATCCTCCTATCAGAAAATGCTATGAATTTTGCGATTGGCCCCTAAAGTCAGTTCTGTTTTGACATTTGTGTAGTAAACACATGCGAAATACACGTTAATAAACAATGTTACGCTACACTTCTCCAGAACGCGGAATATTGCTGACTATTTATTTGACCAATAATCGGTCGGGGCCAAACGGTTACTGTGAATGGTGGGCGCTACAGAGCAATGATCAACGAGTTCCTTTTGCCGCAACTTGATGAATTGGGATTGGAAAACATGTGGTTCCAACAAGACGGTGCAACAGCACACACTGCACTTGCCACAACCGATATGCTGAACATCGGAAGCTTACTTTTGCGCCACCTTGTACAGTCGGTCTTTTGCGTTTCATGACCACATACATATATGGCTTTCCCAGCAAACAATTTTGCACAACCATATTATATTAAATTAACTGATTAACCAAGAACAATTTTCAAAGCGGTCTCGTGCGGATTGGAGCACTAATCACAAAGCTCATTGCTGAACATTTAGAGAAAGTGCATATAGCATAAACATTTGCACACAAAAATAATTGTATCACCCAATAATTGACAAATTCTCAGGGCTGAAAATTAAGCACTTCGTAAAGATTTATATTGACCGGGTAACCATCTGAATTACTGGATTGGTTTCAGTGACAAAACGTACATTCCTATATATGTATGCATGCAAACGTACATACTTTTTCATTGGATAATTACACACGTATATACATATGAATACATTTGTTTGACTAAGATACATACTAGTACGTATACTGAAGAAAAACCGTCGAGACAGTTAAGCGAATTTGAGTTTTTTTGAGTTTAATACAGTCGCGTGCACTACAAAAGAATCACCTTCTTACTGTATCTGCCCATAGAACATACAATCACTTACAATTATATCAACAGTTTCCTATACCCCAATCATAATTAGTTGGCTATCTCGAAAACACTTATTAGTCGGTACCAAGAAACTTCAACCATGGCTACTGATGCAACGGCAATGCCCTCGTTCATCGTTGATTCTAATAATTTGATGAATTTCTGCTCCCAGTTTGGAAGGGAAGATCCTGCTGATCATACCGACACTTTATTAGATGTGAAGGTTCAGGACCCAACTACCCGTTGGGAAGCTCTACAGGCCTCCTACCGAAAAGTGTGTCTCGCGGACGGCAAACTAGTTCTAACAGATTTTAAAGAAGAAGCCACTAAAAAGTTTCAGCTTTTTACCGATAGCTTTTATATATGTAAGTCCCAAATCTTAGACCAAGTCAAAATTCTTCAAGGCAATACAGCCTTGTTCTAACTCCCGCCAGTCGTACTCTACTTCTTTTATGCAAAACTCTGTCCCATGTATCAAGGTAGCTATGAAGAGTGTCCATCGTTTCGTGATATGTTCACGGCAATATATCGCAGCCATCCCAAAATAACACCTGCCCAGAAATTATATCACCTACGAAACAAAACCGGAGGAAAAGCTGGGCCCATCGTGAAGCAGTACACCTTATGTGACGAAAACTTCCCTCTAGCCTGGGAAGCTCTTAGGACTCGATTTGAAAATAAGCGGATTCTGATAGATAAACAGCTGAAGACTCTATTTAATATAACCCCAGTCACGTCAGAAAAAAGCGAAGGAATTCAGAAAGTACAAAACACAATCAATGACTGTCTCGTGATTCTCAAGTCTCAAGGTGTTTCCGTATCTGATTGGGACCCTATTTTGATTCATTTATGCTCAACTAAGCTTCCAGAAGAAACTCTCTCCCTCTGGGAACAATCCATAGAATCCCGGAAAGAGCTCCCTAACTGCGCCCAAATGAACCAGTTCTTAACCACTCGCTACGAGGTAGTCGAACGCCCCCGATTTTCGTAAACGTAGTGTTGCTGAACGCACTAAGTTTGTAGAGCGAATGAAATATTGCAGCAACTGTTTCGTCTACAACCATGCTACCACCAATTGCTCAAGCTCGTACAGATGTCAGCACTGTAAGAAAAATCACCATACTATGCTACACGCCGACGCAACCATCAAGCCCGGTTCAAAGGCTCCCGGTAGAACTTCCTCTGCCTCCTCCTCCAGAAACGCAACGGCCCTCCTGCATACCGAATCTACTCAGCAGTCTAGACATCCTATATTTGACTTAACTGAAGGCAATTGGGAAGACTCTCCGCCCGCTTCTAAAGGTACGGATCCAACAATTCTGGCAAACTTCTCCACAAATAATAAAAAGACTCTCCTACCAACTGCCCAAGTTCAGATTCAACACATGGGCTCCATCTTCTCGCTACGAGCGCTCATAGACCAAGGGTCGTAAAAAACCTTCGTTTCCCAAAAAATTCAAAACAAACTGCAACTTCCTACCTTCAAAGAAAACTTCTCAGTAACAGGAATGGGTGGAACGATCCTAGAGAACGCAAGCCGCGTTTGTAGACTAACCTTGGTATCTAAACGCCACAACAAAAACATCCACACCAATGCGATCGTTTTGAAGCAACTGACGAGTTCTCTCCCCTCATTCCGAGCCCCTAAACCTAACCTCTCGGAACTCAAGGGTCTCGATCTCGCGGATCCCTACTTCTATACCCCCGGCCAAATTGATCTTGTCATCGGCAGTGACCTGATACCCCAAATTCTACTCCCAGGGATGAAACAACAAGTTCTTGGCAGCTTGCTTGCCCAAAATACCATATTCGGCTGGTATCTGAGCGGACCATTTGCCTCCACTCAATGTTCGACGTTTCATACCTATTCCACGAAAATCGGGAATGAGGACTTGAACTCCCAACTGAAACGTTTCTGGGAATTAGAAGAAGTACCGGAATGCCATCCACCATCAGGGGACGACCAAGTCTGTGAATCCTTTTATTTAAAAACTACCTACCGACAGGAAGATGGACGATACGTGGTGCGCTTGCCTTTTAAATCTTCGTTTCCCTCCAATCTATCTCTGGGCCCATCTCGCTCACAAGCTATAAAATACGCCATTGGAATGGAGCACACGCTCGGTAAAAACCCAGATCTCAAAGATGAATATACTCACGTATTAGAAGAATACCTTTCGATGGATCATATGAAACCAATCCCTTCCAGTGAAATCCACGAAAACGGCAAATATTTTTCGTATAACCTCCCCCACCACGCAGTTGTTAAGCCGAGTAGTACATCTACTAAGGTTCGGATGGTGTTCAATGCGTCTAAGTCCACTTTATCTAGCACATCGCTCAACGATATTCTGCATGTAGGCCTCACGTTGCAAACCGACCTTATGTTCGTCATCTTAAACTGGCGGCTTTACAAATACGTATTCAACGGGGATATACAAAATGTATCGCCAAATACTTCTCCATGAGGACGACCACCAATACCAGCGAATTATATTTCGTAGGAGCCATGAAGCAAAACTCACTGACTTTGCGCTTAAGACCGTAACCTTTGGCGTGAATTGTGCACCCTACCTAGCCATACGCACCTTACACCAGTTGGCACATGATTCGCAACACTCTCATCCCCTAGCTAAAAGAATTTTAACAAAGGAAACCTATGTAGACGACATATTATCGGGAGAACATGACATCCTCTCTTGTATTCTGGCCCAATCCCAAACAATCAATTGTTTAATATCTGCCGGTTTACCTCTTAAAAAGATAACAGCAAACCATCCCGATATCCTTGCCAACATCCCCGATGAACATGTGCTTGATTCGAACTTTCTTAAGTTTGACTGCGCTAGCTCAACCCCAAAACTCTGGGAATTCGGTGGAATGCCTTGACTGATTAATTTTCTTATACCATTGAACCAATTCGACCGCCCCCACGTGCGCCAAAAAGGCAAATTTTATCCTCAGTTTCAAAACTTTTTGACCCCGCAGGGTGGCTAGCGCCTATTCTTATTCAGGCAAAGATGCTTCTCCAGCAAAATTGGTTAGAGGGCACGGAATGGGATGAATGTGTGAAACCAATCTCACTTCAAAAATGGGTGTAATTTGTGTCGGACCTTCCCGCGATCGAAAATATTCGAATATCACGATGGACGGAATTTTCTCCCAATAAATAGATTCAAGTTCACGGATTTTGCGATGCTTCAGAGAAAGCATATTGCGCAGCCATTTACATTAGGTCTCAATCAAGCAGCAAAGTCTCGTCGCATTTACTGTTCTCGAAAACTAAAGTTGCACCGTTGCAAACAGTGAGCCTCCCACGCTTGGAATTGTGTGGAGCAGTTTTACTTGCCAAATGCATCAAAAATCTTATCAATCAACTTCCCTTAGGAGACATTGAAACCTTTTTATGGTCAGATTCATCAATTGTCCTGTCATGGCTTGAAAAGCCACCATGTATTCAAACGTTCAAATTCAAAACGTTGGAAACATCAAATGGCGCTACGTATCCACTAACCATAACCCTGCAGATCTCGGTACTAGAGGGTGTAGACCACAGGATTTAATACAGCAGCAACTTTGGCCGACTGGACCAAATTGGCTTCTCAAACCCTCCGACCAATGGCCTATTTCGTCCCGCCAAAACGTCACTCCTCCCGAAGAACGAAAAGTACAGGCTCTACATATCTTGGAAAACGAACCAGATATCTTAAATCGCTTCTCATCATGGCCAAAAGTAGTTCGAGTGATAACCTATATGTTTCACCTATTTAACCTATATGTCATTCACCGAATTAAACCCATACAGTCCACTCAGCCAATTAATTACGATTCTATGGTAATCACTCAGGCAGAAGTCCACTGGGTAAAAACACGTCTTATTAAGCTAGCCAAAGAAAGGTACTACCCTAAGGAATATCCTAAGCTTTCAAACCAACAAACGATTTCCAAAAGAGCCCACTTTTATGTTTAAACCCCTTTCTTGATCGCAGCAACTGCAAAACATGTACCATTTTTAAGAAGACTACGCAGTCCCAAATCATGGCAGCGTTACCATCCGAACAATGGGAAAAACTTTGTTGGTGCCCAGAGAACATTCCAAAAAGATTTCCAGAGATTTCTTAAAGGGGCCGCTGATGATCTTCGTTCAAAGTACGCCCTACATGGGTTTGGATGGCATGTCATACCACCTAATGCTCCTCATATGGGCGGCCTTTGGGAAGCGGCTGTTAAAAGTTTCAAACTGCATTTCAAACGCGTTTCTCGGAATGCTAATTTTACCTTTGAAGAGATTGCAACACTACTTGCTCGCATCGAAGCAGTGCTAAATTCTCGTCCCCTATCCCCTATGTCAGACAATCCGAATGAACTACTTGCTTTGACCCCAGGTCATTTTCTGCGTGGGGCCCCCTTACTGGCTCCGCCAGAACCGCAGATAGACAAGCTGTCGCTTCATAACCGTTGGGAAAAGCTCAAAATTCTTCATCAGCAGTTTTCCCAGCGATGAAAAGATGAATACCTGAAGGAATTACATCAGAGATACAAATGGAAGCACCTGCAGAAAAATGTATCAGTGGGCGACTTCGTCGTTGTCAAAAATGACCTACTACCCCCACAGGAGTGGCGCTTGGGTCAAATTGAGAAGGTCTACCAGGGATCAGATAACCACGTCCGAGTGGCGGACATTAGGACTCAGCATGGTCTTTTCACGAGACCTATCGTCAAACTGTGCCCCCTTCCAATTTCTTCCGATCTGCCCGATCCCACTAAGCACTAATACCATCCCATATGTCAGCTATCAAATGTATCACTATTGTACTAAAGTCCTCTTTTATTTACAGACACTCACCGCAACTGCCTTCCCCTATTCGGGCACCATAATTGCCTTCCCCTATTCGGGCACTACGACGACATTCTCCTGTTCAGCCACCGAGGAATCCAGATCTTGACCAATGCCAACTCTGTGAGCGGTATCACGCACTACTTTTGCCCGAAATTTCAAAGAATGACACCCGCAGAGCGGGTTCGGTGTGTACAGATGCACAAGTATTGCCCCAATTGTTTGGCACGTAACCACGATAAGGTGCGAAACTGCTCGTCACCAGGCACATGCAGAATCTGCCGTCAGCTACATCATGCGCTGCTTCACCGCCCATCGGTCGCCGAAGATCAAATACCAAATCCAGTACAGCGCCAGGCACCTCAATCACCGCTCAGGACACGGGTCCAGATCAACAACGCCATTCGAGAATTGGTCAACTTGAGGGAAAACCTTGCACCAGTGCAAAGAGGGCGCGATGTTTAAGTGACCTGCAGCCCTCAAAGTATTTTCCATGACTCACGCTCATGAGAAAAAGAAAATGCATCCCTGCATCCATATCGAGTTTCGTTTTAATCATATTTTTCGTTGGAATTGCGACTGAGACCTGGAGCTGGCTTCCGGTGTCGCGGCATATAAATGCGCTGAGCGCCCTGAACACCCTCTCTTTTGCATTCCTGTCATCATACCACCAGCAACGATACAGAACATCTTCCATACATCGGGGGATCCTACCACAACAATAACTACAATCAACCATCACATATAAGTATAACATTCGGCTCTCGCCACCCCGTTTACATACATATATATTTATATACTTTTTTCCCCTAAATAATTTTCAATAAGTGAGATCTCGTACTTGCGCTTTATTAATACGACTACTTATGTATTGCATTGAATTTAAATAAAGTGAATTTCTTTCTTTGTTAGAGTAAGAACGAAAATTGAATAAACAATATACATTTTTTGCAATATTGAATGAAACGTTTCTTAAAGATTAAACACTAACCACTTCGTAAAGATAAAATTGAAGAAACTACAAACTATGTTTTTGGTTTTTTGTATTTCGCCTCATCGGAAAAACCGGATAAAAATAATGAAAATTATCGAAATTATCTACCGAACTCTAATAAATTTCGAGATTTGTATCGAACTTCTCGTTCCGATGGAATTGGGTTGTGATATACGTGAATATTCTAATATTATTAAGTCTTAAACCGAAAAATATTGGGTTAAAAATCTAAATTAAAAAAAAAAAAAATCAAGATAAAAAGTTTTCATATATTTAAAAACAAATTCAATTTAAAAAAAAAGAACAAAGTTGTACAGAGAACCTGTACTAGAACCTTGGAACACACGCGTTCTACCTCAGACGCTTACCACCTGCGCTACTTCGGTATGTAGAACAACGCAGTCACATACTGTAGTTATGCGCCATGGCTTTCTGCAGAAAACTTTAGTGAATTATTACAAATAAATGAAGCACTATTTGTTAAAAAAATATGCCTATGCTCCTGATCCATAGGAAAATACCAAAATACTTTTAAATAGGAATTATGCATGTTTAGCTAATGGCAATTGATTGTATGGAAAAAATGTTAGGCTATCAATACGAGTATATAGATAAGGTACGGGAGACAAAAATTTATTAACTTCAGATGTTGAAGGGTCAAAACTATTAGAAAGTGGCACTATGCTGTTGCACAAACTGGAAGGCTAATGTACAACCTCGGAAAACATCTTAGTAGGATCGGCTACATTGCTCTCGAAAAGCTTATTTACTTTCTGTACTTCATATAAAATAGGTTTTAAAAATTGTAAATAAGCCAAATTTTCATCATTGCACATTTTTGAAAGAATTTTAGCTTCGTGAAACGATTCGCTCAACGACGCTGTATAAATTGATCGGTTTTCTTCGTTTATTTGTTTATTTACTATTGCTAAAGCTTCCTCATTCAGTATACGGAAAGATTTCCCAATAGAAAATTCATAATTCCCTTGTCTAACCAAGGATTTGATCAAAACAGTTTGACTAGCTAGCACTTCCATTACAGCTTTGTTATGATGTGATTGAAGAAAATAATTAAATAATACGATGTAAAAAATGTTATTATGTATACTCGTACATACACAAAATGTAAGCACAAGTCTCAGCTAAATTTCTTCACCACCACTCAATGTTGAGACTCTATTATTATTACACTGAATTATGTGGGCTACAAAACCGCATACTCTAAATTCTTCCGGAAGTAAAGTTAAGAAGTTTAGCTAAAACTTGTTTTTATATCTTCACATAATTTTTTTTTTCTCAAAGTGAATTTTTTTATAATTTTTAAAATCTTTTTTTAAAATCCTTTACATATTCTTAAAGTTGAAGCTTTGTATGAATGGAAAAATTAAAAACAAAGCGGTTATTTTTTGCGAGTTTTATTTTCCAATTAATTACAAACTTTTTGGGGCGGAAAACATAAAAGAAATATTATTTTTTTGTAATCTCCTAATGTGAATATACATACACACATTAGAGCGTATCGAATAAATCCCCTCATATGAAGTGTTTTGTAAAGCATTTAAAAATAATATAAAACAATTATTTAGTTTGTATAATAATTTGTATTATTATGTAAGCTTTTATACAAGGAAATAAATAAAAAAAAATTAAAAAAAAAAATTAAAAAAATAATTTTGTACAACCCTAGTATTCGTCCAACTACATTTTTCTTCATATCTGTTTAGCCTGTATCAGCTCTAATGTACATACATATTTCATTATATACATTTTTACATGTGTTTGTATTTACCTCTTATATTTTTTATTTGCGTTTTTATAAATTCACGTAGCTCTGCAAAATTAGAGCAGCTGGAAACTTTCAGTATGTACCAAACAAATACCTTGGGACGTGAAATAATCTGTTGGGTGCTTAAAGAAACTCTCAACTTTTGTGAATTTTCGTCCAGTCAAGAAGTACTTACAGTCAATATTTTTAAAACCTATCACTTTGATTGGTGTTTTTGTTGAAAAAAAACAAAAGTGGTCAGGGCTTAAGGCACTTATAAAGTAGCAGCGATACGAAATGATAATCATCCTGTTTTTTTTTTTGTATTTTACCTCCAATCCCCTTCTTTCGATAACAAGTTTTTCGTTTTCAATTTTTTTATTTATTTGCTGCAATATTTTTGAAGGTTTTTTCACATATTTTTTTAATACTTGAAGATAATTTTCAAACGGGTATGCTGAAAAACTTGCTAAATCTCCAAATTCTTGCACTAAATCTGTTATATGCAAAAGCCCATAAACATTGTTTTTTTTTTTCAACAAATAGCTGCAACATAGGTTGACTTACTGGAATATATTTTTTGCAACTTTTCGGGCAAGAAAGCATACGATGAGCACAGAATAATAGCAGAAACTCATAATACACATCCTCGTAAACCTTGTTTTTAAGAACAATTAAACCCGTGCATAAACCGAACTGCCTAAATTCTGTTTCTTTCCAATTAGGTAGTTCATTCAAGCTTCGAGGTCTTCGAAGAAACTCCTTTGGCACACTCTTGCTTAAAGACACTAAGTGCTCCGATATCATAGTTTTGTTTTCTTTATTTAACTTATAATTACATTTGTCATAATATATTCTGGTCAAAAATATCCGTACAACTCCAAGATATAAAAGATGCATTGGGTCCAAAGGTATTTGAGTTATCATTTTAAAGTCAAGGCGTTTTCCTATTTTCTTGAGCAAAATTTTTCATTTGACAGTAAACACCCGCTTTCGGTAGAATAAGTAAGAGTATTATTAATTCTTTTCCAATTTTACAGACACACACACAAAGGATTTGGCCGGGGCATCGCATATAAGTCCTCCTAATTTAAACGGGATTATTTTGTTGCCCACGCTTATGCCGTTTGATTTTAAATGTTTCAGTTCATTTACAAAATTACAAAATTTACCAAAACACACCGACACAAAATGTTGCAATATTGGTTGCGTTCATAATTTTCATCAAAATATGCCACAATTAAGCTTGCGAACTCTTGAATAATGGCAGCCCATAGATATTTATGTTAGGAACAATTTCAGGTAAAATAATAACTGCTTTAAGAGCTTTAAAAATTTGATTTTCTATTCCAAAATGACAATAAACTCCAGGGTTTATGGTCTTTATGCTTCCATCAGTAGTTTTTCAAATGAGTGTCGCAGCATTAAGAGGATTCATATTCTCCTCTTTCAAAATCAACAGTAGTTCCTCCAAAAACTGGCGGAACAATAAATTCCCCAAAAACCACCTTTTTTTCTCTCTAAACGTTTGCACGTTATTTGCAAGAATATCTACATTTTCTTCTTCAAAACTACGATTTTCAACTTCACCGGTTTCTCTTGCTTCATTTTCGTTGCTATATGCACAATCACTCGCATTTTCCAATACATATTGATCAAGTAATGCAACATTTTTTACCTCTTGCTTCTTGATTTGCCTACTAAATGCCTTTTGCTAAAACCACTGCTCATCTCACCTTTTTTAGTTTATTAAATTTACGTTTTTATTTAGAAATAAGTACACTTCTTCCTTTTTATACTTAGTAGTGCTACGCACACAAGGTATATTAACTTTAGTCGCCTAACGGCAGTACGTAACGGCATAAACGGATCGAGATAGATATTGACTTATATATATCAAAATGCTCAGGACGAAAAGAGAAATTGATTAAGACATGTCTTTCCGTCCGTCCGTCTGTGAACACGATAACTTGAGTAAATTTTAAGATATCTTAATAAAATTTGGTATGCGGGTTCCTTGGCACTCATCTCCGGGCGCTATTTAAAATGGGCGAAATCGGATGATTCGAAAACACAAAAAAAGTGATTACTTAGTACATAATACACCTATAATGATAAAATTTGGTGAGTACATTGGGATTGAGGCATAAAATAAATGTTTTAATAAATTTTTGGGAGGCCCACTCTCCACTTTTGATTAAGTCAAATTTAGAAATAATATTAATCATAAATCAAAAACCGTTCAAGATATCGAAAAGAAATTCAGCACACAGGTTTCCAGGAATGTTCCAGGAAAAAATGGGCGGGATCGGTTAAGGTCCACGCCCACTTTTATATGAAAGATTTTAAAGAGGATCGTAGATATATTAAATAGGCAATAACTTTGCGCAAAATAGCTTTACATCATTTATATATCACTTTTAAAGTTTCCGTACACAAAGAAATCCAAAAACTTAAAATTTTAGAAAATGGGCGTGGCCCCGCCCCTTTTATAGTGGGCAATTCCACAAAACTTTTTATGCCATAACCCCGCCAAAAATTTAGTTGTCGAAACGAAATTTGGTGATAATGTTCTATATATCAAGGTAACTGTTGGCTGTAAAAATGGGCGAAAGCCGTTCATGCCCACACCCAGTTTTTAACATAGTTCTGAAAAAAACGAAGGAAGTTATATCAATCCCATTTTGCACACATAATAAGCCTTTTAAAGAAAACTCGACTGCAGACAAATTTTGTCAATTTTGATAAAAAAGCATAAAATGTCTGCTATTTTTAAAGGCAATCGCTTATAAATCAATCTTGATATTTCAATTAAAATTGGTCAGCTGCTTCTCAGTTGTATGTATTATACTCCTGCCAAAAATTAGCCAAATCGGAAAACACGCAAGCAAAATATTCCGGGACGTAGTTAATATACCACTGCAAAAGCGAAGTTATATATCTTTTTTGATTTTCATACCTTTCATAAACATTAAATGTATGTAAGTATGAGAACAAGAAGAGAAAAGTTCACTAAAATGATAAGCACGATGAGCGGAGTCGATTTAGCCATGTCCGTCTCTCCGTCCGTCTGTCTGTCTGTCCGTCTGTCTATTTGAACGCAAACTAGTATCTCAGTTTTTCAAAACAATGCTGAAATTCGTTGTTGTTTCGACGTTTTGATAACACACATCTATATATAAAATGGTATTAACTTGAACCAAATAAACTCCTAACTATACCGAACTGCAGCTTTATATAACCTGAGGGCTTTTCCAAAAAGCTAAATATAGACTGTGTCGTGCCCAGCGAATTCCTGAACCTATCGTGAAAGTTCAAGAGCAAAAAAAATCACAAAATATGTGGGCGTGCCACCGCCCACTTATGAAAAATTATGTAGATATTGACTAAGTGACACATATATCCAAATTTCATTAATTTAGACCAAAAAAGTTCGGAGTTATGACGAATTGAAACCTTATATAGCCTGGAGGCGTGGCTCCGCCTACTTATACAAAACTATATATTGCCTATGCTGTACCCAGTGAACCCAAGTATATATTGTGAAAATGTTATAAAGATCGGTTGAGTTATTTGGCGCCTATAAAAGACACCCTTTTTTATAACTATTTCTGTTACGCACACAAGGTATATTACTTCATTCGGCATAAACGAATCGAGATATATATTTATTAATGTATATCAAAACGTTCAGGATGAAAAGTAAAATATCCGGGCAAGTAGCTAAAAGCCCACTGCGAAAGCGAAGTTGTATATCTTTTTTGATTTGCTTACCTTTAATGAACATGAAATGTTTGTACGTATGAGAAGAAAAAGAGATAGTCCTATAAAAAAGTATACTGAAGTGATCAGGAGGATGAACTGAGTCGATGTAGCCATACGTGTCTCTATACGTCTATCTGTCTGTCCGTCTGTCTATTTGAACGCAAATAGGAGCTGAAAGTATTAAAATAGACCTGCGTAAATTGGGATGCCATAATAAATCACTACTAGGTATTTAATGTTCGGTCCCACCCGAACTTAGACTTCCTTACTTGTTATTTATTAAAACGCTTTTCTACACGCACTTATTAAAATTGCAAACTATTCTTCAACGCAATAAATCGCAACTGACGCGAAACTGTAAAACGGTAAACAAAAACAAAAGAGAAAAATTATGGGATGCTTGGATTTACATAAGTATAAAGAAGATGAGCAAGTTTAAATTAGAAAATATGTACATACGTACGTGCAAGCCAAACTGACCCACGCTGCATTTATTTGCAAGTAGTTTTAAATTAGTTTTTAGTTTATTAATTTTAGCAACTGACCTATTATTTCCGTCATGGTATCCACAGCCAAACACACACTTTCTAATGTACAAACATACATACATAACACTGCGTTACAAAAACGAGCTTTACAGCCAAATCGTCTGTCTCGAACGATAGGCTACACGAACGATTCGTCTGCTGACGCTTTCGTCTCAGTTTGCGATCTGGTATCCTCATCGTTCGTCGTCGCTTTCGTTTTACGTTATTTACGTTGCTTTCGTCTCCATTGCGTTAAAAATTCTTG
Organism: Merzomyia westermanni; assembly: GCA_949987695.1. NCBI lineage: Eukaryota > Metazoa > Arthropoda > Insecta > Diptera > Tephritidae > Merzomyia > Merzomyia westermanni. Next base: position 118,676,592 of record OX465292.1, on the reverse strand, counting down.
GAGTGATATTGCCGGATGAATTTTTAATGTATTTTGAAAGAATTTTTCTTAGATTTAAATTTTTGCATTTACTTGAAAACATTTTGTATTGTGGTTATAGTTATTTTATTTGGTTATTTTAAAATATATTAATAATTAAAATAAATTTGAAAACAAATGTATGCTGCTATTGTGCTATTGGCTGATGAAACTGAAGAAGTGGAAATGCGAATAGAATGAAGATTGCGCGACACCCCCTGCGGGTTAGGGGTTTAGAGTATGCCCGAGGTAGGCATACCGGTCGTAAGAGGCGACTAATATGCACAAAGGTAAAGACGTGCAACACGATAGTTGATCTACCGATATGATTCCTCTCAACTCTCATTACCCATCTCTCCCTCCTTACGGAAGGAGGGGTGATATGACCTAGAAGGTTCTACTGGTCATACCAAATCGCTAAAACGACAGTCGCGCAGTACCGCAAGGGAGTACCGGATTCATATCTGGCCAAGGATTGTCAGTCCCACAGTAGTTCCCAAAAGATTCGGGGAGTGTTTTTGTCGTTACAACAAAAACAACAAGATTGCGCGACCAGATGATTGTAATGGAACTCCCGGAAACTGAGTAAGTCTGAGTTATGGTAATACCTGTATGCTGCTAAAAAGATCTCTTTCTCAGATTTGTAGCAAATTTCCGAATAAATAAATATTTCAATATATCCTTGATGAAATGAAAGTGCATGTTGTTCTATCTCATAGAAGCACCCATCTGTCGCCTCAACTTAAACTTTTGTAAGGTTTATAGCCACACGAAGTTAGAAAAAATCTGTGGGAAACAAAAATATTTCCTTAATGGGACAGTCAACTGTGGCCAGTGTTATTGAAGAATTCTTTAACATTTTTGATGAACACTTCTGCCATCACTGGTTAAATTTAATTAAACGATCTATTGATGAAGAAAATGCGGTGAGTATTTTTTTCAAAAGTATGAAATACCTGGTGTGATTGGCTGTGTTGATGGAACACATGTTCGCATTAAGTCACCAGGAGATGACAACAATCACCTGTACCTCAAACGTAAGGGCTTATACAGTTTGAACGTGATGGCGGTATGTTCAATATTAAAAAACCAACACACAAATACATAATCCTATCTTTTACACAGATATGCGATCACAAGATGGTTGTCACATACGTTGACGCTACACATCCAGGGGCTAATCATGACTCATTTGCGTGGAACGTGATCAGTGCCGCAGATGAGTTAAAAAATGACAATAACAATGGCAAAGCAAATACATGGCTGCTTGGTACATAATAATATGTTAAAGGTTTTGCTGAAAATAAAAATTTTTGTGGGTGATTCTGGATACCCTTTGCAGCAATATTTAATGACACCATTCAGAAGGCATCCGAGGGCATTTAACGAAATTACAACACTGAACACTCGAAAGCTCGTAATGTTATTGAAAGGTGTCATGGTGTTGTGAAAAACCGATTCAGTTGCATGATTGGCTCGAGAGGACTACATTATTCGCCGGAAGAAGTGACTCAAAGTGTAAATGTTTGCTTCGCTCTTCACATGTGCATATATTTCAAACATGATGTTGCAGCGCAACAGCCCACAAGGGGTTAAACATGCGTAACGGGAGAAACATCCGATTTATATTTATTGTTTTTGTCGTTTGCCCTCGAACACACGGTAAACGTTTGCTATAGCAACAGCACACAACTGTTACTCTTTTGTCACAACGTATGCAAATATTCACATACGTTAAATATACATACATGACCAATTGTCGTTAGCTGCAGCAAATCGATCACCACCTCACTCCACTTTCTTCGTCTTCGTCATCACCACTGGCCAGCTTCGCTTTGTACACTACAATTGCTGATGTGGTAAACGCAAATCCAAAAACAACACTCACGATCTTCGAAAAAGCTCTGTGCTATCATACGGTACCTATTCAACTCCACTCCAACTAAAAAAGAAGGACACCAAGTCAGTGCTGTATCAATCAATACCGCGCACACATCGTCGTCTTCGTTTTTAGATTAAAATTACAGTCCTCTATTCGTGTATTATGTGGAAAAATAATTGAAAGGCGAATTGAAACCTAGAGTTATACATAAATTAAGTTTAAAAATAAGATAAAAAAAATTAACTTAGCAACTAAGGTGGAATTTCAAGTGAATTGACAAAACAAAAAAAATAAAATTGAATTTGAATTTCTTAAGGAAAAGAAAAACGCTTCTTAGTTCTTCACCATTTTTTATGGTCCTTCAAGCCGGATACGGCTCAAGAGACTTTTTATCGTGTTACACCTGTTGATTTAAAATCGTTTGAAATAAAATTATGAACAGTTCGGAAGATGTTGAGGTGCAAATTCCTCAACACCGCGTGGAAGTTAATCGCGACGTTCGTACAAAGATCGTCGTGACGCGGTTAGAAGCGCTAAACGTTGAGAACAGTCAACTCAACATGTTAACCATCGCCCATTTGGAAGCAAAGCTGTCCCTTATCGAGCGTTACTACAATTCATATGACGAGCTACAAACGCAAATAGAAATTTTAGATGAGACGCAGTTGCAAGAAGATCATCGTACCGCAATGGATGAAAGTTATTGCGTAGTAAAGGCACTTTATGCAGGCAAATTAGCAAACCTTCGTACAAGTGCATTATATCCAGCGTTTAGCAGTACTCAATGTGTACAATCCTCGTATGTTCCTCGCCCTCAAATACACCTTCAAAAATTGAAGTTAGCGACTTTCGGTGGTTGCCAACGTGAGTGGTTAGATTTCTACAATATGTTTGTAGTGCCGGTAGACAAAAATCCTGACCTAGTCGAGGTTGAAAAGTTTCAATATTTGAGATCAAGCTTAACAGGTGGTGCTGCTAGGCTGATACAATCGTTAGAGGTAACTAGTGCTAATTATCAAAAGGCGCTAGAACTGCTGGAAGCCCGTTACGACAACAAACGTATGATTTTCCAATCTCACCTGCAGCACATCTTCGATAGCCAACGGTTAGCAAACCCCAACGTTGCCAATATACGGGACTTCATTGACAAAATCAGCTCAAACATGCGTGCAATGCAAACAATGGCTAACACAACACAAATCGCTGATGGTCTCATTTTATATTTGGTCGTATCAAAATTAGATAACAACACGCAAATGAAATTGGGGGAGGAAATAGCTGAAAGCTGGGATAGAGCAGAACAATCGCAAAATCTCGGGCTTCCAACTTGGGAAGATTTGGTCAAATTTTTGGAACGTCGATGCCAACTTATCGACATTGTTGAAATTAGTAAAGAACCACCAAAACCTCCTAATAGTACCGCAGGGCAGTCATCGGCATCACCGTAGTCTCCGGCAGAAAAGCACCACAAACCTACAAAACAAGTATCGTCTGTCACTTCACACCAGCAACAAAAATGCAACCTGTGCAAAGAAGCTGCAAGCCACAACGCTTTCAACTGTACTACATTCATGAAACTAACACCAACTGGAAGGTATGATGTAGCAAAGAAAAAGGGTCTTTGCCTGAATTGCCTAGGAATAAATCACATGTCAAAGGAGTGTCCTTCGTCACGTAAGTGTCAAATCTTCCATGGCAGTCACCATACACTACTCCATCGAGGTCAGCCAACACCACCATCGTCACCACAAACTTCAATTCCAGCTCAACCATCGTCATCATCATCGACATTACATTCGTCGTCTAAACCCACAGTACTTCAGGCATGCTACAACACCGATCAAGTTTTATTGGCCACCGCCATGGTGCAGCTGAGCAATCCCTCAGGGATCTCAATTCAAGCTCGGGTACTTCTAGATTCAACATCGCAGTTACACTTCATAACTGAACGCATGGCTCAATTGCTGCGATTGAATCGCAAAAGACTTCCACTGGAAATCAGCGGCATCGGTTTGTGCGGTACCAAGTCCCAATACATATGCAATGTGGAACTGCGATCGCATTATGCATCATATACATCCAATATTGACGCTGTCATCGTACAAACTATAACACCATTCCAGCCGAGAACGATTTTATATATCAGTGCCTGGAAAATACCAAAGAACATTCCTTAAGCTGACAAAGGCTTTAATCGGCCAGGCCCTGTAGACCTGCTTATAGGTGCAAGCGTGTTTTACGAGCTACTCATGGTCGGTCAGATTAAATTATGTGACACACTGCCGCTATTACAGAAAACCAAATTGGGCTGGGTAGTCGCGGGCGCTATTACCAATCACTCGAGCTTATCGTCGGCAGCATTAATTTCGTCGTACCATACGTGACTTGGCACAGATTGTCTCTTATCCACTACAAGGTCATCGCAATTATCGGTTTACTCCTCTCAACGTAAATCAGAATCCCTCTCACTCGAACCATCCTTGGATGAAATATTGGAACGGTTTTGGCAATTGGAGCAACAATCACAACACGTTAAGCAGCTAACCGCGAGCGAAATGGAGTGCGAAAACTACTTTCGCGACACAACAAAAAGATGTCCCACCACAGGTAAATTTGTTGTTAGGCTTCCATTCAAAGAAGCACCTCAAATGTTAGGCAGTTCACATGGCATTGCTCTTCGTCGTCTTTTGTCTACTGAATCTTCAAGTTGACTACACCGCCTTAATGCAGGAATATGCCGATATCGGGCACATGATATATGTGCAATTTCCTAGCGGCACCGTAAATTATATTCCACACCATGCTGTTCTCAAATTAGATAGCAGCACAACTAAAATACGTGTCGTATTTGATGCATCATGCCGGACATCTAATGGAAAGTCACTTAATGGTTTACTACGCGTCGGCCCAACTATTCAAGATGATCTTTTCTCGATCCTTGTCAGGTTTCGCATCCACACTATCGTTGTGATGGCCGATATTGCTAAAATGTATAGGCAAATTCTCGTCGATCAAGACGATGCAAAATATCAATGCATATTGTGGAGAGGTGCCGAGAGTGGTGAAATTAGGACCTATCAATTGCAGACGGTTACCTACGTAACGGCATGTGCACCCTACCTGGCAACCAAGTGTCTCCAGCAACTAGCCGATGATAACACATCAATGCACCCCATCGGTTCTCTAGTAGTACGGCGCGATTTCTATGTCGAGAACCTGATGACCGGAGCCCCCACAGTTCAGGAAGTGATAGAAATCAAGAATCAAGTAATCGACATTCTAGCCCGTGGTGGATTTCCCTTGAGAAAGTGGGCTTCAAATGATCCTCGTTCAATATCAGACATACCACAAACTGAGCGCGAAGATACAATTCAGTTGGATGACATCCACTACATAAAGGCATTGGGCCTACGGTGGTCACCGTCGTTAGATTGTTTTTTGTTAAAGTATACACCACCCCCCATATCATCAAGGGTGACCAAAAGAAGTATACTTTCACACATCGCTCGCTTTTTCGATTAATTAGGGTTGCTCAACCTTATTGTCGTCAGCTGCAAGATTCTAATGCAGAAATTATGGAAGCTTCGCTTGAACTGGGATGAAAGTGTACCCACCGATTTACAAACAGACTGGCAGTCATTCTGTGCTCAATTACCATTAGTCGAAACCATCAGAGTGGCCAGGTTAGTAAAATTTGGAAATGAATTCACTATCCATGCCTTTGCCGACGCAAGCACTAAAGCGTACGGAGCCTGTATATACATGGTCTCCCAGTCAGAGGGATTATATCGCGCGTCCCTTTTGTGTGCGAAGTCCCGAGTGGCGCCCACTAAAGAAATAAGTCTACCACGGTTAGAGGTTTGCGCGGCGTTGCTCTTGAGTGAACTGTTGGAGTCGGTTTCCAACCTCCTTCTTCCGGACCCACCCAATGTTCATTGTTGGACAGATTCAATGGTTGCCTTGTCATGGATTAGCAATGAGCCGTCAAAATGGACCACATTCGTCAGCAATAGGGTTTCAATGATCCAAACGCGTACCGAGAAATTTAAGTAGCATCATGTTCCGGGTGAGCTAAACCCAGCAGATATTCTATCCCGCGGTGCTTCCCCAAAGGACCTCCTCTACAACAACCTGTGGTTCAATGGTCCGGATTTCATCGTTCGACCAGAAAAGCATTAGCCACAAGCGGCAGTTAGTCCAAATGAATTGCCAGAACAACGCAAGCAGCGAACGGTGTTAGTAACATCGCCGATTGAAGACATTATCGCTGAATTTAAATTTGTCAACAATTACAACAAGGTGCTTCGAACATTTTGCTACGTACAACGATTCATTGATGCAAGTCGCGGAAATAAGCGTCACGGTAACATCACCACCATAGAAATGAACAACGCGCTTCATTCCGCCTGCCGCATTCTTCAATGCCAGGCATTTTGTGACGAACGGAAACAACTCGAAAAAGGTACTTCACTATCGCAAAGGTCGTCACTGGCACAATTGTCACTCTTCTTTCACGACGGTCTTATCAGAGTCGGAGGCCGCCTCAGCAACTCAACCGTTCCGTTCGAGGAGAAACATCCCATTCTCCTTCCAAAAAAAACATCCCTTTATCGCGTCAATCATATTGCACTTTCATCGGCAGCATCTTCATGCTGGCAATCAGGCTTTACACAGCATCATACGAGAAAATTTTTGGATTATCAATGCGAGAAAGCTTATACGGCAGGTAATCCACAAATTTTTAACATGTTATCGATTTCGTCCTGTTTTTGCAGAACAGGTAATGGGCAGCCTTCCTAAGGTCAGAGTAACTAAATCTCCTCCATTCGAAGTAACGGGGTTGGATTATTGTGGTCCGCTCCTGATGACGCAACAAATACGAGGAAAATCACCTATTAAAGTTTATCTGGCAGTGGTAATCTGCTTCAGCTCCAAGGCAGTTCATCTCGAATTGGTACCCGACCTCACATCAGTAGCATTCATCGCAGCTTTAAAGCGTTTCATAGCTCGTCGTGGAAGATGTCGGGTCATCTATTCAGATAACGCAACGAACTTTGTCGGAGCGAATCGCGAACTTCGAAATCTCCTTCAACAATGTATGTCACAACAGCATCACGATGATGTACACCAGGCTTGCTGTGCAGTAGGCATTGAGTGGAAGTTCATACCACCTCGCTCTCCCCACTTCGGTGGACTGTGGGAAAGCACAGTGAAACAAGCTAAATACTACTTACGCCGAGCTATTGGTTCTAACGTTCTAACGCACGACGAATTGCATACCATATGTTGTCAGGCCGAAGCCATCATCAACAGCCGACCACTTACGCCCATTTCAAGCTCGCCTGATGACTTGCGCCCTCTTACACCAGCTCATCTTGTTATCGGGCGCTCACTCACTAGTGTACCAGATCCCACAATTTCTTCTTCGAAACCAGGATCGTTAAAGCGCTACCAATTATCGCAGTGGATTCACCAACAATTCTGGGACCGTTGGAGCAAAGAATATTTGCGAGAATTGCAACAGCGTAAAAAGTGGAAAACGCAATCACCAAATTTGCGACCAAATGATTTAGTTCTTTTGCAAGAAGACAATACTCCCCCGTTCAAATGGCCAATGGGCCGAATTGTGGAAGCTATCCCCAAAACAGACGGTAGGATACGAGTCGTTCTCGTGAAAACAGCAACAGGCATACATAAAAGGGCTATAACCAGAGTCGCCAAACTACCAATAGAGGTTAAATTTCAAGAGACTTTGGGAAGCAACGCTTCCCAGGGGAGGGGGGGGGGGGGGGAGGATGTAGCAGCTCCACAGCCCATAAGGGGTTAAACATGCGTAACGGGAGAAACATCCGATTTATATTCATTGTTTTTGTCGTTTGCCCTCGAACACACGGTAAACGTTTGCTATAGCAACAGCACACAACTGTTACTCTTTTCTCACAACGTATGCAAATATTCACATACGTTTAATATACATACATGACCAATTGTCGTTAGCTGCAACAAATCGATCTCCACCTCACTCCACTTTCTTCATCTTCGTCATCACCACTGGCCAGCTTCGCTTTGTACACTACAATTGCTATTGTGGTAACCGCAAATCCAAAAACAACACTCACGATCTTCGAAAAAGCTCTGTGCTATCATACGGTATTCAACTCCACTCCAACTAAAAAGAAGGACACGAAGTCAGTGCTGTATCAATCAACGTCGCGCACACATCGTCGTCTTCGTTTTTAGATTAAAATTACAGTCATCTTATTCGTGTATTATGTGGAAAAATAATTGAAAGGCGAATTGAAACCTAGAGTTATACATAAATTAAGTTTAAAAATAAGATAAAAAAAATTAACTTAGCAACTAAGGTGAAATTTCAAGTGAATTGACAAAACAAAAAAAATAAAATTGAATTTGAATTTCTTAAGGAAAAGAAAAACGCTTCTTAGTTCTTCACCATTTTTTATGGTCCTTCAAGCCGGATACGGCTCAAGAGACTTTTTATCGTGTTACACCTGTTGATTTAAAATCGTTTGAAATAAAATTATGAACAGTTCGGAAGATGTTGAGGTGCAAATTCCTCAACACCGCGTCGAAGTTAATCGCGACGTTCGTACAAAGATCGTCGTGACGCGGTTAGAAGCGCTAAACGTTGAGAACAGTCAACTCAACATTTTAACCATCGCCCTTTAGGAAGCAAAGCTGTCCCTTATCGAGCGTTACTACAATTCATATGACGAGCTACAAACGCAAATAGAAATTTTAGATGAGACGCAGTTGCAAGAAGATCATCGTACCGCAATGGATGAAAGTTATTGCGTAGTAAAGGCACTTTATGCAGGCAAATTAGCAAACCTTCGTACAAGTGCATTATATCCAGCGTTTAGCAGTACTCAATGTGTACAATCCTCGTATGTTCCTCGCCCTCAAATACACCTTCAAAAATTGAAGTTAGCGACTTTCGGTGGTTGCCAACGTGAGTGGTTAGATTTCTACAATATGTTTGTAGTGCCGGTAGACAAAAATCCTGACCTAGTCGAGGTTGAAAAGTTTCAATATTTGAGATCAAGCTTAACAGGTGGTGCTGCTAGGCTGATACAATCGTTAGAGGTAACTAGTGCTAATTATCAAAAGGCGCTAGAACTGCTGGAAGCCCGTTACGACAACAAACGTATGATTTTCCAATCTCACCTGCAGCACATCTTCGATAGCCAACGGTTAGCAAACCCCAACGTTGCCAATATACGGGACTTCATTGACAAAATCAGCTCAAACATGCGTGCAATGCAAACAATGGCTAACACAACACAAATCGCTGATGGTCTCATTTTATATTTGGTCGTATCAAAATTAGATAACAACACGCAAATGAAATTGGGGGAGGAAATAGCTGAAAGCTGGGATAGAGCAGAACAATCGCAAACGCTAGGGCTTCCAACTTGGGAAGATTTGGTCAAATTTTTGGAACGTCGATGCCAACTTATCGACATTGTTGAAATTAGTAAAGAACCACCAAAACCTCCTAATAGTACCGCAGGGCATTCATCGGCATCACCGTCATCTCCGGCAGCAAAGCACCACAAACCCACAAAACAAGTATCGTCTGTCACTACACACCAGCAACAAAAATGCAACCTGTGCAAAGAAGCTGCAAGCCACAACGCTTTCAACTGTACTACATTCATGAAACTAACACCAACTGGAAGGTATGATGTAGCAAAGAAAAAGGGTCTTTGCCTGAATTGCCTAGGAATAAATCACATGTCAAAGGAGTGTCCTTCGTCACGTAAGTGTCAAATCTTCCATGTCAGTCACCATACACTACTCCAGGTCAGCCAACACCACCATCGTCACCACAAACTTCAATTCCAGCTCAACCATCGTCATCATCATCGACATTACATTCGTCGTCTAAACCCACAGTACTTCAGGCATGCTACAACACCGATCAAGTTTTATTGGCCACCGCCATGGTGCAGCTGAGCAACCCCTCAGGGATCTCAATTCAAGCTCGGGTACTTCTAGATTCAACATCGCAGTTACACTTCATAACTGAACGCATGGCTCAATTGCTGCGATTGAATCGCAAAAGACTTCCACTGGAAATCAGCGGCATCGGTTTGTTCGGTACCAAGTCCCAATACATATGCAAGGTGGAACTGCGATCGCATTATGCATCATATACATCCAATATTGACGCTGTCATCGTACAAACTATAACACCATTCCAGCCGAGAACGATTTTAGATATCAGTGCCTGGAAAATACCAAAGAATATTCCTTAAGCTGACGAAGGCTTTAATCGGCCAGGCCCTGTAGACCTGCTTATAGGTGCAAGCGTGTTTTACGAGCTACTCATGGTCGGTCAGATTAAATTATGTGACACACTGCCGCTATTACAGAAAACCAAATTGGGCTGGGTAGTCGCGGGCGCTATTACCAATCACTCGAGCTTATCGTCGGCAGCATTAATTTCGTCGTACCATACGTGACTTGGCACAGATTGTCTCTTATCCACTACAAGGTCATCGCAATTATCGGTTTACTCCTCTCAACGTAAATCAGAATCCCTCTCACTCGAACCATCCTTGGATGAAATATTGGAACGGTTTTGGCAATTGGAGCAACAATCGCAACACGTTAAGCAGCTAACCGCGAGCGAAATGGAGTGCGAAAACTACTTTCGCGATACAACAAAAAGATGTCCCACCACAGGTAAATTTGTTGTTAGGCTTCCATTCAAAGAAGCACCTCAAATGTTAGGCAGTTCACATGACATTGCTCTTCGTCGTCTTTTGTCTACTGAATCTTCAAGTTGACTACACCGCCTTAATGCAGGAATATGCCGATATCGGGCACATGATATATGTGCAGTTTCCTAGCGGCACCGTAAATTATATTCCACACCATGCTGTTCTCAAATTAGATAGCAGCACAACTAAAATACGTGTCGTATTTGATGCATCATGCCGGACATCTAATGGAAAGTCACTTAATGATTTACTACGCGTCGGCCCAACTATTCAAGATGATCTTTTCTCGATCCTTGTCAGGTTTCGCATCCACACTATCGTTGTGATGGCCGATATTGCTAAAATGTATAGGCAAATTCTCGTCGATCAAGACGATGCAAAATATCAATGCATATTGTGGAGAGGTGCCGAGAGTGGTGAAATTAGGACCTATCAATTGCAGACGGTTACCTACGTAACGGCATGTACACCCTACCTGGCAACCAAGTGTCTCCAGCAACTAGCCGATGATAACACATCTATGCACCCCATCGGTTCTCTAGTAGTACGGCGCGATTTCTATGTCGACAACCTGATGACCGGAGCCCCCACAGTTCAGGAAGTGATAGAAATCAAGAATCAAGTAATCGACATACTAGCCCGTGGTGGATTTCCCTTGAGAAAGTGGGCTTCAAATGATCCTCGTTCAATATCAGACATACCACAAACTGAGCGCGAAGATACAATTCAGTTGGATGACATCGACTACATAAAGGCATTGGGCCTACGGTGGTCACCGTCGTGAGATTGTTTTTTGTTAAAGTATACACCACCCCTCTTATCATCAAGGGTGACCAAAAGAAGTATACTTTCACACATCGCTCGCTTTTTCGATTAATTAGGGTTGCTCAACCTTATTGTCGTCAGCTGCAAGATTCTAATGCAGAAATTATGGAAGCTTCGCTTGAACTGGGATGAAAGTGTACCCACCGATTTCCAAACAGACTGGCAGTCATTCTGTGCTCAATTACCATTAGTCGAAACCATCAGAGTGGCCAGGTTAGTAAAATTTGGAAATGACTTCACTATCCATGCCTTTGCCGACGCAAGCACTAAAGCGTACGGAGCCTGTATATACATGGTCTCCCAGTCAGAGGGATTATATCGCGCGTCCCTTTTGTGTGCGAAGTCCCGAGTGGCGCCCACTAAAGAAATCAGTCTACCACGGTTAGAGGTTTACGCGGCGTTGCTCTTGAGTGAACTGTTGGAGTCGGTTTCCAACCTCCTTGTCGACGGCAAACGATTAAAAAGGACGAACACTTGCAATTTGTATTAAAGTTAAATATATAAATAGAGTTTATTTGCTTTGCGAAAATACACGTTAAATTGATTAAATATTTGTATACGACGATTTGCTTGCTGGCTATGATGTGGGATGTGTTGTTGTTGCGTTTCGTGTGCGTGTGTGCGTTTCGTTTCTAATTGGTGCCTGTTTTCCCGCTGCTTACTCGACGATGACAAAATTGGAATGAATCTTTGGTCGCGCGAATTCTTTTGCATTGCTTTAGTATTTTCTTTCCCTTTTGCCAAGTCGTCCTTCGTCAAACAGTTGTTACGGTGATGCCATCTGATCGCTAATCAGTGTTGTGCAAATGACATCCCACCCCCCGGTGGATCCTCTGGAGGATTCACTAGCTCCAGAGCGGCTAGCTTGCTCGCTGGGCGACGTAGTAGTCCGGAACTAGTTCTAACTTCGGCGGTCCTCACTTGCCCATCTTTAGCTACGAACACCTGAGTTATTCTACCTCGCTCCCATTGGCTCCTTGGTCGCGTGGAGTCACATACTATTACCAATTGCCCAGGCTGAAGTGGCGTTACTTTGTCTCTCCACTTAGAGCGTCGCAATAACTGGGGCAAATACTCGATTGTCCACCTCTTCCAAAGTCGATCCTTCAAATTTTGTGATATGCGCCATTGTTTTCGTAGGCAGGTTTTTTCTTCGTCTGGGCCAGGCGTTTGCGTCGAATTAAGGCATCCTAACAAGAAGTGGTTGGGTGTTAATGGCTCATCTTCGTGTGGCGTTACTGGCAACTCGGTTAGCGGGCGACTATTTATAATATTTTCCGCCTCTATAAGAACGCTCCGGAAAGTTTCAAGCCGTGGTGTTTCTTCTTTTAATACGCGCTGCAACAAACGTTTGACGCACTGAATGAGGCGCTCCCAACAACCACCCGCAGACGGATTCGCAGGGCAGTTGAACACCCATTGTATGTTGCGTGTTGCCATTTCGCCCTCAATACGACTGAAGTCAAATAAACGTTGTTCCTGTTTTAATTCCCTTTGGGCTCCAACAAAATTTGTGCCATTATCGCTGCGAACTTTAATTGGCACCCCTCGTCTGTTAACAAAAGTGCGCAGGCAAAGAATAAAAGGGTCAGTTGATAGCTCGTCCGCTATCTCTAAATGTACTGCTCTCGTAGTTAAGCAGGTGAATAGCGCCACCCATCGCTTCTCCTTTCTACGCCCAATGGCAACATAAAACGGACCACAGTAGTCGATTCCGGCGTAGGAAAACGGGCGGACGTATGGCGTAAGTCGATCAATCGGCAATTGACCCATGAGAGGAGTTACGGGTTTGGCGTTGTTGAAAATACACGCGGAACACTCCCTCTTAATCGACTTGAGTAGTGCACGCGCACGACATACCCAAAACTTTTGTCTCATTTCATTAATGGTAAGAAGATCATTTTGATGATGCAGACGACAATGGTACTGTTTCATTATGAGTCGTGTAACGTGATGATTATGCGGTAGAATACCTGGGCGTCGAGCTGAGATTGGTAGGCAATAGGCGGCGTCGATTCTGCCATTGACTTTGAGCAGACCATCGACGTCAAAAAATGGCGTGAGTTGGTATATCGTACTGGATTTTGGGAGGCATCCCTTTTCCTTAATGGCATTGATTTCATCGGCAAAGGACTCATCTTGCACTCTTCGAAGAATAGCGGTTTCGAAAAATCCAGGCGACCGTTCGAACAATCTTCAAAAAAGATGAAAAATTAGTAAAAAATATAGGATACTTCTCTGGGTTTGACAGCGTCATGATTCGTTTTGCAGACTCCTCTTCGGCACAGTGATCAGGTGACAATTCTGATGTGTCTTGCGGCCAACATGACTTATCTTGGTATAGGAATGCGGGACCCATGAACCACCTTGACTTTGGTTCACACTCGAACGACGTTCGTAATCGTGTTGCTTCATCTGCCACGTTTTGAGTCGTGGGGATCCATCGCCACTGATTTGCGGTTGTGACATTCAAAATTTCGGCCACGCGAAATGCGACGAACTGTTTGTAATCTCGATCTGTAGAGCGAATCCACAATATGGCGGTTTTAGAATCGCTCCAAAATGTTGTACTATGCACTCGAAAATCATGACAGCGTTCGAGTGACTCTTTGAGGCGGCAACCCAGGACTGCGGCTTGTAACTCCAGCCGCGGAATCGTCATGCCCTTCAGTGGTGCACACCTTGACTTGGCACACACCAAAGTAACATCAACTTTACGACCTTTGTTTACACGCAGATATGCAACAGCAGAATATGCACTAGAACTGGCATCGACGAAAATATGCAACTGTATGTCTTCTGCGACTGGCAACATTACGGAATAGCATCGTGGCACTGAAATACGTTTGACTGACTGTATGTTTTTCCACCATTTGAACCACTGCTCTGCTAATTTATACGGTATTGGCTCGTCCCACTGTATACGCAACTTCCACAATGACTGTACTAGTAGTTTGACGGTTATTGTTATGTTTGCCAAAAAACCAAAGGGATCAAACATTGACATTGCTATGGCCAATAACTCGCGCTTAGTAGGCGCTCGTGAACCATCAATAACATCGTGGGCGATTTTGTGGAATCTGAAATTAAATTCTAGGCCATCGTTAGCAGTGTTCCAAAACATACCTAGTACTTTCTCCATTGTTGCCTGACGCTCCATTTTTATTAATTTGTTGTCGACGACGGTACCTCCATTTAATTCTCGCTCAACATGTTTGTTGTTGGAAACGAAATTACGTAATTTAAAGCCAGCTGCGGCGTTGATTGCAATGGCTTCTTTAGTGACTTCGATGGCTTCTTTGATGCTGTTGAAACTTATGACCAGATCATCGACGTACGTGCTCTCAATGACTGCACGCATACCTCTGGGCATCGTTGACTGGAATTTGGCGGCGTTAATATTTTTAATATGCTCAGTACAACATGGCGAGCAAATGGCTCCAAAAATCATGGTTTGCATTTTATACGTGCGGCTTGGCTCGTCTTGATTTCCATCTCGCCATAGAAATCGTTGTGCATCCTGGTCAGCGTCTTTGATACGCACTTGAGAGAACATCTCTTGGATGTCACCAGCGACTGCGACTACTCCTTGACGAAATTTGTGAATTATGACCAAAAGTGGTTGTGCTTGCTCGGGACCTTTCAACAAGACCGAGTTCAAAGATATGGCGTTCGTTGCGGCTGCTGCGTCAAAAACAATACGAAGCTTTTATGGTTTATGTGGGTTGACGACCCCAAAGTGAGGGAGATACCAAGTCGTTGGTCCTTCCCTGGCAGCTTCATCAGGCGTTAAAAGTTTTGCGTAGCCCTTTTGGAGGTACTTCTCCATCTCTCTCTTATATTTTTCACCATAAACTGGATCTTTCAACATGCGTGACTCGGTGTTGAGCAAACGTTGCTTGGCCATTGTAAAGCTTGACGGAAGATTTACCCTCTCTTCACGCCAAAGCAAACCAACTTCATATCTCTGGCCGAGATCTCTCGTTGTTTCTTTTAGAACTTTTCTAGCTCGCTGGTTTTCGTCGGACTCCAACCCGGTCTTACATTTGACACCAAAATCTTCTATAGAAAAGTACTCTTCGACTAATTTGTTGAGCTGACCCAAAGCGTTTGACTGACGGATGTGTAGAACTTTTGGAGTGGTTTTGATCTCGTCTCGCAGTGGCCCATACACAACCCAGCCCAGTCTCGTATTGATGGCAACTGGTTGGTCGTATCTGGCGGCGACTGTCTGGCTTGGCACGCTTAAGTGGCAATTATCAAGACCAAGCAGTAAAACAGGCTGTACATCGGCGTAGTTGTGCGCTGGCAACGCTTGTATATGTGGATGCATGGACTTGTCGAATGACTGTTTTGGCAAATTCAGTCTTTTGATGGTATGCAAATTTTTGATGTGATAATTTTGTCGGCTGTTTACCCCTCTTATATCGCAAGATACCATTCTTGAGCACTCTGTTGTTTGGCTATCACCATACCATTGCAAGGTTAAGGAATTGGCTCGACCTCTTAACCCAATTGCACGGCGACCTCATCCTCAAGTAGCGACACAGAAGACCCCTCGTCGTACATGGCATAAACCTCCATACTACCATGCGGGCCCGACAGAATAACTGGCAATATTTTGAACAAGGTAGACTCACATCCACTGCGACAATCAAGAATGTGCTCTCGATCGGCAGTAGGCTCGGTTGACACTCGGTTGTCCTGATGTAGTAGTTGGTGGTGCATACGATCACAACCATTTATGGCACACGCTTTGCGACGGCGACACTTAGATAGACCATGACCCCTTTGAAGACAACCAAAGCACATACGTTGTTGTTTTACAAGAGACCACTTACCTGCACAGTCTAGTGATTCAAATTTACGACAACTAGTTATGATATGAGGCTGGCTGCAGCATGGACATTTAGGCTGCTCCTCACTACTGTGCAAGACACGACGCGCTGGTCCTCCACCCGAAGTTGATTGACGATTGGCGTTTGCATTTTGGCGCCAGGATGACGATGATGGTTGATTATTCCGAAGTGAAATGTCGGCAATACCTGGCATGATGGACACGACCTTGGCGAGATCGCTCAACCAGTTGGCAAAAGTTTCCACAGTGGGAAACGGCGACATGTTCGCGGCGTACCTGCTCCACTCGTAGTGTTTCGACGACGGCAGTTTTGAAATCAGTTGTTCTAAGAGTGTCGGATTCATCAGGTGGTGTTCGCATTTTGCAGATTTAAAAAAGGCTGATATGTTTCGCACTCGATTCGAAAATTCTAGCACATGATCAATGCGGTTGTCTTGAATGGCCGGAAACTGTTGCACTTTTAATAGCTGTGCACGAATTAGTAAGTCAGGTCGACCAAAATTGAATTCCAACTCCTTCATTACTTTAGGCACGTCATCAGGATAGATGAGCATCGATGTGACTGACCGTTTGGCATTACCTTGCAGTGACTTTTGTAAGCGCATGAGGTTTTGCCTGTTATTGTAGCCGAACTCTGCCGTAGTATCGTTAAAATTCGCAAAAAATAACGGCCAATCCTCCGGGTTACCGTCGAAGGTTGGCAATGGATAGAGCTTAGCTGCTAAACCCTCCACAAATTGGAACGAGTTTCTTGGCAACGACGTTGGCGGCTGTACTACGGGCAGTGGCATCTCTGCTACCGGTTGTGGCGACTGTGTGGCTGGCGGCCGTACCTCAGACGTTAATGCGTTAGTAACATCCATTTCAATTCGCTGCCGTAGTTGTTGGACCTCAGTCTGACTCTTGTTGGTTTCTTCTCGTAGCTTGCGTACACTATCGCTGAGTGCTGCGATGCTGGCTACCAAAGAGGCTATCGCATCGTTCCCAGTATTTGCTTGAGGCTGTGCTGTAGAGCTATATGTTCCAATGTTAATGGCGGTGGCATCTGCATCGGAACGTCCCTCCTCGTTGTCACTTGCAGCTCGACTCATATTGGCTTGAAGCCTCGTTAACATTGCATTTATGTATGCCACAAAAATTTATGTACGTTGCAGAATTGACGTAAACCACAAAACCAGCAATTATATTTGCAACAAACTCAAATGTTTTTATGTATACCGCAGATTATAATATTAAATAATTTATTCTATTAAAACACAGCAACTTGATAACCGAACATAGCGGTCAGCCGATCTCCTGATGTAACTGTCCAAAAATTCGGTAGTTTTCCAATCTTAAAACCGGCACAAACAGCAGACATCCAAATAACGGGACGATACAAAGACAATACTTCGATATACACTAACGAATAGCAGCGGGTTACAGGCAATTAGAAAACTTTTTATGTCGACGGCAAACGATTAAAAAGGACGAACACTTGCAATTTGTATTAAAGTTAAATATATAAATAGAGTTTATTTGCTTTGCGAAAATACACGTTAAATTGATTAAATATTTGTATACGACGATTTGCTTGCTGGTTATGATGTGGGATGTGTTGTTGTTGCGTTTCGTGTGCGTGTGTGCGTTTCGTTTCTAATTGGTGCCTGTTTTCCCGCTGCTTACTCGACGATGACAAAATTGGAATGAATCTTTGGTCGCGCGAATTCTTTTGCATTGCTTTAGTATTTTCTTTCCCTTTTGCCAAGTCGTCCTTCGTCAAACAGTTGTTACGGTGATGCCATCTGATCGCTAATCAGTGTTGTGCAAATGACACTCCTTCTTCCGGACCCACCCAATGTTCATTGTTGGACAGATTCAATGGTTGCCTTGTCATGGATTAGCAATGAGCCGTCAAAATGGACCACATTCGTCAGCAATAGGGTTTCAATGATCCAAACGCGTACCGAGAAATTTAAGTAGCATCATGTTCCGGGTGAGCTAAACCCAGCAGATATTCTATTTCGCGGTGCTTCCCCAAAGGACCTCCTCTACAACAACCTGTGGTTCAATGGTCCGGATTTCATCGTTCGACCAGAAAAGCTTTGGCCGCAAGCGGCAGTTAGTCCAAAAGAATTGCCAGAACAACGCAAGCAGCGAACGGTGTTAGTAACATCGCCGATTGAAGACATTATCGCCGCCTCAGCAACTCAACCCTTCCGTTCGAGGAGAAACATCCCATTCTCCTTCCAAAAAAAACATCCCTTTATCGCGTCAATCATATTGCACTTTTATCGGCAGCATCTTCGTGCTGGCAATCAGGCTTTACACAGCATCATACGAGAAAAATTTTGGATTATCAATGCGAGAAAGCTTATACGGCAGGTAATCCACAAATGTGTAACATGTTATCGATTTCGTCCTGTTTTTGCAGAACAGGTAATGGGCAGCCTTCCTAAGGTCAGAGTAACTAAATCTCCTCCATTCGAAGTAACGGGGTTGGATTATTGTGGTCCGCTTCTGATGACGCAACAAATACGAGAAAAATCACCTATTAAAGTTTATCTGGCAGTGTTCATCTGCTTCAGCTCCAAGGCAGTTCATCTCGAATTGGTACCCGACCTCACATCAGTAGCATTCATCGCAGCTTTAAAGCGTTTCATAGCTCGTCGTGGAAGATGTCGGGTCATCTATTCAGATAACGCAACGAACTTTGTCGGAGCGAATCGCGAACTTCGAAATCTCCTTCAACAATGTATGTCACAACAGCATCACGATGATGTACACCAGGCTTGCTGTGCAGTAGGCATTGAGTGGAAGTTCATACCACCTCGCTCTCCCCACTTCGGTGGACTGTGGGAAAGCACAGTGAAACAAGCTAAATACTACTTACGCCGAGCTATTGGTTCTAACGTTCTAACGCACGACGAATTGCATACCATATGTTGTCAGGCCGAAGCCATCATCAACAGCCGACCACTTACGCCCATTTCAAGCTCGCCTGATGACTTGCGCCCTCTTACACCAGCTCATCTTCTTATCGGGCGCTCACTCACTAGTGTACCAGATCCCACAATTTCTTCTTCGAAACCAGGATCGTTAAAGCGCTACCAATTATCGCAGTGGATTCACCAACAATTCTGGGACCGTTGGAGCAAAGAATATTTGCGAGAATTGCAACAGCATAAAAAGTGGAAAACGCAATCACCAAATTTGCGACCAAATGATTTAGTTCTTTTGCAAGAAGACAATACTCCCCCGTTCAAATGGCCAATGGGCCGAATTGTGGAAGCTATCCCCGGCACAGACGGTAGGATACGAGTCGTTCTCGTGAAAACAGCAACAGGCATACATAAAAGGGCTATAACCAGAGTCGCCAAACTACCAATAGAGGTTAAATTTCAAGAGACTTTGGGAAGCAACGCTTCCCAGGGGGGGGGGGAGGATGTAGCAGCTCCACAGCCCACAAGGGGTTAAACATGCGTAACGGGAGAAACATCCGATTTATATTCATTGTTTTTGTCGTTTGCCCTCGAACACACGGTAAACGTTTGCTATAGCAACAGCACACAACTGTTACTCTTTTCTCACAACGTATGCAAATATTCACATACGTTTAATATACATACATGACCAATTGTCGTTAGCTGCAGCAAATCGATCACCACCTCACTCCACTTTCTTCATCTTCGTCATCACCACTGGCCAGCTTCGCTTTGTACACTACAATTGATATTGTGGTAACCGCAAATCCAAAAACAACACTCACGATCTTCGAAAAAGCTCTGTGCTATCATACGGTATTCAACTCCACTCCAACTAAAAAGAAGGACACGAAGTCAGTGCTGTATCAATCAACACCGCGCACACATCGTCGTCTTCGTTTTTAGATTAAAATTACAGTCCTCTCTATTCGTGTATTATGTGGAAAAATAAATGAAAGGCGAATTGAAACCTCGAGTTATACATAAATTGAGTTTAAAAATAAGATGAAAAAAATTAACTTAGCAACTAAGGTGGAATTTCAAGTGAATTGACAAAACAAAAAAAATAAAATTGAATTTGGATTTCTTAAGGAAAAGAAAAACGCTTCTTAGTTCTTCACCACATGAAATTCCTTTTATAAGCTCTGATTCTGACAATCTTGTTATCTACGAAGAAGACATTGTAAACAGCACTGATTTAAATGCGGCTTTCCTTACAGGATTGAGAATAGCAGAAAACTTGTTATAAGAACAAAATTTTATTTCAAAATATTAATGTGTATGTTTATAGTTCAGGGACACTGTTAAATCCATTTATCTTAGAGCTAATAAAATCATTTTATAAAAAATTCAACATACTTTGCGTTTTTAGCCTAAATGTTAGCATAAAAAGGTACCTACTTATACAAAATGCTCATGGAATGCAAAACTATCACTTCGGTACTACCTACTACAAAAAAAATATCGTAATGTTTGTCCTAATACCTAAAATTAATGCAAATTCTAAAAAAAATATCACTACAGTAGAAAAATTCAATTGAAACTTATATCTAAAAAAAAGTATTTCCTAAACAAATTGAAATATTAGCTGCTTCAGCTGTTAAAAAAAACTATTTACATAAAAAAATAATAAAAAACTACGCTAAGCCCTATCTTTCGAAGCTTTGAAGGAAAGTTTCAATTATTTGGGACTGCCGGTCAACTGCTGCAGTCAGTCTGTTTGTGGCATCAACTCGCTTGCTTTTTTGCAGCTTCTGCCTGTGCTTCTGCAGCCTCTGCTTGCATTTTTGCAGATTCTGCAATTGTATCGTTGAATTTTCGTTTTCGTGTGATTTATCCCGTGTGGTTGGAGTTGTTTCCACTGGCGATATTACGACATCTGGTACATGCCTACGACGAGCGTTTTAAGGAAGTGCTGGGTGTTGTCGATGGAATTCCGATTACTCTTCTACTCGGGGCAGCGGACTTCGGAATAGATACAAGCCGGTCGATGGCTTGTTCCATTTCGGACAGCGGAGAGTGCCGGAAAGGACCAGCGCCGGTAGCAGTAAGACTTCTTGAATTTTCTGCTATTTTCTTCTTTGTACGGCTTTTCAAGCCAGCTCATATGTTGAACGAAAAAGGAATTAAATTTAACACAGTCGTATAGTATTATTTTCGTTCGTTTTGTTATCTACATTCACATTTAACTGGGTAAAGCATTTCAATTGTTATCTGCAAGTACCGCTCCTAAAAATACACTTACTTCCTTTTTTAATTCGACAGCTGTTCTTGTGGGTGGACCGTGGGAGTTTACTTTAACTTTTTTTCCTCCCACCACTCCTCCCGTCGTCCTCTATCGGATCCAAACACCGGTACAACTCTGCCCAGATGCGGATTTCTTTCCATCTCCTTTACTAGTACCTCGAACTGTGCGGTTGTTGTCTTTTTTAACGCTATAAGCATACATTTTAAATCCAAATTCTCAAAATAATTCATATTTTTTGTTTACTTACTTTTTTTTGCCTCCATCTTGACGATCACTAGTAACCGTTAGAAAATGCCAACTAGTAACCGTTAGAAAATGCCAACGGCGTTAGAAAATGCTAACCAAGACGAAAACAACGTAACGATCAGCTGTTTTCGTGCTTGCCAGACGAAAGTTTATTTACATGATACAAACACACGAACGAATCGTCTGGTAGACGAAACGAACATGCGCTTCGAGATACAAAATTTGGCTGTTAGTTCTGTCCTATGAACCAAATATACTTTTTCGGAAAGGGGAGAAACAATATACATGTATAATTATACGAAAAAGTATATTTGATTCATAGGACAGAATGTGTGTAATGCGGTGTAATCGTTAGTCAATAGCATGCCATTTTTATCACGAAAATAGAAATGCACATTTATGCACCTAAGCAAATGCACTGAATATGTAAGTGTGATAAATATGCAATAAAAAGAAAGGGACCAACTGATCTCCCAAATAAGATTAGAATTAGTCCCTTCATACCAATATTCGCACAAACATACACAATTAGCATAGAAACATAGTTTTAAGAAATTGTATGTAAACAAATTGAGCTCAAGCGACTGCTGAAAGGTGAAAATAAGCCGTATAACAAAGAAAATTGTACTCAATTAAATAAATTTGTAATCCAAAGGAATAACATCAGCTGTGAGTCGAGGCACAGCAAGTTCAACCGGGCGACCAAACCAATTTCCTCCAACGATTTCTTTGGAGAATAACAAATCTAAAAATAAACAAGTAAGGAAAGGGCTGTCTTCGACTGTGCCGAAGACTTTATACCTTTCATGAATTCGCACCACGGTTCTAAGTGGCCGATCCTTATTAACAATTAGTAAAAACTCTGCAAAACTGTTAATTTAAAGATAGATATCCCAAACCCCATTTATCGAAACAATCGAGCTATATGTTATGTTGTACCGATCTTGCTGATTTTCACTACAGTCATTACATATATAAACCTAAACCTGCAAAATTTTGCGCCCCTAGCTTTATCATTCCAAAATTTATAGCCCAGAACCCATTTATCGGAAATATCGATTATATGGGAGCTATATGTTTTGTTGGTCCGATCTGGCTGATTTTCACTAGTCACATTGCGCATGAAATATGAACTAAACCCGCCAAATTAAAAGTTCCTAGCTCTTAAATTTCAATATTTATAGGTCAAACCCCGTTATTAGGAACTATCGATTGTATGGGATCTATATGGTATGTTGGTCCGATCTGGCTGTTTTTCACTAGTCACATTGCGTATGAAATATGAACTAAATCCGCCAAATTAAAAGTTCCTAGCTCTTAAATTTGAATATTTATAGGTCAAATCCCGTTATTCGGAACTATCGATTGTATGGGATCTATATGTTATGTTGGTCCGATCTGCTTGATTTTCACTAGTCACATTGCGTATGTAATATGAACTAAACCCGCCAAATCAAAAGTTCTTAGCTCTTAAATTTCAATATTTATAGGTCAAACTCCGTTAATCGGAACAATCGATTGTGTCCGATCTTGCTGATTCCGACATATCATTAATCTTATGCAAAATGGCGGATCCAAACCAAATTTCATCAAGATATCCCAAAAACTGAGGGACTAGTTTCCGTACAAACAGACGGATATGGCTAAATCGACTCAGCTCATCGCCCTGATCATTTCGGTATACTTATTGGTGGGTCCATCTCTTCTTTTTCTCATACTTGCAAACATCAGAAAGATATAAAAAGTGAAGTGTTTAGTACTCAGAGTAAATAAAAAAAGAAAAATGGGAATTAACAGAGGAAAAATCCTTGAATCCCAGATGGACATTTGTGAAAAAGTACTGCAGATATCCAATTATGTAGCAGGGAAAATCCAACATCAAAAAGCAAAAAATAAGCAACCACGAGAAACTTTTGGTGGATGGCGTTGGCAATAAGAATTATTTCACGCATGATAAATACAGTACCATAAGAATGCAAATTGACAAAGTAATTCAAGTTTTCAAACACTCCATTAATGATGAATTGTCATTTCAACCAGGAAAATTGCATACTTCTTAAGCAGTTGACACCAACAACAGCAGCACAAACAAGCAGCACAATCAAACATTAACAAACAAATATATGAAAAGTAGTAGCGCAATATTTTGAAAATCTGAGGCATTTGGAAAGATGTTTAGTGAAAGAAGAGGAGAGAACCTCATCCACACGGAGTCGGTAAACTCCTTTGTCAGGTCACGCCCAGTGGCACAAGCTCCACCTGTTGCCGACGAGGAACGCGAACTGCCCAGGGAGACAAGAGTCACGCTGGCCCAACTTCGTTCTGGATACTGTAACAGACTAAACTCTTACCTATCCAGACTGAACCCTGACATGCCAAATGTCTGCCCGGCATGCGGCGTGTCTCCCAACGATACTAACCATCTGTTCATCTGCTCAACTGAGCCCACTCTTCTAACACCAATTTCACTCTGTTCCACCCCTGTTGAAGCCGCTTGGTTTCTTGGACTTCCGTTAGAAGAGCCTGATGACAATGTTGGATTGGGGGTGACATCCTAGGCAGGTTAAGTAGTCGCTACAACAACAACAACAACAAGAGACTTGGTCCAGTGTTGACATTTCTTGTGTTCTACTGCGTTGACATGACTTTCAGCATTTCGAAGAGACATTGTCAACCGTTTTGTTTATTGCATATTGCTCATCCTGTATCTCTTTCTATTGTTCAAGCTACATATTGATGTACCTTTAGGCCGGTACGGATAAAAGGAAACAAAAAGTTTTTTCTTTTTCTCTCCTACGCGTTTCAACGCTTTCGCGTCTTCCTCAGGGAGTCTATTTTTATATATTTTTTTAAACAATAAACATAAAGTAACAATTAGAAATGACAACATTTAACATTAAAAATTACATTCAACCAATAACTCACATTAATTTAGTTTTTCACAAAAATACATTATACATATTTTGATAATCTTAACACACAACATATTTTACTTTTAATACCACCAAAAATACCTATATTGGTGTGACTTATGCCCCAGGCCTCACAAGTAATCAATCACTTGGTAAAATTATGGAGTAAAACAACATAATGTATGCTCACAAGCCACACAACACCCTTAGTCACATACTCACAAAAACTAAAGACAGGATTGACAAAGAAAACCAAAGTAATGTGGTTTACAAAAGGCATTTTAAACCTCTTTTTTGACACAGTATAGGACTCATTTTGAATGAAATGAGCCTTTCCTATATTTGTGTGATAATTATAACACTCACTCCAGCACATTTGATATTTCTGACTAGCTTTTTAGCATTACAAAATCGATACTATCCTCGCTCAACCCATAGCAACTTTATGAATTTACTCTTTACAATCGAACTGATTCTTTCTTCGCTTAATACATTATTTATAAGTTTTAATTTCTTCTGTTACTTAGCTGATGAGTTTTTCTCTTTAGCTGAGCTGTTTTAGATCTCGGCACTTAACAAACCCCTCCCTTTCAACGACTCGGCACTATATATATATATAAAAAAAAGCTGTGCGTTATGCGGATACTCCCCTCGTGTCGGTTGGGTAGGATGGTGGGATATCGGTTGGGAATTATCATTAAAAAAAATGCAAAGGTGACGAAAACAATAGCTGCAATAAATGTTACACAGGGACAACAAAAAGATCATTGGGAACGAGAATACACGAACATGAAATGGACGCAAAAAACAAAAAGACAACAACAGCACTGGCGCAACACTTGACGGTCAACAATCACACAGCTGATTTTAATAATGCGACAATATTGGAAGTTGAAAGAAAAATAAAAAGAAGAATGACATTGGAAAGTCTGCACATACAACAGCAGCTGACCAATGTTATGAACTTCAAAAAAGACATGGATAACATAAACAGTGCCTATACAGTAGTAATAAAGAAACGCAAAGGATACAATCAAACAAGATGAGAAAAATTAAAATATGTTTGGGTAAATATTATCAAAATATGTATACAAGGAATGTATTCTTGTGAAAAACTAAATTAATGCGAGTTATTGTCTGACACTAATTTTTAATGTTAAATGGTGTTTTTTTTTAATTATTACTTTATGTTTATTGTTTGAAAAAAATATAAAAATAGACTCACTGAGGAAGACGCGAAAGCGTTGAAACGCGAAGGAGAGGAAAAGAAAAAGCTTTTTGTTTCCTTTTCATCCGTACCGGGCTAAACAGCTCTAACCCAGTAAATAATATTCATATTTTCGAAATATTTATTTATTTAAATTAAATATAAAACTTTCTTGTATATCATAATCCTTTTGAGAATTGAGTGCTTAAAATTGTACAATTGGGTTGCAGATGATGTACGTAAGTGTATTTCAACAAAATCACCCTTATTTTCTGCGATGTCGCTACTGCAATAGGTGTTCAGCAGCGAAGCGACAACGAGTAAGCCGTGCTCGAATGAAACTACGAAGAAAAGTGGAAACAAGGCGATCATTTTTCAACGCAATTGTGTAAGTAAATAAAATTTCTTTTTGGAATAATCAAAGTAACCTTTTTCTGAAGAAAATGTTTTCAACAAATGCATAAAACAAATATTGAATTGTTGTTATTTTTAGGGCTTATTTATTGTGATTGCGAAATGCAGTTTTCATAAATAAAATAACAGTGAACCCCCAACGAAATCGTTTAAAAGCTGCAAGAACGAAAATAGCTTAAACATCACTTTTTTTTTTAATTTAGTTACAAAGAAAAAGAAACGATGATCCTTTGTAACAAAACTAGGAACAATTTTCTGGGAACGGTTCCAGCAGAAGCAAAACCTGTACCAAAACTACCTACAGATTTGATCACAATAACAGAACAGTAACAGAAACTCTAGGTGTATACTCGTAGAAACAAAACTTGTAACGAAACCTCAGTAACCAAACTGTATAGAAACAAAACTTGTAATGGAACCTCAGAAAGGAAATCAAAATAATAATAGCGTCATGCAGTAAAAGTATGTAAAAAGTACAAAATTTTGTTTGATTCGTTTAAAGAACTGGCGATGGTGATAGAAAATAAAAATTTTAATTCATATACATCCTTAGGGCAACGGATTGTGAAAAATTTACATTAATAATTAATTATAATTATCATTAGATATTTCTTTTTCTAATGTTAATTCATAAAAAGTTTGTTGTATTGCCATGTCTTGATCCTCATTTTCATGAAACGTCGAAGCAGTGCAGGATGCTTTCGGGGGTTTGATATCATTTTCTCTGGATATTGATATTCTAGATCTATTTTTGCTCCATGTTGCCCTAAATTTTTCATTGCACCTGATAAGTAGTTAATATATCGTTCAATATACTTGATTTTATGTTTGTTCTGAGTGACGAATATATGTAGTGCACTTCCGAGAAGAGCCGTTCCATGTTAACTAGTTGCAGCTGCACCATTTACAATGTTTGCTAATTGATACAGCTGTGGTTGGATATTTTTTCCGTTTCCCACCAAAGTAGAATATCAACCTCTGGCGGTAGTGATGTCAATCAGTAATTGTCTTATACAGACTTCATGCAGAGAAGCGGTGCGATTTGGTATTGCGAAATTGTCCCAGAGTCCGACTCACTAGTTGGAGTAGGTGTACTGAAAGGTAGTTGTGTCTTCGAACTTTCTTGTTTTTTCCCCAAAGATTCACCAATAAGTTCAGTGCTGTGTCTATATGACGATGCTCTGTCAGCAGTAATGAGAATCGTGGGTCCAGGTACACACATGATAATAAAGTATCATTTTCCATGAGATGAGTTTCTCTGGCACACATTTCCTGATACAGTTTTGTAGCAAGAGTGCCTGGTAAGTCGTTTGCTTCGTACTTGCAGCACTGCCTAATGCCAAAAAATTATACAAGTGGTAGCTATTCTTCTTGGAGCTTCTCGCTGGCTATTTTAGCCAGACACAATGATTTAAACAAATTGGAAAAGTAAGTTACTTTTAAAATTTTTAACACTTCTTTACAGCGATACGGCATAAGGGGTTGTTTCTGTTTCGTTACAGTTTCGGTAAACGAGAAACGCTACTAGTATTTTTTCCATACCTTAGGTTTCTATACAGTTGTTTCTATATGTTACAGAGGTAGCGTTTCAGATTTCGTTTCTGTGCTCAGTGTTTCGTTACAGCTTACCTAGAGTTTCGTTACACTTAAGTTACTCATTGGAAACGGTTACAGTCATTCGGTTTCTAATTATGTTCCTATATTTATGTGTTTCTGGAAACAATAACGGCAGAAACGGAGTTTCGTTTCTATCCCATGTTTTTTACAAGTCTCTGCTTTTTATACAGGTTTTCCAAGGGTAAAATTGGTATGAACATCGACTATATATTTATTGAAACTTGTTTCCGTTGTTTACTGTAGAGAAAGTAATACTTATTTTAATACATATTTTATATCTAATAACTGAATTTTCAAAAAAGTGGTTTGTAATGCAATTTTACAATTTTCTTGTATATTTCAAACCAAAAAGAACTAATCCACTATGAAGTGGTACAGTAACTAGTTAGATACTGATGCAGAGGCTGACTAGTATGCCAATAGGTATGGTGCTGATGCAAAAGTGGACACTGATATCGCCGTGTTAAAAATACCAGTCGCTAATATGGAAAAATTACAGAACTATAACTAGTTGAGCCGTTTTGGCAATCTAGTATTTGACCCGCGGCTCCGCCCGCACTAAGAAAATAAGCAAAATAACGAAAGTTCTTCTGAAGACATTTTTATTTATCAGTCAGATGAATATTGGGGGTTACATCTGAAAACAAATCTTAACATAGAACTTACGTTAACAATATTTTTTTTTCAAATATTATTTATAAAATTGAGTGGGTTTGAGACCTTTATTTAACTAACTTCTTGTTTTCTCATCGGTAACCGAAATATATTGGTTAAAGAAAAAACACCTGTGTTTGATATTTTTTCAATCAAATTGACCTTGAGCCGGCAAAACAAGAAGTATTATTTATAAAAGCTTACATAATAGTACGAATTACTATACAAACTAAAAATAAGGCATTAATATTTATTAATTTTAAAAGTTCACATAAAAAACTGGCTCTCAATATAAACCTTGAGTTAAATTTTTTCAAATATTCATTTTTAAAGTTCACATGAAAAATTCGATCTTAGCATAGAACTGAAGTTTAATTTTTTTTAAATATGCATTTTTAAAGCTCACATGAAAACTTGATTTTATCATAGAATTATATTTACCCTTTTTAAGTATAAATTAACAACATTATTTCACTTTTTTCTGCATATACAAAAAGGTTTTCGACTCTCGATACTCGTGAGCATCCAACATAAAGTTACCCGTCTAAAGAGCAAGGGGATCCTAGATGCCTTCCTGCCACTTTGAGTATTTGCCCTTGACTATTATTTATGGTTATCGAAAATGCGAGTTTTACGGGAAACTGTAGACGTTTAAACAGGAATGGCATGTTAGTTGGAATGATAGGTATTCTTGGGATTAATACCGATTCTCCCTTGGCCTCTCAAGTAATACTGGTGGCTTGTAAAATATTTGTTTAGCGCTGTAAAAGTTTAATAATTCGATGGGATATGTTGTTGCGTCATCATTGCTCATTGCGGTGTCAACAGACATATAGATAGTGGACTCACCGGGCACTTCCTCTATTATTTCTTATTTATATTTCCCACAGCTAATATGTTTTTTAATAGGCCGGTCCCTGTTCCACTTCCCGGAAAAGAAAGTATTCTAAATGTTAACAAAAGGAAATGTGTACCAAGCTGCCGAATTTGAAGAAACTCGCATCATAAATAATATTTTTTTGAATAGGTCGGTCACTGGTCTATTTCCCGGAAGAGAAAGACTCTTGAATTTTAACAAAGTCAAAGGTCTACTAAGGTACCGAATTTCAAGCAAATAGCATTATAAATAAGATTTTTTGGAACCGGTCGGCCCCTGTTCCACTTCCCGGGAAAAAAGGAGGCTGCACAGACAACAACAAGTGGAGGTGTTTTTGGCCACTATGCCTCTGATGCCCTTGAGTCAATCCCGTTTACGTAATGATTTTGAAGTGATAACATACTTGCGGAAAGGTGCATTTGGAGGTATTTTAAAATTGAGTACGCTTCATTGTTCTTAAACATATCTTTCGATATTGTAAATTCGAGCGTGGTGCTAACTTGGAGCGGCGGTGGCTCAAAGCACGGCGGTCGAATTTGTGCTCGAAAATAGAAATAAACAAGAAACGAGATTTGTCGTTATAAAAAAGTGGCCGTATATTTATATAAAATATAATTATAAACAATTAGTTTACCTTGACTAATAATTGATGCGGTCGAAAAATCCTGGGCTGGCCGTGATGTGGTCGTGTCGACTGTCTCTGGAAAAGTAGACGGTTTTGCAATCGAGGACAACCGTTGAACCTGAAAATTATCCTCCGGTTTTAAGGGGAGGTGAACCCACACATGCACACCTCCATGCATGTATATGTGTGCTGACCAAACACGAATATGCATGCATGTCCACACAGGTGGGTGGGTTAGTGTGAGTGATTGGAAGGGCGCTAAAGTTACATTAGGGAGGCCCATTTTTTAAGACTTTAGGCATCTCGCCTAAACATGCCGGCCCCCTTGCGATACGCAACATCTTACACCGCCCCAGGATTTCCCACCGAGCATCCTCTTAAGCTAAGGACTTAAACTAGGATGGGTAGTGCCGGCTGGCGCTGTCCCAGTCGTTTGCCTCCGAAATGCCGTTTGAAGTTTGGCGGCTCCATCGTATCGCACCTAGAGCTAACAGATAGGAGGAAGAAACTTTAGAAAATAAGAACGCTGTATATTTCTTGCCAGGAAATAATTGGTATTATTTATTTTAAATAAAAACGAGAAAAAAATTTAAAAACAAAAAAAAAATGTTATTTTAGCTTACATCTAACCTTACATGCTAACGGCTCCCGATAGCACAAATCCAAACATAGTGCTTTGGGCAAGCAGTGGCCCAAACGACGGTGGAAGCGTGCCCGAGGCTACGACGTCGGCATAGACGTCGCCCCCGAGCACGATTTGTATCGGCGCCGCCTTGTAGAAATTTGGATCTGCCAACCGGATGTGCTGGTACGGAACAGCAATCTGGGCGTCCGCGTTGTGCACCGAACTTATTCGGTGCATATGGTTCACGCACATTGCATGGGCGGTGACCGTTTTATTGTTCCCGTGGTTGCCGCGGATTCGGAGGAAACAACCGCGCTCTCCGCCCGAGTAGGTGGTGTGCAGCCCTAGCTCTTCCGCCAGCCCGCGATCGATGACTGTGCGAGGGGAGCATGCATCGAGAAGCGCACGGATGCGCCGTAGTCCCCCCCCGGCTTCCAGTTTCACTATCGAGGTTGGCGGAAGAGCAATCATAGGGCGTGGCGGTGGACCCACCCGGGCGAGAGCGCGGCTGAGACAGTCCCGGAAACCAGTAGTTTGGGGTAGCTGGCGCGGCTGTAGGGCCAGTCTACCGTCGATGGGATCGTTGGTGCGGAGCTGGCGAGCCTGGGAGGCCAGTCTACGCTCGTCTGTAGGTGTGCGTCGATTATTGGCGAGAAGTTGCTGGCGCGGCTGAGTGGCCAGTCGACGTTTGCCGCTATTTCGGTGGGCGCGTCGTGCAGTACGGTTGCCCGTGTTATTATGATGGCTGGCGTTGTGGGTGTTGCGTTGCGGTGACCGCGGGGTGCGCCGTTGGAAGGCGCGCCGCTCGTGAGCTAGAAGGGGCCGGAACGGCAGTGACTCCGATACCCCTTCTGCCGGTCGGAACGGCCGTGGTGCCGCTACCGGCTCGGTGATCTCGCCTTCTGGCGACCAAGCTGTCTCCGATGCATGGAAGGACAGCATCTCCTCTTCCATCGCGTCCAATGTAGCTGCTTCCAGTTCGGCCTCTTCTACTTGTTGGGCCCAGCTTTTATAGGGCGTAGGCGCGCGTGCTTGATCGTCCATGGGCAGATGGAGGGTGGTGTGGTGTTTTCCACCACATCGTCGGCACCTGACGTCGCTTGTGCAGTCCCTGGCAATGTGGACCATCGACAAACAGTTGTCGCAGTAGCCCGCCCGGATAACCTCCTTGAGGCGCTGCAGAGGTTCCATCCCCTTTTATCGGGTGCACGCACGTAGTGGGTGGCTATCGCCACACAGCGGGCATGGCTTTGGGTACCGGCCGGCTAGGCGTTCGGCCCTCTTGCACAAGGATGCGTAGCGAGTCATACTGCATATGACCGAAAACGAAAGAAAGAAACAAAAAAAATCCCCTTTGAATATTTGTATATTTGTATGGACGCCCATATACGTGGGTGGCGAGCGACCTCGTTCGGGGTTTATCAATGCCATATAATGTGGCCTTATTTTATAATTACAATGCATATTACCCGTACATGGGAATTGGTTATTTTTTTCCCACACGGCACGGTAGCGACAAGTTGATTACGTTGATCGCCTTGTATTTCGATTCGCCACTGGCCCTCATGCAGAGATTTATTCTTACTTGCATGGTCGCCGTCATAAGTGGCGTCAGTGCCGTGCACACAGCGACATTTTCGCTTTTTTCGGTAGTTGGTTTCGGTACCGAACTGGGTAGAGAGTGTGAGTGTGGTAAATGTTCGGGTTTTGTTGTTTTGTGGGCAAAACAGTCCTGCCCCTCCGAAAACAAACAAACCCGAGAAAAAGGAACAACAAAAAAAGTTCCTTAGCGTGAAACTAAAAATCCCTTCTTTTTTTTTCCAAAAAAAAATTTTTTTTTTCGAAAACTTATCGACCCGCATTAGTCTTGTGTTTTAACATAATCGGCATCTTCACTGGTCGGGTACGAACGTAGATTTCGTTACCCTATTGATCCCGCAGTGAATGGTACCGATTTTGGCAGATCGGGATTTCGGTACCCGCTGACTAAAATATCGCATCACTAACGTGATGGTAAAATTATGCATATATACATATGCTAGCAAATTTTTTGCGAGTAAATGAGCTCGCATGGCGTGATGGTTCAAGATTTGCACACATACATATATGGGCGTACTCACGCCTTGCAAAGTCGTGAAAAAGAAACAAAGAAATTTATTGTTCCAATTTTCTCTGCCCTAGCGTAGAAAGAATTGGAACAATTCATTATTTTCTTGTTTCCGGCACGCGTGGGCAGCAGCAGTAGCAGAGGTAAGTAAAAATTGCATATTTCATTGTAAAATGCATTTAACCTAATCTTTTCTTTTCTTTTCAGATTCATAAAGGATAAATGGTGATGCAACCTGGAGGATAGCCTGGCCGGCGCATGGACAATGGACGTGGTTTGGCTAGTATTTATTAGCGCTGCCCGAAATTCTGTATCAATTCGGTAGCAGCGCAGATTAATTAGGAACCAAAAAAATGTGTGAACATATATGTACATATAGTTTGTATGCAAATATTAATGGTTTTCTTTTTGCAGGTAATCAATAGCAATATACTTCCAAAGGAATTTGTCTTGTAGCGCCACTAGTAACAAATGCAAACGAGAGTTTTCCATTGCATATTCATAAACCGGAAGTTGTAAAAATTATTGCACACTTTTCAAAAGTGTCGGAGTCGATGTTGTGTTTCTACACTTTACGCAACTGTGCGCAGTACATCAAAACTAGCTTAGAAATGAAGGATACGGCTACACCACAGGACGGTGCTGCATATTTCTCCCCGAATGGTCCATACCAAGCGCGTAGAATTATATTGCAATTTAGCGCTTGCTCCGATCAGTCCCGAAACGTTATAAAGTCAATTTGGGATTTTTTTTTTTTTTTGATGAAATATCCGATGTTGATGCCCACGATCTGCTACAACGTGCAGAAGCAGCAGATCGTCAAATAGCAAATAAAACCAATGAACCCGCAACTACTACTACAACACAGTTGAATCCAAATGAAATACGCCAATTACTTATTTATCCTCCCGGTAAAGGAGGTATTTCAATTAATACCGAGAACTATCTTTGTGAAGCTGCAGATCAGTATTTGAACGAAATCATAATAGATTTTTATTTAAAATGGGTACATAATAATGTTGTACCGCAGACTTAGCGTGAGCGTGCTTTCATATTTAGTACATTTTTTTATAAGCGCTTAACAACGCTGACACGACACCATCACAACGTAGATAAAGATGTTAAACAAACTGCAGCTCATAAACGGCATGTTCGTGTTCAGAATTGGACAAAAAATGTAAATCTATTTGAAAAAGATTTTATTATCATACCAATCAACGAGCATTCTCATTGGTTCCTAGCTATTATATGTTTTCCAAAACTGAAAGGACCAGTTACATTTGATACAAATATTCCAGTGGAAGTAAAAGTTACCGGCTCTTTTGGCTCGAAGCGATATGTACCTATTCGTACAACCTTGCATTGTAAGTC
The DNA here is from genome assembly GCA_949987695.1 of Merzomyia westermanni. Lineage (NCBI taxonomy): Eukaryota > Metazoa > Arthropoda > Insecta > Diptera > Tephritidae > Merzomyia > Merzomyia westermanni. The sequence continues at coordinate 118,642,393 of OX465292.1, read as the reverse complement.
TGTAGTTAGTTTATCTGTACAGTTGGATAGGTCGGTCACATTATCCCTTTGAAAATCTTCCAATTCCATCGCTTTTTTTTCTTAAAGTGGTTGGTTGAGTGAAAAAATACGTACTTTTATGCATGAAAAATAGTACTTTTTTATAATCTATTTATGAGCATCACGTTTTGTTGTTCTTTTTTATATATACATAGCGTGGCAAATCTTAATGGTTTTACTACTTTCAGGCAACGCTGCCTTGATGAAAAGCGGCTGGATATTCGAGGCAAAACAACATTTTCAAGTTCCAGTTAATTCCTGCACGTTAGTGAACAATTGCGGTATTGCGGTGGTGGCGGCTAAAGATATAACCGAAAGACAAACAGAGCACGAGGTACTTAAGAACGAGCACCGGACATCTCGGAACACCCCAAGGTAATTTTTGTTCGTAAAGTTCATTGCGGTAGGGTTATAAATGACCATTAAATAGTAGTTTGCAACCGTGGATGAAATAGAAACAGTGTTTGAGTCGCGCTTCAAAAACATAACCCTGAGTCGGTATTTCTGCGCAGAACACTTTTTGCACCTTTCGGTACACCCTAATCTGTGATTACAACAACCACATGAAATGACCGAAATTTTCCAACTTCGCTTTCAAATATCTCTTCACTGAGACAGAAACTCGAAGGTCCGCTCCCGGATTATTGTTACCGGGGTCAAAGCGCGTCTTTTGATACTTTTCCCGATAATTTCGGACGTGTTTTAGTAGTTGCCTCCTCAAGGTAACAAATACCGACTTTCTAAACTCACTGATTGCGTAGCTTCCAAACAATCGGTAAATGTTTACAAAAGTTCAGAAACAACTATTTTGTCAGTTTTGTCCTTTTCAACTTAAATTATTTCCAATTCTTTTCAAACAAGATTTTATATGAGACTGACGGCGAAAAGGCAAAAATCATGGCTGCATCTTAACCACTTCCGCAAGCTGGTAAAGTTGGTTGAAGTTGCAGCATTCAATGTATGATTGGAACTTAGTTATTTATTTTAGTGCAATAGCTAAATAATATAAAAAATATGGTTTGAATAAAGTTAAAAAAAAACTTTAAGAAAGCTTTCTTTAAAATCTTTTTTTGTAGGTTGGAATTAATAAGCCTTTTAATGACGTGTCGTTTTAATTAAACAACGTTTATTTTCAAACGTTTTATAAACAAAAAATCTGAATTTTGTTAGGTTAATACTTATTTCCGAAAGCCTTTTTAAAGATTTATTTTACGTTTACTTTGCTTGTTGGGGTGAGACAAAAAAAATATTTTTTTCTTTCATATGTACATTTGAAAAAAATGAACATATGTATGTATATGTATATGTATACGAGGGTGGGTCCATCTGTTGCCAAATTGTCGTGGCAGATGGATCGCTTTTCAGAGGCAGATTGGTTCGCCTTTCTGCATTAGGTTGTCTTTGGCCTCGATATCGAGTGCAATCGCGTTTTCGGTGGCAGAATGGATCGCCCTTCTGCGGTAGGCTTTCTGGTGTCCTCGTTAAGGGTAGCGAGTGAATGGTGGCATTTTGGGAAAGGGGAGGTCAAAACGGTTGGGAGGTGATGGAAGGGGATGGTTAAGATGAGGCCCCGGGCCTCTCGCCAGCCATTCCCTCCATAGGGAGCAGAATCAGCTTGACCAACGGTCTTCTGATCTGACCCTTCTCGGTCATGAGGTCCACTACACGAACTCGGTTATCTTCGCCGGGGTGTACGTAGGTAACTCGGCCGAGCCTCCATTCATTGGGAGACAAGCTGTCTTCTTTGATGACAACGAGATCCCCCACCTTAATATTTTGTTTCGGATGCTTCCACTTCACTCGTTTTTGAAGTTCGGATAAGTATTCCACTTTCCATCGCCTGCAGAAGGTTTGATGAAGAGCCTTGAGCTTCTGCCACCTATTAATAATGGAGGCAGGGCTCTCATTCACATCGGGTTCTGGCGGAGCCAGGAGATGACTTCCAGTCAGGAAGTGCCCAGGGGTCAAGGGTTCCAGGTCCGCGGGCTCATTTGAGGCTGGAATAAGTGGGCGCGAGTTGAGGCATGCCTCAATCCGGCACAATAGCGTATGGAATTCCTCATGCGTGAATTTATCAGGCGAGGCTAACTTCTTGAAGTGGCTTTTGAAGCTCTTCACTCCCGCCTCCCAGAGTCCCCCCATATGTGGAGCCCTGGCCGGAATGAAATGCCATGTCATGGCTTGATGGCTATATTTGGAAATAGTCGTGTCTCGGGCTTCCGAGATAAATGCTTTAAATTCAGATCTCAAAGATCGTGAAGCGCCGACAAAGTTAGTACCATTGTCGGAGTAAATGTTTCTCGGACATCCTCGTCTAGCGATAAAACGTGAAAACGCTGCTAGAAAGGATGGGGTGCTAAGATCACTGGTCGCTTCCAGATGGATCGCTTTAGTCGTGAAACAAACAAAGAGGCAAACGTAGCCCTTTGATAATCGACATCCTCTACCGCGGTAACTTTTAATGTCGAAAGGCCCGGCAAAGTCCACCCCGGTATTGGTAAACGCGCGGGTGAACGTAGTGCGTTCGCAAGGAAGGGTACCCATAAGTTGGGTTTGCGCTCTTTTTTTATAAATGGTGCAGACCTTACAGTTATGGATGGTGGCCCTAATCATGTTCTTGACATTCGGAATCCAATATTGGGTGCGGATGAGACGGAGCATCAGTTGGTTTTCCCCATGGAGAGAGATTTGATGTATCATTTGTACAGTCAGACGCGTCAACCTACAATTGTATGGCAGTATGATTGGGTGGCGCTCGTTATAAGCGAGGTCTTGAGACGCTCCAAGACGACCACCCGCCCTAATAATATCATCTTTGTCGATGAATGGGTTGAGTGGCAATATCTCGCTTTTCCTATCGATTACCTGTCCCTTCTTCAAGTTTACATATTCCTCCTTATAATGTTGCTTCTGATAGAGTTTAATCAAGAGTTGCGTCGTGGTCTTGATCTCACCGGATGAGATTAGGCACGATTTTTCCTGAAAGGAAGCTTTTGTCTTGGGATGAGTTCTTCGAAAGAATCTCATAATATATGATAGTACCCTCAAAGCCCTCGGTAAATTCGAAAGCGGTCAAGAATCTCGATCTCTTTTTGCGTTGATATTGCGTAGGCCTGCGCTCTCTTTTCCTCCACGGATGTATTATACTCCTTTTCTTGTACTGGCCATTGGGAATTGTCTTCTTGTAGCCAAGAAGGTCCCTGCCACCACAAAGAATTGTTGACCAAATCCGATGCCGGTAGTCCTCTGCTTCCTAAGTCTGCTTCCGAGTTGACATGAAGCCAGTCCTTGCTGCCGACTAGGTCGATGATTTTTGTAATCCTGTGTGCGACGAATGTTGACCAGGAACAGGGTGGTTTCCTTATCCATGCCAAAACGATGGTGGAATCCGTCCATAGATACTGTTTCACTGGTCCCAGTTTGATGTTTCGGAATATTGATTCCATCATCTCCGATAACAGTACTGCTCCGCAAAGTTCCAAACGCGGAAGTGAGATGGTCTTCACTAGTGCTACTCTGGTTTTGGCAAGGAGTAGATTCACGAAGATATCATCATTCCTTTTGACTCGCATGTAGACAGCTGCAGCGTATGCCTTTTCCGAAGCATCGCAGAATCCATGTATTTCGACATCATCTTCTGGTGAAAAGTTTACCCATCGTGGTATCTTTATGTTGTCGATTTCGTGGTATTGATGTCTGAAGTTTTGCCATCGTTCCAATGTATTGGACGAAACTGGTTCATCCAAATCGGTGTTCTCTAACCAGATGTTCTGCATCAAAATTTTGGCCACAATGACCACTGGTGCGAGCGATCCTAAAGGGTCGAAGAGTCTGACGATGGCGGATAGAATCGCTCGCTTTGTTAACTTTTCACTTTCTTCTAGTGACCCTGCTTTAAAGTAAAACAGGTCTGAATGGGCATTCCATCTTATGCCCAATGCCTTAACGGTGTTGGTATCTTCGAATGCCAGAAAGTCCTCGGTCAGCCGATCCGATATTGGGATGTCGTTGAGAATTTCCTCAGCATTCGAAGTCCATTTTCGTAGTGGGAAGCCAGCGGAGAGTAAGACTTGTCGAATCTCATTCCTCGCGTTAATGGCCGATGCGAGTGTGTGTCCCCCCGCTAGTACGTCATCTACGTACATGCCTTCCCTTAATATGCTAGATGCTGTAGGGTGAGAGCTCTCTACCTCATCTGCTAGTTGTAAAAGGGTTCTAATTGCCAGATAAGGCGCACAATTAACCCCGAAAGTGACCGTTTTCAACTCGTAAAGGCTTATTGGTTCTTGAGGCGATGTTCGAAATAATCCGTTGGAATTTTATGTGATCATCGTTCATCCAAATTTGCCTATACATCTTTTCGATGTCACTATTGAAAACGAAGCGATACAGTCTCCATCGCAGTATAAGTACTGGAAGATCTGATTGTAGTACTGGGCCTGGCAGGAGAATGTCATTTAAACTTGTACCATTTGCCGTCGGGCTTGATGCATTAAAAACGACGCGTACTTTAGTGGTGGTACTCTCCGCCTTTACTACGGCGTGATGGGGCAAAAAGTAATTGTCCGCCGAATCGGCTGGTACAATGGCATTAACTTTTCGCATATGCCCTAATGTCTCGTATTCAGACAGGACCCTCATATATTCTTTCCCTAATTCCGGGTTCTTTGCTAACCGCGTCTCATTTCTAAAAAATTGTGAACACGCCCGCCTAAGAGACCCTCCTATGTTTATCTGATCTGGGTAGTCCTGTCTGAATGGAAGAGAGACGACATATCTTCCATCCTCTCTACGACTCGTAGTTTCTCTATATAAATCTTCGCAGTACTTGTCCTCTGCGTTTGGGCTTTTATTTCTTGGAAGATTTTCCAACTCCCAGAATGCGGTCAGCTGTTTGTCCAAAGCAACTTCGCTGTAAAAGGACACTATATTTCTGGTTGGATTCGGTGCTTCTATGCGCCCGGTTAATATCCAACCGAACACCGTTTCTTGGGCGAGAAGTGTACTAAGTGCATTCTTTTTCAGCCCACTCAATATAATTTGCGGATATACGTCTCCGCCGAGTATAATATCAACTTCCTCGTTGATGTAGAATCGCTTATCTGCCAAGACTAAGTCTGGGAAAGCCTGCATAGTCGTAGCATCGATATGGCAGGATGGCAGATTCCCAGTTAGTTTGGCTAGAATTAGAACTGATGTTGTTAAGCTGAAGCAAGGGCCCACTGGTGAACGGAGTTCAATATTGGAGGCCTCCTTGACTTGAGCGGGCACGGCATTAGTGATGCCCGAAACTTGAGCATGCATCCTTTTTGCCGGTAAATTGATTCTGCGTTTGAGTCGTTCTGTCATAAACGAGCACTCTGAACCAGAATCAATCAGTGCTCTTGCTGGGAAGTCTGTACCATTATGGTGAATGTTTACTCGAGCTGTTCCTAGCAGCACACCTGCGCTTGACTGCACATGGCAGGATTTAACGTTTCTGTTTATGGCCGAAACAGATTTTTCAGCTTCCCGTCTCACTTGTGCCTGTTTTGAAGTTGAGGCAGCATTATCAGCATGATACTGATTAGGGCTGGTGGTTGCCTGCGTCTGAAGAGACTCCGCATGCAGGAGCGTATTATGTCGAGAGTGGCACTTGTTGCAGTCATAAGAACTGGTACACTTCGACACAGTATATCCTGGGGATAGGCAATTCAAACAGCCCTTGGTGGATTTGACAAAGTTAATTCTCTCCACCGGAGTTAATTTGAGAAAACGGGGACAGTTTCGCAATCTGTGGGCATTCGATTTGCACTTTGTGCACAGTAGTTTAGTCACGTTTGCTTGGTATGTACCAAGTCTTTTTGCAGGGGTTTCGTTGGCAATCCGCGTACTTTGCGGCTTTGCACTTTCGAAGAACTCCCTATGAACCCAGACACTGTTTCGAGTGTCTGGAAGCGGTTGGACAAAAATTTGTCCATATCCTCCCATTTGGATATTTCCACTTTGTGGTCTATGCTTTGTTCCCATAGACCAAGCGTACTCTCCGGCAATTTCGTCGAACACAAATACGTTATAATTGCATCCCAGTTCGAAGTGTCAATTTTATGACTTCGCAGGGACGAAAGGCAATTATTTATTTCGCGCTGAAGTGTTTTAATCGCGCACATTCACTCTCTACCTTTTTCAAGTTGAATAAAATTTGGAGTTGCGAGTTTACTAGGATACGTTTGTTTTCGTATCTCTCGCATAAATTTCTCCAGGCCGTATCAAATCCCTCATTCGTGAGCGGACATTTTTTCACAATATCTTTTGCCTCACCTTGTGTCTTATTGTTCAGATGGAACAATTTCTCCACTGGTGTTAGGCGTTTATTTAAGATATATATGGCCGTGAACATGTCACGAAATGTTGGCCATGACAGATAATCGCCCTTGAAAACTTCAGTATCACATGGAGGCAGGCGGATACTGTGTTCAAATTCGGGCTTTTCTTCAGATTTGTTTTCTGGTTTGTTGTATGTCGCTTGGAGTGTAGCCATGTCTGACATGCAGCGTAAATATACTGCATATGATCTCTTATATTTCTGTTTGACAGAAACTATACCAGTGGCCTCTAACTTGTCTGAATTAAGTAAGTCGTCATAAGCCGTTCTGGTTTTCCTCCACATCGCTTTCAAGTCCTCTTGTTGAAGCCCAAGAGTGTACTTGCTGTGGACTGAATCCTCTAATTCATTGTAGTCTGATTCGAATTCAAAAATCGAATCAGCCAGCCTAATGAAACTTTCCATATTTTGGACTTAGAGGATCTGTAGAATCAAAACAAAACCGAAAAAAGAAAGCTGAAGGTACGATGAAATGCTCAACCGTACAAGAAAAATGCTGAATAGAAAAGGTAAAGGCAGTATTTTACCCAGGAAAATCAAAACAACCTCAATAAAATTGTAATAAACTCAATTAATGTATAATTTAAATCAATTTCTTTTATTTATTGTTAATTTTTGAATTATAGTGCAGACTTGGCCGATTTGTCTGACGAATATTTGTTTGCTACAGACGCAAAAATTTAAACAAAATCTTTGTGACGTACTCGCCACCCACACGTATAAGGGGAATATGTATATATAAATGTGTGTATGTGTTGCCGCAATAAAGAAATACACAACAAACACAGATAAAGTGCGCGTTGTATCAAACGAGCGAAAGTGAATATTAAATGAAAAAATGTGAAAACAAAGAAAAGTGCTATAAAAATAGTGAATGTTACCAGAAAATAATAAACTAGCCTTCGATTAAAATTCTGCTCTGTATATTACGAAAAAAAAACAAGTGGAAAAAACAAAAAACAAACTGAAGATCGAAAGGCTAAGTGAACTTATTTGTGAAAATGAGGTTATGTTACCTCTTGCCTTGCGCTGTGTCCAAAAAACCTTACCACTGGTGGGGGGATAATCCGGATAGACACAAGGGTTTTTAAGCGTTTAATTTAATTTAAAATTTAGAGAAAAATAAAGCACTTAACTGAACAAAAAAATCACTATTGTGAAATATTCACTAAACGCACTTACGCTTGATTACACTCGCGGGCGGCACTTTTATACAATTGTATGCAACACACAAAAAAAAAAACTAAGTGGCAAGAAATATACAACTTACGTGCTTTGATGTGGTGATTGGCCGAATTTGTTGTATATAGTTTGTGTTCTTGGTTGTGGTATGTGGCAGAGTGTATGGCAGAGTTGTTTGTTGTTTGTAATTGCGGCAGAGTGTATGGCAGAGTTGTTTGTTGTTTGTAATTGCGGCAGTGCGTGAACAATATTGAGTTTTTTCTACTTTTATTGTGTGGCAGCTTCTGGTGGTTTGGTCCAAATTAGATTCTTTGAGATTCTTTCTCCAATTTTTGTTGTTGTTGCAGGTTCCTCTAGACGAGGAGATGGACCATGTAAATTCGAGCGTGGTGCTAACTTGGAGCGGCGGTGGCTCAAAGCACGGCGGTCGAATTTGTGCTCGAAAATAGAAATAAACAAGAAACGAGAATTCTCGTTATAAAAAAGTGGCCGTATATTTATATAAAATATAATTATAAACAATTAGTTTACCTTGACTAATAATTGATGCGGTCGAAAAATCCTGGGCTGGCCGTGATGTGGTCGTGTCGACTGTCTCTGGAAAAGTAGACGGTTTTGCAATCGAGGACAACCGTTGAACCTGAAAATTATCCTCCGGTTTTAAGGGGAGGTGAACCCACACATGCACACCCCCATGCATGTATATGTGTGCTGACAAAACACGAATATGCATGCATGCCCACACAGGTGGGGGGGTTGGTGTGAGTGATTGGAAGGGCGCTAAAGCTACATTAGGGTGGCCCATTTTTTAAGACTTTAGGCATCTCGCCTAAACAGATATGCTAGTAAATATATTTTGTTTATCTACGAGTATACTACTTATAAAATAAAGTCGCTAAAAAGTTATGTAGGGAATTGGCTTCGCACAGAATGCTCCGATTTGAAAGCGGTTTTTTGCATTTTAAAGCTTAGCTGTGTGAGATGGACTTTTTTTTTATATAATATGAAGGAATATATAAAGGGGGCGTGGCAATCGGACAAAATGTGGTAAAAAAAACATGAATTTTTGGTTTACACAGCCATACATCATAACCTAATCATTGGACTATCGTCAGCATGGTACAATAACTCTACAGCAACAACGTACTGGCGTAAAGATTGTCAGGCGAGCAAGAAGGTGAGCGAGAAACATAATATATAATCGCGGTCATAGTGGAGCATATCAAAATCAAATCCGGTTAAGGGCTCCCACTCTACTAAAACACTGGGGGAAGACCTATAAGCCTGAATTGGTACTTGTTCAGCAAACTAAGGGCTAACAGACTTTTAAGTGGGGGGTATTAAGATTATGATGTGTTTCTAGTTAGGTATTTTTTCGGAACTGTGTAAATAATATTATTTGTTAATTTCGTGCAAGTATTGAAAATAAGCAAAAGTTTTCTCTTCATTATTATTTTTATTTTTAGAATATTTAAACAACCAGTATGATTTTAAGCTTTGGGTGAAGATGTTTCAGAGAGCAATGATATCAGCCTAAAGCCCCCTCCCCACAACTAGGAGTGCCAGAGAAAGAGGATGAAAGCTCTTCTAACCTTTGGAGTGGATGTGTGTAAGTAAAACAACTTTTAATGTTTTTTTAAATCCTCAACATAATCGCAATTAGGTTTACAAGCCAAATGCAGATGATTCAGACTCAGATGGATTTGAGTTCGCCGACTCAAATGTTAAAATTACGATGATGATGATAACGAATAGAAGTAACTATCGAAGCATGCAGCAAGGTAAACTTCACCAAGGCCTATGCAAATGATGTATATACAAATGGAATTTTGTGAAAAATGTACATAAAGGTGATTTAATATCAATAAAATACTATACAACAATGCAATGCAATGTATAAAATATTTTGTTTTAATTTTAAAAAGATAAAATCAGTAAGTGTACCTATATGGCCAGAAAATGGACCCGTCCACCCGTATCGTATGGGAACAAAGGGGATCTGTCCGACACTAATGTATAAAAGAGACCAATTAGTCTCTTCGTAGCGCATGCTCAAACAAAAGGGCTCACTCCAACATATACAAAGAGATCAAAACTGGTATTGGTCGCATGCTCCTTTGCGACTTATCCCGGATTCATCCTAGACTAATGGCACTTTTGCAGGGGACCGCTACAGACATACGCGAACGAGATACGTTTCGCTTTTAAAAGGGAAGTATTTTTGAAGCGTCTAAAGTTTTTGTTTGTTTGTTTGTTTAGATTGCATATATTTGCAGTCTATCGCTGAAGAAACCAGTTTTAGAGTGATTATTCATATTTATTAGTGAAGTTACTTTTTCATGCATTAAGAAACATTGGAAATAGGTTTTATTACTTTGTTGTGTTGATCTTCCGACAGGGTAGTTTTTATTACCCTGCTGTTATCTGCAAATAGCTTTTTTTATATTTATATTCGCAAAACATTCGAAGAAATGCGCACATTCGTTACATCATTGGTTTCTACATATTGACAGCCACACTGCAAAACCCTGTATGTTCAAAACCAAAAAGTTTTCAGGAGAGAGAAAAACTATGATAATTTTATCATATGAACCGGACTTTTTCCAATCCAGTTTAATGCCATACTTAAAGCAACGATGCAACGGGAAGTTTTAACCCGATAATGCGCGCAAGTCCACGATCTATGGGAAAGGCTCAGAACTTTATTTTTGGAAAAATAGTGACTTACATTGTTTTGCAGTGGGGCTGTCGATATGCCTATGTAAACTGGCTTATAGACTGTTCGTGCTGAGCCAGGATTTTGCATTTTCGTCGCATTTTAGCAATCAGCGCGAAATGCACAATTTATTTTCGCATTTACCTTACAAATTTTTACACCAAAATGCAATTTTAATTTGGCATTAGAGTGAAAATATCTCAAGCGGGTCATCTTAATTTCGCCGGTCAAGTTTTTTTTCGCACAACTAACTTTATTCGGTTAACAACTATACAAAAAAATACAACTTGAGCAATTTCGCCAAATTCAAAGTTTTACAAAAGTTATTGTTATTAACTTTTTTTTTCATTAATTCAGTAATTATTTATTTGCTAATAGTTAAATAGACACCCTTTAAACTAACATTTTTTATTGTTCAAATAATCGTTATTTGTTCAAAATATGAACAATTGTTATAAGCTAATGGAAATATTTATCACTTCTCGATTAGATTTTTCAGTCTTGTACATTAAATACTAATATTTTTTCTGTAATACATTATTTAAAAGAAAACAGGTAAGAAAAGGGCTGTCTTCGACTGTGCCGAAGACTTTACACCTTTTATGAATAGGCATCACGATTCTAAGGCCCGGTTTCACCAACTCGACTTAACTTAGTTAAGTAGCGATTTTCACTTTTTCAGTTTCACCACCTAACTTAGCTAAGTCACAACTTAGTCAACTTGCCAGCTGACTTATTCTCGACTAAGCAGTGTTGCTGTGGTTCAAAACCTAAATGTCAGTAATGTTGCTAATTTGTTTTGTGCAACGCCCCAGTCGGAAACTTCACCATGCTTGACTTCAACAGGGTAAGCGTAGATGCATGTGAACGCTTGTTTTCTAGCATTCAACCATTACGAAACTATCGTTTTCAATTAAGCGCTAATTTTAGTACCTTCCAACTAAAGAGAAATGGGTGTAAGATCAATACATTCCTTCTTGTATGGCCATACATGCCCTTTTCGCACTGGGGTATTGGGATGCTCAGAGTTGTCTGGTAAGAAAAAATACTACTATGCATAAAACAGCTGATCGGGTTGTTGTGCTCAAAATTATTTAAGTCGCTCAGTTGGTGAAACCCAAAATTAAGTTAGTCTCGAATCTGTGCTAACTTAAGTCACGACTTAGTTTTAGTCTTAGTCGCGTTGGTGAAACCGGCCCTAAGTGTCAGATCCTTACTAACATTTAGTACAAACTCTGCAAAACTGTAAATTTAAGGATACATATCCCAAACCCCATTTATCGGAACAATCGATTGTATGGGAGCTATATGTTATGTTGGTCCGACCGGGGCAATTTGCACTACACACATTGCATACCTAAAAAGTACTAAGCCTGAAGAATTTTACGTTCCTAGCCTTTTAATTTGCAAAATATATAGCCCAAACTCCATTTCTCGAAAAAATCTATTATATGGCAGCTATCTGTTATGTTGGTCCGATCTTGGTGATTTTCACTACACTCATTACATATATAATATGTACCAAATCTACAAAATTTTGCATTCCTAGCTTATTCATTGCAAAATTTATGGCCGAAAACCCATTTATCGTAACTATGTATTATATGGGAGCTATATGTTATGTTGGTCCGATCTGGCTGAATTTCACTAGTCACATTGCGTGTGTAATATGAACTAAACCCGCCAAATTGAAAGTTCCTTGCTCTTAAATTTCAACATTTATAGGTCAAACTCTGTTAATCGGAACAATCGATTTTATGGGAGCTATGCGTTGTATTGCTCCGATCTTGCCGACTCCGACAAATGATTAATCTTATGCAAAACGGCGGCTCCATACCAAATTTGATCAAGATATCTCAAAAAATAAGGGACTAGTTTCCGTTCAAACAGACAGACGGACAGACGGACATGGCTAACTCGACTCAGCTCATCGCCCTGATGATTTCGGTATACTTATTGGTGGGTCTATCTCTTCTTCTTCTCATACTTAAAAACACCGGACCATAGTTATAATATCATTTCATGTTTATGAAAGGTATAAAAAACACGGAAACTTGCACGAAATCGTAAGTCATACATTTTTTTTCGCTCACTGCGCATCATGCGTTGTTCGCGTTTACGTTGATAAAATATATGGGTCATTCCATAAAATAATGCTCTGACGTATATTAAAATAGAATGTGGTATATCTTTCTCAAATAATTTTGCTAAAGTGTTTGTTTTCAGATTTTAATTAGCTCAAATTCTATCAGTCGAAATGTGCCCACCAAACCAAAGCTGGATAAACCCTTTCCAAAAAAAATAAAATTTTAAAATTTTGTTCGGATTTTGGTTAAACAAATTAATGTTTTTTACTTACAGCTTCTATTCGTTATAGATGTTGAAATAGGGCATTCGAATATGTTGAAAAAAATATCAACTCATATAAATTGTTATACAAAAATAGTGCCCGCCATCGGCCTTGTATGGTCTATTGCATGCTTAGAGCTGAGGTGGCTGTAAACAAATAGTTTTTGCAAAAAAACTATTTCGCTACCCACTCTGAAATTTTAATGACATGTTCTACAAACCTACGCTTATTTTGGTTTAAAAATAAATAACCTTAAGCATGGATTTTTTTCGATATTGACTTTTGTTTATTTAAAAAAAAAATTGAATTTATTTTGTATGAAAAAAAAACAAAAAACTTTATTTATTTATATTTCAAAAGTGTGAACGATTCTTCAGATAACCTGTAAATTTCGTTTTTGTAGGACAACTCGTTTTAAAACAGCAGCCCTTTAAAATGTGTTCTAACTGCCGTATTTTCTCGTTTTCCAAAAGTTTGAAAAATTATTACTCGAAAATTTCGAATAATACGGTCATAAAAAAATCATCCAGATCATAAAAAAATTGTTTCGGGCAAATCTATGTATATATATGCGGATGCGCAGCGAGCTAAAAAATTAATAACACACGATTCCCTGCAAGTTTCCGTGTTTTTTTTTCTTTTAAATAGTGTATTACAGAAAAAAGATTAGTATTTAATGTACAAGACTGAAAAATCTGATCGAGAATTGATAAATATTTCCATTTGTTTATAACAATTGTTCACATTTTGAACAAATAGCGATTATTTGAACAATAAAAAATGTTATTTTAAAGGGTGTACGAGGTGTGCTCAAAAAGTATCGCGAATTTTGAATTTTCGCTGGTTACGTATATTCGAATTTCGAATTTTTTGTGGCGTTATGTTGGTACTCATGTCTCTCACTTATGCCGACAAGCTCGGCCATTTTGAATGTTCAGTTAATTGTTGACAGCTGCTTTGCTTCCACGTGTTTTGGATCGTCTTCGATTTTTACCTATTTTTTTAGCAAAATTACTCAATTGTGACCAAAAACAGCATGAACATTGCTAATGAGATGTTAAACTCTGTTCGCGACGACCCAAATTTGCTCCAGAGGGTCATAACTGATGACCAATCGTGGGTTTATGGTTATGACGTGGAAACCAAAGCTCAATCATCTCAATGGAAGCTGCCGCACGAACCAAGACCGAAAAAAGCGCGCCAAGTTCGGTCGAATGTGACAGTTTTCTTCGATTGCAGGGGCGTGGTGCATCTTGCCACAGGGAAGAACGGTCAATAAGGAATATTACCTGCAAGTTATGCGCAATTTGCGCGAAGCAATCCGCCAGAAACGCCCGGATTTGTGGAAGAACAAAAATTGGCTTTTGCACCACGATAACGCCCCTGCTCACGCATCGTTGCTTGTGCGTGACTTTTTGGCCAAAAACAACACACTAATGATGTCGCAGCCACCGTATTCCCCAGATCTGGCCCCCTGTGATTTTTTCTTGTTCCCTAAACTGAAGAAGCCCATGAAAGGACGACGTTACGCTTCTCTTGACGAGATAAAGACGGCATCGAAGGAGGAGCTGAACAAGATACAAAAAAATGATTTTTTGAAGTGCTTCGAAGATTGGAAAAACCGTTGGCACAAGTGTATAATATCTCATGGGGATTACTTTGAAGGAGCCAAAATAGATATTCATGAATAAATAAATAATTTTTGAAAAAACACAAATATTTAACTATTAGCATTCAAAAAATTAGCCATATACATGCTACGACTCAGCATACAACAATAATTACTGAATTATTGCAAAAAAGTTAATAACAATAACTTTTGTTATAATTTGAATTTTGCAAAATTGCAATTGTGCGGAAAAAGCTTGTCCGGCGAAATTTAGGTGGCCCACTTGAGAAATTTTCACTCATTAGTATTACAAATTCTGAAATCAACCTTGTAATCTTAGAATAAAATTGCGATTCGAACTCAAAAGAGTAGCAGTATTGTTTTTTTTGTCTTGATTTACTCTCTCTCTGTTATTCCTAAAATTATGCTGATTTTTAATGTGTATATAAGCGTGGGTGTTGTGTAGTCTTATAACTTTAAACGATTGTGTGTTATTGTGTATTTGTATATCCAGACTATATCGAAAACGGCTCAACCGATTTGGATGAAATTTGGTATGAATATTTAAAAAAATTTTCTCGATGCTGTCACATAGCACGCTTTTACGGGGTTTACTTTTTTACATGAAATGTAATATGCCAATATGGTCATTCCCTGTTTCCTTCGGATTTGCTTTTAACCCCTTTCGATTGTAGAAAATTTGGTACTCCCCATTTCGAAAATATATGCTAAATGAGTCAAAAGTTGGAAAATTCTATTCGACAAAAATTAAGAAACGGAAATCCACTAAAATGTTATTTCCTATGAATATAATGAAACCACTATTGTTTTTGCATCAAAAAATCATTTTTACAAATTCATGTCGGCAGAAAATAATTGAAGAATGTTTGGTAAAATTAAAAAAAAAAATTTGAGACAGATGTATTTATATATTTCAAAAAATTAAATGTTATTTAATAAAAATAAAATAAAAAACTAAACCAACTCCGTCCCGTCTCTATGCTACTGCGACGTAAGATTTATGCAATGGGTTTTTGTATTTTGCTTTCTCTTTAAAATTTGTGAGACAGTGATGCTTGCTATTAGCGAATATCTTCTTAAGTAAAATCGAAAGAACTACAGAGGAGCGGTGTATATTAAAATCCAAGTGGGAATTCATGGCTTGGAGTAACCTAGCAGAATATAACCTTTATGAACACTTATCACGGTTTTAAGTGTCCAATCCTTACTTAGAGTAAGAACAAACTCCACAAAATTCGACGGTCTTACCCTGTTAGTTTAAAGATACATAGCCCAAGCCCCGTTTATCGCAAACATTTGTTGTATGTGGGATATAAGATACATTGGTCTAATCTTGATAATTTTCACTACACACAATACATATGTAATAGGTACGGTATCTGGCATATTTTGTGTTCCTCCCTAATAAATTGCCAGAGTTATAGGACAAACTTAATTTATCGGAACAATCAATTGTATTGGAGCTATATGTTATGTCGGTGCGATCTGGCTGATTTTTACTGGTCACATTACTTATATTATATGTATGAAACCTGCAAAAATATAAAGTTCCGAGCTCTTTAATTGCAAAACTTATAGGCCAACACCCGTTTATTGGCAAATGATTAATATATTAGAAAATGGCGGCATAATACACTATTTCAGCGAGATATCTCAAAAACTGAGGAACTATTTTGCGTTCAAAGAGACAGATGGACGAACAGGCGGGCATGGCTAAATCGATCATTTCGGTATACGAGTATTTATTGGTGGGCTTATCTCTTCTTCTTCTCATACTTACAAACATCAAACTAAAGTTATATTACCATTTGATGTTCATGAAAGGCATAATAACATGCATCACAAGATTCGGAGTTGGAATTAAAAGTTAGTGCTCTGCTTTCTGATTTGTCTGCTCTCTTACCAGATATATATGACGGCATATTTAATGTGGCTTTTATATATAGTTTACAATTACCACCTAGTATAATAAACACGCCTTGGCCAAGAAATGTTATTAAGCTCTTTTAATGGAAGCCTTAGGAAGATGGTGTATCAACAGGGAATTTGCAAATGATGCTGAATATAATATTAATGCAAGCATGATGGTTTTATTGACACTTATTTGCCACCAGTCCTGTTTCGTGCAAAAATGCACTTTTTATTCGACCAGTTTGAGTAATGTGTGGCATAAAAAATATATCAAATAAAAAATTTATCCTAGCTTATTTGTGAATTACAAAGCTTTCTTTGCTTCCTTTAAAACCTTAATTATGGAGGTACCTGTTATTCGCATTGGAAAGACAAATTGCGTTAAGTCCCATTAAACCCCTCCTCTTTTATATGTACACACATATGTCTTATACTATATACCTTTTTAAAGAATATGATGACGAAACAATATTTAAACACGGGAATTGGTTAGCACAGTTAGTAAATGCAGCAACAATCAGAATTACAGAGCACTTCATGAACGGCAACATACAATTTACTAAAAATAAAATTAAACAAAATTAAATAAGACCAAAAAATTAACGCATAGACAAATGTAAAACATGGCATATGTTTTGTAACAAAAAACTATTTAAAGAGTAAATAATAAAACAAATATTTATAAATTAATAAGGAAAGTATTATACATCAATATCATCTACTTAGAACTAAAACCTTAAACGTTTTTATACAGTTTCAGAACTCTTCACATAAATATTCAAATCTCTCAGACATATTTTTACACAGGTATTAAACTATCTTGGAATCGACTACATAATATAGTATTAAACATTTTTGTAAGCAGATGTAAATCAAAATATTTTTTTTTAAACGTTTTATTTACTAAGACATTCATGACAGCCATTTGTGTCCTTTGACATAAAACAATAGGGCAGTTCTAGTAATGGAAATGATATCTCACCCAAGTCATTTACGATGTTTGGATTTTAATAGGAGATTTGCATCCATTCGGCATCGTATACTCGTACAGTTGAATTGTAGATTTGGAATTATGCATATGTAAAACTCACAATAATAACTGTGTTACATTTAACATATTTATTTAAATATTTTCCAGGGTCAAAATGCCCAAATGAAAGCTATACAATAAAAACCTCAAAACATCAGGTAATACTTCTAACATTCGCTGCCACGTTGGGAATGTACATAAGTGGATTTTAGTAGAGGCGCATTCTAGTGATAGTGAAGCTGAAGTTGTTCCTCCCACGCAACCAAAACAACGAAATATTTCTGAAACTACCCTGCAGTCAACTGCCAAACTAGTAAGTAAACATTCTAGGTCATTGACTAGAGTTTAGTGGGGTTATTCCTACAAGTCTAAGCGACTGAAACGTTTACTTTTATTATTATTATTTTTAAATTTATGTTACATTATTTTTTACGAAGTTATAAATTACAAATGCATTTGGGGGTATATAATTCGGGTCACTTCACTCCACTCACCACGGAACTTGGCTTAAAATAAAATTTAACAATTTATCTCGTTTTGCTCAGGCTCTAGACGACCGTCTTGCACAAAAGTTTACGAATTGTGTTTTCTTTACAAATGTGTGTGTGAGTGGTGTTGACAATTTCTGCGTGCGTGACTGTGCTGGTGTTGGTGTGTTATGTGGTGAATGACGGCGGCAGAGTTGTCCTTGTCAGTGTTGTGGCTCATCTAGCCATCCCTAGCGAGTCACCAGCCTAGTAAGCGTTTCAGCTGCTGCAGGGTCTCCATGACGTTGATAAGCTAGGTTGGGCGTCGGTTGCGCTGCCTGTGCGGGTGCTGATGTGCTGATGCTGCCGGATAGCGATAACGGGCGCGGGATGAGTCCATGTACCTGGGCGATGGTTGGATTGCCAGGTTGCGCGACGAGTTTTTCGCGTGGTGTTACCTGAAGGCGGGGTTATTCTTGTAGTCCTTCAAGCTACCTCTTTTGAGTGAGGTATTTATTTCGGGTAGCAACATGCCTTGGGTGGATAAGCTGATCCATATTTTATTTTATATTATTGATTTAATTGCTTTTTTATACCACCAATTTTTGTTGATTTACTGCTTGTACATTTTCAAGTATTCATGAAACGAGCTCAAGGCCAAGAATAATAATTTTTCACTCAACAAAATTTGTTGGTATAAAAAAGCAATAACAAATCCGAGAACACGCCGTATGGCAGTTTTGCTGATGATGAAAAAACAGATCTGTCAAAAAAATCCATCATGATAACACTACTAACTGTCAAATGGTGGAAGTAGCTCATGCATGTGGTAAAGACGAATAGAACTAGGAGTTTAGGTGACATCAAAACCAGCGTATTGTTAGCTTAATGGTTAGCAATGCGTGCCAAAATTTCTTTGATGAAGAAGCCTAGCAGCTTTCGAAATGCGTCTATAAAAAAAGCTATGGCGGTTGTGTCTAAACATTTTAATTAATTTTTAAAGTTTTTTGAGTGATCGAATCTGTTATGGACTGAGATGCTGGTACCCCATTGATCGATTTTCGAATCAAATGTTATGGCAAATAATTGGTCACTAATTTGTCCTAATTGGTCAGCAAGTGTCACTAATTGGTTGTTGATAGACACTTTAATAACCTTTTAAAGTTTTTTGAGTTATCGCTTTTTGGGCATTTCAGGGTGTTGTGTTGCAAATTTAATTAGGTGAATAAATTACGTTAACAAAGAAGATTTGATTAAAAATATATTTAGATGAAATTTCGCAGGCTCTAACATTATTTTTTGTATATGCATGCGAGTATGCGCTATGGTTTATAGATAAATAGTCCAAAACTGGTCTCTCAGAATCATCGCTGGATACATAAATGCGTATGTATGTACAAATAGATAATTAATGTTACAATTATATCCAGTAACAGTCTTGGGTATATAACCATTCCTGCCTCGTATCTAAGTAATTTCTCTTATGTTCTTTTGCAATCGTTTAAGGTTTCTGTCTCTATTCTTACCCTTACCATTTATATTCAACTACTGTGTAAATTGTACCCATGCTCTATTTTATTAAATAAAACTTGAATGTTACTATTGTTTCGCTAGTTGTAAATTTTTGCGCTTGTTGTAGCTTTGGGTCGTTTCTGTACACGGCTGAGAACATATCCCGGAAGGACGGCCATTGTTCATAGCCCCCGTGAAATACTTCAGTATCACAGGCTGGCACTTTAAGATATATGCCGGAAGTTGCTTCTTGTATTTGTATTTGGGACTGCTCTACTCGCTGGGGTGGAGTAGGTGCAGTTACAGGCCTTAGAAATTTTAATTGATCAGAGATCAAAGCTTTAGTTTCTTCCTACT
The DNA here is from genome assembly GCA_949987695.1 of Merzomyia westermanni. Classification (NCBI taxonomy): domain Eukaryota; kingdom Metazoa; phylum Arthropoda; class Insecta; order Diptera; family Tephritidae; genus Merzomyia; species Merzomyia westermanni. Next base: position 118,622,835 of record OX465292.1, on the reverse strand, counting down.
ACCCTAAGTAGTTTTCATATTTTGAATATGACGATTTTTTGAAATTTTCGGGCAATTCTGAATCATCTGTTTCGATGATTGTGTCATATGCCGATTAGAGTCGTGTCCAAAATCTGTCAAGAGGTTTTTCTTTTACTTCCAGAACCGATTCTGTGTTTTCCCCTATAGGGTTTGAGGAGAATCTAGTGCATAATCTTGTGACACTGTAACTTTCTTTAATGAAATTTTCAGCTGAAAAATCGTTCATCTTTATTTGCTTTGCACCCTCTTTTGAACAGGTGCTTTCTGCAGGGCTGCCCGAGGCTTTTCTTCTTCACCCATTTTGGGTGTATCTAGTAATAGATGGGTGTATCGCTCTGGTTGTACTACGTAGCATAATACATAAACTTATTATAAGTCCAGTCAACAGTGATTTTTATTATAATTTACAAGCACATAAGCACCTTCGGGTTGTTTCAATGCAAGCCACTGTCCGAAGCAATACCGGACTAGATAACCTGACTGGTCGCAAGCTCGAAACCGATTGATTTTAATAATCATCAGAAAAAATTTGCTTAGCAAAATGTCTAAGCGACATAAGCTGTAGTCATTCCTTTCGTTTAATTCATTTGCATTGCATGCAATTCGCAATCAGCTTATGAAATATTCCAAAGATATGTTTATTTTTTTCAATCCCAAATCGGGGTCTTTCACAGCGAAAACGAGGAAGTCAATCCCGCGCAATGCCTTAGAGCCAATAGTGCTCGCCCCCAATTAATAAATACAAGGTGTAGCAGGTGCCCCGTTACACCTCTGAACAAATAATAACTTAAAAAAACTACTCGCCCTCCATAAAGCTTAGACACAAAAATTAACGAGCGCAGTAGCGCTGCTTTTAAATAAATACAAGGCTTTTAAAATAAGTTGCAATACAAACATAAAATAAAATAGTTACAAGGTTGCTACTAAAAGTAGTTATTCAAACATAAGGGTCCTGTTATGTAAAAGCGCGGCCGTTAGATGGGTTATTTTAGGGTCCGTTGACATTATAAGTCGGGAACTGAACCCCTTTTACAATAAGATTTTACAATAAATTATAGACATTTATCTGTAACTTGGTTTCTTGGGTTTTTTTTTTAATTTACTGAGCTTTTACGTTTGTCGGTGCTTATATTTTGCTCGCGACACTGGTTTTTCACTTGTTAATGATTTGATATGAAAAAAAAAAAATTTGATGTACATATTTTTATTATAACTATATATTGTTCTTTAGTATATCAGGATTTTATATTTATCGCTGCTTTTATTTTACGGGTGACTGTAACTTCCAAGTCGGTTTAATTAAGCTAAATAATTAAAAGCCATAAAATATGTTCTTTGTTTGTATTTTTCTTTTATGTTTCTTTAGTGCACAAAAGTTGTTGGGTTGCCTTCTTAGAAAGGTAAGTTATTAAATTGTACGTATATATATACGTTTGTATGTACCCTATTTTTTGTGAGGGTGGCTAAACACAAGTTTATGTGTTTGTCTAAATCACCGATAGGCACACCAACATCGTCTCAATTTGTCATTGGATTGGGGCGCGACCAAATACATGCTTGCCACATTGTTTGATTTGTATGTAAAAGTGAAAAGGGGGGATTTCTGATAGGAAATCTATTTTAATGCGCATATGCACACATATTTCGCAGAAAATTTAATGGTTATCTGATGATGATGACTAGAGATAGGTTTTTAGAACTTAAAAAGCTAAAAAAAGTTAAAAATTAGAAAGGTAAAATAAGATTAGTAAAAAAAAAAACACAATTCATTTAATTCAAAGAAGTATTTGTTTGACATCAAGTTATCCAGGTCGTCCATCTAACTGAGCTGGTAAATGTATAAATTTACCTATTTATGATTACATGAATATCACTATTATTTATTCCCCCAACATTTCAGAAATATCTATTTCGTCTGGATATAGTTTTATCAAAAGCAAATGTTTGAGATGTTGGTCGCAGAGACGATTTCTGGACGTAGATTTTATGTTCTTTAAAAACGAAAATGCACATTCGCACAACTATGTTGTCCCAAACATAGATCACAATCTGTAAATACTATCCGATATTTTTGGATATGCCCCAACGTTTAATTGTTTCCAGAAATCAATACCTGTTTCTATGGGTACAAATAAATCGTTTCATTAGTTCTCTTTGAATTTATTCAGATTGCTGTTCTTTTTCGCAATGCATGAGACTGGAAAATAATGGGATGTTAATTTTAAATTCTCGAAATTTCTTCTAACAAATTGTGCATGAAGAGTTCCTAATTCTTTGGACTGCAGGTATGATATCGAAAACTCCCTTGTTATTTCTTTGCAATGAAAGGTTAAGAATATTCATAAGTTCTAGTAAGTCACACATTAGGGCAAATGGAAATAAAAAGTTCGGGCTTTTTAATTGTTGCGCTAACTCGATCTCAATTGCCGATTTTTCCAATAGTACGAAAGTATAAACTTCGTCACGCAACTCAAATAATCGTTTCATACCTTTAGCGAAACTCAACCATCGGATATTACTAAAAATAAGTAAATCAGCATGTTCTGCTTGAACATCTTCTAAATATGTTTTTAGTTTTCGGTGGGTGAGTGAATTGTGACCACCTCTTAATTTGTTTATTAATTTAGTGATCGTTTTTATTACATCCGCTATTTTCAAAACTTTTGAAAGTAAAGCTTGTTTGTGTATAATGCAATGAAATGATGGAACCTCTATGTTAAATTTTTTTCAATCATAAGAAGTGCACCATCTGTGCACACAGCGGACAATTTACATTTATCTGCAAATGGAAACAAACATTTACTAAGTGCTTAGAAAATGGATTTTCGTTAGCATGCGAATGTAACGAATCTACAGATAGCACTTCTTCATAAGAGTTGAAAAAGTTATGTAATGTCTTCACATAAATAATTAATTGGCCTACATCGTGAATATCAGTGCTCTCATCCGAACAAATAAAAAAGTATTTGCATTCAGACAGTCTGCTTCTGGTTTTAGATTGGACAAAAGAACTGATTTTGTCAGTATGCCTTATAAGCGTCCTACTGGATACGTGAATACTGTCAAACTCTTTTATTATATTTTTTGCGCCCTCCCCCAAACATCTGAGAACTTCGATACAAAGATCTTTGAAAAATGTTCCGTCTTCGAATGGTCTGCATTACTTAGCTAAAGACTTAGCTATCACAAATGAAGCTTTTAAGTATGATAACTTTTAATTTTTTGAATTAACTTCATTTCCATCAATTTGATTTTCAGAAAGACTTTTTATCTCAGCAAGAAATTTCTTTCGATCATAGCCTTTATATATTTCATCATATTCTTCATGGAATGCGTGATAATGACGCTTTATATTAAAATTACGATTGCTTAAAAACGTTCCGAAGAGTAAGCATCGGGCTTTATTATCGCATTTTACAGCGAAAAACATTAATTCACAATCGTTATTATCCATTGTGTTGTCTAATTGAAATTTGAACGGAGCATAAAGCAAAATATTCATTTGCAGTTCTTTTAATATGATTATGCTTTTTTGGGCATTGCGTAAATTTTCCTCGAAATAAGTGGCAAGCCATTGGCAAAATTCTGAAGATTTTCAGTGAACAGCGAAGCAGAATTAGCAGCGTCGTTTTTGTGTATGTACAGCGCTGCCGCGTCGAAGTTACTCATAGTAGCGTTTTGCCTATCGTTGGTCTAAATGTATAGCATTGGACAATAGCAGCAGTGGATAGAGCGATGCAGGTGGACAAATGATAACTTGTGTTCTGCTTTTCTTCTGCCAATGCAATTCTAAGTTCAATACAATTAAGTGCAGGGAACTTTGTTGATTGTTTACTTTTTTTTTGGGTGCTGGATAGCAGCTTTTTCGTTTAACCCACGTTTGTGTGTTTTTCTATATTTTTCCCGGGAATATAATACGAATGCAGGTTGTTTTGATAGGAGTTCAGAAAATAGCTATGCTAGTTATGAAATGTTTTCGTTTCTTTTCTTTGAAGTTTCTGCTTATTTAGGGTTTACAATCCTGCCTCTGCTTGACTAATATAAGTAAGGGAATGCCAGCAGAGGGGGTATTGCGGAATAAATTTGCAAGTGAAAACTTGAATATATTTTGTTTTTGTTGCTTTTGTTTGTGCTGAACAACGCGAAAAATATGCAGTAAAACCGCGGTTTGAAATTTTGTTAAGTATTTTATTTGTATACTTTTTGTGCGGGACTTAATATGGGACTTTAATTTTATATGTATTTTAATATATACGTAAGTATGATCGGAAATATGATCAAACCATGATGACTGTTCGCGCCTAATTGGCAACCTTGTGATTGATCTATTCTTTCTATTGACATTCCTTAACTTTGGAAGCACTTTGTCATCTGTCAGACATTGCTTACTTCCGCCCTTTTTTCTTTACTATTAAACTTCGTGAAACCAAATGGACGTCCTTTCATTAATCCGCGATAATCGGCAAGTATATCTATTTTACACCCGCAACCCGCTATAAACCGCCAACAAACTGGTCCTTCAACCCGGATACCACGTTATTTTAACCAAATAACTAAGAATTTAATATTTTACATCGCTACGACATATTTTTCTGCCCAAATGTCTACCCTGAAAGCTACAGACTCCGCGTTAAAAGCAATCAAACGCCATTTGCAATCAAGCAAAGCTGATGCGCTTGCAGTGGATAGGGAGGTTGCATCCACCTATTTAGAAATGCTCGAAGAACAGTGGGCGCGCTTTTACTTAGCGCATAAAGAAGTGGAGTTTGAAAGCAGTGCTGCAGCTTTAGATGTGGAAGAACAATCGCGCATACAAGGCGAAGAGTGGTATGCCACTGCAAAGGCAAACTTTAAGCGCCTTATTTCTTCTACACAGCAATCGCCTCCAATTCAATCATTCTCTACCCCAGTAATCCATTCTTCAGTACAGCTACCAAAGCTGCAACTGCCTTCGTTCAACGGCGATCCCACCGAGTGGGTGCCATTCCATGATGCATTGTGCTCTCTCGTTAATGCAAATACAAGCCTGTCTAATGGGCAGAAGCTGCATTACCCGCGTAATTGTCTTAAGGGAGAAGCATTAGATTTGGTAAGCAGTTTAGCAGTGAGTGACGATAACTACATCGAAGCATGGGATTTATTGATCGCAAGGTACAAAGTGATTCGAGTTATTGTAGACAGCCACATCCAAGCCCTGTCGTCAATTGAAAGGGCAACGAAAGATTCTGCCAAGGCCATCAAGCACGTATTAAACCTCACGCTACAACATGTTGGTGCGCTACGTGCACTAAAACGGCCAGTTGAATAATGGGATGACTGGCTGGTTCATTTAACCGTATCAAAATTAGCGTATGAAACACGCAAGCAATGGGAGTTATCATTAGTAGTCGATGAGCTGCCATCGTTCAATGATTTTCGGGATTTTCTCGAAACTCGCGCACGTTCTTTAGAGATGGTACCCCGTGCAGCCGCCAGCACAAAACCAATTGCTAAAAATGTGCTTCACACCACGTTTGAATCAAATGCTAAGAAGTTAGCATGTTCATTTTGCGGCAACGATCATAAAATTTACAGCTGCTTGAAGTTTAGTCAACTCGCTCCAATGGCTAAGCTATCCGCTATAAAACAACAAGGCTCGTGTTTAAATTGTCTCAGCAAGGGACACATGCTCGACAAATGCCGAAGTACATCATCGTGTCGCATATGGCAGCGACGCCACCATACTATGTTACACACATGCGTTAATAGCAATCAGTCCACCGCACCCGCTACAACCACTGTAGATAAAAACATCAACATTTCATCGCATTACGCTGACACCGATCGTATCACCTTGGTAGCAAACAGCAGAAGTTTTGCTACAAGACAGCACTGGTCGTTGGCAACACGCTCGCGCGCTACTGGACAACGGCTCTCAAGCGTCGTTCATCACTGAGGCTTGCGTCCAACGTCTGCGTATTGGCTCTCTACAAGGAGGGCGTACAAAAGGGGAAGTCCAGGTATGCATATCACCGCGCTCATTGTAAACAAAGTTTTATGTGAGTGCTTTAAGTTTGTCAAATATTACTAACGATCTACCTAACTGCGAGATACCAATACCATCTTGGCCACATATCCAAAACATACCATTAGCTGACCCTAATTTCTCAAAACCGCGTTTCATCGACATCTTTATCGGCATGGACGAGATGGATGAAATTCTTCTAAATGGTTTTAGAAAAGGCGAATTTGGTACGCCTATGGCTCAAAACACTGTGTTTGGTTGGGTTTAGTTTGGCAACGCATCTGCCTTGAAAGCGCATCCCGTTTCCGTCTTAACTTACCTCTGCGACACGCAACTAAGTAAACTCGTCAGCCAGTTTTGGGAGCTCGAGGAGCTACAACCGCGAAAGCACTACACTTCTGAGCAAATCATGTTCGAAAAAATATTCGAAGAAACAACCGAAAGAGCTGCAGACGGTCGCTATATCGTACGGCTGCCAATTAAGAAGGAGATTTCAATTGGGGAATGCAGAGACGCAGCAGTTCGCGCGTTAATACGTATGGAGAAACGGTTTGTAGCTAACGACTACAGCGACTTTATGAAAGAGCTCATCGATCTCGGTCATATCGAGCTGGCAGGCGCAGCTGAATGTAGTACGTTCTATATGCCCCACCATGCAGTGGTCAAAGATACGAGCTCTACCACCAAGATAAGGGTGGTAGTAAATGCATCGATGAAGACCTCGTCCGAAAAATCGCTAAACGACGCTCTCATGGTAGGTCCACAGCTGCAACAAGACCTGTTTTCAATATCAGTGCGTTTTCGAACGCATCAATTCGCAATCATCGCCGACATCGAGAAGATGTACAGGCAGGTATGTGTTGCGCCTCAGGACGCGGATCTACAACGTATAGTTTGGCGCGAACATTCATCAGCGCCAATCCGTGACTATCGACTTCTAAGAGTTACTTATGGAGTAGCTTCCGCATCGCACCTCGCAGTAAAGTCACTACACCGCGCAGCACTTGATGCAGGCGACAATTACAAGGTCGCAGCTAAGGTAATTGTCTCCGATTTTTATATGGACGATTTATTGTCAGGTGCAGATACGTTTCAAGAGCTCGCTGCTCTTCAAAGAAACGTTTCATTTGTACTTTCTCAGAGCGGTTTCGAACTTCGCAAATGGGCGACAAATTCTCAGCTGTTACAACAACAAATACCGCACGAATCCAAGCAAGTGTCGCATCTTTTAGCTGAAGGTAACGAAGTTCGCCCGTCAGGGTGTATCTGGCACACAAGCAACGATGTGCTCTCTATCGCAGTCAATTTAGACGACATGCCCCACAAGCTCACAAAACGGGCCTTTCTATCTGACACTAGTAAAATATTCGACCCGCTTGGACTAGTCGCTCCGTGTACAATACGCTCTAAAATTTGGCTTCAATCAATTTGGTCGAATGTGGACTGGGACGACTTAGTGCCCGCCGAAATGGCAGAAAACTGGGCAACACACCGCTATGAGTTGACGAAGCTCTCATCGCTCAACTTGGGTCGTTGGTTGGGCACCAGTCCCACCTCAGCTCCCGAGTTCCATGTATTTACAGACGCCTTAGAGGCTGCGTATGCGGCAGCTCTTTATTGTCGCCCTCAAGATCAAGATGGAAACGTGAAGGTTTTACTAGTCGCCGCGAAAACCCGAGTAGCACCCCTCAAAACTACGTCGTTACCGCGGTTGGAACTCTGCGCTGCACATCTAGGCGCAAAATTGGTTCGCCAAATCCAATCAAGTCTCGATGGCAAAATGGAAAGGTTGCATGTATGGACCGATTCTATGGTCACATTGGCTTGGTTACAACGAGCTCCAAGCCGCTGGTCTACATTTGTGGCGAACCGCGTATCTGAGCTACAAGAGGTGTTAGCATCGGAAACTTGGAGGCACGTATCGTCGGAGCACAATCTTGCTGACTGCGCTTCAAGAGGAATCTCGGCCTCACAACTTTTATCACATCCGCTTTGGTGGAATGGACCTTTCTGGCTTCGAGAAACCAACCACGGCTGGGCTCATCCACCCCCCGAACAAACTACTCAATTGGAGTTAAAATCAACTAAAAAAGCGTCTCACGTAACGCAAACCCCTAAAGAATGGGAGTTACTCAGCCGTTACCATTCATACAACAAGCTTAAACGGGTAACCGCATATGTAATCCGTTTTGCTAACAACGCACGCATCAACGCTTCTCGTTCTGGCACTGGGAACCGCACTACAGGCTATTTGACTTGCGCAGAACTCCGCACAGCTGAATTAGTCTTGGTAAGAAGAAATTTATATTTGCAGGTCGAACAAGCCAGTGCCGGTGCGCAGTAGCCTCGTACGACTTCATCCATTCCTAGATACGGTAGGTATTCTACGCGCCGTATACAGAACTCAAACTGCTAATTTAACATCAGACACCCTATAATACTACCAAAGAATTCATCATTCGCTAAGCTAATCGCTGCAGAAATACACATAACAACGTTGCATTCCAGGCCGCAGATTATGCAAGCCGCTTTACAACGCCGGTTTTGGGTACCGGGAATTCGAAATCTCGTGAGAAAAATATATCGTCATTGCGTACGGTGCAAACGACTAAACCGGCAACCACTTCGTCAGCTCATGTCCGATCTTCCGTCTAGTCGTGTCACATGCACTCGCAGCTTTCGACATAGCGCAGTTGACTTCGCTGGCCCATGCAATATAAAGTTTTCGCGAGGAAGAGGCGCTAAGTCTATAAAGGCGTACATCGCGTCATTTATTTGTATGAGCACAGGTGCGATGCACTTGGAGTTAGCGAGCGATCTCTCCTCGGTAAGCTTCATTGCCGTATTCAAGCGATTTACAAATCGTCGAGGGTACTGCCAACACATGTACTCGGATAACGGTACGAATTTTGTCGGTGCCGAAAGGGAGTTACGTGCCGCATATGAAAAACTCACCGCTTATTTCGCAGACGCTCAGACGACCTGGCATTTCAATCCGGCAAGCGCTCCTCACATGCGCGGTTTTTGGGAGGCTGGCGTCAAACGAATAAAATACCAGCTTAAACGAGCGTTAGATTCTACTCTGCTGACGTACGAAGAATTTTCGACCGTACTCACCAAAGTCGAAGCATGCGTTAATTCACGCCCTATATGTACGATACCAAGCGATATTGATGACTTCGAAGTGCTTACACCGGGGTACTTTATCATTGGTGAACCGCTAAAGGGGCTACCTGACCCCGACATGGAAGTCTATAAGGGCACACTTTTTCAAAGATGGCAAATCATCTCATCGATCAGACAACAGTTTTGGAAGCGTTGGCGCGACGAGTATCTCGTCAATCTGCAGAAGCGAACGAAATGGTATAGATCAACGCAAACCCTACGAGAGAACGACCTATTGCCAAATTATCGCTTCTACCTACAAAGTCAGATATATTTTCAAATTGATGTAATTTTGAATTTAATTTTGTAAATTATTTATTGTAATTTTGAAGAGTTGTTCAAGGCATGTTCGCGCCTAATTCGCAACCTTGTGATTGATCTATTCTTTCTATTGACATTCCTTAACTTTGGAAGCACTTTGTCATCTGTCAGACATTGTTTACTTCCGCCCTTTTTCTTTACTATTAAACTTCGTGAAATCAAATGGACGTCCTTTCATTAATCCGCGATAATCGGCAAGTATATCTATTTTACACCCGCAACCCGCTATAAACCGCCAACAATGACAGTGTATTTAGAAACTTTTTTGTGGGGTTTTTGGCGACTTCGGTTTACCCTGTAAAATTCCGATTTTTATGGAATTTAAAAAAAAAAGTTTTTAGAAATATTTGTCTATATACGAGTATGTACCCAAAAAATGGTTTTAGGATTTTACCGGTCTTTTAGCTTTAATTTTGTCGGTAGGCAAATTATAGGATTAAATAAATTACTAAATGGCAATTTACTCTGTTACCGGTCTAAGGGGTTAGGGGTACTTATACCTATTTTTATGTTATTCTTTTGTTGCTATGCCGTATTATATTTAAGTTTTTTGCGTAATTGTGTTGTATTAGTTTCTTCGTTGTTGTTGCTCCCGAATTCATAATATTAGTGGACTGTATCGTTTTTTTTTTGTATTTTGGTTTAATATTAATTTGTTTTTATTGTTATTAACGTTAACGCCCCCGATACTTGGTTATTTTTATTATATATATGTCACTCATTACTTATTCATAAACTCGATCAGTTGGACTTCCAGGCGGGTCTCAATCGCTGGATCTCTTCTTAGTGACAGGACACAAAGAGTAATGTTTAAAAATTTAGTATCCGATGTCATTTATGTCTCTTCGGGGGTTCCTCAAGGAAGCCATCTTGGCCCGATTCTGTTCTTGTTGTTTATATTTGATATTTCTACAATAATAAAATTTTCAAAAATGGTAATGTATGCCGACGACGTAAAGCTTTTCATGTCATTCGCGTTATTTGAAGATAGAAATAAGCTACAATCAGATCTAGATGCACTAGTTACTTGGTGCGATTTAAATTATAAGTCACTTAACCTTAAAAAATTTAAACACATGGGTTTTTCGCGTGGAATTTCTCAGCCGGCTTCCTTTACAATTAAAAATTATAGTCTTGAGCAAGTGTATGATTTCGTTGACCTGGGGCTTACTATGAGCTATAAACTCAGTTTCAACCGCCATATTAACACAACAGTCAATAAGGCTAGAGGTGTCCTAGCATTCGTTAAACGAAGAATTTAGCGACTGTTATGGTAACGCAACAAATTGTAGCAGTAAGGAAGGCGGTCGGCATGATCTAGGGTCGCACTGTGACTAGTCATTGTCGGCTGGGGTGGGCTCTTGCCAACCTTACCGTCCTGCGGCATAATCAGAGAAAAGGTCATATCATGCCTTTTGAAAACGCGGGGAAAACGCAAAAAAGCCGCGCAAAACAACTTTTAAAACAACATCCGGTTAAAACACCGGATGCCACGGACAGACCGTTGACATTCAAATTTCAAACTAAAATAAAAAAACCGAAAAATCAAATAAATTCAAAAGAAACGGGCAACCAAAATATTTAAAATGAAAATCAAAATTCAAAAAATAATCGAAAATAGAAACGAAATTAAAACTGAAATAACGAACGGAAGATAAGAAAGAAAACAGATAAATTTAAATTAACAAAAAAAACCCTGAAATTTTAAACGAACCGGAAATGACCGGTTACCCTGCTGCAAAAGAAAAAAATTAAAAAAAAAAGAGGCCGAACATTATAAGGGGGCGCCGCGGGTGTTGTTGCGACGCCCTGGTGCTGACCCACCCTCATCCATGGCCATCGGTGCACCAAACCAATCCCGATGGCCCCTTACCTAAAACCCTATATGCCTTCTAAATAACGTGAAACGTCAGCATTCCCATTTTACAATATTTTATTGACAATTCATTTTAAATCTATATACTCGTATAAGCTAAGTAATGATCAGTGTAATAACTCTAAATTGGTTATTGTCAAAAAGTACTTGGTGGAACATTAAGCTAAAATACTTCGAAATTTAAAAAAAAAGAAAACCTTTGTTGAAAAATTGTTATCAATAATGTATAAGTTTTTTTGTAACATATGAACATAAAAAAAAGGAAATATTCAACTATTTCTCAGTTATATAGTTAGTTAAGCGAGGATATATTCATAACATATATAAGCTTTCCCCCCCCCCCCTTTTTTTGTATTTATCAACCTATATATCTATATAAAAAAAAAATTTATTAAAACTTGTTACAATTTGTTTTTTTTTTGTTTATTCCTTCTATTTATTTATTAAGTGGCCTTCTATTTAATTATTATTGAAGTTTATGTTACGTGGTTTATTTTTAGTTTAATAAGTTCATCTTTTATCTTGTTCAATTGTTATTAGTTTAGAAACCCCCTTTTTTTTTTTTTTTTTGGTATCTAACCTCCCCCTTATAATATTTACTAATTTTAATTACTCTTGTTTTCTTATTTTCCTATTTTATCTATTTTAACTATTCTTAATTCCTCCTGTATTTTTGTATTTAAGTTTACATTTTAGCTTATATATTATTTAGATTTCCCTCTTATTTCTCATTCATTTCATTTCTTATTTTCCTATTTTATCCTTAGGCTAACCTTACCCCTCTTTAATAAAACTATCTAACTCAAATTTTAATTTTAATTAACGTGCTACTTGGCACGGACTCACCGAGGATATCGTTCTTGGTGTTGCTAGTTTTTTTTTTGTTGTTGTTGCAGTGGGCCTTTACCCCGGCGGCCTCACTGTTGTTGTTGATGGTTGTTGGCGTGCGGTGGGCCTAGGGTAAGCGGCCCCCGCTGTAATTACTGCTGGTTGTCGTAGCCGATGTGGGCGGCGGGCCTAAGATAGGGGGCCCCCGCTGTTGTCAATGCTGGATGTCGTCGTGCGGTGGGCCTACATGAAGGCGGCCCCCGCTGTAATTACTGCTGCTGGTTGTTGCGCGCCCTGGTGCGCGTTGTTGCTGTTGCGGTTTATGGCGGTGGGCCTATGTGAAGGCGGCCCCCGCTGTAATTAGTGCCGGTTGTGGTTGCGTTGCTGATGTGGGCGGCGAGCCTATGATAGGGCGACCCCCGCTGTTGTCAATGCTGGTGTTGTTGTCGTTGCTGGATATCCAGAAATATTGTTGTGGCTGCTACAACTGCTGCTACTGATGTGGTTGTTGTTGTGATTTCTTTTTGTTGTTTTGTGAACTTTTTCTGTTTGTTGGTTTGTTTATTTTAGCTATTTATTATCACCAAGTTGTTATTTTTGTGGTGGTTTTTGTAGTTTAATTTTGTAGATTTATTTTGTTTTTACATTCTTTTTGTAGATTTTTTGTTTATATGTGTATCTATGTTAATTATATTTTTATTGACCACACAATTCTATTCAGAAGGTTCTAAAGTTTATTTTTATAATTATTGGGTCTATGTTGTTTTGTAATTCTTTTCTTATTGCGTTTGTACTTTGAAACTTTATTTTCAGTTGTTTTTGTTTGCTTTTGTTCTTATAGCGATTTTGAATTTGATATCTTTGGGTATTTTGTTTTTGTAGTTTAGGACTGAGTCCTTCCGATTCACTTTCGTTTTAAAAAACAAAATGGAACTTATGAAGTTTTGATAGGTTTTCAAGGGAGTGTGCTAAAATTTTCAGATTCAATGGCAATTCTATACGACAGCATTCAACTGCCAATATACGTTCAAAAATCTCGGGAAAGGCATCAATCGACGCGTTCCGACCTCTGTACCAACAATCCGAAGGCGGGAATCAAATAATTTGTCTCGGTGGAAAGCTATCAGCAAAAATTCAAAATGCGCTAGGTTCGATCCCAAATAGGCGGCTTCATCCAAGGTATTTATGTGCACAACACCTTTTCGCGTAGGCGACCTTTGGCCGCCTTTCAAAAGAATAACCTTTAGCCGGTCCAACCCCCGCTACACGGTCCACAATACTTTTGAGCAGGACACACTTTTTGCACTTTTTGGTACACCCTAATCTGTGATTACAACAACCACATGAAAATGACGGAAAATTTTCAACTTTGATTGCAAATATCTCTAAACAGACGCAAAATATAGAACTTCCGCCCCCGGACCATCGACATGGAGGTCAAAACCCGTCGCCCGATACATCCCCCGTGACTCTCGGACGCACATCAGCAGCACGTGCCGTGGTACAGAATTGCCGATTCAATAGCTCAATTTAACTTGATTCAGAATGCTTTCATAAAAGTGAGCTGCGTATTTATTAGTAATTTTTTTTTTTTCATATTTGATTTGGTATGTATAATAATTTAGCGAAATTTCACTACACACTCGCACACACACTGATTTTGCTGTCCGGGTATATTAATATTTAGGTACTTCACAATAGTAAGCCTATATGTAAACGCTGTAGGTTAGCTGTAAAGTATATTCACACGCGTAACTGATTTCTTTTACTGTGGAAATAATTAAATTTATACTTCTGTGTGTACACACATATACATATAAAGAAGAAAAACAACGCAATCACTTTTTAAACAACTTTTTCGCGCAATGCTACTAACATTTTTTTCCTTTTCTTTTTACACGCGCACGACCGCTCCCGTTCAAATCCGGTATCTTTTTTGAATTGGTCGAATGCCGGTGACGCTGCTATGCCCAAAATTATTCACTTAACGCGACTGCGCAATGGAAAAGTTCCGTTACCCGTTGACGTGGCGTCATTATTGCCAGGTGGAACATTCTGATTGGTCGTTACCTTCAAATGCTTGCTATGAACGGATTGAACCATTTGGTGCTGCCACCTCAGCAAAAATCACGCACTTTCCCGTAGCTAAACGTCAAACCGGAAGGTGAATCAAAACTGTAACCCAACCAACTGCATTGAATCAAGTAACATTTACTATCAATTGAAAGTAAACCATAACAGGCCTGCTTCGCTTCGAAGACCGGTCGATTATAGAAAAACGTGTAATTTAGTTAGACATTTTGATACCGGAGAACGCGTCAAAACTCCGAGGCAAACGGAGAATTTATTTTGGTTTCCTAGTTACAATGCTTCGCGGCTGTAGACATTTTAATAAAGGAGAACTCGTCAAAACTCCGAAAATTTTTGATTCTAGTGGTTTCACCCCCACAAAAAGGTTTAGCAAAAAAATTAACCGGAGAAGCTTGTTCCATGGTAAACAACTTTTCACCCGGTAGACATTTTAATTAAGGAGAACTCGTCAAAACTCCGAAAGACAATCCGCATACCCGAGGATTGCCAGGTTATCCACTACTTCCGATGGAAGCGTATGTAAATACCCTATTAAGTCAATGCTCGGGGAGGATACTGGGCGAGTTGTCCCCGACCGCCAAAACGCCCAGGTACGGTTCCAAATGTCAAAATGTATATGCGAAAAAAAAATAAAAATTGTTATTGTGGGCGAATATCCGAAGCGTGAAAGCGACCTATCAGTTTCCCTGTCAGGTCCTCTAGGTCGTACAACGCATTGCCTACTTTTCGACGAACTCGGCACTTGAGGTATTTCGGCAAGAATTTGGCGTTTATGCCTTGTTTAAAGTTACTCAAAGCAAAATTTTTCCTAAAAACCTCCTGACCTTCCCTATAGTTAACTTGTCTAGAGCGTTTGTTATAAACGTTGTTTCCCCTATCCTTCGCCTGATCTAAATTCCTACGAATTTGCTCGCGAATGGTGGACAACTTATCCGCCCTAGTTATTATTGGAATTTCATCTTCCCTAAGAGTACCGAGTTTATCTAATATATTATAGGCTGAGGCGTGTTGGACCATGTTCTGACCGTATAAGGCAAAGTATGGAGAGCACTGAATTGTGGTATGGAAATCGCTTCTTAACACCGCTAAAATTTCGGGTATATGCTTGTCCCAGTCGGTATGATCCTGTTTATCTTTAAGGAAAATTCTTATTTTTGAAACAATTTCTCTATTTACGCGTTCTGACGCGTTTGCTTGCGGCGAGTATAACCCCGTCTTTATATGGGTCACCCCATAATTCTCGAGGAATTGTTTCATTTCCTTAGAGATAAACTGTTTACCCTTATCGCTATGGATATATTCAGGAACCCCAACCGATGGAAAAATTTCAGAGGTAAAGTAATTCATAACATTAACAGCCGTTGCTCTCTGCATGGGCTTCAACCAAACATACTTTGCAAAATGGTCTAGAACAATGAAGAGAAACTGATTGCGCCGCTTAGATCGCGGGTAAGGTCCTAGAAAGTCGCAATAGAACCGCTGAAATGGTCTTTCTGAAGCAAAAGTGTTTGCTATAGGTGGTCTTGACTGCTGATTTGTTGACTTAACAGCCTTACAAGTGTCGCATTTCTGTACATAGTCTCTAACGTCTTTAGCTTGCCTAGGCCAGAAGTAATTTTGTCTGACACGCCACACCCTTACGAAATTTAACCCTTTTTAAAACCACGCCATCATTTACACTCAAATCTGGTAGTGCATCTTTGTTTTCCAAAATGGTTCTGCAAAGATCCAAGTATTCCGCGCTTTCAAATTCCGGCGATGCTAAGTCAATTTCGTGAGGTGGGGCGGAGAAGGTTAGCTCGTCTACATCAAAACGCGAGAGGGCATCCGGAATATGGTTCCCTTGCGATGCTCCATGGCAAAATCGTATCTTTGCAGTAGGAGTGACCATCGAGCCAGCCTGCCACTCAAGTCCTTCTGAGTCATCAACCACTTGAGACTTGAATGGTCAGTTATGATTCGGAATGGCAAACCCTCTATGTAAGGTCTAAAACGCTTGACACTTATAATGGCGGCGAGGCATTCCAGTTCGGTTACAGTATAAATGCGCTGAGCATTGTTAAGTTTTTTTGAAACAAACGCGATTGGATGCTCAGCGCCCTCGTCATCGACCTGGAATAACAAGCCCCCTACGCCTATTTTTGAAGCATCACACTGAATAACAAATTCCTTCGAGAAATCGGGTTGGGCCAAGACAGGAGCGGAGCTCAAGGCTTCTTTTAACTTTTGGAATGCTTCTACCGCTTCAGGGGTAAGCTTAAATGGGCCTGCTGACTTGCGAAGACAATCAGTCAAAGGACCTGCTAGGTCAGCAAAATTTGTAATAAATGCCCTATACCAATTTGCCATGCCCACAAACCTACGAACCTGTCGCGGAGATTTAGGGATCGGAAAGTTCTGCATTGCCTCTATTTTCCCAGGATCCACCTTCAAGCACCCGCTACCTATCAAGTACCCTAAATACCGAATTTCCTTCTGACAAAATTTGCTCTTCTTCACATTGATTGTGAGGCCTGCGTCCCTCAAACAATTCGCCACTTCCGCCAGCAACTTTAGGTGGTCTTCAAAGTTAGTGCTGCATACCATTAGATCATCCAGGTAGACGAAGACATTCTCCCGCAACCGCGAGGGAATTGCCTTGTCCATCAGGCGGCTGATGGTCTGCGGTCCATTGCACAGACCAAAGGGCATCACCTTAAAGTGGTACAGAGGCTTCCCAGGAACTGCGAATGCTGTTTTTTCCTTGGAAGACTCTGTCAGCTTGATCTGAAAGAACGCGTCCTTCAGATCAATGCCACTAATGAAGTGCTTGTCCTTCAGTCTGCTCAATAGGCCGTTGATATGAGGCAACGAGTACGAGTCCTTTTTAGTTACCGCGTTGACCTTCCTGGAATCTATGCAGAGCCTGACCTTCCCTGGCTTCCGAACTAGAACAACTGGACTGCACCAAGGCGAGTTTGACTCTTCTATAACTCCCATTTCGAGCAGCCTATCTATTTCGCTAAAAGCTTCGGCTTGCCTCGGTGGCGAAAGAGGAAAATGTTTACTTTTGATTGGGACTGCATCACCAGTATCAATATGATGCTCAACCAATCTCGTTTGCCCCAATCCTAACTTTTCGAAAGAAGGAAACGTCTCTATGACCTTCTGCAAATTGACTTTCTGGGTTGGTGACAAATCATGGAAATTTATTTCGTCATCTTTTTTATTATTAAATTCTATGCACTCCACACTGGGAAATATTTCGGGCGCCAGCGCAAAGGCTCTCCAAAAATCAACTCCGAAATTGGCTTCTTGAAGAAGCGACGGAACAAGATAAAAACGAATAGATTTGGTGGAATTTTTGAACGTCACTGGTAAGGAAACACACCCTAATATTTTCTGCTTGCCGCCACCCGCCGTGTATACGAAAGCCTGTAGTGGGTGGTATTTAAGTCCAACTGAATCCAAAAATTTTTCACAGTCCTTCCCAAGGATAGAGACATTCGCGCCTGAGTCCAGCAACCCTACTATGAAACTGTTTTCTATTTTTACTCGCACCAGAGGCCTTTCATCCTCGGTGAGCACCAAAGTGGTGCTTTGTAGCAGTTTACGCTCCTGTACTCGACTGTTATATCTCTTCCTACATTTCAGAATATCTTCCGATACAAATGACCCTGGGTTATGAAAAATTCTCGACCTAACTAGCTCGTAATTGGTTACCCTTTGTTCCAAACTAGGTGGAAATTGCGTCTGACAGGCGACCTCCCTACTCGGGGCTTTCAGGATTTTTATTGGTTTGCAAATTACCGCTGATGACCTCGGACTATCGGAATCAGAACCGTCTGTACTGTCAGGAAAAGTTACAACTATTTTTGGGTATTCCTTCGCCAGAGTGCCACTGCTCCTTGGAAGTTCAACACTGCCTTGGAACTCTCCGCTCGCGAGGGACCTACCACTTGGTTCAGTACTCGAGGCGACTCCT
This sequence comes from Merzomyia westermanni, assembly GCA_949987695.1. NCBI lineage: Eukaryota > Metazoa > Arthropoda > Insecta > Diptera > Tephritidae > Merzomyia > Merzomyia westermanni. Next base: position 118,604,565 of record OX465292.1, on the reverse strand, counting down.
TGAGCACTGGCTGATATGGGGGCTATGGCGCCGAACGAGTTTCCCCCATCTTCTCGCTCGGATATTGGTTTCCCTGCCGGCGATGGTCCTTTGGACATTTTGGGGTAAACACGCCTCTGTGCCCGCACTTAAAGCAGAAGGGACTCCTAATGGGTTCCTCACAATAAACATACGAATGCCCCATGGCCTGACAATTCCAACATTGAATTCCGGAATAATCCGGTTTTCTATTGCGCCGGTACTCCAACGCCTCTATCTGCGGGTCAGCTTCGCAATCCTCGCCTTCCATCCTCATGTCCGGTGTTATCGTGCGGGCCTCGTTGACCTGACGTCCATGGTAAGTGGTTCCCAATATTTTGCTTTCTTTCAGAACTTGTTCCCCTCTTCGTGCTATATCGCGTAGATCATGCAATGTCCTAGCCCCCGCGTTGAAGAGCATTAGCTTCAAGCTACTGTTGACGTTCCGCTTTATTATGTCAATCAGCAGGACTTCAGACATCGGTTCTCTGAGGCGTGCGTGTGGAACACGTCGTATGACTCACTTAACTTCTGCTTACGCATTGAGATTTCCATCATAATCTCGTGGTCACTTTTCAATGTTCCAAACTCACGCTTCAGGGAATAGCACAAAAAAGGATAGTTCGCGGTTGGGTTCTGCTTGGTAAAAAGCCAGTACCACTCTTCAGCCCGTCCTGACAAAAAGAGATGAAAACTCGCCATAAGTTGGTCGCTAGAGCATTGAGTCCGCTCACATAGGGTGTCCAACTTAAACAAAAAATCAGCAACGCTTCCAGTACCATCGAGGGAAATCTTCCAATCCTGTGGTTTCACTGCCACGCTATTCGAAACGATGTTGGCCTGGTTACTAACGAATGTCGGGGCTTAGTTCTTTTCCTCCCTATTGGTGTTCCTGGTATAGGTCGCACCACCCTGCGACGATGTTACTGCGGCGTTGAGTAAGTCCATGTTCTCCCTGATCGTCCTCATTTCATTCCGCATCTCCTCCTGCGATGTCCTGAACAGCTGATGTAGCACGTTCACCCACGAATCTACAGGAGGGACCTCGGCATTGTTCCTTTGCGTAGTGATCCTATCACCTAAGGTGTCAGGAGGTATACGGTCTTGAACCGAAGCTCTAGCTTCCCCCTGTATACCTGTTAACACGCCAGTTGAAGGGTCAAAAATATTTTGCATTGGATCTGCTGCCATGGACGAGTCTAGGATATTAGTACTAGCTGGTCTATCCATTTTGTGGTTGGAAGCAGGATTCAACACTACCCTGGTCGGATCTCCCCCGCCCGGACTACCTATTGGAGAACGCAGTACCAGAGGCCGATTGGTGGGTTGCTTCGGAAGCGCCCCTCTACCCTGACCTCTAGGCTTGCCCCCACTTCCTCGCGCAGAGTTCCTAGTAGTCATGCGTTCAGCCGACCTGTCCATTTTGAATTAAATCTCCGAACCAAATTTAAAAAAAAGAATTTGCAGAAAAGGGTCGGTTACACGGGGCGGTTGGAAGGTATAACAAGTCAAGATTCACTCCCCCACCCTATAATACCGACGATTGCAAGGTTTTGAAAAATAAAAATTTAATTAATGCAAATTTTCCTAACCGATATTGGCATCACCTGATTACCGCGAATATGTCACAAAAAAATAAATATATACATATAAATATATATATGCTGAAAGAATTAGATTATTAGTATATATACGTGTTTAAATGTACTATGTAAAAAGCAAAAACGGTATAAAGTTTGGCAAAAGCTAGTTGTGTATTTATATATTGAATGGGAATGCTGACATCCCATCATTAGAAGGCATAGGCATAACAAAAAAAAACGAAATAACACTAGACAGGGACATTCTTCCAGGTACACCTACCGCAATGCAGGGGTGGTTATAAGACACCTCGCCCTGAGACATGTTGGTGTACCATGGCGAAAATTGGCAAAATTTTAAATTTATTTGGACTCCAGTACTTCGGACCGCAATGCAGGGGCTGCTAAAGGCTGCCTCCCTGAGACTGGTCGGAGCACTGAAGACCGATAAACAAAAAAACGTAAACATTGGCTTTTAATACACCTTCTCAGCTGCGCCGCAATGAAGGGATGCGGTTTGGGGCCGCTTTTCCCCAGACTTGCGCAGTTGGGAAGGGGTGTGCAAAGGGGTCCCCACCCCTCTTCCCGCAATGCAGGGGCTGCTGAAGGCTGCCTCCTGAGACTGGTTGGAGGAGTAGGGATCCCTACAAAAAAAACATACAAAAAGAAACGAAGACAAAATAAAACAAGTTCGGCAGTCAAAAAAAAACTAATAAACCCAAGAAAACTAAACCCCACTTAGCGGACATAATATTTTCCCGAAGCCGACATCGGACAACAGACCCGGGACAAAAAAAAAGGTATATTACAAAAAAACTAAGTGCGTTTACACTACCTCACCGGGTGAAATGAAAACTTCCGGTGGACATGACGTTCAGTCTCGTGGAGCCCTTAGCTACTGAACACGATGACCAATCCGGACAACTTGATCAGTCCCACCATCCCGTCGCAACGCAGGTGGCGGCTCCTGGGCCTGCCTACCTGGGACTTACGGGATAGTGAAACCTCACGAGCTGACCAGAAAAGTCATCGCGGTCAGCGCCTCGGGTTCCACGTTGGGCGCCATCTGTTATGGTAACGCAACAAATTGGAGCAGTAAGGAAGGCGGTCGGCATGATCTAGGGTCGCACTGTGGCTAGTCATTGTCGGCTGGGGTGGGCTCTTGCCAACCTTACCGTCCTGCGCCATAATCAGAGAAAAGGTCATATCATGCCTTTTGAAAACGCGGGGAAAACGCAAAAAAGCCGCGCAAAACAACTTTTAAAACAACATCCGGTTAAAACACCGGATGCCACGGACAGACCGTTGACATTCAAATTTCAAACTCAAATAAAAAAACCGAAAAATCAAATAAATTCAAAAGAAACGGGCAACCAATATATTTAAAATGAAAATCAAAATTCAAAAAATAATCGAAAATAGAAACGAAATTAAAACTGAAATAACGAACGGAAGATAAGAAAGAAAACAGATAAATTTAAATTAACAAAAAAAACCCTGAAATTTTAAACGAACCGAAAAAAATTTAAAAAAAAGAGGCCGACCATTATAAGGGGGCACCGCGGGTGTTGTTGCGACGCCCTGGTGCTGACCCACCCTCATCCATGGCCATCGGTGCACCAAACCAATCCCGATGGCCCCTTACCTAAAACCCTATATGCCTTCTAAATAACGTGAAACGTCAGCATTCCCATTTTACAATATTTTATTGACAATTCATTTTAAATCTATATACTCGTATAAGCTAAGTAATGATCAGTGTAATAACTCTAAATTGGTTATTGTCAAAAAGTACTTGGTGGAACATTAAGCTAAAATACTTCGAAATTTAAAAAAAAAGAAAACCTTTGTTGAAAAATTGTTATCAATAATGTATAAGTTTTTTGTTAATTTTCAGTTATTTAATGTAACATATGAACATAAAAAAAAGGAAATATTCAACTATTTCTCAGTTATATAGTTAGTTAAGTGAGGATATATTGATAACATATATAAGCTTTCCCCCCCCCCCCCCCTTTTTTGTATTTATCAACCTATATATCTATATAAAAAAAAAATTAATTAAAACTTGTTACAATTTGTTTTTTTTTTGTTTATTCCTTCTATTTATTTATTAAGTGGCCTTCTATTTAATTATTATTGAAGTTTATGTTACGTGGTTTATTTTTAGTTTAATAAGTTCATCTTTTATCTTGTTCAATTGTTATTAGTTTAGAAACCCCCTTTTTTTTTTTTTTTTTTTTTTTTTTTTGGTATCTAACCTCCCCCTTATAATATTTACTAATTTTAATTACTCTTGTTTTCTTATTTTCCTATTTTATCTATTTTAACTATTCTTAATTCCTCCTGTATTTTTGTATTTACGTTTACATTTTAGCTTATATATTATTTAGATTTCCCTCTTATTTCTCATTCATTTCATTTCTTATTTTCCCATTTTATCCTTAGGCTAACCTTACCCCTCTTTAATAAAACTATCTAACTAAAATTTAAATTTAAATTTTAATTAACGTGCTACTTGGCACGGACTCACCGAGGATATCGTTCTTGGTGTTGCTAGTTTTTTTTTTTTGTTGTTGCAGTGGGCCTTTACCCCGGCGGCCTTACTGTTGTTGTTGATGGTTGTTGGCGTGCGGTGGGCCTAGGGTAAGCGGCCCCCGCTGTAATTACTGCTGGTTGTCGTTGCCGATGTGGGCGGCGGGCCTAAGATAGGGCGGCCCCCGCTGTTGTCAATGCTGGATGTCGTCGTGCGGTGGGCCTACATGAAGGCGGCCCCCGCTGTAATTACTGCTGCTGGTTGTTGCGCGCCCTGGTGCGCGTTGTTGCTGTTGCGGTTTATGGCGGTGGGCCTATGTGAAGGCGGCCCCCGCTGTAATTAGTGCCGGTTGTGGTTGCGTTGCTGATGTGGGCGGCGAGCCTATGATAGGGCGGCCCCCGCTGTTGTCAATGCTGGTGTTGTTGTCGTTGCTGGATATCCAGAAATATTGTTGTGGCTGCTACAACTGCTGCTACTGATGTGGTTGTTGTTGTGATTTCTTTTTGTTGTTTTGTGAACTTTTTCTGTTTGTTGGTTTGTTTATTTTAGCTATTTATTATCACCAAGTTGTTATTTTTGTGGTGGTTTTTGTAGTTTAATTTTGTAGCTTTATTTTGTTTTTACATTCTTTTTGTAGATTTTTTGTTTATATGTGTATCTATGTTAATTATATTTTTATTGACCACACAATTCTATTCAGAAGGTTCTAAAGTTTATTTTTATAATTATTGGGTCTATGTTGTTTTGTAATTCTTTTCTTATTGCGTTTGTACTTTGAAACTTTATTTTCAGTTGTTTTTGTTTGCTTTTGTTCTTATAGCGCTTTTGAATTTGATATCTTTGGGTATTTTGTTTTTGTAGTTTAGGACTGAGTCCTTCCGATTCACTTTCGTTTTAAAAAACAAAATGGAACTTATGAAGTTTTGATAGGTTTTCAAGGGAGTGTGCTAAAATTTTCAGATTCAATGGCAATTCTATACGACAGCATTCAACCGCCAATATACGTTCAAAAATCTCGGGAAAGGCATCAATCGACGCGTTCCGACCTCTGTACCAACAATCCGAAGGCGGGAATCAAATAATTTGTCTCGGTGGAAAGCTATCAGCAAAAATTCAAAATGCGCTAGGTTCGATCCCAAATAGGCGGCTTCATCCAAGGTATTTATGTGCACAACACCTTTTCGCGTAGGCGACCTTTGGCCGCCTTTCAAAAGAATAACCTTTAGCCGGTCCAACCCCCGCTACACGGTCCACAATACTTTTGAGCAGGACACACTTTTTGCACTTTTTGGTACACCCTAATCTGTGATTACAACAACCACATGAAAATGACGGAAAATTTTCAACTTTGATTGCAAATATCTCTAAACAGACGCAAAATATAGAACTTCCGCCCCCGGACCATCGACATGGAGGTCAAAACCCGTCGCCCGATACATCCCCCGTGACTCTCGGACGCACATCAGCAGCACGTGCCGTGGTACAGAATTGCCGATTCAATAGCTCAATTTAACTTGATTCAGAATGCTTTCATAAAAGTGAGCTGCGTATTTATTAGTAATTTTTTTTTTTCATATTTGATTTGGTATGTATAATAATTTAGCGAAATTTCACTACACACTCGCACACACACTGATTTTGCTGTCCGGGTATATTAATATTTAGGTACTTCACAATAGTAAGCCTATATGTAAACGCTGTAGGTTAGCTGTAAAGTATATTCACACGCGTAACTGATTTCTTTTACTGTGGAAATAATTAAATTTATACTTCTGTGTGTACACACATATACATATAAAGAAGAAAAACAACGCAATCACTTTTTAAACAACTTTTTCGCGCAATGCTACTAACATTTTTTTCCTTTTCTTTTTACACGCGCACGACCGCTCCCGTTCAAATCCGGTATCTTTTTTGAATTGGTCGAATGCCGGTGACGCTGCTATGCCCAAAATTATTCACTTAATGCGACTGCGCAATGGAAAAGTTCCGTTACCCGTTGACGTGGCGTCATTATAGCCAGGTGGAACATTCTGATTGGTCGTTACCTTCAAATGCTTGCTATGAACGGATTGAACCATTTGGTGCTGCCACCTCAGCAAAAATCACGCACTTTCCCGTAGCTAAACGTCAAACCGGAAGGTGAATCAAAACTGTCACCCAACCAACCGCATTGAACCAAGTAACATTTACTATCAATTGAAAGTAAACCATAACACGACCCTTAACTAAAGCCCGCTTCACTACATTAAATCACTAAATCAGTTCAAAAACAATTTTTACTATTTGCCTTAAGAGATTTTCATTGGGATCCCTTGTACAATCTGCCACCCTATACGAATCGTTTAAAACTCATTAATCTGCACACACTTTCTAGTCGGAGGGAAATGCTTGGAATTATTTTTATGATTAAATTGCTAAATGGTTCACTATCCTGCCCATTTCTTCTAAGTGAAGTGAACTTCAATGTACCGTCTCGTCCTTCAAGGCATTTTAAACCTCTAGTCTTAAAACAGTGCCGAACCAATTTTCAGTTAAATGAGCCTTTTCGCTGTTTGTGTCAAGATTATAACTCTCTTTTTGGTAGATTTGACATTTCAGACTCGCTTGTCAGCATATAAAAATCAATTCTTTCAATCCTAAATTCATAGCTACTAATTGTTTCCTATTCTTTGACTTCTATTTTAACTTTTAACAATAATTTTATTCTGTTAACTAGTTATTTCTTAATGTATAATCTATCCTATATCTACTTTACTTAGCTGATGAGGGTTTATCTGTAGCTGAGCAGTTTTAGATCTCGACGATTAACAAACCAAAGCCTTTCAACGGCTCGGCACGAACGAATAATCCGCGCGTTATGCGGATGCGCCCCTCGCGCCGGTCGGGCGGGATATGGTGGGTAATCCGTTGGGAATTATTATTATTATTATTATAACAATATTGAATGTGCCTTTTTTGTTTTATATATTTTCATATGTGAACTGCACTTAGATTTTTGGTTTTATTTTGTCACCCTAGTATATGTTTAAACTAGTGTACCTTAGGTAATTTGATTTTTGTGTTTATATTTTTTTCTATTTTCTTTTCACTGTCCATAGATGCCTTTCAAGACGGTGGTGTATAATTCGGGGCACTTCACTGCACTTACTTTGACTTTACGAATTAAAACTTCGAACAAAAGAGATTTTAATTTAAAATTTAACAATTTATCTCGTCTGACTCAGGCTCTAGACGACCGTCTTCCACAAAATTTTACGAATTGTGTTTTGTTTACAAATGTGTGTGTGTGTGGTCTTGACAATTTGTGCGTTCTGTAATTGTGTTAGTGTTGGAGAATGCTGGCGGCAGGGTTATACCCGCCAGTGTTGTGGCTCATTGAGCCAGGGGGAAAGTCTCACATTATTTAGGCCTAACAACCTTAACAAATATGTTTCCCATGTTGCCTTAATATTTTGCCTGCAGTGTTTTGCGTGTGGGATTTCCCATGAGTAACGATCGATAAAAAATATGCTGTGGATTTATGACTAATCACCATTTATTTTCATGTTATGATGTATGTGCACATCCCTGAAGGTTAACCTTTATTCAAAACCCCCTTTACAAGTTAATGCTCTTGAAATAAACATATACTACATAAAGACGCGAACCGGAAGCTCGTTTAGATTATATTTACAGTAATTGTTTGTTTGTTTAAAAAAAAAATTATGAGCTACCCCTTTATTTCCTAAGTTGATTAATTTCAAAAGTATATTTTCGAAAATTTGGAACCTTACTGAAGAAAAAATTAAAATCACAAAAATCTGAATAGAATTTTTTTGGTAACTCGTGTATCTCAAAATTTGTGAACCATGTTAATTTTTTCTGTTTTTAAATAACACCATTTCACATATTCTTTCTTAATTGTGCTATTTTTTAAGTTTATCGAAGTTTAATTCCTTAAAAAATCTGACAACGATACGGAGAATATAAGTTAAAAATGTATTTATTTTCAAAAAATTCTTTAAACCCAGTAAGAGATCCCAAAATAGCGCTTTGAAAGTAATCACGCAATTTGCCATCGAAATACTTGCACAATTTTAGAGGATTCAGTTATGTTTCATTATAATCACCTGGATTTATCATTCTGTTTTAGGGAATTTGTGAAAACGCTGGCCACCAACACTTCTTTACCTTCCCTAAAAGTTTATATCTATATATATATATATATATATATAAAATTCAAATTATGTATGTATCTATAGATCGACTTGCGTCCTAAACGTATAAACCGATCGTAACCAAATTTGAAACACGAGCTAGATACCTTACCGGGATGGTCATGGGCTAAAAAATATTTTGATATATAAAGGGGGCGTGACACCTCCCACGGCCACCGTGGTGTGAAGGTAGTGTTGCCGGCCTACCACACCGAAGGTCCATGGTTCGAGCCCTGGTACAGGTAACATCAAAAGTGATTTGAAAAAAGTTTTTCAAAACGGGGTCGCCCCTCGGCAGTGGTTTGGCAAACTCTCCGAGTGTATTTCTGCCATGACAGGCTTCTCAGCAAAAATTCGTCTCCTTTGTAGATGCCGTTCGGAGTCGGCAAAAAACTGTAGGTCCCACCAATTTGTAGGGAAAATTCAAATCGGCACACCACAAATTGGAAGAGAAGCTTGGCGCAAAAATCTCTTAGGAGGTTTATGATGATATACCTGTTGTATATCGCGCCATAGAGAGATAGAGACACCTCCCATACAACTGGAATTTTTTATAGTCCATATCTCTGGAAGTATTTAGGCTAGACCAATGAAATTTGGGAAGGGGTTACATGAGGTTAATCCCTAACACCTCCAAGAAAACTGGAAAAAACGAAAAAGGGGGCGTGGCACCCCCCATACAGCTGAAATTTTTCATAGTCCGTATCTCTGGAAGTATTTACGTTAGACCACTGAAATTTGGTAAGGGTTTATATGAGGTTAATCCCTACCACCTCCAAAAAGCTGGGGATAACAAAAACGGCGGCGTGGTACCTCCCATACAGCTGACATTTTTTTTATAGAATTGTGGAGTGAAACCGACGGGTATAAGCTAGTATGTGATAAAGTGGATTCAGATGATGTATTTTAAATTTAAATACAAAAATTTTTATGTCTGAATGAAAGTTGTTGGAAATGTTCTGAACTTATTTTAGCTGTAAAGAAAAAAAAATTGCCCACAAGAAATTTGTTAAAAATGATAATATAGTAGTTAAAAGTTCATTTTAGGCTAATTTTTCATTATTTAAGCCTGATATCTCTACTAAATTTCTAAAACACTATCAATAAAATAACACTAATCACTCTCTTTAAATAATAAGTATTTAGTTTATGTTATATAAGTAATTAATATTCCGCTTTAGCACTCTTTTAATTTACATATATATTTATTAAAACTTTTTTTGGGTTTTTAACGTTTTGAAAAAAACGCATTTGAATTATTAAGCGACCAAACAATACTAAACTAAAATTTTACTTTTTAATCAAAATATGGGGTCGTTCGTCAAACCTCTCCACGTAGATATTTAACAGGGCAATGGTTACTAAAAATTTAAATTCCTCAGTTAACAAAAGCCTAAATTGTTTACTACCTGCTACTATACATGACACAGTACTATTGCAGCGATACGTTTTTGGTTATTGCATAGACAGGTAAAAACCAACCCTTAGTGTGATAATCTTTTTAGTACAATAGCACTTGCGTGTTTATGTTTATTGTTCTGTTATATCTTTATTTTAAAATAAACAGTTTTTGTATGGAAATCCCCATATCTGAAGGAAAACTGCGTTATTACCCGCTCGAGGTCACTATTTTTCTTACGCACACAAGGTTGATTACTACGAATCGAGATACATATTTAATAATGTATATCAAAACGTTCAGGATGAGAAGTTAACTGCAAAGCGAAGTTATATATCTTTTTTGCTTTTCATATCTTTCATTAACGTGAAATGTTTGTACGTATGAAAAGAAAAAGAGATAGTCGCATCAAAAAGTATACTGAAATCATCAGGACGATGAGCTGAGTCGATGTAGCTATGCCCGTCTCCCGATAAGTCTATCTGTCTGTTCGTCTGTCTATTTGAACACAAATACGAACTGAATGTATTAAAATGGACCTGCGTAAATTGCGATGCCATAATAGCTCACTACTAGGTGTATAATGTTCGGTTCCACCCAAACTTAGACCTCCTTACTTGTTTCTTTTGTGTGAGTGAATGGCGATTGATACATCGTGAGAGTGAAACAATTCATTGTTAATCTTCTTCCAATATGCTACATGGCACAGAATATTAGAAAGAAGAATAAATAATTATTTGTTCCTTGTTCGCCATTTTTACTACTATTCATCTTCGAACATGGGGTCGTGCAAAAATTGTGCAGTGGTAGACTTATAGTACTGTTGTTGAAATATCAGACCCTTTTGCTCTTCTTTGCAGCGTAATCATGGAGACTAATTGTTCGCTGGAGCGCAAGAAAAAACGTTCCTGATTTAGAAAAGGTAAGTACGTATTGATCACCACGGCCTGAAATTCTATATGGTTTCCGCACCGGCGCAGTGCTATTATCAAAATGAGTCTCCTGGGGGCAGCCGGCCCAACCTTTGAGACCCATTTACTGTACATTTGACTATTTATATGCAAGTAGTAACATTTCTTTTTTTTTTTGTAAGGATATCGACATTTTGGAAATAATGCCTAAAATACATATATTCGTCCAAACTGTCTTAATAATGGCATGCAAATAAAGCACCATTTCTATGTGCAATTGCAAAGCATGGATTTACATCGAAGAAATTGGTGGTATATTGATAACAACTTCCGATCGGTAATTAGTTACTTATACCGTTGAAACTACTGCGAATCAAACCGAAATTGGTTTACGCTATTTACAAGATCTTGTTCAGCCAGAATTGAAGTCTTGGCGACTAGCTGATACTACACCACTTGTCAAATATCAAGTCTCATCCTTATCAACTAGGAGCGTAATTGAACTTGTACACAATGCCACATTTTGTACCGGCTGGGGTAAATATAATTACATCAAATTGGATACTCTCTAGCTAATATTTGTTGCATTACGTTGCAAATATTTTCACACCCAGTCACTGCGCTGTTGTTGGTGTTGGTATTGACTATTATTTTTATTATTAACAAACACACAACCTTAGGTTACTTTATAGTGTTTGGGCTTAAATTAAATTAAACGGAACTTAGCCTAATTACATTGGAAAACTTAGTTATAACATTGATTTTTTGTAAAGGTGGTTAGAGATTCAGAGAGGAAAAGTTTTGGAATATGGAAAAGCTGGAAGAAATGAAAGTTAAGCGAAAGGACCGTATGCACGACTTATTAGGCAAAATGATGTAGCAGTTCGGTTTTGAAGCGTAGTGAATTTTGTATTATCTTAAGCTTCCCAGGCAAAGAATTCCAAAGGCGAACAGCAAAAACGAAGAACGGGCGTTCAGTTATTAAGTTGCAATACTTCATATTAACTAGGTTCAACAAACGAGGCCATCTGGTAAACTGAAGGCGTTCCTTAAGGTATTCGGGATCTTGTGTTAATATGACCTTGTGAAGAAGTGTTAGGCATTTGATCTTGAGTAGATTGTCAAAGCTTACATAGGATAATTGTTTGGCAAAAACAGATATGTGTTCAAGACGCTTAACACCATACACATATCGTGCAATGTTGTTGTATAGGACATTAAGCTTGCTAAGGCACACACTGTCACAACTGGCATATACCTCACAACCATAAAGAAGGGTTGGTAGCAAAAATATTTTAGCTAGAAGCAGTCGAATTTTCACTGGAGTAAAGTGCTGAATCGTCCAAAGAGAGCGAAACATTCCGTAGACCTTTCCTATGACAACATATATGTGGTTATTCCAAGTTAAAGTTGTGTTGAAAATTACTCCTAGATTTTTAACAGTGCTCACATATTTTATAACCGAGTTGTTTAGCTTTAGCGCATCGAAGTCATCAATTAGTACGGACTTCTTATAAATCACTATGCACTGCAATTTGCTGGGATTTAGAAATAGCCCATTATCACACGCCCACTTATTTACGTTGTCTAGGTCTGTATTGATATTTCTAATACAGTTATTGACAGATGCAATGGGACAACTAAATAAATATGGATATCACAGTAGTTTAACGCACTTTGAAGGTCATTGATGTATAATACAAACAACAGTGGACCAAGAATCGAGCCTTGACGAACACCCTTGTTTGTGGATAAATAATTAGACATAATATTGCCGGCGCAAACAGCTTGTGACCTATCGCTGAGGTAAGAAAGTAGCAAACGTAACGATGGCGATGAAAAGTTGAAAAAGTTTTTGAGCTTCATAATGGGAATGTTATGGTTAACAGTGTCAAAGGCTTTCGAATGATCCAAAAGCGTTAAAAAGGTAATAAGGTTGTTGTTAATGTTTAGCCTTATATCGTCCGATACCTTAATTAAAGCAGTAGTCCAGCTTCGGTTGACTCTAAAGCCAGATTGGATTCTATTTAACAACGAGTTACTTCTTAAAAATGAGTTTATTTGGACATACATGATACGTTCGAGGACCTTAGATAAAAAGGCAATATTGCAATGGGCCTATATTCCCCGTTGGGTTTTTTAGTTGGAATTACCTTAGCCACCTTCCTGAGGGAATGTGGACGTGATCAAGATAGTGTTCAAGGCAAAGGTAACGTACGGTAAGATTTTAGGGAGTAGGCATTTTAAAAATTTTGGGTGTACGAGGTGTGTTCACAAAGTATCGCGAATTTTGTGTTTTTTCAAAAATTATTTATTTATTCATGAATATCTATTTTGTCCCCTTCAAAGTAATCCCCATGAGATATTATACACTTGTGCCAACGGTTTTTCCGATCTTCGAAGCACTTCAAAAAATCATTTTTTTGTATCTTGTTCAGCTCCTCCTTCGATGCCGTCTTTATCTCGTCAAGAGAAGCGTAACGTCGTCCTTTCATGGGCCTCTTCAGTTTAGGGAACAAGAAAAAGTCACAGGGGGCCAGATCTGGAGAATACGGTGGCTGCGGCATCATTAGTGTGTTGTTTTTGGCCAAAAAGTCGCGCACAAGCAACGATGCGTGAGCAGGGGCGTTATCGTGGTGCAAAAGCCAATTTTTGTTCTTCTTTGCACATCTTCTCGGCCTTCTGAGAACATTTTGTACCACCGATAAACGTTGCTTCGGTCCAAGGTAGCTTCTCCGTATGCCATAGTCAACATTCGGAATGCATACGCGCACTTAATTTCGTTTTTCACACAAAATTTGATACAGGTTCTTTGATCCATTTTTTTGAATAAAAAATCGAAGACGATCCAAAACAAGTGCAAGCAAAGCAGATGTCAACAATTAACTGAACATTCAAATTGGCCGAGCTTGTCGGCATAAGTGAGAGACATGAGTACCAACATAACGCCACAAAAAATTCGAAATTCGAATATACGTAACCAGCGAAAATTCAAAATTCGCGATACGTTTTGAACACACCTCGTATACCATCTAGGCCGGTAGCATTAGACTTGATACTAAGGACAGACTTAACAACTGCAAAATCATCAACGTTCGAAAAAGAAAATCCAGGAATTGTACCACACATACATTGGCTATATCTTTCACAACATATGTTTGTGTCACAGCTAGACGACTGAACAAATTTTTCATTTAGCTCGTTTAGATTTATGTTGACATCGATACCATTACTTTTATGACCAATGCAATATCACGAATGTATTTCCATGTTTTATTACACCCTGTAGCAGTACCAAAACGATACTCATAGTATTTGAGTTTCTGTGCTTTAATAGCTTTGTTGACCTCTCTCCTCTGAGCCCTGAAAACATTATAGGTTTCTGAACACTTACATCTTTTCCTCTTGCGATATGCTTTATTACATTTTTGAAAAAGGCCCTTGATATAGTTGTTAAACCAAGGCCGCTTTAGGCATTTACAGGGTTTTGTAACAATCGGCACGTGTTTTTCGAAAAGAGAAGAAATATTATTTTGTAGAAAAGTTATTTGGTCATTGGCGCAGGGCAAGCTATAAACCGACTCCCATAGTATGCCATCTACATCTGCTTCGAGTAGCTCATAATTTATATGCACAAAATCACGATACGAATAAGAATCCGGTGTAAATAAAAACTGTATATCGTAAGTTAGGAAAATGAAGTCAAGTTTGGAAAAGTTCGGGGCAGAGAGCTGATCAAAAAGCAGAATTTTTGGCAAGTTATTCACGAAGAACACGTCCAAAAGAGTGCTATTGTGTGTGTAAAATGCGTTGGAGATAAGTTATTTACGGGGAAAAGAGCAAACGTTTGCATGGCCAATGATAATTTGTTTTCAGTAAGCAGGTCACTGTTGAAATCACCAACTATCACAACATTGTTATAGCTCAGGTTAAGGTCTTCAATAGAATCAATGAAACTGTCAAAATCAATGTATTTGTTCGGCCTGTACACGCAGCCTATAAGAATTTTTGACAGTTTCGAGTATATTTCAACGAAGCTAAACTCGATCAAGCTAGAGGGATCCAACGAACATTTAACTTTACACGATAAACCCTTTTTTACAAACATCGCTACTCCACCGCCATGGCCCAGCTCTGTCTGCACGCATCAGCGTATACCCGTGGACGTTCATCAAAGCATCACTATGGCACGTAGAAAGCCAAGTTTCCGACACACAAACAACATCAATGTGGCAGGATTCAAAGATATATCTTAATTCGTCTATTTTATTTGGTAAGCTTTGAGCGTTAATGTGGCATATTTTTAACCCATCTCTTTAATTACCTAATATACGTATCATGTTATGTGTGCTGTTGTATGCCCTGGAACAAAAGCTGAAAGAGCTCAAAACAGTAACGTAGATACTGCGCTTTGATACCAAACAAACAGACGTACATTCATACCAAAATAAACGTGCATATTGTAAAGTGAGATAGGCAAGTAAATCAAAAATAAAAGCTGTAGAAAAAGAGAAATACTAAAAGCAAAATAAGCGGGAGGAAAGAAAATATAAGAGTGTAGCGGAAACATTAGAACAACAAAAAGAAAATAAATAAATGGTAAACAATAAATGTGCTAAATATTATTTTTAATTTACTGCTGCACTCAAAAGAGAATTCACTTCGGCGCAAGTACATACTAGCTGCGCCTCATCGTTTGGCTTACGTCTGATGAACACTTTTCCTCTTATAGAGAAAACCAAGGTAAATTTTTTTTTCTTTCTCAGCTCCGATGCATATGACATGACTTCCCGCGTCACCTTAGGCAGGCTCTCATGTACATACACATTGCCATACCCGGGCTGGTCAATATCGCAGAGTGTGAGAGATCTCTTGCGAGATTTGCAGAGTACAGCTATTGATTTGAGCAGCATTCTTCGATCAATCGAAGAGAGAAGCTTAACCACAATTGGTACGTTGTTTTTTCTTTGCGCATTTTCTTGTGAACTCCGTACTCTGAAAGCATCTCGCAGTGGGGGTGTTTTGTGCTGCGCTGCTCATATTGTTCCGTTTTAAATTATTGTATTTTCCAAATATATAGAATCGCCCTTGAAGAAGAAGAAGTAAGGTGAGACAAACTAGTTTTATTTGCACCACAGTAGGTTAGATCGGAAAAGCTTAACAAATCGCATCACAAAAATTTATTAATCTTGGCATTTAAGCTCATTTATAGTCATGTGCATACCATAAAAACAACAATTCAATTGAATTGTTGGGATGCAAAATAAGCAAACCCGATGGGCACGAATATCGGATTGTGTGCAGAAGAAAAAAATGTACACTACCAACAAAAAAAAATCAATCATGAGCAGTGATCAATGCCGCCAGATAGCGGTGCATGCAAGGATTTTAGCTGACACAAAAACTAGCCTCCGAAATGGATCTTTAAGCAAAGCTATGGCGGTTGTCTCTAAAAAAAAATTCCTATTCTTTATGATAAATTAAAAAATAATTATTAAAAAAATAAAAACAATAATAATTTTTATAAAAAAGAAAAATTATTATCACTGGCCTTGAGCTCATTTATAGTCATCGTACTTTACAAAAATGTACAATTCAATTGAATTTTTTGGTATACAAAATTCATAAATCAAGTAATAACATAATCTCCATTATTGTTTTTTGAGAGGTGTAAAGTAGTTTCTCTATTGCTAGTAGCCCTCCTAGAACATGTAATGCTAAAAGGGAGTACAGGGTGGCTGATGAATTTTGCTACATTAAGAAACTCAAATAATTTTTTTTTCAGTGTATGGATTTCTTTTTTCTTTCATTCATGTTAAAGCTCATTAAGTTTTATTAAATATAGTTTAATTAGTTTTAAAAATAATGGAATTTAAATGCCCCCCTGCTCGTCGATGCATGTGCGGCATCTTACCAAAAAGTTGTTCATTACTGCTTGGAGAGTTGAGACAGGAATAGCGGCAATTGTTTCTCGAATGGATTGCCTTAGTTCATTGAAATTTGTTGGTTTTGCTTTGAAGACTTCCTGTTTGGAATAACCCCACAAGAAAAAGTCAGGTGCAGTAAGGTCAGGCGACCTGGGTGGCCAACGGAATGTGGAGTTTCTGGATATCAGCTTATTGGGAAATTTTCGTCGCAATTCTGTCATAACAGGTTGGGCTATATGAGGAGCTGTACCATCTTGCTGAAACCACACAGAGTTGAAAGAAATTCTCATTCGGCGTAATTCTGGATAGAAAAACTCTCTCAACATGCTCAAGTAACGGTCTCCAGTAACCGTAACGGTGTGACCGTTTTCTTCGAAGAAGTAGGGCTCGACAATGCAGCGTGATGAAACTGCACACCACACTGTGACACGAAGTGGATGCAATTCCGTCTCATGGAGTATCTGTGGGTTGGAAGCACTCCATATTCGACAATTTTGTTTGTTTATGTTGCCGTTTAAATCGAAATGGTCCTCGTCAGACATGAAAAGACAGTTCAACATGTTTCCATCCTCTTCCACCATTTGAAGCATCTTCTGGCAAAATTCCAAGCGAGTCGGCAAGTCTGTAGCGTTCAGTTTGTTGGCCATTTGAATTTTATATGGGAATAAGTCCAAATCTTTGTGCATAATTGACTGTCGAATTGTCGAAACACGTGGATTGTTTTGTATGGCAGCAGCTACAGCAGCGATTGTTTCCTCCGTTCGAACTGAAGGGTTTCGATGGTAAGGTCTTCTGTTGACTGTCCCATGCTCGGAAAAATTGTTTACAAGTCTTATTATGGTCCATCTGCTCGGAGGATTGCCGCCAAACGTGCGCCTATACTCTCTTTGAACCGAAACTACGGACTCCAGTGCGTGATAGCGGCGGACAATCCAAATTCTTGTTTCAGTGTCCCAGTTATCCATTTTTGTTAAACGTAAAAGTCAATCTGCAAAATAAAAAAAAAAATAACCAGATTCATTAAATAGAAAAAAAGTTATTTAATTTTTTTTTGGTAGCGGCTTTCATCAGCCACCCTGTATACAAAATGATATGGTAATACACAGAAGTATAGTGAGTACTACACCCATACTCGCAAGGGAGTACTCCGGGATTAATAAAACGAGAATCCCTGGTTCTACTGTGACGTTACAGATGTATATGTATCCCAGCAAACAATTTTGTTACAGGGTGAGTACAAACCTACTGGAATTCTAATGTATTTCTCTACGGCAGAAGGGTAGAGAACGGTTTAAGAGACTGTGGAGAATTATAGCATTCTCTACCAAAAGGGGCTTAGTTCTAGATATCGAAAAAGAGGTTAGTTTTGGCATCCCACAAAGAAGTAGCAAACAAATGCATCAAATGTGCAACTCTCAATTGAGATGACTTTAAATAGTGACTTTCAACGTCAGGGAAATACTTGTGTCTGCTAATTTACGTATATGAAAAAAAAAATAAAAAGTAATTGGCTGAATATACATATACTTCCTAGGAGATTACGGCCGAGGTTCTCTACCAATTTGTGCGCTGCTTATAATTTTACCTACAAATTGGCTGGACCTACCATTTTTTGCCGATTCTGAACGGCATCTGCAAAGCAGATTCATTTTTGCTGAGAAGCCTTCCATGGCAGAAATACACTCGGGGAGTTTGCCAAAACACTGCCGAGTGGCGACCACGTTCTGGAAAGGCTTTTGAAACCACTTTTGATTTTACCTGTAGCAGGGCTCGAACCTTGGACCGTGTTGTAGGCCAGCAACAATACCGGCACACCACGGTGGCAGCGTATACGCATATAGTTTTTGATTTTCATTTTGTAATATGTTTCCTTAAATTTTCTTTAATAAATATTGTATTACAATCAATCAGAAATTATAACAAGGGGCGACCAGCATTTTGAACCATTGATTTTGGTCCGACTGCCGCCGATGTTCGTTCACCCTCATAATTTCACGTTCATCGAAACAGTACAAAAACTTAAGCAACCGAAAGGTCTCGAAACGCCACTTTTCAACATTAGGTATAACTGCGTGCAAGTTACAAAAAAACCAATGTCAGACTTCATAACTTACGCAGGAATGGTTACCAGGCATTGCTAAATTTTCAAGGTAAATAGTTGGAAGCTTGACCATTTCAAGTGTTTGATTTTTTTTAATGGCCTTCAAGAAGCAATCCGATTTTGACAGCAGAACAAAATGTTGAGTAAACTCAAGTCGATGCACTCTATTTACTTGCTCTGTCAAAAAAGTGTCAACGTCTAATAAACCTCAAAGCCGATACAAATTTGATTGGAAACCAAAAAAGCGAAGTGAATGTAAAGCGCTTGCACACAAGTATCGGCGGCATGCACTTTTGTGGCGAATGCTCATACAGCAAACATAAATGTGAGCAATGCAATATCACAAAGAGGGCTATTATTCTTTGAAAAAAAAAAAAGAAGTACGCTACGCAGAAGCAAACACAACATAAGAACAAAGTGAGAGGACCGCACTTGCAGTCAAAAGATATTTTCGTTTCTAACAAAATTGAATCAGCTCAACGCAAATATATCAATGTGCTTATCGACGGTGCACAAATGAACCGCATCTGATATAACCATTATATGGAAAAATAATTTGCATAAATTAAACGTGTCAAACACGTCCGCAGTCGAGCATTCAGACCGTAGTGCAACAAGCGCCTCATTTCCACTTTCATATTAGTTTGAGTGCGATGTCAAATTTAAACTGCGGAAAGCAGAACTAACATGCTTCGTAATACTAATTAAAGATTTGAACGTATTAGGTTTCGACTGGATTACATCTCTAAAACTCTAAAACTTGACAGCACAGCTATCAACTTAATTTGCAATCAGTTGGCAATGGAAAATCAGGACAGTATCACCAATACCATACATAATATTTTCCCATTAAAATAACACTTTCCAGATTTACAACTTGGTTTGTGCACTAAAACTAAAGCTCACTTGGTAGTCAAACAAGACCATAAATCGGTTTTTCGACCAAAGCGACCGGTAGCCTTTGCCATACAGCATCTTGTGGAGGAAGAGCTGCAGAGGCTTCAAGATATTAATCTCATTTCACGAGTTAACTACTCCGAATGGGCCGATTGTCTTTACAAAAAAAGGCAAACAGCAGCATGCGTATTTGCACCGATTTCTCAACGGATTTAAATGCCGCTCTCGAATCACGCCATTACCCGCTTCCTTTATCCGAAGACATTTTTCTTTCTTTCTGATTCCTTTCTCCAAATTGAGGTTGACGACGCTTCAAAAGAACTGCTTACCATCCATATTTATTTAGGGTTGCCTCACCACAACCGCATGGCGTCAAATCATTGACAAAAAGCTTGTCGTATATGGATGGTACCTTCGTATCAGGAAGGGATCAAAGCGAACATGACAGACATTTGCATGAAGTTCTGCGTCGAATTCAGAATTACTGCTACATAATAAATCAAAATGGCCTCCAACCAGATCCAGAGCGTGTCTTCACAATAAATGACATGCCAGAGCCAACTACGGAAAATTCATTAACAAAATGTGTCAACTAAGAGGTCCGCTTGATGAACTTTTGAAAGCGAACATAAAATCGCAATGGGGTCAAATGCTTCAACAGCCTAATGTTCTGTTCATGCTAAATTTTAAATGCAATCGGACTTTGGTTTCGAAAGAACGTTCATGGTGGCGCATTTCCTAAATGCACATTTACCACGTTCGAATCATATGTTTTTTTGTTTACAAAAATTTTTTTAGGTTATGAAAATTTGCAACACGTGTGCAGAAATATTCACATTTTTATTAAATCTTTCGACTAATTCCATTCGCAAACATCAGATTAACTTGTAGATAGTTTTATTTTAACAATATCACACAACACGCTCGCTAAATTACAAATTGAAAATAAGTATAAATTTGAGGAATGTTTACGTATGACAGAGAATGAGAGAAAGCCAAGAAAGTAATGCCAATATTGCCACTCTTCTGAATTCGAATCGCAATTTTCTTCGAAGATTGCAGGGTTGATTTCAACATTTATAATGCTAATGCAAAAATGAAGTTGCATTCAGGTGTCAAACTTTGTATGGTAAATGCGAAAATATATGCAAAATGCAGGATCAGCACGAACAGCACATAATGTCTTTAAATCTACTTTCGACACGTAAATTCATTCATTCATATCAAGCAAACCGGCTGCAGAGATGGGCTGTGCAGTTGCTGGCATACGACAACAACAAAACATACCAAGACTATGACATTGCATCAGTGCGCTTTGAAGGCGAAATAAAACAAATGCTGTCAGATGCGATAGAAAAATTGCCAGTTACACACAACACGATAGAGTATAAGTCAGTCAAAGATGGCACATTGAAACATATATTTAGTTCTATAAAAACTAACTGGCCAACCTCGTATGACGGAAACCAGAATTAAAAATATTCATTAATCGAAAATAAGACGTAAGCGTAATCGATGACTGCATCATGATGGGTCACAGTGCAGTGATACCAGAAGTGCTGCGAAAACCCAGTTCTCAAACAGCTACATCGTGGTCGGCCAGTAATTGAGCTAACAAAGGAAATTGCAAGAAGCGATATCAAGACGTGAGTAAAAAATTGCAACAAATGTGCCTTAGCAGCAGTTATGTCTACAAGAACAACACTTCAACCGTGGCCAAAAGCAGCTGCACAGTGGCTTACATTTTGACAGCGCAGGAGCAACCAACGACTACTATTTGTTGGAAGTAATTGACGCACACTCAAAGTAGCCGAAAATAATTCCAACCAACTCATAATCGGCGCACATTTGACATTCAGTTGACATACTCAAAAAATTTTTTTCGCGTTTTGTCTTAATGACCTATCAGATGGTAGCCCTGCTCAACTAAACAGCCACCAGAATAATTACAGACGATTAATCGAACTGTTCTGTATTTAGATGTGATCCATTAGTTTTGCCTGAAGGTGGATATCACCCAGCACTTTCGCTGTTTATAGAATCTTACTGTCTGTCGAGACAGAGTTCTACTAAAGAAAAAGTTAATGCTGGCAGATTCCGGTCAGTCAAGTCTCAAAAATAACTTGGCCCGAATACTCTGGAGATATTGAAGAAAGTATTCTCCATTTTACCAATATAGTGCATTCCGTATTGCTCAAATGCGTGCCTTTTTCGATGACCTCTAAAGTATCTTATGATACGGCATGGGTCTCAAAAGAACTTAAATATTTCAAAAATCAGCGATACAAAATATCTGGCTTAATTACAGACTATTCAGCCTATTCCGTTTTGTGTCACAAATACAATACGTTAAACGGAAAGTATTACAAGGATTATCTGATTAAGGTTAAGAATTAAATGTTCTCAAACCCCAAGTCGTTATACAGCTTTGTTAAATCGAAGAGGAAGACAAAAATATTTCCCTCCGTAACGAAATTTAATGATCTAGTTTCTCAGGATAAAATTGTTAATATGTTTTTAGATCTAACTACTCAACTTCATCAGATTCAGGCCTTTGAATTATCCTTACAGTTTGCCTTTGCTTAATTCAACACCTGTTGCTTTCATTTCTTATGAAGATGTACTAGTGCATCTTGAAAATTTTAACATCTCCTACTCAAGTGGACACGGTGAAACTCCCCCAATCGTGCTGAAAACTTCTGCTAAGTTTCTTTGTCAACCTTTAACATCATTATTTAACGCATCTCTAAAGCAAGGAATATTTCCTAAAAAGTGAAAAGAGTAATTTATAATACCTTCGTATTAGAATGCGAGTAGATCCACTGTTACAAACTATAGAGGAATATCAAAGCTCAGTGTTATTCCCAAACTTTTCCAATCTATCGTCACAAATCAATTAGGCTTTCCAGTCTCATCGGTCATTGACCTATCACAACATGGGCTTTGCAAGGGTAAGTTTACGGTGACTAACTTGGTTGAGTTCACAACGCATGTTTTCAAAAGCCTTAGGGCCAACTGCGAAACTAATGTTATATATACTGTGGCGATTATTCTCAAGCATGTACCATCCCTAACTCAATAACACTCCCAGCACTAGTTAAACACAACAAAGATGACGATGGCTACTCTTATGCATGCAAGCGTGTACCTAAGAAGAGGAAGAGAGATGGCGCGAATGTTGGCCAATACAAGGCAAAGAGGAGATCTCAATAAATAACACCAACCCTTCGAGAACACGAAGAACGAACAACCAAGAAAGTTCTCGGTGCGCAGGCAAGCACCCTGTCGGACTATATAAGGCAGTGACCAAGCAAGGCAGGTTGATCAGTTTATTTTCAAGCGTTGAACAGTGAACTACTGTGAAGTTACCATATTCTTAAATTTGTATTGCGCTTATTACTAGTAAATAAAACTAGCTATTAGTTACAATATCTGTATGTGTGTTTATTTTTACTATATAGTCATCAAGGAATCATCGAATTCGTCACAATTGGTGTCAGAAGCGGTATTGTTAAATAAATACCAGTGGTTGCAAGGATAATAAGGACATGGCTAAGTTGAATGAATTAAATATTCAGCATCTCAAAGCTGAGTTGGAACAACGCGGACTAAACACCACAGGCAATAAACACGAGTTACAATCACGACTACGGGTGGCAATGGAAGCGGAAGGAATCAACGTTGATGATTATGTTTTCCATCTTGTGGAGGAGGCATCGACGAAAGTGGAAGAGAAAAAGGAGCCTCCGAATCCAGTGGCAAGTGTGGACACAAACGCATTGTTGACTGTATTGACTCAGATGTCGTCAATCATTTAAACACAGCTGGAAGAACAGAAGGCACACATGGCATCTCAGCTCGTAGAACAGGATTCACGTATTACATCTCGAATGGCATCTCAGCTCGAGGAACAGAAGACACATATGACATCCCAGATTACATCTCAACTAGACAAACAGAAGGCATACATGAGATCTCAAATGGAAGACCCGAAGGCCTATATCTCTTCGCAGAGGTTGGCCCATCTAGCAAAATCCAGACGCACCTGTAGAATATACGGAGAGGGTAAAAATCCAATGTTTCATAAATGGAATACGCGATGTGGAGAAGAAGTGGGCCACATATGCAAACCCCAAAAGGAAATTCGCTGGAACGGTATCGCATGCTCTGACGCAGGAAACAGCCTAGCTTTTGAGTAAACCTGCATACAAGGCTCATCGCGTAGAAGTGGACACTCCGGCTTGGGTAGAAAAATTTTGGAAGCGTTGAACGGAGTACAGAAAAAAGTGATGGTGCCATTAAATGCTTTAAGTGTGGGAAACCAGGCCACATAGCACGTTATTGCGGCACTGGCTCCAGTAACCCCAGCAATTCAGGTGGACGAAAACGTAAAGCTGAAGGAGATGAGCAAATCTGCCAACCAAATCAATCGTTAAACTAAATCGAGCCAGCCGAAAGGGGCGTGGACTGGCTCCCGCAACTCATGCCCCATAGTCTCTGTCTCACAGATCGGAAGAAAAGCTAGTAATGTTACTGTTGTTGCATATGTGGATGGAAAAGAGCACTTACTAACTGTGGATACGGGCGCATCGCATTCAATAATTCGATCTGATTTAGTCAACAAGGAGGTGAGACCATTGCATGGAGCAAAGTTACGTACGGCCACTGGTGAGGACACCCATGCCCTAGGGGAAGTAACATGTGAAATCGCAATTGGGAACGTGGCCGTTCCACACAGTTTTATAGTAGCAGATATTGTTGACGAAATCATAGTTGGTGTGGACTTCTTAAGCGAGCAAGGCATCAAGATCGACATGCAAAACAGGATTGTGAATTACCAGAACATGGATGTGCCTTTAAATTTTGGTTACGAAAACAAATACGTTAGTAAGCGAGTCCTTGTGGAGGAGAGACAAAAAATTCCACCGAAGTCGGATACAATCATATGGGCAAAGATTGATGGAGATTATGGGACAAACAAATTGTGGGTTATCGAGGCAGCAAACAAATCAAGGACGAACATATAAGTAGGAAAACCCCTGGGCATGACAAAACAAGATGGACGTGTACCGGTAAATGTACTGAATGAGTTCAAATCACCGAGTAAACTTTCCAAAGGAGCAATATTGGCACAACGCCAAGAGGTCCAGGTAGTTATCAATTGCGAACAGCTTCAGGAAAATGATTCTACCATCAAGATGAATCTTTCAGATGATATCACGTCGTGGACGGCAGGCCTCAAAAAAGATCATCGAAAAAAGGCAAAGGAACTCCTATCAAAGTACTCGAGCATATTAGACAAGGGTGGTTCCAAACCAGGTCGGACCAAAGTTGTGAAGCATCAAATTGATACTGGTGATGCAAGGCCAATCCGCCAAGCTCCTCGTAGTGTTCCATTGGCCAAACGACAAGTGGTAAGAGAAATTATACAGGAAATGAGTGACAGCGGCGTGATCGAACCATCAGCTAGTCCATGAAGCAGTAGTTCTAGTGAAAAATAAGGATGGAAAAATTAGGTTCTGTGTGGATTACCGGAAATTGAACGACGTACGAAGAAGGACAGTTATCCATCGCCAAGCATCGATGATACTCTGGACTCGTTATCTGGCACGAAATGGTTTTCCATACTGGACTTGGAAAGCGCCTACTGGCAAGTGGAGGTAAAGGATGAAGATAAAGAGAAGACGGCCTTGAGCGTTGGAGAAGGGCTTTGGCAATTTGCGGTAATGCCCTTCGGGCTATGCAATGCTCCAGCTACTTTTGAGAGACTTATGGACCAGATACTAAAAGGATTGCACTGGCAAACATGTTTGGTGTACCTCGACGACATCATCGTGCTGGGAAAAAGCTTTGAGGTACACCTAAAAAACTTGGAGGAAGTTTTCCAAAGAATAGCTGGTGCTGGTCTGAAAATAAGCCCCAAGAAGTGTTTCTTGTTTAAAAAGGAAGTAAGTTATTTGGGTCGCAAGATAACTACGGAGGGAATCTGCAATGCTAAGGAAAAGATCGAAGCCGTAAAGGATTGGCCAAGACCGAGAAATTTGCATGAGTTACGAAGCTTCTATGGGCTGGGCACGTATTATCGCCGATTTGTACCGAACTTGCCAGCGTAGCTGGTAGTCTCCATTAGCTTACCAGGAAGAATATGAGTTTTGAATGGAAGGAACAGGAGGTGGCTTTTCAAACATTGATGTTAGCATATCCAATTCCAGGCTCAAAGTTTATTCTGGATACAGATGCGAGTGGTTATGCTATAGGAGGTGTTTTGTCCCAGATTGTTGATGGACAGGGGAAGGTAGTTGCATACTATAGCCGAACAATTGGGAATCCTGAAAGGAACTATTGGCATTGGTAGAGTGCTTTAGGCATTTCCACAAGTATCCCTACGGGCAGCGATTCCCCGTCAGGACAGACCATGCAGCGTTGAAATGGCTCTTACAGTTCCGTAATCCGGAAGGTCAATTGGCACGGTGGATAGAGCGACTGCAAAGTTATGACTTTTCCATAAAACATCGCAAAGGCAGCACCCACGGAAATGCTGATGCAATGTCACGAAGACCATGTAACTTGGAATGCAAGCATTGTTCCAAAGCTGAGGCCAAGGAAGACATTATAGATGTGCGGCTCATGACTATAACATGTACGGACGAATGGAACATGGATCAATTAAAGAGGTGCCAGTACGAAGATCCAGACCTTACACGTGTGATGCAAGAAATCGAACGAAACGAGCGACCATCAAGAGAGGATATGTCAGCAGAAAGTCCTGTTGCCAAGTCATATTGGGCAAAGTGGAATAGTTTGCAATTAGAATCCGGTTGTTTGCATCGAACATGGGAGAGTGAGGATGGTCAATGCGTTCGAAAGGTGATAGTTGTCCCAAGGAAGAAAATCCCTGATGTACTCAATTAATTACATAACGGTCTAAGCGGAGGTCATCTTGGAGTCACCAAGACATTGGAAAAAGTCAGACAAATATTCTATTGGGTTGGTTGCCGTCAATCGGTCGCGGAGTGGATTGCCAACTGTAAAGTATGCATCAAAGCTAAAGGACCGAAATCAAGGAGCCATGGCCAAATGCAACAGTATATCTCAGGTGCGCCATTTGAGAGAATAGCCATTGATGTAGCTGGTCCATTTCCTACTAGCAAACTTGGAAACAAATATGTACTGGTAGTTGTGGACTATTTCAGCAAATGGCCAGAAGTGTACCCTATTCCAAATCGAGAGGCAGAAACCATAGCAGAAGTGTTTACTAACAATTGGGTAGCTAGGTTTGGTGCACCGATGGAGATACATTCTGGCCAAGGAAGAAATTTCGAATCAGCAGTGTTCCAGGAAATGTGCAAGACATTGGGCGTTCGGAAAACTCGAACAACTGCACTGCATCCTCAGTCAGATGGCATGGTGGAACGATTCAATAGAACCTTGGAAGAGCACCTGCGGAAAGTAGTGGATAAGTTCCAGAAGGTATGGGATATTAACATCTCCTTATTCCTAATGTCTACTCGCTATACAGTACATGAAACAACTGAGAGAAAATCACGACCTTCTGAGACAACGGACTAAGATCACGAGCGATAAGATGAAGACCAGGTACGACAAATAAATTCGGAAGGTGTTATAGAAGGAGATTTAGTGCTGCTATACAACCCACAGCGTAAGAAAGGTTTGTCCCCAAAACTACATTGTAACTGGGAAGGCGGATCAACGATGTGGTCAATCGCATACAAACTATGGGAAGGCCAAGGACTAAGATGAAGGTGGTCCATTTGGAACGGCTAGCTGCATTTGGTTTGGGAAATGTCCCGATCAGACTTAGGTGGAGGGCAGTGTGGCGATTATTCTCAAGCATGTACCATCCCTAACTCAATAACACTACCAGCACTAGTTAAACACAACAAAGATGACGATGGCTACTCTTATGCATTCAAGCGTGTACCTAAGAAGAGGAAGAGAGATGGCGCGAATTTTTGCGAATACAAAGCAAAGAGGAGATCTCAATAAATAACACCGACCCCTCGA
Organism: Merzomyia westermanni; assembly: GCA_949987695.1. Lineage (NCBI taxonomy): Eukaryota > Metazoa > Arthropoda > Insecta > Diptera > Tephritidae > Merzomyia > Merzomyia westermanni. The sequence goes on along the minus strand of OX465292.1, from coordinate 118,576,972 downwards.
CAACACGGAGAACGAACAACCAAGAAAGTTCTCGGTGCTTAGGCAAGCACCCTGTCGGACTATATAAGGCAGTGACCAAGCAAGGCAGGTTGATCAGCTTATTTTCAAGCGTTGACCAGTGAACTACTGTGAAGTTACCAAATTCTTAAATTTGTATTGCGTTTATTACTAGTAAATAAAACTAGATATTAGTTACAATATCTGTATGTGTGTTTATTTGACTATATAGTGATCGAACCCAACACTGATAATCAAGGAATCATCGAATTCGTCACAATACAAACTTTCGTAAGGCATTTGATTAAGTTTCACATTCTATTCTGTTATTCTAACTTGACAAGTTATGTTTCCCACCTTTCTTTCTGGTATGGGTATCTTATTGCTTAAAAGAGAGAAACCCACAGGTTATACTCGTATGTAATATTTACACGTCTCAATTTACAAATGGTTCTTCTGGTTTTCCACATCCTATCTTATTTCTTTTGGTCATCAGTGACCTCCCTAACGTTTTCAAGTTCTGCAAGCCCTTAATGCACGCCGACGACGTTAAACTTATTATGCCTGTGAAGACCCGCTACTGGCTGATTCCAAAATTGAATAAACTCCAAAACTTAGTTTAATTATGTTTTGTTGTTTTTCCGACAGGGTGAATAATTGATGTATATTGGAACGATTTTCCGTCATCCCTTGTCAAATTTGGTTTTAAGACAAACCGGTTTCGGCGTTGTGCCATCATCAGTGCAGATTTTCGTTCTGATCTGTTGTTGTCGTTTGTCTTGTACTTATAGTTCGTAGGTAGCAGGTAATGTCAGCATGGATGTCTGTTTATGTACGTATGTGTATATGTATATGTATACACCATGCTGACATTGCCTGCTACCTACCAACTATAAGTAAAAGCCAAACGACAACAACAGATCAGAACGAAAATTGACACTGATGATGGCACAACGTCGAAAGCCGTTCGCAGAAATTGGTATAAATGGGGCGTTTTCTATGCGTCCACTTACTCGTAGAATTCCATCTTCGTCTATATATGGATTTAATGTTACTAACGAGCTGCTCTTACTTATAAGTTTTTTGTTTTGAAGCTGCATACACCTCTTCTTGTACTATACGCCAAAGGACTTTTTCAGCAGCCACTTCTTCATTGGCTAGAAGTCTACCCTTTGCTAAAGCAAACTTTATGCGTGCATTTCAACAGTTTTTTATGAATCGGAGAACCCAGGCTATACATCTTTATTATATTTAACCTTAGGCTGACCGTTGTAAGTATCCGATGTTCTGCTTTTAGTTCAAGTACGCTTTATACGGTATGTGAATTGTTCCGAAGCTGTTGTGACCAACGACTTAGTCCTTTCAGCAGAAAAGTTGGCCCAGTAAGCCACTTGCTGTTCCATCATCAGCAACATTTTCTTCCGAAGGCAACCATTTCACTGATTTACTTCACTGGCCTCCGAAATCTCTGAAATCCTGTTGGCAACAAACTGCTTATAGCGACGCGAACTGGACCATATCCAGACAACCAAAGCGGTTGAGTCACTCCAAAAATAAACACTGTCGGGCTTCAGTGTATGCTCGTTGAGTATGGTTTCTTTTAGGCGAACTGCCATGACTGCGGCTTGCAATTCCAGACGCGGGATCGACTGGATTTTAAGAGGCGTGCATTTCGCTTTCCCTGCAATAAATCGAACAAAAATGTCATTATCTAGTATACGCCAGTATGCCACAACTGCGAGAGCACTTTCGCCAGCATCTGCAAACACGTGCAGCTCAACTTTCGAGCATGTAAATTTTTCATAATAGCAACGCGGTATTCGAACTTCCTTGACTTTCGGCATCTCTACCAACCACGCAGACCATTTGCTATAAATATCATCAGGAATATTCTCATTCCATTGAACACCGCGAGTCCAAAGCTGCTGCAGGAGCAGTTGTACTGATATAACAAAATTTGCCAAAATGCCGAACGGGCAAACATCGACATAACTAGGCTAAGAACTTCTCTTTTTGTGGGCTTACGGCGCAGGTTTATTATATCCGAGGCTATGCGCTTAACCTTTACAACGAACATAAACTCGTCCGCGTTTGTTGCCAATACATTCCTAATATGCGTTCAATACCATCTCTACTTACGTTGACCATGCTTGCATCTCCAATGTCTTCATTTGCAGTGTTCATTTCTCGCGCCACTTTGACAGAGTTTGATACCAAGTTCTCTAATTCGAATCCGCCGCCCTTATGTATTTTTACGATGTATCTTACCACATCAATGGCTTCGCTTCCGTTCTCAAAGCAATCAACATAATCGTTAACGTAGTGACGCTCTATTATACCTTCGACGGCGCGCGGGGATTCGTCTTTAAACTGAGATGCATTTATATTCTTGACGTACTGCGCCAAAGTGGGAGAGCATGCAGCTTCAAACATCATTCGAGTCATTACGTAAATATCTATCGGCTTTGACTTATCCCCACATCGCCATAAAATCTCTGAGCTTGCTAGTCTTTTTCGCCCACAACAACTTGCAAAAACATTTCTCGAATATCGCCACTAAGGAAAGCTTTGTTCACCGACATAGCATCCACTTCAGCTGCCGCATCGAAAACAATTCGTATCCCTTTCCTATTGGCGTTCCGTACAGCAAAATGTGGAAGATAAGAGGTTTTCTCATCTGCCCTTAGCTTTCTCGCATACCCTTTACCAACGTAACTATCCATATTCTCATTATACTGTCTAGCAAATTCCATATCTCTGTATATTTTCCTCTCTATACCTTCCAATCTTTTCTTTGCCATTTCGAAGCTATCCGCAAATAAGACTTAATCAAAGGCCCATAGCAAACCAACCTCAAATCTGTCTTCCTTGTGCATGACTGTTCTTTCCATTATTTTATTCTCTATTAGTTAAACAATAATATACATATACGAGGTGTGTTCAAAACGTATCGCGAATTTTGAATTTTCGCTGGTTACGTATGTATATTCGAATTTTTTGTGGCGTTATGTTGGTACTCATGTCTCTCACTTATGACGACAACCTCGGCCATTTTGAATGTTCAGTTAATTGTTGACAGCTGCTTTGCTTGCACGTGTTTTGGATCGTCTTCGATTTTTACCTATTCAAAAAAATGGATCAAAGAACCTGTATCAAATTTTGTGTGAAAAACGAAATTAAGTGCGCGGATGCATTCCGAATGTTGACTGTGGCATACGGAGAAGCTACCCGGTGGTACAAAATGTTCTCAGAAGGCCGAGAAGATGTGCAAAGAAGAACAAAAATTGGCTTTTGCACCACGATAACGCCCCTGCTCACGCATCGTTACTTGTGCGCGACTTTTTGGCCAAAAACAACACACTTATGATGCCGCAGCCACCGTATTCCCCAGATCTGGCCCGCTGTGACTTTTTCTTGTTCCCTAAACTGAAGAGGCCCATGAAAGGACGACGTTACGCTTCTCTTGACGAGATAAAGACGGCATCGAAGGAGGAGCTGAACAAGATACAAAAAAATGATTTTTTGAAGTGCTTCGAAGATCGGAAAAACCGTTGGCACAAGTGTATAATATCTCATGGGGATTACTTTGAAGGGGACAAATAGATTTTCATGAATAAATAAATAATTTTTGAAAAAACACAAAATTCGCGATACTTTTTGAACACACCTCGTATAATATCTCATGGGGATTACTTTGAAGGGGACATAATCGATTTTCATGAATAAATAAATAATTTTTGAAAAAACATAAAATTCGCGATACTTTTTGAACACACCTCGTATATTAGCAATTTGTACGTAAAAGCGAATTAATGATGGTTACGAAGTTACTTGATATTGGACTATACAGTTTCACCGCCAGCAAAGATCTCAATTTTATTTAACAATTAACCAGCAAATATATGATGTAGAAAGTTACAGAAAATTTAACCGTTGCGGACAATGTTGCTGTGTATTGAATGCACTAATCCATAAAACAAAAGTACTAAGTAATTGAGATGCCACTGTGTACACGACAATGCCTGTCTGTGAACCAGCGGATAGGCCTAGTTGAATGGTGTAATGTTAACGATATGTCACTAAATTTTCCAAAGTGCAAGTACATAATATGCTTCACCAGGAAATCTTACGAATCATATGAGCATTCTATTGATTATATTATTAACTAAGTCACCAATCAAGTCACCAGCTTTATCGACTTAGGCGTTACAATGGATCCTAAACTTGTATTTAAATCACATATTGAATCTTGTGTGAACAGAGCTAAATGGTGGTCTAAAGAATTCAATGAACCATATGTTACTAAAACTCGGTTTTCTTCTTTGGTAAGGCCATTATTGGAATATACTTCCATAATCTGGAACTCGCAGTACCAGATTCATTGTGATAAGCTGGAGTCGATTCGAAAACAGTGTTTCCTTTTTGCGTTAAAAATTCGAGAAATCTTCCTTCCTACTGTGGTCGCTTAAAAAATATCTACTTACCGCCTTAAATACGTAATGAGATTCAAACTCTTGGTCTCAGCCTCCTTGTTCGCAGAGCTTTGATGAGTCCCCCTTGGCTCGCGCGTCCTCTTCTGGGTGCTACGCATCAGCTCCCTATTGAGCTTAATTTATAGAGTCCTTCCTGGCTCATGCGACCCCCCATAAATATTATTAACATACGTATAACATAAGAATACCGGCTTGTAAAATACTATGTTAGAAAGTTAAATTTGTATGCTTTTCACTTCCCTTTATACACTTGTAATATGTATTTATTAATTTTAATTCCTAAGCTGTAACTTATCGATTGTAAACTACAGACATATACCTTACTTTATATTCTTCACTGCCGTACCCTCATAATGTCATCATGTACATTTTCAAATTTAGTCTGTAAGAAGTATTCAATTGGTAGACTATTCAATATATAAATAAAAACACGCTATCAAATAATGCACCGTCAACAAGCGTCGAACATGATAGAACGTCGAAATCAGCTGATAGACGTTTTTTCTAGTGTTTTCTGAGTTTTCCGATTGAATCGAGTTCTAGTCTAGTTCTCTAACCTGATTTCCGAATAGAGAATTCTAACGTAAAACTACAATATTTCTCTGTAATTTGAGACAGGGTTTGCTGGGATTATGCTGTTGTTGCTATAACAGCTAAGGTGGTTGTTGGCATACTTATCCAAAAAGCATCAGATTAGATCTTCACGTACGGATGATACATTAAGTATATCCCGCCAACCTGTTATAATATCCAGAACTGAGAATATCCTGCTATGGCAGGCTTCCGATCCGCTTCGTTGGTCGGGAGTAGGATAAGTTTTACCAAGGGCCCCTAACCAGACCCTTCTCGTTTCTCATTTCGACTACGCGGACTCGGTTATCTTCGGCGGTGACTATGTCGACGACTCTACCAAGCCTCTAATCGTTTGGATATAAGTTGGATTCTTTTATGCCAACGGGGTCTCTGACTTGTATATTTTGCTTCCACTTCACTCGTTTTTGAAGTTTGAACAATTATACTTTCCATCGGCGGCAGAAGGTTTGTTCTAGTGCCTTGAGCTTCTGCCACCATTTTATCATGTAGGCTAAACTCCCACTAACGTCCGGTTCTGATGGAGCCATAATGGCATGAGGTTAGTGGTTCCAGAACATTTGGATCAGTTGAAGTCTGCCTGAGCGGGCGAGAATGATTTGGCATAAGAGTTTATAAAACTCTTCGAAAGTAAATTTGTGGGAAGAGGCCATCCGTTATCAAAGGGTTCAGCAAAGTCCACCCCTGTATTCGTGAACGCACGGGTGAAGATTCGTTCGAGAGGCAGGATCCCCATAAATGGCCTGAGCCTGTTTTTGGTAGATGGTGCATATTTTGCAATTGTGGATAATAGCCCTGATCATGGTTTTGACATTAGAAATCCAGTACTCTGTGCGTATAAGACAGAGCCTAAGCTGATTTTCTCCATGCAAGGATATCTGGCGAATTAGTAGAACTGTCAGACGAGATCACCAGCAACTGTAAGGGGGAATAATCGACTGGCGATAAATTTTGTTACGCTCTTAGGCGGCCACCTGCCCTAATAATGTCGTCTTTATCGACGAACGGATTAAGCGGCAGTATTTCACTCTTTTTATCGATGTCTTCCCTTCTTTTCTGTTGTGCATATTCTGCCCTGTAATGCTATTTCTGATAGATTTTTACTCGAAGTCTTAATTTCTTCGGATGAAATTAAGCGCGACTTTGGCTTAAATGATGCTTTCGTTTTTGGAAGAGTCCTACTATAGAATCTCAGAACATACGATGGCACTTTCAAAACTCGAGATAATTCGGAAAAACGATCGCGAATATCCGTGTGTTTCACGTTGGTTGTTGCGTAGGATTTCGGCTTCTTTACCTCCAGGGTGCTATCATAATAGATTTCTAGCGATGGCCATTCTGAGTTATCTCCTTGCAGCCGAGAAGGTCCCTGACACCACAACGTAGTCTTCTGCTGCCTAAGTCCGCTGGATTCGATTCCGAATTCACATGACGCCAGTCTTTGCTACCTACCATGTCGGTGATTTTCGTTATGCGGCGAGCGACGAAAGTCGACCAGGAGCAAGGAGGTTTCAGTCCATAAGTGTTTTTTAGCTGATTCTAATTTGATGATGTATGCGATTGACTCCATAATTTCTGCGAGCAGTGCTGCTCCGCAGAGTTCCAAACGTGGTAGTGATATGGTTTTGGCTGGAGCTATTCTAGTTTTTGCAACTAGAAAATTGATGAAAACTTTTGGTCTTGTTTCACTCGCTATGCACGCCTGCCGCATATGCCATTGATTTCAATAACGTCCTCTGGGGAAACTGGGCCCACCGTGGAATGCTGATGTTGTCGATTGCATGATAGTGTAGGGTGAAACTTTTTCATCGTTCTAACGTTGTTGCCGATGCCGGTTTATCCCAATCGGTGCCTTCTAACCATGTACTCCACATGAGGATTTTTGACACAACGGTCATTGATTAAACAGGTTTTGTAATTCCGCTGGAAAACTTCTATACATATATTCCCGCAGCATGGTAGATGCTGTTGGGAAATTTCTACTTCGTCTGTTATTTGTAAAAGTAACAGTTTTCAATTCGTAAAGATTAGTAGGTTGATGGGGTGCGGTTGGTGTGACAGTCGTTCATCCACAATTGCCTATACATTTTTTCGTTATTGGTGTTGAAGACAAAGCGATATAGTCTCCAACGTAGCATAATAATTGGAAAATCTGCTTGGGAGCAGCACATCATTTAAACTTGTGTCATTCGCAGTCGGGCTTGAGTCATGGAAGACCACCCGAATTGTGGTAGTAGTGCTTTCAGTCTTTATGACGGAGTGGTGGCGCAGAAAGTAATTGTACGTATCGTTTTCTGCAACCCTACAATTAAAATTTTCCATATGTCCGAGCGTTTCGTATTCGGGCAGTACCCTTCTGCACTTCCTTCCTAGGGCTCTTTGCTAACGGTGTCTTATTACGAAAGAATTTCGAAAATGCCCGTTTAAGAGATCCTCCTTGATTCACCTCGTCTGGGTACTCTTACCTAAATGGTAGCGAAACAACGTATCTCTCATCTTCTTTCATTCGCGTTGCTTCTTTGTATAGTTTCTCGCAATATTTGTCATCTTCGTTTTTGGTTTTGGCATGTTCCCTAACTCCCATAAGACCGTGCGTTGTTTATCCAGCGCCGCTTCGCTGTACAACGAGACGATATTGTTGGCCTACTATTATTTGTGGATATATATCTCCACCCAGTATAAGGTCTACTTCTTCCTCAACGTAGAACCTCTTGTCTGCTAAAACTAAATCTTGAATTTCCTGAATAGTCATGGCATTGATATCACAGCAGGATAGATTCCCAGTCAGTTTGACTAAAATAAGCACAGAGTTATTCAATAAAGAAAAAAATTTATTTTTCAAATAAGAGTTATACTTCAACGAACTGGTTTGTGGCGCTGCTATTGCCTTTATTGCTGCTTGGCTGTCTAAAAAGATCGTGACTTTACCAGTTTTGTTCCTGAGTGATATGCAGGCTTGCGAGATCGCAAGAACTTCTGCTTGAAAGACATTGCAATGCGAGGGGAGTTTGAATGATACAGACATGTCTGGAGACTCCGAGAAAATACCGGCTCCAAACAAATAAATCCATCTTGGATCCGTCAGTGTAGATTTGAATGCCGTTGCAATCATGCTCTCTTCCAGTCTATTCTAATTGAAATGATAATAGCAGCACTGCTCTCAAACTTCAGTTTATGAGGATACAAACCTGTACCGTCCTGAGAGAAGCAGCGGCTTAGAGCAAAAACTTTGCCAACACCAGATGACGTGGCTTAAATGGCTAGAAAAAAGTGAATGGAGCTCTGTGTTATGTTTAATATAAAGATTACCACGTCATAGCTAATGAAAGTTTTTAGGTTTTGCCGGCTGGCAACGTTATGTTAGTAGTTAAAAACGGAGGGTAGTGGGGAGGGGGGAGTGTCAGTATATGACGCCGGCGATTTCGAAGAAAAAACCATGGCTAGCAGTCACACACTGGAGGAGGTTGCAGTGCCTGTAAAAAATTAAGGGATGCTCCCAACAACGCCACTCTAGTGCAACTAGTACCCTCTAAAAAAAAGGAGTATCAGAGTACTCCAATACTTATCCCCCTTCGTATAAATAAGGAGGTGCAATTTCCTTGTCGAAGTCCGGTGATTGCATCACCTAATTCATCTCGGAGTACCCTTAACTTTGCTTCTGAGTGGTCTATGGAACACGAACGGATTCTTATCGATCGAAATACCAAGTGGATACCAATTTCGAATGAAAAAAGACTGGAGAGCTACATTTGTTGGACCGTTAAAATCGGCTTGGCGGTTAACTGGCCATTTAAAGTAAAATGTGAATTAACAGCTGTTATAAGATAACGAAAACATAAACGTTGGGATATAATAGTTGCTAAGAACAAAATATATATTACATATCATCTAAAAACTAAAATGGCAACGAAAAAAAGTCTTTCTCATCCATAACAATTATCAAGCAACGTAAAAAATTAACGTTGATAAATAACTATTATTTCCAAAAAATATAATAAACTTTGGCAAATAACTCTTATCCCCAAAAAATAAAATAAACATTGACAAATAACTATTATTTCCAAAAAATACAATAAACATTGACAAATAACTCTTCTCCCCAAAAAATAAAATAAACGTTGATGTATAACTCTTATTTGGGAAAAACATTTTTTCTTCATCGAATAGTTGTTATGCAGCAACGTTTATGCGATAAACTTAAAACTGTTATGTCTTTGGTCATTATTAATTTTCTTCGTTTCATCTACATCTGAATCTTTTTCAACTTCACAATCGCCTTCAACTTTTAAATTTTTGTAATAAAAATAGAATTCTGTATTTATAAGAGGTAACACATCCACCAAGTATCGCTTCTTGCTTGAAGAGATAGCCATGGATCCTTCGTAGCACGTACTTAATGAATAATTCAAATTCTTTCGGCGTTTTTGATTGATATTCACCTTAATGAAGCTTTCATTACAGTCAAGATAATATTTACAATGTACTATGCCCGGTGTAGACTTTTTATATTGCAACCAACGTACCTTTTTCCATTCAAATTTTTGGCCTGTGGATCAAACATAATAACAAATAAAAAAAAAATATGCAGATATGTGTACATATATACTTATGTACACATTTGTAGAAGTAAAGTTTCTACTAAAAATTTTGTGTACCTGAGACATTCAATGTTTTCCAATTAAAGTTATTTTTTGACAAACCAGAAAAATCTAAAAAGTCATCTTGTTTTAGTTCATGAACGATGTATTTTTTGCTCGTGGCCGCTATAAGATTGGCCCAATCATGTGGATGTTGGATAGGTCCCGAATAATATTTTTTTCTTTTCTCAATTTGATCATGTACTGTGTCACATTCCATATAGGTGTGACCGACTACAAGGAATTTGAAGTCAATTGTTTCAATATCGGTGATTTTTAAAACCATTTGAAACATCGCAGAGGTATGGACATTGTGATTTTACCCACTATATAAAATAACATGATTGACCACCGGGGGCAACTTTGAAAGACGTTTAAAAATACAAGATCCAATCTCATTTGATCCCCTCAAAGCAATTGTCTCATTCCATATAAAACAATGAGCTTTTTTTGTTGCTCCTTCATGTATTGTGAAATTATATGTCCACACCGGACGCTTGTAAAAAAACGTTGATGCATTTATAAGAGGAGTCGGCAAACATTGCTGTAAATCCATTGAAAACATCATGACGGCTTTATCGCATACCGATAGTTGTTTATCGGCTTTTTTACAGGTATAGGCAATGTCTGCTTGATCATTGTGTAGTTTTTGTAATGCCTTAATTCTAAGGTTTTCTTCTTTCGCCGGTGAGTTTAGTATTTGCGCCATGAATTTCTCGGAAGTATTGCACAAATAAAGGTGTGAATTTAATATTTAAAGAACGAAAGAAACCGGATACTTAAATTTCTCCTTAAAAATACTATATAACTTCAAAATATTTAGATCATTTTGAAGGTACAACATTTTGGTGTCGCTACGGCTATAATGACTTTCACATTTTGGTATGCTATTTGTATGTCCCAGGACTTCATTGTGCTTTTCAATAGAGAGTTAGTGTGGTGGACTGGGTTTTCCACGCCGATCTCCCTTAATAGGTCATCCATACTTTTGCTGAACTTTGTATATAGTCACTGTTTTGATGATTTGTTCGGTTTTCCCAAATATTTTTAAGAAACACATTTTACATACCCTATTGTATTCAGAAGTATTTTGAAAATGGTAGAAATAGTTATACTTTCTGTCTCGAAGATTTGCTGATTTTCTAAACGTTGTTGAGTTCTTTGTTTCAACTTCAAATTAAACTGGATACAAATTGTCGGCGCTTATTGTACTCCCCCAAACTCCAGTAGTTTGTAAAAATTTCTTTTTGTTGGTCAAAACTTAGTTTTAGATGACAGTTTCGACGGCATTTATTTAACTTCTGAATTTTTTAAGCTGTCATTTTTTTTATTTTTGTTTGTATAGTACACTTTTCCCAAATTTTTGTTTCGCTAATTAAAGCTTTTTTATTTTCTGCGTTTCGTTAACTTCATGTGAATTCCAATTAGTACTGCTAAGTTCTACTGAGCCGAAGGTATATAATCGGAGCAATCAAAGTCTGTCTCCTGAAATATATCTTCGTTATCGGAAGTTTCTGACATTTTAGTTTCTCTTTCACTTTTCTCCGCCACTTTCTCTTGAGAATTATACGAATTCAGCGTACCAACATCAAGATATGTCTCTGTTTCGGTGGGCAGTAGCTCTAACACTAATCCATCTTTATGAAAATATGGCTTTAGACCAATTGGTTGTGATTTGCGTTTTTTGACGCTTCCTGGCCATATCTGCTAGCTTACATCCCCTTTCCATAATAAATTTGTTAGCACCGAAATCACTTATTTTGGAAATATATGTACTAATGCACTTGACGTAAGCGCTTATTTGAAGATAAAAATATTTTTAAAAACGTGTTTAAATTCCACAAAATCAAGTATTTCAAAATAATACGTCTTGCTCTTTCAGAAATAACACGAACAATAACTTGACAATAGAAACAGTTTCAATTTAGGATTCACAAAAATCTAATTTAAAATTTGGCCGCCTTAATTCCAAATTAGTTGTTTAAGAAAAACCATTTGGCATGTGAATGCTTGAATTTTTACTCGTTCTTCAATTTAACTGCAATTAATATCTAAAAATTCTCCTATTTTGAGATAGGTTGTTTTGTCAAAACTCCACAGAATTGTTGCCTTGTACAGTCTCGCCTACTCTGCTTTCGCTGTCGGACATCCACCAATGACCAAATTTTCCACAAGACCACTGCAACAGATGCACTGTTTAATGTAAAGCGCAGGTTTTGGTACTTTTTATACCTAGTAGTGCTACGCACACAAGGTATATTAACTTTAGTCGCATAACGGCAGTACGTAACAGCATAAACGGATCGAGATAGATATTGACTTATGTATATCAAAATGTTCAGGACGAAAAGAGAAATTGATTAGGCCATGTCCGTCCGTCCGTCCGTCTGCGAAAACGATAACTTGAGTAAATTTTGAGATATCTTAATGAAATTTGGTATGCGGGTTCCTTGGCACTCATCTCCGAGCGCCCATTTTTTACATATAGAATATTTTCGAAAACACAAAAAAAGTGATTACTCAGTAGATACATAATACACCTATAAGGATAAAATTTGGTGAATACAATGAGATTGAGGCATAAAATACATGTTTGAAAATGGGAGTGGCACCGCCCACTTTTGATTAAGTCAAATTTAGAAATAATATTAATCATAAATCAAAAACCGTTCAAGATATCGAAACGAACGTGGCCCCGCTCCTTTTATAGTGGACTATTCCACAACATTTTTTATGCCATAACTCCGCCAGAAATTGATTTGTCGAAACGAAATTTGGTGATAATGTTCTATATATAAAGGTAACTGTTTGCTCTAAAAATGGGCGAAATCGGTTAATGTCCACGCCCAGTTTTTTAACATAGTTCTGAAAATTTTTTTTTGGAAAATTTAAAAAGCGATATTTCTACAACTAAGCCAGTTCTATCAATCACATTTTGCACACATAATAAGCTTTTTAAGAAAAACTTGGCCGCAAAACATTTTTGCCAGTTTTGAAAAAGTAGGCGTAGCGCCGCCCACTTTTCAGCATAAAGTTTCTGCTAATTTCAAAGGCAATCGCTTATAATTCAATATTGATATATCAATGAAAATTGGTCAGCTGCTTCTCAGTAGTATGTATTATGCTCCTGCCAAAAATTAGCCAAATCGGAAAACACACAAGCAAACTATTCTGGGATGTTATTAATAGCCCACAGCAATAGAGAAGTTATATATCTTTTTTGATTTTCATAGCTTTCATAAACATTAAATGTATGTTAGTATAAGAACAAGAAGAGAAAAGTTCACTAAAACAATCAGCACGATGAGCGGAGTCGATTTAGCCATGCCCGTCTCTCCGTCCGTCTGTCTGTCTGTCCATCTGTCTAATTGAACAAAAGAATACTGAAATTCGTTGTTTGCTTTCGCCATTTTATAACATAGTAGCAAACCCGGCAGAAGTTGTTTTGACGTTTTGATACATAGAACACATCTATATATAAAATGTCATTAACATGAACCAAATAAACTCCTAACTATACCTCTCTCGTGACGCTGCTGCTGTGGCTGGTATGCGCCGGGCATCTCTTGCTAAGGCAACCCCTAATACTGATGCTTCTTCTTGTTCCAAATTGTTCACTTTCAATGTAAACAATACGGCTGGTTGGACGGATGTTATGAAGAAAAGAAGTAATGCGAAATAAAACAAAGCCAAGCAAAGATTGTTGTTGGTTCAAGTGACAACAGTGAATTAAGCGTCGCAGTTCGCAATAAGTGGGTACATTTGTCTTCATTCGCGCCTACTGTGAAAGCCGAAGATCTAATAGGCTATGTAGCGAAGCATGCTAACATCGATTTAAAATCGATGCATTGTTTTGCGCTGATTAAAAAAGGCGACCCAGTAGACAAACTCAAGCGTGTGAATTTTTAACTTGGTATACCCACATCTAACTACCAAAGCATCCTACAACCATCTCTTTGGCCAGCTAATGTTAAATTGAAGCCGTTTATTTCTTTTCGGAAGCATGCCACTCAACACCAAGAAATGTGACATTGAATAGTAGCATTTCTCTTAATTGTGATAATGCCCTCAGCATATATTATCATAATATCTCCGGTTTACGTACCAAGTCACATATTATTTATTAGTTTAGCATGAAAGAGGCGTTCTATATTATTGTCATAGTTGAAACATGGCTTAACTCGGATTTCTATGACAGTGAATTTTTTGATACGCAATTATATGATGTATTTCGTAAAGACCGTGATCCTGTCAAAACTGGTTGCTTAAGATTTGGCGGAGTTCTTATAGCGGTGAAAAGAATTTACCGCGCATATTCAGTTGAACTCGCGAATGAAGACTCTCTTCTTGATCAATTGTGCGTGTGCATTAATGGACGTGATAAAAACTGTAGCTTGTATCTGATGGCTTCGTATATACCACCAGGCAGTAATGCTGATTTATATAAAGCAAATGTGGATAATGTGACCGCTCTATCTATCTCTCTATCTCTATGGCGCGATATACAACAGGTATATCATCATAAACCTCCTAAGAGATTTTCCGCCAAGCTTCTCTTCCAATTTGTGGTGTGCCGATTTGAATTTTCCCTACAAATTGGTGGGACCTACAGTTTTTTGCCGACTCCGAACGGCATCTACAAAGGAGACAAATTTTTGCTGAGAAGCCTGTCATGGCAGAAATACACTCGGAGAGTTTTGCCAAACCACTGCCGAGGGGCGACCCCGTTTTGAAAAACTTTTTTTTCAAATCACTTTTGATGTTACCTGTACCAGGGCTCGAACCATGGACCTTCGGTGTGGTAGGCCGGCAATACTACCTTCACACCACGGCGGCCGCCAATGTGACCGCTCTAGTCGTCGATAATTTGCGTGACAATCACGTATGCGTCTTGGGTGATTTTAATCTAAGCAACGGTAGCTGGTGCAGTGATACTGCAAGTTCAAGCCTCACAGCCTCTCATTGATAGTATGTTAAGTGTAAATCTTAAACAAGTTAATGGAATTTTCAATCAGCTTGTTAGGCTCTTAGATCTTGTATTTGTCACAGAGAATGTTAACTCTGTTGTATCGAAATGTATCTCTCCAATATCTGATGAAGGTTTGCATCATGCCGCTCTAGATATTAAGATACTTTTTTATGAATTCTTACCTTTAATTATACCGATTCGATTGCTTTCAATTTCACTTCTTGTGACTATCCAAGTTTGAACAATTCTCTTTCGGAATTTCCTTGGACCGAATTATATTTCAACTTGGACACTCACAGCTGTTTTTCAAATAAATGAATGAATTTTGTCTCAATAATATACCTTTAAAAAGGAAGCGATGGTACAAATCACCATGGTGTAACACGCGCCTGAAACGGTTAAAAACCCTTAAAAACAAGTATCTTAAGAAATTTAAAACATCCCGTATTTCGTCATATTTTGTTAAATATCGCCATTTTCAGAAGAAATTCAAGTCTTTGAACAATAAGTTGTACAAAAAGTATTTGAATATTATGGAGCGTAATATTAAAGCTAATCCGAATATGTTTTGGAATTTTGTAAAGTCTAAAAAGGCGTCCTCAAGCATACCCGCCTCAGTTGAGTACGAAAATAAATTCGCTAATACTCCAGGTGAGGCAGCAAACCTTTTTTCAGACTTCTTTAAGGCAAACTATGTGTCGGACGTTGATGAATCCCCTGATTTCTCTGCTGATATTCCTTCTTTTCTTAATTTTGGTATGCTCCAAATCACCTCTAAAGATATTATGGAGGGGTTAGCTTATCTGAAGTCTTCTTCGCAGACCGATTGTGATGGGCTTTCAACTATTTTTATCAAAAATTTACCGGCGTTGGTTAGACCACTGGAGATTATATTTAATAAATCAATTTCTTCGGGCACGTTCCTGAGTGATTGGAAATTAACGACTATCACACCTCTTTTCAAAAGTGGGAGAAAAAGTTATGTTCGTAACTATAGGCCGATATCGAAGCTATCGAGCATCTCAAAGTTATTTGAATATATTGTTAAGGAAAAAATATATTTTAACGTTAAGACTTTGATCAGTCTCAATCAACATGGATTTTTACAGGGTCGTTCTACAACCTCTAACTTAGCAGTCTTCACCGAATTCTGTATCTCTTCATTTTCGTCAGGACTCCAAGTATCTACGCGGACTTTTCAAAGGCGTTTGATAAAGTCTCTCCCACGATTCTATTGGATAAGTTTGCATGCATAGGACTCCATTCTTCGTTTTTAGTCTATCTCAAATCATATTTAACTGGTAGACGGTGTGTAGTCACCATTGATGGTGTACTCTCCGACCCTTTTATGGCCACCTCAGGTGTTCCTCAAGGTAGCATTCTAGGACCGCTTCTTTTTATAATTTTCATTAATGATATTAGTAAATGCTTTTCGCATTCACAGTTTTTACTCTATGCCGATGATTTAAAGATTTTCTCGAATATTCGCGACACATCAGACGCATTTCAGTTACAGTGCGATTTGGATAATCTTTATAGGTGGTGTGAGAAGTCACGCCACGCCTTAAATATAAAGAAATGTTTTCATTTGACATACTGTAGGCGTCAAACGACCCTAACTACATCGTATAGGATTGCTAATGATGTGCTTCAATATGTAACAGAGTTTAAGGACTTGGGTGTGGTATTTGATGTCAAGCTGACATTCAATAATAAACTTAATACTGAGTCAATCCATATGAAAACGTCTAATAGTAGCAAAAATCGTTGCTGACTATTCTCGGATTTCGCTCAAACTTTGAGGGACACTTCTTTAGGGTAATAAAGGAACAAATTGACACACATTTAATTTTTATACCCACTGCTTTCGGACTGGTCGAATTTCAAAGTTTGAAAAACGTCATTTTTAGGCTTACCCTATTATAGCTGTAAAAATGTTTCTATTAGAGATATCCGTACATTTGATATGGCGTTTTAAAGGTAAAATATAGTAGTTTGTTGAAAACTAAATAATAAGTAATATGGCGAGTATCTAGAATTAAAAACCTGGTACTGAAAATACGTAATTTTTATCCTTTTTTTTGTCAATTTTAGCTGGCTCTGGCGTCTTCACTGTTTCAAGTAGCCACTCAAATTTTTTCAGAAATTAAGGGTACATATCCTAGAAGAAACTAACTCATCTGTCGGCCAAAAAAACCCACTCCTTATAGATAAATTATTATCTCAAAATTTGTAAGTTTGCCAATATCGTGTTTTTCAGGCTCTAAAACGCTCGTCAAGAGATAAAAATACGAATTTCTCATGGACTCCAGTCCTGACCTTTAGCTTTTAACACCGCAACATTTCGTTTTGTTATTTTCATACTAAGGGCCCCTGCTGATGGATTTTTTGAGGCATAATCTCTCTCATTTTCTTCGTAGCACTTCAATAATTTAACTCAAAACTGATAACTTTTTTTTTACGAAAATACGGTTATATTTTGCAACTTATATAATGACAATGTCAAAACTATCTGAAGATGAATATTTTCGTAATTTTAATTGCCGCTGAGATACAGGAACGAAGCTATGGTATTTTCTCGTGTCTTTGATGCTGTTAATGTTTTTAAATCTATCAGTTGAAAACATTTAAGCTGCTTCAACGTCCAAACTAGTTAAATAAAAAAATGTTATGCCTTGAATTGCGTTCGAACAAAAGTCAAACATAGACTTTGGGGTTAGTATTTGATCTTCTGCAGTTCGCTGCAAGCTGGCTTTCCTTACGGTCCGTTTGATTGTACCTCCTGCGCCATCACACGGGCTTTTGCCGTGAGAGGTAGCGAAGAAATGCCACTCTGCTTCCAATCCAAAATCCTCGTTGTGATGGCACACATTGACAAAATTTTTTTTATTTTTGTACTGGGAAGCTGCACCGTCACTGAAGTAATACATTTTTTTAAACTGTGGATAGTTTATTTTAATATGGTCCAAAAATATTTTTTGGAATGAAAAAAAACTTCATATTTTGATGGATCAAACAAACACACACTGAATGTGTGCCACTTGCCCCAGCTAATACACAGTTCTTCGGACGCAGTGAAGCAAATGACGAGAATCCTCTCTTTAGCAGTGGATGTATTTGTTGTTTCATATATTACTTTAAGATTTAATAGGATCAAACGTTTTTGTTCCTTAGAACTTACTTTATTATCGTCACGTACAGTTATACAATCTCTTTGTCCCGGCATTAATCTACTTATTTCATCATCTTCATAAAATTGTTTCACTTTTTCCACAGTTTCACTTTTCAACTGATGCCCACTCTCTTTTTTTGGAGGCTTCCCTAATACTCCGCACCTTTCTCTAATTTTTTTTAGCATTTTTAATGCGATATTCACTACACCCAAATGCTGTCTTTATTTTTGAAATTGTCCACTTCCTTGGTAATAAAGTTAAAATTTGATTTTTTTCATCGAACGTTGACGAAGCCTTAAATTTACTTTTCATTTCTTCAATCAACTCCAAATAGTCTAAATTGTGACAATCATGGTCACTAGCCTTCACCTTTTCTTCACATCTAACAACGTCAAAAGATGATTGAAACTTGTTTCGTATCTTCCTTGATACTTGATCCACTTTTTCATCGATTTTTCGTTTTCTTTGGGGCATACTTAATTTTTGAATTGGCGGAATCGGTGATTCCTCGAGAATTGAAAATATTTTGTTCAGTGAATTTAGTGCCTCATATGGAGGTTCAAATGACACTTCACAATTAATGTCTTGAAAATGTGCTTTGCTTAAGTTTTCAATGCAGCGTTTGCAAATTGCTCGTCCCGGTATGAGATTCAAATTTTCATTTCTTTCACAAAATGTTACGTTAATTTCTCTAAGTGACTTTTTAATAGGAATTTTATGGATATTCAATGGATCACAGCATTGTTTTCCAAACAAGAAAAAATAGTTATCGACACATTTTTTATGATGATAGGTACAGATATTATTAAAACAAACTGCTTGAATTTGTTTCATTAATAAGTATTTTTCGCTTTCACTTATATCATCTTCACTAATTAATTCCGACGACCATGAGAATTTTAGTTTATGGCAATTTTCTTGCAGCAATAAACCGATTGAGCACTCCATATTATATATAGCAGAAAACACGATTCCGAAAACCACAGAAATGAACGAAAAATACGCGAATTATTCAAAGATAACATAGAAAACCGGCTATAATTTGCAACTTAAAAAAAAAAAGAGAAGTGTGATTTCCACAGATAAAAAAAGCCAAAACCGCTATGTTTGTATTTTTTTTTTCAATTTGACAGTGTTTAGTTAAAACAAAGTATACAAGTTGAGAAATTACTTGATACAAGCACTTTTTTAGTCCTTATTTATTGACAATTACCCTAATGTGCATTCATAAATAAGTGGTCACATGTCAAAACATCCTAAGTCGACTTAAAAAATTAGACCAATCGAAATATTAACCTGTGATTGCAAATGACAAAACTGACTCACAACACAACCAGAACCGAAAATTAATGTCTTTTTATTTAATAGAACTTTATATAAAATGAGTTTTCAAACATGGATGATTTATTTTCTTCTAAGATATGTACCCTTAATTTCTGAAAAAATTTGAGTGGCTACTTAAAACAGCGAAGACGCCAGATACTCTAAATACTCGCCATATGATATACTATTTATTTTTAAACAAACTACTATATTTTACCTTTAAAACGCCATATCGAATGCAAGGATATCTCTAATAAAAACATTTTTACAGCCATAATAGGTTAAGCCTAAAAATGACGTTTTTCAAACTTTGAAATTCGACCAGTCCGAAAGCAGTGGTTATAAAAATTAAATGTGTGTCAATTTGTTCCTTTAGGACCCCCAAAGAAGTCTCCCTCAAAGTTTGAGCGAAATCCGAGACTAGCCAGCTTTTTGAATTAGACGTTTCACCACCTCTAATTTGGCAGTTTTTTCCGAGTACTGAGCTTTTAGCAGTCGGGCTCAACTTGACACCATTTATACAGATTTTTCCAAAGCGTTTGACAAAGTTAATCATAGCATTTTATTGTCGAAGTTGAGAGCTTTTGGCTTCCACTCAATTTTTTTAAGATGGATTAGATCGTATCTCTCTAACCGATCTTGTACAGTTATAGTTGATGGCGTGTCCTCGTACTCATTCATTGCATCTTCAGGTGTTCCTCAGGGAAGTATTTTGGGTCCGATTCTTTTTGTGATTTTTATCAACGACATTTCAAGTTGTTTTGACCCTTCGCAATTTCTTTTGTATGCTGATGATATGAAGATTTTCAGTAAAATTACGAGCCCGTTGGACTCGCTTAGTCTTCAAAATGATTTAGATAGGGTTGCAACCTGGTGTAAGAAAAATATGCTTCCTTTGAATATTAAAAAATGTTTCCATGTCTCCTATTCCAAATCCCGTTTTCTTATCCCTACTTCCTATCGTATTGGAGGCTCCCAACTTAGCACTGTCTCCGAAATTACTGATCTAGGGGTGGTCTTTGATTCCAAATTCTTATTTCAAAACCGTTTAAATTATGCCACTGCTAAGTCTTACTCTATGCTGGCTTTTGTTAGACGTTTTAGTTCTGACTTTCAAGATCCGTATTCTCTAAAAACGCTCTATATTTCATTTGTCCGATCAAAATTAGAATATGCAGCTATAATTTGGCGTCCTTATTATGTATAATTTTTCACTTTTTGAATTTTTATGAAAATTAATATTGTTTTCACTTATTAATAATCATTTTTAATTAATTATTAAAAGTTTTTTGATTGAATAGAGTAGGAAAAATGTTTAGAGACAACTATTGGAAGCTGCTAGACTTCACTCATCAGAGAAATTTTGGCACGCATTGCTAACCATTAAGCTAACATTACGCTGGTTTTGATGTCATCTAAACCCCTAGTTCTATTCTTCTTTTTACCATATGCATGAACCACTTCCGCCATTTGACAGTTAGTAGTGTGATCATGATGGATTTTTCACAGATCTGTTTTATCATCAGAACTGCCTTACCGTGTGCTCTCGGTTTTGTTATTGATTTTTTATACCAACAATTTTGTTGATTTACGGCCTGTACATTTTCAAGTATTAATGAAACGAGCTCAAGGCCAAGAATAATAATTTTTCACTCTTTGAATTTTTATGAAAATTATTATTGTTTTCACTTATTAATAATCATTTTTAATTAATTATTAAACGTTTTTTGATTGAATAGAGTAGGAAAAATGTTTAGAGACAACTGCCATAGCTTTTCTTATAGATCCATTTCGGAAGCTGCTAGACTTTACTCATCAGAGAAATTTTGGCACGCATTGCTAACCTTAAGCTAACATTACGCTGGTTTTGATGTCATCTAAACTCCTAGTTCTATTCTTCTTTTTACCATATGCATGAACCACTTCCGCCATTTGGCATTTAGTAGTGCGATCATGATGGATTTTTGACAGATCTGTTTTATCATCAGAACCGCCTTACCGTGTGCTCTCGGTTTTGTTATTGATTTTTTATACCAACAATTTTGTTGATTTACGGAATGTACATTTTCAAGTATTCATGAAACGAGCTCAAGGCCAAGAATAATAATTTTTAACTTTTTGAATTTTTATGTTATCTTAATGGTTAGCTTAACCTTTATGTCAACAGCAGAACTTTTTTACGCACGTCAAAAGCAACACACCCGGGGTGGGGTTTACCAGTATTACGGATTTTATCATCACGTTTCTGTTTATTTTGTGGAAATAAAAAAATAAAATCAAAGTGAAATGGCAGATGGTAAATGGTTTACTCCACGACAACTAAGCGCACTTTCGTACGAAGAACAGCAAGCATATATTCGTCAAACGCTTGAAGAGAGCCAAGAAGAAATAAGTGACCACGATTCAGTAGTTGGTGACGAGGCTTTAGATGAATGTGTATGTGATATTGGTGGTGATGACTCAGACTTAGAAGAGCCCACGTTACCAGAATATGACCCAGAGGACGGCAGTGATTCTGATGAAGAACTTGAAGATGCACCAATTGAAACTGGGGAATATTTTACTGCCAGAGATGGTAATGTTTGGTCTTCGATACAACCACAACCTGTAAGATTCCGTACGCACAACATTCTAAGAAGTGCACAATCTGGACCAGTACGGGCAACGCAAGGTTTGACCATTTCAGAAACGTTCAAATTGATAATGTCAGACGAAATATGCGACATAATTATTCGTGAATCAAATCGAAAGGCAAGGCAATTCTTTGATGATGACAATGCAAAACATCCAACAAGAGAACCGAGATCATGGATTCCCATAACAGAAAGTGAATTTGATGCATATTTGGGCGTATTTTTGCTAAGTGGCGTTACACATTCTGGATACGTGCATACGAAAGATTTGTGGAATACTAAATCACATCCATTATATCGTGCTGCAATGAGTGTACGACGATTTTGGGAAATTAGCCGCTTCATTCTTTTTGATAATGGAAACACACGCCAGCAACGCAAACAAACTGACAAAGCAGCAGCAATATCGGACGTTTTTTTTATGCTAAACAGCTGTCTTCGTAGATATTACGTGGCAGGAGCCAACGTCACCGTAGATGAACAATTGTATGCTTATCGTGGTGGAACTGGCTTCACGCAATACATACCATCAAAACCTGCCAAATATGGGATAAAAGTGTGGTGGGTGTGCGACTCCATTTCGTTCTATCCATTGCAGGTACTATCAATATTGTTGAAAATTGTTGAAAGTATAAATAACTTAATTGAATTTAATTTTTCAATGCAGGGACAAATCTATACAGGAATGGCACCGTCTGGTGAACGTGAAAGAAACGTTGGTGAAAGAATAGTCAAAGATTTATGTATCAACCTTTTTGATGGAAGTGGAAGAAATATTGTATGTGACAACTTTTTCACTAGCTACAACTTGGCAAAATCTTTGATGATAGACAATAATTTATCTATATTGGGTACTTGCAACAAAAGGCGTACATTCGTGCCAGCAGCATTTGCCAACCCCAAGGGACGTGAAGCTGAATCGTCAATGTTTGGGTTCTATAATCACGTTACGATGTGCTCGTACGTGCCCAAGAAAAACAAGGCAGTTGTATTATTGTAAACTTCTCATTATACAACAGAAACGTCCGGTCCTAAGAAGAAGCCATTGCTTATATTGGACTACAACAAAACCAAAGGTGGAGTTGATAGCATGGACATGTGCTTGTCCGAATATAGTACCAAGCGGCGCACAAATAGATGGCCTTTGGCTTTCTTTTATAATGTTGTGGACGTTGCTGCGTTTGCTGCATACATAATATACGTTGACAACAACACTCACCTGAAGTCATATACAAGCAGCCGTAGGATGTTTCTCCATCAGCTAAGTGAGCAACTATGCAAGCCAGAAATAAAGAGAAGGGCGAATAACAGCAGAATATATAGAGTTTTTTCAACGCGCAACGCCATCGAAACCATGATAGGTAGGCCCATCCGAGTTGTGGATGCTGGAGCACATGAAGCGGAGGAGCGTGATAGTACGGGACGCCTAAAAGTAAAGGGGAATTGCTACATCTGCTCCAAACGACGCCCTACTCGTAAATCATGCACATTATGCAACAAACCAGTGTGCGCAGAGCATTCCAAAGACTTGCCGCAATGCGATAGATGTAATTGAATTTCAATAATTTTAAATTTTTTCGTAGTTTTTTTTAATATTTTTTTCAATTATAAAATACTTATAATTTATAATAATTTTTATGCCATAAGAATTTTTTTCACTCAAAATAAACTATACTTTTCAAATATTATCATATTTGCATGCGATTTACTATACATACGGTATGGTATACCCAGGTATGTGTTGTTGACGTAAGGGTGCAACTTTGTAAATGGGCTTTATCTACCAAACGGATGATCCAATCTTAAACAAAATTGGGACTAGTGCGTAAAACAGTTTTCGCTAGGATATCACGAAATTTCAAGTCGATCCGATTATCCAGTTCAGAGCTACAGCGTTTTGAAAACTCAAAACATACCCAGGTATGTTGCCGTTGACATAGGGGTTAATGGTTAGCAATGCGTTGTAAAATTTCGCTGATGAGTGAAGTCTAGCAGCTTCCGAAATGGATCTATAAGAAAAGCTATGGCAGTTGTGTCTAAACATTTTTCCTACTCTATTCAATCAAAAAACTTTTAATAATTAATTAAAAATGATTATTAATAAGTGAAAACAATAATAATTTTCATAAAAATTCAAAAAGTGAAAAATTATTATTCTTGGCCTTGAGCTCGTTTCATGAATACTTGAAAATGTACCGGCCATAAATCAACAAAATTGTTGGTATAAAAAATCAATAACAAAACCGAGAGCACACGGTAAGGTAGTTCTGATGATAAAACAGATCTGTCAAAAATCCATCATGATCGCACTACTAAATGTCAAATGGCGGAAGTGGTTCATGCATATGGTAAAAAGAAGAATAGAACTAGGAGTTTAGATGACATCAAAACCAGCGTAATGTTAGCTTAATGGTTAGCAATGCATGCCAAAATTTCTCTGATGAGTGAAGTCTAGCAGCTTCCGAAATGGATCTATAAGAAAAGCTATGGCAGTTGTCTCTAAACATTTTTCCTACTCTATTCAATCAAAAAACGTATTTATTTTGTTGTGTTGATCTTCCGACAGGGTAGTAAGCTGATTTTTGTTGGAACGATTTTCCGTCTGCATTGAAAATGGCAGAATGCCGAAACCGGTTTGTCACAAAACCAAACTTGACAAGGGATGACGGAAAATCGTTCCAACAAAAAATCAAAAAACGTATAATAATTAATTAAAAATGATTCTTAATAAGTGAAAACAATAATAATTTTGATAAAAATTCAAAAAGTGAAAAATTATTATTCTTGGCCTTGAGCTCGTTTCATGAATACTTGAAAATGTACAGGCCGTAAATCAACAAAATTGTTAGTATAAAAAATCAATAACAAAACCGAGAGCACACGGTAATGCAGTTCTGATGATAAAACAGATCTGTCAAAAATCCATCATGATCACACTACTAACTGTCAAATGGCGGAAGTGGTTCATGCATATGGTAAAAAGAAGAATAGAACTAGGAGTTTAGATGACATCAAAACCAGCGTAATGTTAGCTTAATGGTTAGCAATGCGTGCCAAAATTTCTCTGGTGAGTGAAGTTTAGCAGCTTCCGAAATGGATCTATAAGAAAAGCTATGGCAGTTGTCTCTAAACATTTTTCCTACTCTATTCATTCAAAAAACTTTTAATAATTAATTAAAAATGATTATTAATAAGTGAAAACAATAATAATTTTCATAAAAATTCAAAAAGTGAAAAATTATTATTCTTGGCCTTGAGCTCGTTTCATGAATACTTGAAAATGTACAGGCCGTAAATCAACAAAATTGTTGGCATAAAAAATCAATAAAATTAAATAAAATATTTAATAAAAAGAAGTGTCTGTTTATTTTTTTTTTGAATAAAAGGGAAAAAAAGGAAATGGATGGGGCCGTGTGCAGAAGTCCACGCAAGTGGGGAAAGTTTGTGATCGCCATTTACCTGGGAATGGCCAGAGCGATTCTTTTGCATGCGGTTCAAGCAGCTCACTACTTCCGGGATTTGCGCCCAAGTATGCTCTGGGTAACCATCGAACACCCGTTTGGTGGTGAGCTAAACGTGAGAAGGCGACAACCTGGTAAGGCCACTCCGACATAATCGGCTTAAGGGCTTGCTGGGGGTTCAACCAGCAGCGTCTGAACACCATGTGGATCAAGCGGCTCGCTATACAAACGTGTAATAGAATTCAACCTCCCGGGAAACGGGTTGTGCGTTGGGTTTGGGACCCACCACATAAAACAACGTTCGAATGAAATTCAATAACAAAGCTTCGGATATGAGAACCCCTTTTTTAGATGACAACACCCGCAAACAAAATAAGGATTATGAGATAAGGGCATGTACCTGGAATGTCCGGTCCCTTAATAGGGAAGGTGCCGCTGCCCGGCTGGTTGAGGTCCTGAGGAAATCAAAAGCTGACATCTATCAAAATACAAGACGGCGAGGAAACACGATCAAAACACCTTGCAACATCTACTGGAGTGAGCATGAAGACATGCGCAGATTCGGCGTGGGATTTGTGGTGGGAGAGAGACTCCGTCAAAGAGTTCACACAATAGAACGAGCGTGTCGCTGCAATCCGCATAAAAGTACGATTTTTCACCATATCGTTAACCTGCGCTCATGCACCGACGGAAGATAAGGACGACGTTGAAAGGATGCATTCTACGAACGCCTGGAAGAAGCATACGAGCGCTGCCCCCGTCATGATATCAAAGTCGTGCTTGGCGACTTTAACGCCAGGGTGGGGAAAGAGGGTGTATTTGGCCCCACTGTCGGGAAGTTCAGTCTCCACGATCAGACTTCGCCAAATGGATTCAGGCTGACCCGGGGCAAACTCCTGTAAGAATGAGAACGGCGACCTGGTGGCCGATGTTCAGAGAGCACTCAGAATATGGAGGGATCACTTCTCTGCCCCTTTAAATGAGCAAGAAACCAGAGAAGATGCCGAACCCGAGCCCACAATCGAAGATGATGGAATTGACGTTCCACAACCCGACTATAATGAGGTGCGAATAGCAATATCCCGATTGAAAAACAATAAAGCAGCTGACGCTGATGGTTTGCCTGCTGAGCTATTCAAACTCGGAGGCGAGGAGCTGGTAAGGCGCATGCATCAGCTTCTATGCAGAATATGGTCGGATGAATGCATGCCTGAAGATTGGAATCTAAGTGTTCTCTGCCGAATCCACAAGAAGGGCGATCCTGCAAACTGCGCCAACTATCTTCTTTTGTGTCAAGTGGGCTTTTTGTTTTTGTAAATATACTGGACAAAGTATGGTTTGACTTGTACGCCAAAGTGCTGTTTTGCTCTCTTAATGCTTTGTGATCAAAGTTTTCACTTAATTTGGGAATATAAGTGACGCTGAAATATTTGGGCCTAGTCCGTTATTGCTCTGACGGCCTCATATTTATTCAACATAAACCAGTCTCCCTGAGGAAGATGTGGAAAGCATAGAAGAATAAAGAACAGAGTTTTTGTCTAATTAATAGCGACCTAAAAGCTCTTAGACCGCCACACCACGGCGGTATTGCTGGCCTACCACACCGAAGGTCCAAAGTTAGAGCCCTGGGAGCAAAAAACTGTAGGTCCCGCCGACTTGTAGGACAAATTTAAAGCACCACACCACAAATTGGTAGAGAAGCTCGGCCTTAATCTCCTCGAAAATATCATAACCTAAAGGAAAGGGAAAGAAATTAAAGAGAAGTAATGGCAGCACCATCAACGGAAAGTGTGGAAATGAGTTTGAAGGAGAGAATCAGCAAGAAAAGAAAACACTAAAATAGAATACAATTAATAAATTAAAAATAGAGACTGTAGAAAGAAGACGAAAAGGAAAAGATATTAAAAACAGAATATCATAGAAAGGAAGTTAAAGAATGTGAATAAAATGTACATCAACTTATTGAAATAAAATTAAGTTTAATGGTTGAATTTCAACCACGGGGCGATCAACATGTCTTTGTGTAAAGGCGCCAAATGTAAAAGTTTCACCCTCTTTACGGCTAAACTATAATTCTAAGATGTAAATAATGACGTATGCATCGATAGGACCACTCAGGCTGTGGTGGCATCCATCAATAAAAAATCCAAAGTATTAATTAAAATCTCCAAAATCAGCTTAAAAGTGACACTACTACAAATGCGAAACTCATAATCACTCCTGTCGTCAAAAACACTAGTTGCAAAACTAGTATGTACAGGGCGATGTCGTATGAGGTGTCAACTTTCAGATTTGGGACCGAAATATAAAAGTATCAAAATAGACCAAAAAATTGTACAGTGGCGAAGTCACAGGTTCGAGTCCCAGTAAGGTAAAAAGTAAAATTTAAATATGAAACTTTACTCGGATTTTTCCAGCTCTTGACATTTGAGCAGTCTGCACCACTATAACTTTGAATTTTTACTGGTACAAGTTTAGTCCGTTTTGAACTATTCCCTAACAGTCAGAGAGATCAGTATACAATTGTTTCTGACTAGTTTGGTGCTTCACTGCAGGGCGCACTACAATGCCGTTGTATATTAATAACTTATGGGCATCGTGTGAGCGGCTCATACTGAAAGTATGTACAAAGAGTTGTTCAAGACATTAGGCTTATATACTCGTAGTGTGCATTATTGGGATAAAAGCGTTTGAGCTAATTCTCTATAATTTCCAAAGATTTATTTGCGAACAAAGTTTGACACAGACTGTTGCATTTTTTAAAGCACCTCAGCAACCTTTTTTTTCAAAACTTTTATTCTGTAACAGCAACATAGTGGAAATACAAGGTAAAGTAAATAAAAAGAGACATAAAACGTACGCTATCTGGAAAGGTACGAGTGTATTTTCCAGGTACGCAGGACGGTAAAATCTCAAAGAGTTTTTTGAAAAAAAGGAGTAAAAAATTTAATTACTTTCTAACTTTAACAATACCAGAAATATAATACAGGGTGGCGCAAAAGTAATCCTCCTATCAGAAAATGCTTTAAATTTTGCGATTGGCTTCTAAAGTCAGTTCTGTTTTAACATTTGTGTAGTAAACACATGCGAAATACACGCTAATAAACAATGTTACGCTACACTGCTCCAGAACGCGGAATATTGCTGACTATTTATTTGACCAATAATCGGTCGGGGCCAAGCGGTTACTGTGAATGGTGAGCGCTACAGAGCAATGATCAACGAGTTCTTTTTGCCGCAACTTGATGAATTGGGATTGGAAACATGTGGTTCCAACAAGACGGTGCAACAGCACACACTGCACGTGCCACAACCGATATGCTGAACATCGGAAGCCTACTTTTGCGCCACCTTGTATAACGTGAAGAATATACCGGTGATAAATATTGAGACTCGGCTAGAATCGATACAAATGGTTTCTTCCTCAAACAATTTCAAGAAAGGTCTGTGGAGATGGTAGATCTTGTTCTGATTCGATATTAAACTGCCGTTAGCTCCAATATATGGGGGAAACTAAAGAGCATACCACCACAAATTGGATAAGAACATATGTGTAATACTTCTGTATTGCTAGAAAATACAAAGTACAATCGCGAACATCAGAGTGCAGATGTATAGAAAATAAAACGAGAGGCCCGATAAGCGAATGTACCAAAAATTACAATTTCAAACTACTACATGAGCGTATCAAACGTTCATTGAAGAAAAAAAAATTATATAAAAGAAATAATTTAAAATTTTTTTTAAATAGTAAAAATAATGGTGAGGCAAAGCTTTATATGAAAAAAAAACACAAAAAAAATGCAGAACTGCGAATTAGGTGGATGGATGCATGCGATATCAAAAACACACCCAAACATGCGATTTATGTTTGCTCCAAGCATTTTGAAAAGAACCAGTGCAAGGGTACCGGAGGCTCATGATACTTGAGAGAAGATGCTGTCCCCAAACATCTTCCCCCAAAAGCGCAATATCTGAATATGGAGTTTGATTCCGGTCAGTATTTTTCAAGGGCATTTTGTATACGGTGGTTACGGTAGAGTTCCAGCTAAACCAAACTGGTACCTTTTTACTCGTAACAAGGATGTTTACATTTGTATATACATAAACTAGAACTTTGTTTAGATATTACGTCTGTGAACATTCCGCCTCATCATCATAAAAAAGGCCAATTACCAAAAGTTGAATGTAGTAAAAATGGGATGAATTTTGAAACCATTGCAATCCCAGCAAACTTTGTGGTAAAAATATATTTTACTTAAACGCTTTATACTGATAAGTTCCACATGAGTTAACGACCAAGATATTTCATATATATATGAAAATTATATCTATTCTATTTTAGATATTGTAACGGTTACAATTCCGCATCACGTCTTCAATCATGAACCAATGAACCCATCAAAAGTTGGATTTGCAATTGATATGAATTTGAATATTGGTACGGTAATTGAACTATCGTCCAGCATTAATTTGGATTCTGTTAAGAAAATATTGTGTATAGCCGCTTTATACGGTTAAGTTCCACATGAACAAAACATACATATCTTATTTTAGAAATGCCTACTAGTATTACTTTATTTAAGGAGCTATTCGCTTGTACGAATCGAATCAAATCGGTCGCAACAAATAAGGTAAAAAATAGCGAGATTTTCCCTAATTTCACTCTAAAATATTTCTCTTATTTCACAAATTTGTTTTATTAAAGTCTTGGATACCTTATATGCTTCAACCGGCCCTGTGATGATTTGACGTTTCAGGTTATTTTATTATTTAAAAATATACACATATACTACTACAACCTCAAAAATTTATATGGGCTGTCTCCCTTTGTTTTCGATTTCAAAACATATTGCGATCATATTGTGCTAGCAATATAAAAGAATAAAATACATATATGGATAAGAAGCTTCCCCATAAAAGTTATCACAATTGCTTTATGAAACTATTGCTTATTACTTTATTGTAAAATAGTGGCTTATAGTTAAAATATCTTAAACTATAATAGTGGGAGTGATACATATTGAATTTGTAAACAAGAATAAATGTGAAATATGAAAATATGAATGGGTTCATAATATTTTATAATTATTTGGTTGTTTGCCGTATTGGTAGAAGATATTTCTGACTCCCTTTTCACATCAGTTTTTTCATATATAAGGCGTTGTTTGAAAATTGTGTCTTTTTGAGGTACTGTTAAGCGCACCGTCATAGTTGCGGGGTAGGGGTACCATATTCTTTGGTTGTATGTGATTCGCAATCGTTGCACTCTTAAGGTCCTGTGAGATGCAACCATTTGCTTTTCTATAGGCCTAGATACACTTTTTTGTAAATAATTTGAACTTATTTCATAGAGGTATTGATTTTTTACTATAGCTCCCAGTCAGTTACTGTACCAGGTGAAATCTCCTTAAAAACTTGCAGAAACCTGTAGTTTTGTGATTTCATCGAAGGATATTTGTAAAGATAAAACGTGTTTTTTCGTGAAAATATCTCCCACAATATGATTTTGCTGAACTTTGCTTCCAAGAACTACCAAAAAAACTATGACCCGAGGATTGGACCATTGACCTTGTATATTTATATAAAAAATAGTAGTAAAATAGTAGAAAATGTATGTACAAAACAACACTTTTGCGGATACAACATTTCCTCCACATTTTCAGATAGCCAAATGACAAAACAAAGAAGAAATTCGAGCAAGACAACAGACAGCTTACTTCACCTTGTTGATTCCACTATGTAATAGCAATTAGAAAACACAACAAGCGACTAAATAAAGCAGCCATTTTATAAAATTTCAAAAAAATATGTTATATATATTTGTATTTTAATAAATATGTTACTTTTTAGCAACTTCTCATACAAAAAATACCAACTTCTCTTAGAAAATATATTCGAAAGCAACCAATAACCTTACCATTCCACTAAACTTTGCAGAGAAAAAAATACCATACCTTAAAACGACAAAATATTTAAGCCGTCTATAATGAAAACGGTTCCAAAAAATCCTATATATTGTGTTTAAGAAATAAAGGAAAAGAAACAAATGAAATGACAAAAAGAAAGTAAAGGAAATAGTATGAATAAAAAGTACGGAAATGAAGTTGTAAGAAAGTAAATACTAGAACAGAATAAAATAAAATAACTAGGAGGAAAGTATAGGATAAAATAGAATAGGAAAAAAAGTAAATAAATAAAAATAGAAATTGTGTTATTGAAAGGTCTATAAAGGAAGTTTAAAACAAGGCAGACGAAATGAACTGTAAAGAGGGTAAGAAAACCATTTCAAATAATAAGGAAAGAGATATCAAAAATGAGAAGGGAAACAAAAACGAAAAAAGGAAAAAAAGTGTTGTGGTATTTCAAAAACTGGACGCTCTTTTGTTAACATAATTCTTATATCAAATAGAAATATTGTTTTATTTCCACATTGTTTTTGTAAGCATGGCTGATTCAGTTGATTTATAATTGTTTTAGCATGAATTAATGCATAAAACAGCTTTTAAGGTGTACTGCCATGTCGTATACCACAGAATAGTACTAAATAATACGCGTAAATTTGAATAATTATTTCATTATTCTTTGTTATATTTAAATGAAATAATGTCCATTTTGAATAAAAAATCATATTAACTATTTCGTTACTTAATTTATAGTTTCTTCCTCTTTTTTCTAGCTGAGCTCTTGAAGAATAAAGAATACATAAATTCGGGGACTAATTCCCGCATTGTATTGTTTTCACTTACTTGTACAACACGTTTCTTGAGATTCACTTTTTTAGCAATTTCCTCTAGCATTTTTCGGCTCGGATTGGATTGATTTTGATAACATTCATATAAGAAATTCAATTGGTCCGGTAGTATTGTGGTACGTAGGCGTTTGTTTTGCTGCTTCTCAGCAATACCTGCAACCAATTTTGATTCTATATCAGTATCTTCTATCACCGAATTACGATTTGAATTTGAATTGGGTGACGACGATGGAGTCACACCTTTTGTTGCACAACCGCCATTTTCATCTGAACTTCCTTGTTTTTTTAGTACTACATTACAGTCCTCTAGGGTAGTTGGAACATCTACAATTCTGGAATCAAGAAAATCTCTAAAATTGTGTACGTATGCATCTGATTTGATGGGTGGGGCTGTGATATCTGATGTTTTCTTTGATACCTTTAAAGGTGATTGAGATATTGCAGAGGTTGTTAATGACGATGAAGGTGATTTACGTTTTGTATAGTTTGTCTCAGCTGTTATAACGGTCTCCACCACAATGTCGTCGATATTCAACTCCGGGTTTGGTTTTACAGTACTGTAATGCTTGTCTTCGACTTGTTGTATATTAGCATCTAAACATTTGTTGTCATTAATTCTGCTGTTACTATTCACACTTTTGCCATTGTTGTTATCGTCATCGTTATCCTCATTATCATTATAATTATCGAAATTATCTAGAGGGCCAATGCTGCTGCTACTCGGGTTATGGGTTGTGTTGTTAGGCTCCGGCGTACCAGCTCCAAAATTACTCATTGGTAACGAGTTATGTTTACCTTTATCTAATGGTGTGTTAATTGTGCTTTGTATTGACGTGGGGGCATTTAATAGAAAAAACTTTTTCGATTCGTTTAAATGATAAAATTGTAGAAGGAACTCAATATTTGGCCTGACCTCACCAGCACAAGCACTTCCGATGAGTTGCGGGGAGCCCAAACTTTGCTGGTATATATTTTCTTGATAGTATTGATATAAAAAATCATAACTATTACTCTTACGCGATTCACATTGGTTATAGAAATTAACTAGAAAATCAATTTCTGAACCGGATTCTTTCGACTGCCTCTGCTGCGTTTGAAATTTCTGCTTCATCTCATTGTTATTCTCGTTATGTATAAAATACTGATATAAGAGTTCGTAAGTTTTTGTGTTCGAAACTGATAGTGTGAGGGAATTATCATGTTTAGCGCCATTCAAATCAGCACCGTCCACTGATAAATCAGCTGCTATGGAAGGCACTACAGAATTCTTAAGTCTCTTCGGAGGCGGTTGGTGCTGTTGTAAAAGTAATTGTTGGTGATGTTGATGATGATGTGTGACGTTGGTACCTGCTGGTGGTTGCAAAGTTTGTAGTATGCTACTAAAAGATTCACAGGCATTTGATGCATTAGATAGGTGTGTGTTGAGCAACCTAGTATTTACTAAATGAAGTAACTGATGCTCTCGAAAATGTTCAAAGTAATTAAAGTGTGCTTTACATGTGTTGCATTCTAATTTCGTTTTGTTTGCTGCATGATTTCCTTGTGAATGAACATTTGTGTAGTCGATTTTATCACGCCTTTTGTAAGTCGAGGTAGGGGAAGGTGGTGGGCTAAAATCGGTCGTCGATACTGATGATTTACCATGAAGAACCCTAGTGCCAGCAGTTGCAGGGTTTGAGGACTGTTGAGAAGAGCTTAAATTATTATTAATAGCAGCCGCAGCGGCATTTGAAGTAACATTTTGACTTTGATGTTGTTGCAAAACCGGATTTCCACTATTAATATCTAGGGAAGAATTCGAGTCCTCAGAGCTAAAATTTTGTGCAATCTGTGCAGCGGCTACTTGCGCCTTTTCCGATTTTTTATTGTTTTCTTCTTTAAAGCAGTGATTCTTCTGATGACGGATAAGCTCATAATAACGCTGGAAAGCCAAATTACACTTCTTACAGGTATAGTTAATATTGTGTTTCTTTTCTTCTGATTCGTACAATGTATTATTTGGCTGGTTCTCGTAGATTTTGCGTTGTTTTTGACGAGCGTTCTGAAAACAAAAAGAAAACGATCTTTAATTTACATAATTGTAATAATTTCGAGTGATGGAATCGTTTGCAGTAACAACTATTCAACTACATTGGCCCATACATCTCATCAGACGAAGTCGACATTCAGAGCAACTAAACTCTACACATAAAACATTATTCTCAGCGCAACCAGTAATGCAGTTCATGTAACCGCGATTCTGACCTACATAATAACGCTGCCAAAATCGAGTAAAGCGCAAAAAAGTGGGTGTAAAATGTGCTAATCCCTGCCAAGCATAAATGAAACAGTCAAACGAGCGTAACAAAAAAGTGTATCATTTTGTCCAAAGATGTGCGCTGGTGTTGGTATTCGGCAGAGAGAACCCGTGATGGTGTCGGATTTCATATCGGTAGAGATGACACATTCCATGGTAGGCTTTATTAAAATGTCTTTAAACTGCTAGCTTAAGCCGCTGAATAAAAAAAGCAATTTCTACAGAGAAATACTTATTTTTTATTTATAGGCGAATGACGTCGGGTAATCTGATAGTATTTATATTAGGGGCATTGTGCTAGTACGCCCAATCTATGTAAAATGTTCATACCGACAAATTTTCGTCAGATGATTCTTCTTGAATTAAGCTAAGCAATAGAAATGTTTTTAACAGATATGAAAAAGTTGTGCCCTGTGTTCAGGCAAATACTGCTGTTTGCGTGGTGTAGTGGGCACGGTACACGTGGTGGAAGTTAACTGCTTAAATTGATAATAATTATCCCTCAAACAGTTATAAGGTAGATGCGATATATTGAAAAAAGTGTCAGTTTTACTCTAATCTATACGAAAATTTTATTCGTTGTTTCCATTTATACGATCTCATTAATAGTTGATTAATTATTTCTCCTTGGTTCATTACTATATAGTAAGGAGTGAGAGAATTACTGAGTTAGGGATGGTACATATTTGGGAATATTCTACACAAAATAACTATTAAAATTTTAAATATCTTATAACTTTGAAAGAGATATTCTTGTATATTTGTTTATCCAGATTATCTCGAAAACAGCTCAACCGATTTGGATGAAATTTGGTATGTACACAGTGTACCACATTTTAAGAATTTTTACCCAGGTCTTCAAAGGTAAGATGTCTTCATGGGAACAAACTCATGAGTGGAGGTAAATTCATCGATGGTATGTTATATGTGGCGTTTTCACGAGTTTAGCGATCAAATACGTTAAAATTAATGCTTCCGAAAGACAATCAGAGACGTACTCGGAACATGGTATGGAAGGAAGTGTTGGCTTAGATATAAAAGTTAAGGATACTTCTATCCTTAAAAATAAAGAATAAATCAAGGAATGCTGACCGATACATAAAGTACTAACCGACAAATATACCCCTTTGATCCTATTGTTTCTCGATTATTTGATGCAATCGACAGCGTCTAACCATACAATCCAACAGAAAATCTTGTAAAGATTTGCTGAAGCCGTCAAGGAGTGGGTATTTAAACTTTGCTACCCATAAAAAAAATGAAAACATCTTTTTATTATCAAGATATGTTCTTAAAATTTCTTTTTGAAATGCTCCACATACAAACAACCAGAATATCTTTACTGATGAGTATCTAAAGAAAACTAAATTGTATGACAACCAATGAAAATGCCGAGCAAAGCTCGATCGCCCAGGTTTTAATGCTAACAATTGAATTTAATTGTTACTCTTCCGTATTGTCTTGAATTCCACAATTCCTCAATTATTTTCTCCTGGTTTTCAACATTATAGAGTCATATGTACGAGTATAATATCTCATGGGGATTACTTTGAAGGGGACAAAATAGATATTCATGAATAAATAAATAATTTTTGAAAAAACACAAAATTCGCGATACTTTTTGAACACACCTCGTATGTTTCAAAAAAGGCAACTCCGAGTGTACATATTTATACCATAAATTCAATTTTTTTAATTAAAACAAACCGAGAATCCATCGGAATCAGATCCTTGAGAATACTCATGATGCGAGAATCAACACGCACCGTGAACATGGTGACGGCCTAAGTGAATCTGTAATTAGCCATCTACGTCGAAGGCATAAAGCTTCCGACTGTTTCACATCCCAAAATGTTAGTGGATAACATGTTCAATTTTACTGCACACACAGCTGGGATCGCCACCAAAGTACAAAACCGCACAAAATCTTCAAGTCACAGCAACGTACAGCCGGTTTTGAGGTTCGCGTAGCCCATGAAGTCGCCAGGGCTATCGAACACATATTGGCGGAAGTTAGTAGGATCCAGAATAAAACTCACCGGCGTATGTCCTTAGAATTACAAACAGCTCCGTCAGAATTAGAAAGGACCTCTCCGAACCCTATTACGCGATTTCTT
Source organism: Merzomyia westermanni (assembly GCA_949987695.1). Lineage (NCBI taxonomy): Eukaryota > Metazoa > Arthropoda > Insecta > Diptera > Tephritidae > Merzomyia > Merzomyia westermanni. The sequence continues at coordinate 118,540,528 of OX465292.1, read as the reverse complement.
TAGTTTTATGTTGCAAATATTTCATTACATCTTTTTATACCTTTCATGAACATAACATGGTATTATAACTTTGGTCCGATATTTGTAAGTATGAGAAGAAGAAGAGATATATCCACCAATAAGTATACCGAAATGATCAGGGCGATAAGCTGAGTCAATTTAGCCATGTCCGTCTGCCTGTCTTGATGAAATTTGGTATGGAGCCGTCATTTTGCATGGGATTAATCATTCGTCGGAATCAGCAAGATCGGACCAATACAACGCATAGCTCCCGTACAATCGATAGTTTCGATAAATGGGGTTTGGGCTATGCACGTTTGGTACATATTATACATGTAATGTGTGTATTGAAAATCAGCCAGATCGGACCTACATAACATATAGCTCCCATACAACCGATTGTTCCGATAAATGGGGAGTGGGCTATGTATCTTTAAATTATCAGTTTTGCAGAGTTTTTACTAATTGTGAGTAAGGATCGGACTCTTAAAACCGTGTTGCGTATTCATGAAAGGTATAAAGTCTTCGGCACAGTCGAAGACAGCCCTTTTCTTAGTTGTTTGATTTTAAAGCCGCTTTCAATAGATAGATATGGCGGCCATATTTAGGATGGCTCCAGTAGGCGGATCGACAAAATCCTTTTATATCGTGTTTAAGCGACATAAGCTGCAACTGTTTCTCTTGTTTATTTCATTTTCATTTCATGCTATTGTAATTCGCAACCAGCTTATGAAATATTCGAAAGATATAGTTTATTTTTGCAATCCCAAATCGGGGGTCTTCACAGCGAAAATGAGACAGCCAATCCTCAGAGGCACTCGCCCCAATGAATACATTTAAGGGGGGTTTTCACAGTGAAAACGAGGAGGCCTATCCAAGAGTAGATATGCAATGCAAGTTAAATAAACGAAATAAATAATCACAGCTTATGTCGCTTAAACATATAGTACCTGTGTGGCCGAGCTTTGTTCGGCATTTTCATAAATTGCCATACTATTTAGTTTGCTTTAGATACTCATCAGTAAAGATATTCTGGTTGTTTGTATGAATAGTTTTACTTACCAGCAGTGAAGCATTTCAAAAAGAAATTTTAAAAACATATCTTGATTATAGAAATATGTAAAATTTTTTTTATGGGTAACAGAGTTTAAATACACATAATTATTTCTTGGTTTCTGCTCAAAAAAGTTTTCCCCATATTTTCGGCAAGCCTTTACAAGATTTTTTACTGAATTGTATGGTTAGAGGTTAGAGGTTGCTATCGAATATTTTTCGGTTAGTGCCCCATATATCCGTAAACATTTTTATTTATTATCTTTAACTTTTTATATTTAATACTTATGAAATGTAAGCAAAACACTTCCTCCAATACCATGTTCCGAGTACGTTTCTGAGTTTTTTTATTACTTTTAACGTATTTGGCCGCTTAACTCTTGAAAACGCTACATATAATATACCATGCATGAAAATCGATGAACTTAGCCCCACTCCACCCAAAAGTTTGTCCCTGAGCTTTATACGCAGTCATGGCAAATCTTGGCCGTACTGGACATTGATGCCGTTAATGCGGCCCCTTAGATGGGTGTGATTATCGGTATGTGTGCTTCTTTGCAGGATTTTTCTTCACGAAGAATAGTGGCAACATAGTTATAAGCGTATTTTTATTAATACGTACCAACATACCTTTAGTTTGCAACCCATATTAGCATATTTCATTTCAATTAAAAAAAAATCAGACAGTTGGCAAACGCAAACGTCAGTTTAGCTGTGAAGTTGTAAACATTTTTTCACTGTGACTTAATACTGATATAAAGAAAAGTTTTCCTAATTTTTCGTCCTTTCCTGTGGTAGATTTAAGTGCAAAAATTAAGTGTACTGCTCTTAACAGTACCATAAAATTGGTTTGTTTGTTAAATTAATATTTTGTGAATACAAGAAATTCCATTTAATTTGACTTTTATCTCGTTTGCCGAGTCATATTACATATTGTACTTGTTGCAGTGATTGGCTTGTGTTTCTTCTTGCTTTTGCTTTCGTGTACACTTCTTTTTGCCTATGTCTTTTATCACATCTGTTTGCGTTTGTGTTTATTAAGTGTCATAATAGAGTATGTCTCAAACTGCTCCTGCTTTACTTTTGTACACCCAGTTTTGATTTTTATTAGAATATTTTCTTCTTTTTAAAGTTACTTTCTTAATTTGATAATTAGAAATGTCTTGCATTTTTCAAAGTTGTCAAATTAAAGGCGAGTCTGAACCCTATGTCGTATACTGGCTTTGCTACCCCATCGCAAGCTGCATTTATACCAGGTGATATCGCGGCAAATTCATTGCTGTATACACACTAGGGTAGGTCGATTTGTATGAACGAAAGTTAACCGATATCGCGCCATCGATTTTTCGATAGGTTTTGGGCTCAGGAAAAAAAAAGTTCCACTACGCATACCCAAAAAAATAATTTGGGAGCCTGCGAAATTGAATTTTTTTTACTTTTTTCGACTTTGATTTTTAAGGGTTTTTTCATGACCTACTCAAAAATTTTTTATTCGATTTTACAATTTTAATGTATACCCGGTCGACCCACAAATGTCCGCTAAAAATGTTGTCGATAACAGTTTTTGAAAAAAAAATAAAAATATTTTTTGGGTTTTGGGGAGGGTTTTGGTCAAAAAATTTACGCTTTCTCCATTTTTTTAAGGGGTTTTTCAGCATACATGCAAAAATGTTTTCGATAAAAACGAATTTGTCTCAAATTATGCGCTAAAAAAGTTGACGATAACGTTTTTTGAAAAAAAATATTATTTTCGGGGTTTGGGACTTGTTTTGGTCGAAAAATCGACTTTTCCTTTTAAATATGTATGCGAGTAAAAATTATGTACATGTTTTGTTGTAATGTTTATAGAAATGATTAAATATATTAAGTATTAACTTAACCCAGTCCAAGAGCTTCAGAAAGATGAGTGTGTTTGGTGAGAATATCAGCAGCCATGTCATTTGTAGAAATGTAATTAAGACTGATTTTGCAGCTTTTTAAATTTTGTTGAATAAACTGGTGCGTGATATGTACGTGCTTGGTTCGGGATGAATATGAATTGTTCGTTGCAATCTGAATGGCGCTTTTATTGTCGCAATGTAAAATAAGTGATTTCATTGCCCCTGTTTCAAATTCATTAAAAAAACGTTGTAGCCACAATGCTTCTTGAACGGCAGCAGTGATTACCAAAAATTCTGCTTCGGTCGACGGGAGCGCTACAGTGCGTTGTCTACGCGTACACCAGGAGATAGCGCAACCTTGATATTTAAACACATACCCCGTTGTCGACCTTCTTTCATCAAGATCACTACCCCAGTCAGCGTCGCAGAATCCTGTAATATCACTAGCTTCTTTAGTGAAAACTAAACCTTTGTCAATGGTACCCTTAAGGTATCTCATGATACGCTTTACTGCCACCCAGTGTGCCTTTCCTGGGTTTGTAGAAAACCTGCTCTGTAAATTTACATCAAAGCAAATGTCTGGGCATGTTATTTGTAATGCGAAGAGTAAGAATCCGATTGCCTGCATGTATGGAGTCTCTAGCATTTCTTGTTTTTCAGTTGACGGACACATTTTGGAACTAATTCGTTAATTTAAATCAATCGGCGTGGATACTGGGACATCAGACATACCGAATCGTTGCAATAAGTCAGCTACGTACTGTGATTGATCTATTTTTATAGTACCCGTATCATTATCCCTTCTAACGCGCATACCTAATACTGAAGAGACTTCACCGATGTCTTTCATCTCGAAGATCGATGCTAACTCTCGTGAAAGCTTTAATATCGAGTCAATATTGTTGGAGGAGAGAAGTGCATCATCGACGTATACAGCAACAAACAATTTTTCGTTATCATTTGTACGATAGTACACACATTGGTCGATATCGCTACGAGCTAAACCAAGGCTCAACAAAACATCGTTAAACTTCTCATTCCAAAGCCTGCTCGATTGCTTAAGGCCATAAAGTGATTTTTGTCGCCTCCAAACGCGACCAGATTTATCGTGGAAGCCATCTGTCTGCGCCATATAGATCTCGTCTTTTAATTCAGCGTTCAAAAACGCGGTGACGGAATCCATTTGATGGATAAACAAATTGTGCTTAGCTGCAATGGCGAGCAGCATTCGAACTGATGTGTATCTGACAACCGGAGCAAATGTCTCATCATAGTTAACGCCCTTCTCTTGGCTAAAAACCTTAATGACTAGTCTAGCTTTATGTCGAACTACTTTACCACTAGCGTCTTGTTTTGTCTTAAACACCCATTTTGATTTGATAACTTTCTTGCCGGGTGGTAGCTCAGTCAAAACCCAAGTGTTGTTTGAACGAAGCGACGACATTTCTTCATTTACTGCTAGCATCCAGTCTTCGGCGTTTTCGCCAGATATTGCGTCATTAAGTGTTTCAGGATCTTTTGAAACATAATCGATAGCAACAAAATTAAAATTACAATTACCTTGTTTGGTTGCTAATCTTTCGGAACTCCTCAAAAGGTTTTCGTCAGTAAATAATTCAGAGTCCGCACTTTCGAAGCTTGGTGAGTCTGCAGGTGCATCTTTATTTAATCCATCTTCAACTTTTACTTTTGATTCATCTTTAAAGTTCGAAAAGTCATCACACTTTGTGCCCCTGAATTGAGAACGTCACTGGAGTCAGATAAGTCAAAGAAAAGTTGGTATCGTGTGCTTTTAACTCTCGACTTTCAATAAAACCAACGTCGCGGCTTACGATAATTTTACGTGATTTTGGCTCAAATAACGGATATGCTTTTGATGCGTTACAGTAACCAACCATTACACCTTCTATTTATTTTACATCCAGTTTTTGTCGTTTTTCTTTCGGCACATGTACCATGGCCTTACAGCCAAAAACCCGTATATGCTTAAGAGATTGCTTTTTGTTTGACCAGATTTCTCCTGGACAACGCGACTCTTTACCGCACGGAGTTCGATTTAAAATGTAAGCTGCAGTTACCGATGCCTCAGCCCAAAAACTTTTACTCAAGCCCGAGTCAACAAGCATACACCGCACTCTCTCCACTATTGTTCTATTGAAACGTTCTGCCACACCATTTTGTTCAGGTGTATATGGGGCAGACGTTTGGTGCACAATACCATTTTTCATAAAAAATTCTTTAAATTTCTTGTTGGTGTATTCACTGCCATTATCGGAACGAAGTATTTTATTTTACGCGAATATTGATTTTGCATAAGCTTTTATATTTTACAAATTCCCCGAAAACTTCTGATTTGTGTTTGATTGGTATGACTGTAATTTTTCTCGAGAAATCGTCTATAAAAGTCAAAAAAACATCTGCAGCCCGAATGTGACTTTACTTGGAAAGGTCCTGCCACATCCGAGTGCACCAGGTCAAGCAAACTTTAAGCTCGAGTACCACTCTCTTTGAACGAAGCACAGGTTTGTTTCACCTTAATGCACACAACGCACTGCTCTTTACTAGGAGTGCTGAAATCTACACCACTACAGGTGTTTTTAATTTTCTTTAAATTTTCGTTGCAAATATGGCCTAATCTACGATTCCATAACTCGTAGTCACTATTTGCGATAAGTGCACTATGTTTTGAGTCATATGTGCTGTTGCACCAGAGTCTACGTACCAATCAGTTGTGCGGCTGTCATGTAAAAGCAAAGAAGCGAAGAGGATTTTCTCATTCTTCCCGCCAGTGTTGTTACTTTTTCTTTTATTTGGACATTGTTTGGCATAATGTCCCAATTCTTTGCAATTGTGGCACTTGGCAAATTTAGGCTTATATATATTTTTGTGTTAATAGTGTTTTTACATTCTCGATCGTAAGCTGTTGTTTTGAATTTTTGATGGCTAAGACCAAAGCTCGAAATTCATTTGGTAAACCTGCCAATATCACTGATGCGGTAACTTCGTCATCAATATTCAAACCAGCGGTTCTCACTTTTATAGACGTCATCACCAAGGTATTTAGGTACTCCTGCATAGAGTAGAAGTCTCAAAGCCTGCATTGTACGAGTTGTTTCATTAACTCAACTTTACGCGTTAGTCCGGAATCTTCATACGCCGATACTAAGGCATCCCAAGCCTCCTTAGCCGTCGTAGCTGTCGCGATGTGCGAAAAATTTATCGGCTCAATCATTAGCGTGATTTCTGCAAGTGCCCGCTGATCTGCCTGCTTATCTTTTTCTGGAGGAGTTGCTTGTAGTCCTGTTTTTACTACTTCCCAGCATCCTTTAATAACCAGATATGATTTTGTATGGAGCTTTCACACATAAAAATTTTCACGGCCTTTTAGCTTATCAAACGATAAATTATTGTGGTTTGCCGCCATTATGATGTGAAAAGTTTACGGAGTAATGCCTTGTGCGACCAATCGCTAAGATTTTGTTAGACTTCGGGAATTACACAATTTACAATTTATACGCGTTATCATATAGGCCCATAACCTGTTGAATAAATTAAAGGCGTGTAAGCACAATTGTAATTCAAAAGGAAGTGAGGACATGTTCTTTATTTGATATTTAATGATATTATTCAGGGTTGCATTAAATATATAGAGAAGGGTCATTCACTAAGCTAATTCACAACGATATACGAGGTGTGTTCAAAACGTATCGCGAATTTTGGATTTTCGGTGGTTACGTATATTCGAATTTCGAATTTTTTGTGGCGTTATGTTGGTACTCATGTCTCTCACTTATGCCGACAAGCTCGGCCATTTTGAATGTTCAGTTAATTGTTGACAGCTGCTTTGCTTGCACGTGTTTTGGATCGTCTTCGATTTTTACGCGAAATTCGTACCAAAATTGCTCAATTGTGACCAAAAACAGCATCGCATGAACATTGCTAATGAGATGTTAAACTCCGCCCGCGACGACCCAAATTTGCTCCAGAGGGTCATAACTGGTGACGAATCGTGGGTTTATGGTTACGACGTGGAAACCAAAGCTCAATCATCTCAATAAGGAATATTACCTGCAAGTTATGCGCAATTTGCGCGAAGCAATCCGCCAGAAACGCCCGGATTTGTGGAAGAACAAAAATTGGCTTTTGCACCACGATAACGCCCCTGCTCACGCATCGTTGCTTGTGCGCGACTTTTTGGCCAAAAACAACACACTAATGATGCCGCAGCCACCGTATTCCCCAGATCTGGCCCCCTGTGACTTTTTCTTGTTCCCTAAACTGAAGAGGCCCATGAAAGGACGACGTTACGCTTCTCTTGACGAGATAAAGACGGCATCGAAGGAGGAGCTGAACAAGATACAAAAAAATGATTTTTTGAAGTGCTTCGAAGATTGGAAAAACCGTTGGCACAAGTGTATAATATCTCATGGGGATTACTTTGAAGGGGACAAATTAATATTCATGAATAAATAAATAATTTTTGAAAAAACACAAAATTCGCGATACTTTTTGAACACACCTCGTATACATAGCTGCTTGTTATATTCCTCCCGATTCAGAATGACTAAACCAGGCGATTTTGTGACGCTTTTAACTTGCCGCATATGTCGTGGAGTATCTTTGACCGAAATATTGTGGGATATAATGGCGTTTTGGATGAAATGGCGGAACTTTGTCCTACTCAGATTAATGTTACCCCTAATAAGTTCGGGAAAGTCTTGGATATAGCTTACTTTAGTGATACATCTTAATTCTGTTTGAGTCGATGTAATCCTCTTGTTTTGCATGAGGACGTTTACCATCCTTTTGAGATTGTTAACGGAATCGTAACCTCTGTGGAAGGATGTGATAATAAACCACGTGAAACTAGTTGCGGCAAAAAGAACTCGTTGATCATTGCTCTGTAGCGCTCACCAATCACAGTAACCGTCAGCAATATTCCGCGTTATGGAGCAGTGTAGCGTAACATTATTTATTAACCTGTGTTTCGCATGTGTTTACTACACAAATGTCAAAACAGAACTGACTTTAGGGGCCAATCGCAAAATTTATAGCATTTTCTGATAGGAGGATTACTTTTGCGCCACCTTGTAGAAGTAACTTTGACTTTGATTTTGCTAGAACGAGTTTAAAAAAATTAAGTAAAGGAGTTGTCGAAATTAGCCTGGCCAGCATTAGCAACGATATAGAGCTTAACGTTTCATATTTTAATAACACTATCTATTGTATGCTTGAAAAGTATGTGCCTAAACGAAAATCTTTCTGTGATGAACCAGCGCAAGTCTGGTTTACTAAAGAGCTGAAAGCATTGAGGATGGGGCCGTGTGCAGAAGTCCACGCAAGTGGGGAAAGTTTCTGATAGCCATTCACCTGGGAATGGCCAGAGCGATTCTTTTGCATGCGGTTCAAGCAGCTCACTACTTCCGGGCTTTGCTCCCAAGTATCCTCTGGGTAACCACCGAACACCCGTTTGGTGGTGAGCTAAACGTGAGAAGGCGACAACCTGGTAAGGCCACTCCGACATAATCGGCTTAAGGGCTTGCTGGGGGGTTCAACCAGCAGCGTCTGAACACCATGTGGATCAAGCGGCTCGCTATACAAACGTGTAATAGAATTCAACCTCCCGGGAAACGGGTTGTGCGTTGCGTTTGGGACACACCACATAAAACAACGTTCCAATGAAATTCAATAACAAAGCCTCGGATATGAGAACCCCTTTTTTAGATGACAACACCCGCAAACAAAATAAGGATTATGAGATAAGGGCGTGTACCTGGAATGCCCGGTCCCTTAATGGGGAAGGTGCCGCTGCCCGGCTGGTTGAGGTCCTGAGGAAAGCAAAAGCTGACATCAATCAAAATACAAGAGATGCCATGGACGGGGCGAGGAAACACGATCAAAACACCTTGCAACATCTACTGGAGTGGGCATGAAGACAAGCGCAGATTCGGCGTGGGATTTGTGGTGGGAGAGAGACTCCGTCACCGAGTACTGTCGTTCACACCCGTGAGCGAGCGTCTCGCTGCAATCCGCATAAAAGTACGATTTTTCACCATATCGTTTATCTGCGCTCATGCACCGACGGAAGAGAAGGACGACGTGGAAAAGGATGCATTCTACGAGCGCCTGGAAGAAGCATACGAGCGCTGCCCCCGTCATGATATCAAAGTCGTGCTTGGTGACTTTAACGCCAGGGTGGGTAAGGAGGGTTTATTTGGCCCCACTGTCGGGAAGTTCAGTCTCTACGATCAGACTTCGCCAAATGGATTCAGGCTGATTGACTTCGCCGGTGCCCGAAATAGGGTCATATCCAGCACTAGGTTTATGCACAAGAAGATCCATCAGGCTACATGGGTGTCCCCCGATCGCAAAACACGCATCCATATCGACCACGTTGTGATAGACGGACGGCATGCTTCCAGCGTTTTAGATGTTCGCACAATACGAGGACCTAACATCGACTGTGACCAACGCTGAGATCGAATGCAACGAGCAGTGTGTGTGAACACTACCGCGAGTTGAAGAGGGAAGCGAGGCGGCTTTTCCGGGCGAAAAAACTGAGTCAGAAAAGCGTGAAATAAAGGAGCTTGAGATGCTGGCCAACGGGAATAATGCCCGAAAATTCTATCAAAAAATTAGGCGAATGACAGAAGTTTTTAAACCCGGGGCATACTCCTGTAAGAATGAGAACAGCGACCTGGTGGCCGATGTCCAGAGGCCACTCAGAATATGGAGGGATAACTTCTCTGCCCTTTTAAATGGAGAAACTGAGCAAGAAACCAGAGAAGATGCCAAACCCGAACCCACAATCGAAGATGATGGAATTGACGTTCCACAACCCGACTATAATGAGGTGCGAATAGCAATATCCCGATTGAAAAACAATAAAGCAGCTGGCGCTGATAGTTTACCTGCTGAGCTATTCAAACACGGAGGCGAGGAGCTGGTAAGGCGCATGCATCAGCTTCTATGCAGAATATGGTTGGATGATTGCCTGAAGATTGGAATCTAAGTGTTCTCTGCCCAATCCACAAGAAGGGCGATCCTGCAAACTGCGCCAACTATCGCGGAATCAGCCTTTTGAATATCGCATATAAGGTCCTGTCAAGCGTATTGTGCGAAAGACTGAAGCTTGATGTAAACAGACTGATTGGACCTTATCAGTGTGGCTTCAGACCTGGTAAATCTACCACCGACCAGATTTTTACAATACGCCAAAACTTAGAAAAAACCCGTGAGAAAAGAATCGACAAACGTCATCTCTTTGTTGATTTTAAAGCCGCTTTCGATAGCACGAAACGGAGCTGTTTCTTCGCCTATATGCCGCTATGTCTGAATTTGGTTTCCCCGCAAAACTTATACGGCTATGCAAAATGACCTTGAGCAACACGACCAGCTCGGTCAGAATTGGGAAGTACCTCTCCGAGCCGTTCGAAACTAAACGAGGTTTCAGACAGGGTGACCCACTGTCGTGCGATTTCTCTAATTTAATGCTGGAGAAAATAATAAAAGCTGCAGAACTTAACCGCGGTGGAAACATATTTAATAACAGCGTGCAACTGTTGGCATATGCTGACGATATTGATATCATTGGACTTAACAACCGCGCCGTAACTTCTGCTTACTCCAAATTAGAAAAATAAGGGGAAAAAATGGGTTTGGTGGTGAACGAAGACAAAACGAAATACCTTCTGTCATCATGCAAAGAGTCAGCGCATGCGGGCCTTGGCAACCAAGCCACTGTTGGCAGCAATAATTTTGAAATAGTAAGGGACTTCGTTTACCTGGGAACCAGCATTAATACCAACAATAATGTAAGCCTAGAAACCCGACGAAAAATTACTCTTGCAAAAAAATGCTACTTCGGACTGAGTAGGCAATTGAAAAGTAAAGTCCTATCTTGACGAACGAAAATAACACTCTACAAGTCACTCATCGCACCCGTCCTGCTATATGGTGCAGAAGCGTGGACACTAACAACATCTGATGAGGCGGCTCTCTGAGTATTCGGGAGAAAGGTTATTCGAAATATTTGTGGACCTCTACGCGTTGGCGACGGCGAGTACCGAAGAAGATTTAATGATGAGCTGTATGAACTTTACGCAGATGCCGACATAGTTCAGCGAATTAAAACACAGCGGCTTCGCTGGATAGGCCACGTAGTGCGAATGAGCGAAGATGCTCCAGCCCAGAAGTTATTCTTATCGGCACCCGCAGGTGGAAGCAGAGGAAGAGGGAGACCACCACTCCGATGGAAGGACCAAGTGGAGACCGATTTGCGATCCCGCGGTGTTTCCAATTGGCGCCAGTTGGCGCAACGAAGAAGCGACTGGCGAGCTATGGTGGACGGTCAAAATCGCCCAGGCGGTTAGATGACCATTTAACGAAGAAGAAGAAAGCATTGAAAAATAAATTAAACCGTTCAATCAAGTTATGCAAGAAATCCGGTCCAAACACAGATTATTTAAAGTACTCCAATCTACGGCAGAAATACTTTCAGTTGAACAACAAATGCTACAAAAGTTATATCTGAAAATCAAAAAGAATATTTTCTAAGCGTAATATAAAAGGGTTTTCTTCCAAAATACCATGATAGTATATCAAGAATCTTCCTTATACCACCGGTATCGCAAAGCTTTCTGCTATTCTAAAACTATTTGAAGGCCTCGTTACTGACTAGTTCCCCGTATATATTCCCATATTAATTGCGCGTAGCCAGCACTGCTTTTGTAAGGAAAAATCAACAATTACTAACCTACTTGAATTCACAACCTATGTTTCAAATGGGTTTAGAGAAAATATGCACACAGATGTTGTATACACGGACTTCAGTGAAGCGTTTGATAAAGTTATCATTCGTTACTTATTTTCAAACTCGGGCACCTGGGCTTCCATCAAGTCCCACCCGCTGGACCTGTTGTTGTTGTTGTTGTGGTAACGACAAAAACACTCCCCGAAGGTTTTGTGGAGTGTTGTCGAATTAACAGTCCTTGGCCGGATTTGAATCCAGTACGCTCCGGTACTCCCTTGCGGTACTGCCCGACTGTCGTGGTAGCGATTTATGACCAGTGAAATCTTCTAGGTCATGTCACCCCTCCTTCCGGAAGGATGGATAAAATGGGTAATGAGAGGTGAGACGCATCATATCCGTAGATCAACCATCGAGTTGCACGCCATTACCTTTGTGCATTTTAGTCGCCTCTTACGACCGGTATGCCTACCTCGGGCATAGTCTAAACCCCTAACCCGCAGGGCTACCCGCTGGACCTCCTCTTATCTTCTGTTCGGGACCCAGAGAGTAGTTTTTAAGAATACGCTTTCCAATACCATTGGTGTATCTTCGAGAGTTCCTCAAGGTAGCCATCTTGGCCCGGTTCTTTTCTTGCTTTTCATTAATGATATCTCTAGCACTATAAAGTTTTTAAAAATTTTGATGTACGCTGACGACGTAAAGATTTTTATGTCTTACAATGAACGAAGATAGAGCTTTACTTCAATCATATCTTGATAATTTAAATACTTGGTGCGACTTAAACTATTTGCCACTTAATCTTAAAAAATGTAAATACATGTGTTTTTCACGCAGGACTTCATAACCAACTTCCTACATAATCAATAATCATAGTCTTGACCAAGTGCATAATTTTGTTGATTATTGGGTCACGATGAATTGCAAACTTAATTCCAATCTTCATATTAGAGCAACTGTCAATAAAGCTAGAGGTGTTTCATCATTCGTTAAGCGATGGTCGACAGAATTTAATGACGTGTACGTAACTAAAGCCCTTTTTACGATATTAGTAACACCGATACTACAATACGGTTCCATTATTTCGAGTCCTAGTTACCAGGTTCACGTAGATCGGATTAATCAGTTCAAAAACCATTCTTACTTTAAGCGTTACAAGGTCTTTCATGGGATTCCTTGTATAATCGGGCCCCCTACACTAATCGTTTGAAACTTGTAAGCGAAAGGATGCTCGGAGTCATATTTATGAATAAATTATTGAATGGGTTGGTCTCCAACCCATTTCTGTTGAGCGAAGTGAACCTTAACATTCCTTCTCGTCCATAAAGACATTTTAAAACTCTCGTCCTGAAACAATGTAAAACCAATTTTGAATTAAATGAGCCGTTTCGATGTTTATGTCATAACTATAACTCTCACATTTGATATTTCTGTCTCGCTTTTTAGAATTAAAAAATCAATACTATCCTCACTTAGTCCATAATAATTTCAAGGATGTTTGTACTATTTAAAATCCAATTGATTTTTTCTACTTTCACCAAAATGCATTTATGTTTTAATCCTTAAGTTACTTAGCTGATGAGATTTCGTCTGTAGCTGAGCAGTTTTAGGCCTCGACACTTAAAAAACCCCTGCCTTTCAACGACTCGGCAATATATTTAAAAAAAAAAGCCATGCGTTATGCGGATACTCCCCTCGTGTCGGATGGGCGGGATGGTAGGTTATCCGTTGGGAAATATTATTTTTATTATAAAAACTCCGTAAAACCATCCTATGTGGCAACCCCTAGGTCAAAATTCTAAGAATATGGTATCGTATGTACATACCAAATTTTATCCAGATATACTGAATATATAAATATACCACAATAGCTCGTGAAAAGTTATAAGATATATTAAGCTCAGATGGCAACAATAAGTGGCCACCCTACATGGAAATTTTGTTTACAATACGCAGGAAAATAACTTTCGTTTGATATCCATAGTGGCTTATTTCATTTAAACAAAATTCAGATAGGTGGCAACCCCGTGAAGACATCCTATGTGGCAAGACCTGGGTAAAAATTTTTACAATATGGTACACTCTGTACATACCAAATTTCATCCAAATCGGTTCAGAGATACAGGAATAGCTGGTTTTAATTTGGAAGATATTGTTCCAGCGCAGTTCAGTTCTGCAGCATGTGTTATTTACTAAAGCATCAAATTAAAGAAATACCATGAAGGGCTCAGGAGCAAATAATCAGCGCCAGCTGCTTTGCTGCTTTTCAATCGGGATTATTGCTATTAGCAACCTCATTATATTCTTGTTGCGAAACGCTTATACCATCATCTTCGATTGTGGGTTCGGGTTCGTCATGTTCTCTGGTTTCTTGCTCAATTTCTAGATCTAAAAGTGCAGAGAACTGATTTCTCCATATTCTTAGTACGCTCTGAACATCGGCTAGCAGATCGCCGCTCTCATTTTTACAGGGTTTTGTCCCCGGTTTAAAACCTTCCGTCATTCGACGAATAGAATTTTTGGGCGTCATTCCGGTTGGTTAGCAACTCAAGATCTTTGATTAAACGATTTTCTGCCTCCCCTTTTTCCCCCAGGAGAAGCCGCCTCGCTTTCCTCTTCAACACGCGGTAGTGTTCACACACACTCCTCGTTGCATTCGGTCTCAGGGTTGCCTGGCAGGCATCGTCCTTTCTTTTGGTTGCAGCGCGGCACTCTTCATCATCGTACCAGTTGTTTATTGGCGTTCCCCGAAATCCAATTACTTCTTCGGCTGCGGTACGGAATGCTCATGAGATATGCTCCCACTGCTCACGCATTCACTAGATTGAATTGTGGTCTCAGACTGGAGTTGTGAGAGGCAATCTGCGAAATCATTGACGGTCTGTTGCGATTGCAGCTTTTCCACGTCCAGCGTTCCCTGCGTTTTTTGTTGGACCTGTTTTGTCATACAGAGGCAAGTACGAATTTTGGCTACTGATCCGAGTCAATGTTAAGTCGCCGTAATGCGCGAAGATCTAGAGCGATGGAAGCATGCCATTCGTTTATAACAACGTAGTCGCTAGGTTGCTAGTTTTTCGATAGGGCGATAGCCATGTAGCCTGATGGATCATTTTGTGCAGGGTGCTGGATATGACCCTGTTTTATGCACCGTCGAAGAATATCAGCCTGTAACCATTTGTGAACTCTGATCGTGGAGACTGAACTTATGACAGTGGGACCAAATACACCCTTTTTACCCACCCTAGCTTTGAAGTCACCAAGCACAACTTGGATATGAACTAGTAAAATATAAAATAAATAAACCAGGAATAATTGGCGCGAAATACCTCCAAGAAGATTGGGGCCGACCTTCCCCTTTTGGTGTGCTGCTTCACATTTTTCCTAAAAATTGGAAGGACCTACAGCTTTTTTCCGACTCCGTACTGCATCTGCATACCTGAATTTTTGCTGAGAAGTCTTGCATGGCACAAATGTACTCGGAGAGTTTGCCAAACCACTGCCAAGGGGCGACCCCGTTTGGAAAAAATTTTTTAAAACCACTTTTGAACTTTGGACTTTAGTTGTGGTACGCCAGCAACACTAGCACCACATCTCGGTGGCCGCCATACGTACGTATGCAAATTTTCAACGTCTTTCTGTTAATTTAAATTTTATGCGGCTTAGCGTACATTGTAAAGGTCAGCAGCGTAATAACGCAAATACTCACGACCTATCTGATGAAAGTGGCATGTACATAAATAAAAACTCACTGATAACAAATTTAGATTTGCTCCACAAGAACTTGTCAGCCGAGTACTCTTTCACACTACAGGGTTGCCTTTTTATACCTTTCGTGAACATGAAATGGTATTATAACTTTGGTCCGATATTTGTAAATATGAGAAGAAGAGATAGACCCACCAATAAGTGTACCGAAATGATCAGGGCGATAAGCTGAATCGATTTAGCCATGTCCTTCTGTCTGTTTGAATGCAAACCCGTCCCTCAGCTTAAGAGATATCTCGATGAAATTTGGTATGTGGCCGCCATTTTGTAATATATTAATCATTTTACGGAACCAACGTGATCGGACCAATACAACGCATAGCTCCGATAAATGGGGATTGGGCTTTAACTATTGCAATTTGCTGCAGTACTTATTACATATATAATGTGTTTAATAAAAATCATCAAGATTGAACCAATATATCGCATAGCCCCACGGGCTACATAAGATACATATTAACATTGTAAGACCATAAAATTTTGCAGAGTTTGTACTTATTGTAAATCAGGATCGGACGTATGAAACCGCGACGCGTATTTATGAAAGGTATAAAGCCTTCGGCACAGCCGAAGACATCCTTTTCCTTACTTCTTTTCTATTAAGTTATAGGGTTTCAGTGGCTTTTTTCAGGAAGGAGACACAATGGGAAATTTTTTGCGAGGAATTCGTGAGCAGCGTCAAAAATCCTTAAAGAAAATTTTGTATTTAGTTTAAAGATACAGGAAAGAGTAACTAGTGAATTAAATAAGAATAAACTATTTAGCCTAGTAGTATTTTTACACAAATTGTTATCTTTAAAATACTTTTAAATCTTTTATCTTTAAAATTTTACTTCCAAATCCAATTTCATTAATAATTTCAAAATTAAATTCATTTAAATAGTTTTATTGTAACACATGTCTACTTAAATACTATCTACACCTTAAATTTTTGAAAATTATTATTCTTATAAAATATTCTAATAAGGACGGTATATAAACTGAAATACAAATTTAAGTAAGGTACATCGTGGATTATCAATTACAGAACAGGTTCCTCTGAAGTTCCAAGAACATAACTACCACTACCTTAGTTTTTAAAATTACATTTTTAATAATAGGGTATCTAATAATAGTTTAATCTAAAAATTTAAAAGATTAATATATATATATAAAATGTATGTTTAAAATTTTACGTAATAAATTTATATTTATCTTTTTTATTACTTTCACTGAAAAATTTTTACTTTTATAGTTTTATAGTTTGTATAATTAATAATTAATAATTTAAAAATTTTAATTTAATTTCAAATTTTTTAAATTTAATTTTAAATATAATTTAATTTAAATAAAATTTAATTTAAGTATAATAACATTTTAAATACAACTTAAATTTTAAATATAATATAAATATAATTAAATAATTAAGTTTAATAAATTATTTATAATATAAAGTTTAAAATTTCATAACTATAATTATAATCATTAATAATTGACATTTTTTAATTAAAAAAAAATAATCCCCACAATTAAAACCCGAATAAATTATATTTCATAAATTAACCCCTAATTCAATTTATAAAAAAAAAATAATTTATTGGATTTAAAATAACAAATTAATATTCAATTAAAAATTACTTGAAAAATAGTTAGTAATTTTAAAATTTTAGATTTAATTTTTTGTATAAATGAAATTTTTAATAATACATAAATTTATAATATAATATAATATACAAATAAATAATTAAAATTAGTAAATTATTTATACTATAAAATTTAGAATTAAGTAACTATAATTATAGTTATTAATAAACGAAACTTTTAAGTAAAAACAAAATAACTCCCGCAATCAAAATCTCAATAAATTATATTTTATAAATTAACCCCTATTTAAATTTATAGAAAAATAATTTATTGGACTTAAAACAATAAATTAATATTCAATTAAAAATTACTTAAAAAACAGTTAATTATTTTTAAATTTTAAATCTAATTATTTATATAAATTAAATTTTTAATATAACTTACATTTATAAAAGAATATACTATATAAATAAATAACTAAATTTAATAAATTATTTATAATATAAAATTTAAAATTTAATAACTATAATAAAATTAAATTTAAAATTTAATAACTATAATTACACTGGATCACAAATTCCAACTTTTTTTCTGCACCAGAGACGCCATAGTGAAATTCCTATGTAAAATCACCTCCTAATTCCGAAAATCAAGGTTATTTTTACTTGAATGGTACGGTTTTTGAGATATTTACGATTTACCGTTATTTCAAAAAACAAAAAAGATGGCTCCACTTAATCGTGTATATCTCAAGAAAAAACTGAGCTCTTCCAAGACGGTTTGAAGAATTTGAAAGCTCATAAAATTTACTATAATCAGTACATACAACACTTTTTGCTAGGTCCTGCAGATTCAAACATATTGAACAATTATTACGGATTTTTTAAATTTTTTTTGTAAAAATATAAAAAAATTTGTACTTTGCGAGGAAGCATCTCGAAAACTTTTTGTTTTTTTGCAGATATTTTTTCCCTTCTCTAAGCTCTGTTTTATTACAAAAAAAATAAGCTATCAGTGAACAAAAGCGATGAACTAATACAAAAGTTATAAGCATTCAAGTAAATATATCCATTTAATACTTAAGTACCCTACAAATAATAGCATATGTACATATGGTTCTGTCTTAACTCTATGATCTTATTTTATAATTGAAAAAGTTATGTGTCTTGTTTTGACGCTTATTTAGATTAGGATCGGTTTCTCTTATGAGAAACCAACAGTAGTCGCCCATCATTGCGACATCCCAGAATCCTTGATACCGACTTTCAATCACTTTCATTTGCTGGTGAAACCTTTCGCCATGCTCGTCACTTTCGTCGCCAAGATTTTGCGGGAAAAAATTTAAGTGGGAGTGTAAGGAATGAATTTTTAAAGACATATTTACTCCTGAAAGAAAATAAAAAAGTAAATTAGATAAATACATAAGTGACATATTAGTATATAATTTTCTTAGGCTGGATTTATCTTTCAATTCAGAACAAATTTTTTGTTTATATTTTTCCCGTTCTTGTTTGTTCGGAACTGGACGATGAATTCAGATTTATGGCTATATATGCTCATGTAAATTTATGTAATATATAATTTATTATAATATGTTTTTTTATTTACCCATTTCCGCATAGTTTTTGATTAAGTCGTTCACTATCATCTCGTAGTTAGGACTTTTGTGTTTGCCTAAAAAAGAAGTAACGACCTTTTCAAAAGAATCCCACGCTGCTGCCTCCACTGGTGACAATAGTTCTTTGAAATGGTTATTGGTCATCATTTTCCTTATTTGCGGTCCCACAAAAATCCCTTCCTTTATTTTTGCTTCTGAAATCTCTGGGAAGATTGTCTTCAAATGATGAAAAGCTTCGCCTTCTTTGTCCAAAGCCTTCACAAAGTTTTTGATAAGGCCGAGCTTGATGTGGAGTGGAGGTAGAATTATTTTTTCCTTCTTTATAAGTGGAGAGTATTTTATGTTATCTACCCCAACTTGAAACTCGATTCGTTCTGGCCAATCCTTTATGATGTAGTGGTCTTGACGAGCTCGGCATAGAAAGCAACAGTATTTTGTGTATCCACTTTGTAGACCACATAGCATTCCAACGACTTTAAGATCGGCACATATTTTCCAATCATGTTCTTCGTATTTGATTAACTTGAGCAATTTTTGCATTATCTCATATGTTTCCTTCGTATTTACTGCATGCGCGATCGGGATAGATGGCTTTTGGTTGCCAATATGCAATAATACGGCCTTTAAACTTAATTTATTGCCGTCTATGAACAATCGCCACTCTTTTGAATCATATGGTTCACCAAATTGTTTGAATAGACCAGCAATGTCTTTGCAGTAACAAACACTGTCCTCCTTCGTATAGTACTTGGAAAATTCTTCGTGACGAGTTCTATAATATGTTACCTTAACATCGGATGAAACAAATTTAAATTGTTGCATTCGAGAGGCGTGTAGTTCGGCCTTTTCCTTTGACAATTCCAAATCCCTTATCCAATCATTGAGTTGTGCTTGTGACAAAGAATTTCTTTCGTTTTCCGTTTGAAATTCAGTACAACATGATGCCGCGTAATCAGATACTACTGTTGACAATGAAACTGGAGCCGGAACTAAAGTTAAATTTGATTCTGGCAATGTCGCTTCTGTTGAAATTAGTTCTGGTAATGACACTGTAGATACGCTCGCATAGGTTACTTTTCTGGACTTTCCAACCCCAAGTACTTTTGTAGTACAAATATAGCAGTCCGTTGAATGGCAAGTTGGTTCCCTCCACTTCATTGGTGTAATAAATTTCACACGTCGCCTAAATAGATACTTTCAGGAATTAGTCAGCTATGCATTAAAAGGGAACAAATTCCTAATTTTTACAACGTACCTTTTTGTTCCGGTTTCCGAAGAAATCAATTCGACTCGGCATGTGGTGCACACAGTGTTCGGTGTCCATGGTTTTTCATTGTTTTTAGGCTCAATTCCAAAACACTTATAGTATGTAACTTTCAAAGGATTTGAAAACACACGTCTCATACTTTTAACAATAAATTGACCGCAAATGAAACAGAACATATCTGGATCATTTGTACACTCAAACTCTCGCGCTCTTTTATTCATTTTTTATTTTAAGTAAATGACGGGTTATAAACTGCAATTATAAACTGAACAGTATCCGGCGAGCCTTGCAGATATTATGAAGGAACAAGGCGCATGTACTCTTATTTATACTTAGATCCAGTAAAAATTCAAGCCTACCTAAACAAAAAGGTTCCCTAGTTCTACAAAGAAAACACTACCTGCCTCAAAAATATGCTCTTGTTTAAAATGTACCTAGGTTTGAGAAAACGACACTAACAGCTTTTTGTATCTAATAACTTTTCGAAAATCTACCTGCTAACTAACTGATATACGAATACTAACACATATGTACCAGTAGGGTACTTAAGCATTAAATGGATATATTTACTTGAATGCTTATAACTTTTGTATTAGTTCATCGATTTTGTTCACTGATAGCTTATTTTTTTTGTAATAAAACAGAGCTTAGAGGGGGGAAAAAATATCTGCAAAAAAACAAAAAGTTTTCGAGATGCTTTCTCGCAAAATACAAATTTTTTTATATTTTTACAAAAAAAATTTAAAAAATCCGTAATGATTGTTCAATATGTTTGAATCTGCAGGACCTAGCAAAAAGTGTTGTATGTACTGATTATAGTAAATTTTATAAGCTTTCAAATTTTTTAAACCGTTTTGGAAGAGCTCAGTTTGTTCTTGAGATATACACGATTAAGTGGAGCCATCTTTTTTGTTTTTTGAAATAACGGTAAATCGTAAATATCTCAAAAACGGTACCATTCAAGTAAAAATAACCTTGGTTTTCGGAACTAGGAGGTGATTTTACATAGGAATTTCACTATGGCGTCTCTGGTGCATTTTGGCTGTAAACCAGTGTTATTAGACGTTGATTTGAATCATTCTGCATTTAGTGTTAAATGCCCGGCATATTCAAAATATTGCCAGCAAAAAAGCCAAATCGTAAATACCAACTATGTTGCATATATGTACCTTAATATAAATAGCATCTTAGCTAACAAATGTGAACTTGAAATGCTAATATACGAAAAGAATCCGTGTATTGTGCTTTGTTCGGAGTCTAGAACTACAGTTGATATTGAAGATAGCGAATTAAAAATAACTAACTGCAATATCGTTAGATGTGACTCGCACAGCAGGCATACTGGCGGCGTAGTTATATACGTGCATGAATCCATAGAGTTTAAGGTGATATACAAAAACAGTATAAGCCAAAATGTGTGGTGTATAATTATTAAAATAAAGAACAGTGGTATTATATCATTCACCTAATAGTAATGACATTGATTTTATCAATTACTTAAATGAAAGTATTTTAGTAAAATTTGTACCAACTGAGAGTAATATACTTAGAGGAGATTTCAATGTAGATATGAACAGAAACACTACAATCCGAAATAAGTTAAATGATACTCTAATAAATGTATGCATGACCCAAAAAATAGAGTTTAATACCCGTATAACAGAAACCTCCCAAACAAGGATTGATTTATTATACTCTAACAGTGATAACATTAATTGTGAGAGAATTGAAGATAATAAAATATCTGACCATGAAACAATTGGGTTTAATCTAATGTCAGAGAAAGAATACCAAATGCGTATAAAAAAGTGTATAACTTCATGGGAATACTACAGTGTTGAGAATCTTTTAAAGATATTACGAAATTATAACCTGAGTTTAATGAACAGGTTATCAGTAGAAGAAAAAGTTCGTGCACTAAATGACGTTATGGTTCACGCCTTGAAATATTTAACTTTTGAAAAACAAGTTGAAGTAAAACTAATGAACAAATGGTATGATCGTGAGTTAACAGACCTAAATAAGCGCAAAATTAGCCTGTATAAAATTTTTCCAATAGACGGGTACTGGAGGCAATACAAAACTATAAACAAACAATATAAAAAATTAATTAAAATTAAGAAAACTAGGTACATGGAAAACGAAATTTCGATAAATAGCCAAAATAGTAAGCAAATGTGGAAATTTCTGAAAGACACTGTAAATTTGAAAAAAGAAAAGTCTCTAATTCAAAAGATTGAAATCGATAATAAAGTGTATGAAGTTGGAAAAGACATAGCAAGTAATCTTAATATATTTTTCGTCAAGAGTATAAAAGATATAAACAATGACATTGAAATAGTGACAAATAACTTTAATCACGAATACAACGTGACCAGCTACTTCGAGTTTGATGAAGTGACAGTCGACACAGTGATACAAGTTGTTAAAAAGTTTAAACACAAGATCGGCGGAAATAATCTTATAACGGAAGGTGTCATTAAAGACTCCATTATATACATGGGATACTTTTACGCTAATATTATTAACGAAAGCTTCAGAACTGGTACAATGCCAGATTTCTGGAAGCTAACAACTGTAATACCTATTCAAAAAGTAAAAAATAGTATAAAAGCTAACGAAATGCGAATGCTGATGAAAAAATCATTGAATCAATTGTAAAAGAACAACTGGCACAGTACCTCGGGTTGAACAAAATCGTAATACCAGAGCAATCTGGTTTTCGGAAAAAACATTCATGCGAGTCTGTTTTAAACTCAATTGTTTTTGAATGGAAAAATCAACTAAATGAAAAAAATTTTGTAATTGCGGTATTTTTAGACCTAAAACGAGCGTTCGAAACTATATCTCAACAAATTATGATAGAAAAACTTCACAGCATCGGGTTGAGAGACAAAGCGCTTGCATGGTTCAAAAGTTATTTTTCAAATCGTCGACAAAGAACATTAGTAAATGGAACTTTTCTCTCAAGTGAAACAACAGTCGATATTGGCCTTCCACAAGGATCAGTGCTTGCACGAATATTGTTCAAAATTTATATAAATGATATAATTAAGTCAGTAAACTATTGTAACTTAAAGTTGTTTGCAGATGATACTCTCATTTTAATAAACGATAAAAGTTTAGATGTGGCTGTGCAAAAAATGCATGCAGACTTACATAATATATTCTTGTGGATGTGCCAAAATAAATTAAAGATAAATGCCGATAAGACCAAATACATGATTCTAAGTAGAACCCCTGTCAGTAACAGTTATGAACTAAAAATAGACAACAGCGTATTAATGGAAGTGTCAAAACTAAACTATTTGGGTATTGTTATTGATAACAGATTGAAATTTGAAGACCATATAGTTGTCTTAAGCAAAACATTGCCAAAAAAATAGGTTTCCTGTACAGGTCATGCAAATACGTATCCAAGAAGCACAAGATTTTAGTTTATAGAACTATCCTGGAACCCCATTTTAATTACTGCCCTACCATACTATTTCTGGTGGCAGATAACATAATAGATAGCTTACAAAAAATGCAAAATAAAGCGATAAGGTTTATATTAAATAAAAAATATGATACTCTGACTAGTGATATGCTGAATGAATTACAATGGCTTAGTGTCAAACAGCGCATTCTTTATTTCGTAATGATTTTTGTTTTTAATATAAAAAAATTATATTTACCGGAGTATTTGAGAATTAATATTGTATACCAAAAAGATATTCATAATATTAATACTAGACATAAGGATAGATTTAGGCTTCCGCTATTTTCCACAGAAAGGCGACTGCTTAACTTATTTTACAAGGGATTGAAAAGATTTAATGAACTTCCTTTAGATATAAGAAACTGTGAAGAGCTGAATATATTTAAAAAGAAATTACTATCATATTGTCGTACAACTGCAATACGATAGAAGAGATCTCATGTAATATGTGATATGTATGAATTTTGTACTTAAATCTAGGCTTTAAGCTGTAATAAATAAATAAATAAATAAATAAATAAATAAATAAATAATTATAATTATTAATTAAATCCAAAATAACTCCCACAATTAAAATCTCAATAAATTATATTTTAAAAATTAACCCCTAATTAAATTTAAAAAAAAAAAGTAATTTATTGGATTTAAAATAATAAATTAATATTCAATTAACTTACTTGAAAAATAGTTAATAATTTTTAAATTTTAAATTTAATTATTTATGTAAATAAAATTTTTAATATAACTTAAATCTATAATATAATATCTTATAAACAAAAATGAATGTGTGTCTGTGTGTCTGAGTGTCCTTTATAGGGGTATATAAAATTACAATTCATCATAACTCTGAACTTTTTTTGTCTAATGTAATGATATTTGGATATATGTGTCCCTTAGTCAAGATTTACATAGTTTTCATGTACAAAGTTTATTGTTGATCCCAATGAAACTTTCACAGTGGGTTCAGGGGTTCGCTGGGGACGACACAGGCCATATATAGCGTTTCCAAAAGCCCACAGGCTATCTACAGTAGCAATTCGGCACAGCGAGGAATTTGAATGGTTCAAGTTAATGATATTTTATATATACAAGGTGGCGCAAAAGTAAGCTTCCGATGTTCAGCATATCGGTTGTGGCACGTGCAGTGTGTGCTGTTGCACCGTCTTATTGGAACCACATGTTTTCCAATCCCAATTCATCAAGTTGCGGCAAAAATAACTCGTTGATCATTGCTCTGCAGCGCTCACCATTCACAGTAACCGTTTGGCCCCGGCCGATTATTGGTCAAATAAATAGTCAGCAATATTCCGCGTTCTGGAGCATTGTAGCGTAACATTGTTTATTAACGTGTATTTCGCATGTGTTTACTACACAAATGTCAAAACAGAACTGACTTTAGGGGCCAATCGCAAAATTTATAGCATTTTCTGATAGGAGGATTACTTTTGCGCAGTAACCGTTTTTCACCGACCGAAATAAATAGTCAGCAATATTCCGCGTTCTGGAGCAGTGTAGTGTAACATTGTTTAATAACGTGTATTTCGCATGTGTTTACTACACAAATGTCAAAACAGAACTGCCTTTAGGGGCCAATCGCAAAATTTATAGCATTTTCTGATAGGAGGATTACTTTTGCGCCACCTTGTAGATATGTGTTGCATACATCAAAAAAACCTTGGAAACAGAAAACGTTACCAGGATCAAATAGAAGTTGATTCGATATTTCTTCGGAACTATGAACATATCAGTACCCGCAGAGGAAATGGGAAAAGAAAGAAAGTAAGAATGGAAATTTGAAATAAAGAGGTGGTGTTAGAGGAAAATGAAAAGGGTATATATATAGGATACCTATAGAGAGCCGCCAAGTGGTGAGGGAAAAGTGTGCAGTTTAATAAATTTAGGCTAGTTACATTTTAGGCAGAGCAACGTCTGCCGGGTCTGCTAGTAATATATAAATCAATAATTAAATTGAATAAATTATTTATAATACAAAATTTTAGATTTAATAACTATAATTATAATTATTAATCAATAACACTTTTTAATTAAAAACAAAATAACTCCCACAATTAAAATCTCAATAAATTATAGTTTATAAATGAATCCCTAATTAAATTTATAAAAAAATAATTTATCGGATTTAAAATAACAAATTAATATTCAATTAAAAATCACTTAAAAACAACTAATAATCTAAAAATTCTTGTAATTTTTATAGCAACTAAATTTTACATAAAATTTAAATAAAATATCATATCTAAATAAACTATAAAATGACGGATAAACATTTAAAAGAATAATTTAATAGGTATATAACTATTTTTACACTTTTCTAAAAATTACAAAAATTTTAAGATGATTAACTGATTTTCGATTTTATTTAACAA
This sequence comes from Merzomyia westermanni, assembly GCA_949987695.1. Lineage (NCBI taxonomy): Eukaryota > Metazoa > Arthropoda > Insecta > Diptera > Tephritidae > Merzomyia > Merzomyia westermanni. The sequence goes on along the minus strand of OX465292.1, from coordinate 118,514,765 downwards.
AAACATTTCAGAATTTAAAAAAAATTAAAAAATAGTCAATAATTAATTTTACATTCTATAATTATAATTTAATTTTTATTCAAATTTTTAATTGCAATGAAAAGTAAACTATTTTTATAAAAAATTTCATTATAGTTAAGAGATATACTACAGAGATTAATAAATATCTATATATATATAAATATTTAATTAATTAATAGATGCTTATTAGTTATGTCGTAAGAAACCCTTAAGATTCCGAAATAGAGATTAGTTTTGTAAAATTTGATTATTATTATTATAATCGAATATTAGAAATTTTTATAAATGAATATATTAAAAATAAATAATTGGTGTACATATACATATTTATATGAAGTTGAGATTTTATCTCTCAGAAATGGCTACAATGGAATTCTAAAGAAATATTAAACATACTTATATAAATTATTAAATAATAAACAAAATTATTAATTTATATCATGGCACGTAATTAATAAGGCTAAGCTAAAAAAAACCCCGTATTTTACATTGAAAATAACCTGTTGAATTTATAATTAATTTTTCATTGTAAAAAATGAACTAGACAATTCAATTTAATAAAATTATTAACGCCATAATTTTCAAATTCATTAATGAATTGCCTGGAATTAAAGGATTATCTTGAAACTATGTAATTATAATTACATTCATTATATTTAATAGAATTAAACTACTCGTAAAAGTATCTTAAACTTTTGTGCATCATACACTAAAATATAAAAAATTTAGTTAATTTAATTATAAAAAAGATAAGCTAATTAAGCTATTGGGTTCATACCCCAATTATAAAGGTAATAATCCTTTTATTTTTAATTTTTAATAATCCCGCAAAAATTATATTATTTTAAATTTTAATAATATGAACAATAATTAAAATTTTTTCAAATTCTTGATTAAGAGCTTGAATAAGTTTAGAAATTAGTTTCTTATCCTTTATCCCCCTAATAATGTATATATATAAAAATGAATTGCTGTTCGTTAGGTTAGCTAAAACTCGAGAACAGCTGGACCGATTTGGCTAATTTTAGTCTTAAAATATAAGGGGAAGTCCAAGGTGAATAAATATAAAAGTAGTATAGGGGTAGGGATTGGGCTTGGGATAGGCATAGGCAATAGGGAATATCATTAGATCCATGCAGGTAAATTTCTAGGCAGTACAAAGCCTACCGGGCCCTCTAGTAGATAATAAAAATTTAATATCTACAGAAGCTTCATTAAAATACTTTTTAACTCAAGCAATTGCATCTGCAATTTTATTATTTGCTATTAATACATTATCCTTCAATAATTTAATAACATTACAAATAGTTTCTTCTTTATTATTAAAAAGAGGATCTGCTCCTTTTCATTTTTGATTTCCAACAGTTATAGGAGGATTATCATGAAATAATCATTTTATTTTAATAACATGACAAAAAATTAGAAGTTTTAAATCAAATCTCTTTACAAAAATTAATAACTTATCAATTAGACATTTAATATCAATTAGACATTTAATATGAATATTAACTGCTGTACAAAGTAATGAAATAATATGAATTACATATTTTTGTTTTTACTCATTTTTATCTTTTAGATTAATCTTCATATTAAATAATTTTGGAGTTTATTATATAAATCAATTATTCAACAACTTTTTTATTCTAAAATTCTAAAATTCATCTTATAATTAAATTTATTATCCTTATCACCATTTATTGGATTTTTACCAAAATAATATGTTATTCAATCAATAATTATAAATAATCAATATTTATTAATGATAATTATAACAATAGCATTATTAAATTTTTTTATTTACGATTATGTTTTGCTGCATTTATTATTGAATCAGTTAAATGAATTTAGAAGTGAAAACCTTGGAATTAAAAACCACCGTGATCTGTGCTGTTTAAATTCAACTAAGTTTAATTAAAAGCCAATAAACTTCACAATGTTATAAGAGTGTCGCATAAAGCATAATATGATACATCAAGACAATGCTCTTATGTATACGGGTCAGAAATAATCCACTCCCAAAAAAAAAACGATTGGTGAATCAACACTATGCACCTTACAAATGAGTGCGATTCAAAGCATGATTCACATAGCGTAGTGTTGACGACTGTTCATGACATTGCATGCACTGTCTGTGGTGAATTGGGGAAAGGGCAGGGATTCTCTTGCTTGTATTCGCCATTGGGTTGGTAAGCACGTATGCATTTGACGATTGGTTGGTGTCTTTTTCAGTTTGATGAATGTTTAGTAGAGCGGGTCAAATTGTATGGATGGATCTTTTTTCCCATCAGGAGTATAGCAAAAACGTAATCTACAGACGATTCTAAGAAAAATTGCTGAAGACGCCATAGCTCTAAGTCTGATTTCGAGTGCCCCACTTTTGCAAAATAGATATTTTGCCATATGAATGTAGGGTTTGGCCAAAAAATCTTCATAGCTGCTGATAGAGATATAGGAAAAGTATCATATTGGGCTTACTTTAAAGGTATGTTACGTACATTTCAGAATCTGTATTAATATCTATAGTGTTTTTAAATTTTAGTAGAGATATCAGGCTTAAATTATGAGATATTAGCTGAAAATTAACTTTTAACTACTATATTATCATTTTTACCAAATTTCTTTTGGAATATTTTTTTTCTTTACAGCTAAAATAAGTTCAGAACATTTCCAACAACTTTCGTTCAGACAGTTTTCCTTTTTTGAATTCGTTTTAGTAGAAAAAAATTAAAAAAAAGCTATATTTCTAAGTAATAAGGAAAAAAACACAATTTTTATAATTTTAATGTAATTTATTAAAAAAATCATTTTTTTACTTAGAATTGACCATTTTAACGAATTTTTCAAAATAAAAGTAATGTTATGTTATTATTTTTTAAAATCTGTTTTGCTCTCCATTCGTGGTAGTTTTTCACGACTTTCTGTTGTAACAGCCATAACACCTACACGTTTTGTTTCCATAACACGTGTTTAAGCGACATAAGCTATAGTCATTTCTTTCGCTTATTTCATTTGCATTGCATGCAATTTGCAATCAGCTTATGAAATATTCCAAAGATATAGTTTATGCTTTGCAATCCCAATTCGGGTGTTTTTCACAACGAGAATGAGGAAGCCAATCCCGCGCAATGCCAACGAGCCAACAGTGCTCGCCCCGAATCAATACATATAAGGTGGAAAGGTGCCTCGCACTTCCCGTTCTATATAGAACAAATAATTGTAATAAAAACAAATAATATTAATCAGAGGTTGTCCCCTGTGCAACATGTGCTCCGCATTACCCGTTCTACTATCTGAACCAATAATAAAATAGTATACAATAAATTAACTTAAAAAAAAACAATTCGCCCTTCATAAAGCTTAGACAACACGTTTCGAAACAGATGGTAACAACTCTACATATCTTTCTGTTTGTTGTATATGCATTGGAATACTAGGATTGTTAATAAAATGTTTTCTGGATGAGCGTAATATGAATTATTTTGGATTACACCATCTACAATATTTAGTGAATTACGTGGTAGGTATCGTGTCCAACGAATAAACTTTGATAAAAGTACACTGCCGTATACAACAGAATTATAGTATTTTACATTGAAATACATTGGCACATAAATTCTAATAATATAAACTGCTAGAGTTTTCAAATTTTCCTATGGTTTATTAGTTGTTGTATATAGACGTAATACCCTGCTTGCTTTGGTTAGCCATCGATAATATACAACTGGTCCTGGTTTTATGTTAGCTAAATCAACGAAAACAGCACCATTTGAAATTGTGTTGGCCATTTGTTATAAATATTTAACATCTGCAGATAATTCTCGTTCTTGTTTATTACTGATCATACCAGGCATATTTTCAAATGCTATTGGTTCAAAATCCCTTACAACCTGAAAAATAAATTTTATGGTCACATAAAATTGGTATAATTTTCCTATTTTAATTTGATTGAAAAAATATTATAAAATAATTTTAACAAATGCATACGTGAAATTTTTTACAGTCTTGAATGTCTTTGAATATATTTCCACTTGCTGCTCTTGGTCCACTCGTGAATGTTTTATCTAATGCTCTGAATAAATGACCAAATGGTAATTCATTGAAATTAAGCAAACATATAAGTGCAGTGGTATATTTAAATGCTTTTCAAAAAGCCTTATAACACCATTTTCTATTCCAGTATTAATTGATCTATTGACAGTTTTTTGCTATTGAATATTTGATTTTTTTTAATTTGTGTTTTGCATTTTCTTCTTCACCCAAATTAACATTTCCAAGTAATTCATCATTATGCTCTTTTAGAACTAAATGGGGTTCTTTTACCATATTTGTATGAAATTTCTCATGAATCATTGGAATCTATGTATCGTTTACGAAGCACTTCATCTCCAGCTTTAATTTTTCCTCTTGCAACTTTAGATTTATCCATTATGACAAGTTAACCACGAACATCCCAAAAATGTATATCTTTTAAAAGGGCTGTTGCTAAACATGAAGCAACTCTATCTGAAACACCGAATCTTTCACACATCATAGCAAAATTTATAGCATCGTATCGTTGAGTATAATGTCCTCGTTTCATTGTAACAGATACTTCTGCAACTGCTTCATTTGCAATTTGTGCTTCACCTGTTTCCATATCTGTTCCAAGTGGTTCGTATGTTGGATCATCACTAACTGTTGGCATTGTTGTAGGTGTTTCTTCTACAATGTCATCCATATATTCAGGTATTGTGAATTTTCTATCATTATGTTGGTCCATCACAAATTCTTTTATGCATTCTGTTGTGTTTAACTTGCATTTAGATTTTCCAATGTAAAATAATTCATTTGTTGATTGTACGAATGCTGTAAATACATGCACTTTTTTTCTGTGTTTAATGCTTTCGTGATATTTTTCAACTAAAACATTTAGTTTTCTTAGAATACTACGTCTATCAATTAGTTGAATATTCAATTTATTGCAAATTTCAACCAAGTTATCAATTACATGAGGAGTTAAATTTTTATGCGAAAAATTTTTAACTACTATATTATCATTTAAAACTTTTAATTTCTAAATTTTCTGCAATTAAGGTATTAGTTGGCGGAAAGACAAAACAGGCTACTTTGTGGTAAATGCTAAGATTTGGAACCCACTTTCCTTGTACTTGATCTAAAATATTATGTTTCAACGTTTGTATCGCTAATACGTCTTCACTATTTGGAACACAAATCTGCTCAAGCTGTAAATCAAAAGGTACACGTAAATTATCGAAACATAATTTGTTCCCTGTAGCTTTCTATTGATTATGTAAAGTTTTTCAAAAAGTTCTACTTAAACATTTAAGGTAGAGAAATTAATCAAATCTATTCTATGCAATTCATTTTTATTGGACAACGTTGCACCGATTTTATTCCAATTCGTTAAAATTGACTTGAATAAACTAAGATGGGAACTCGAACGAGTAGAGCAAAAAATTTTCAAAGAAGTATATAGGTGTGCTGTAAATTAGCTTTTTTAAAGTACCTGACTCAGGCCCGTGCGCAGAAAATAACCGAGGGGGGGAGGGGGGGGGGGCGGTTTAAACTCAAGTTAGGTAATCAATGAAAAAAGATAAGAAATTTATTTTCGGAGTACGGAAATTTTATTGTCAAAAGTCATATTTAGTTACAATTATTTAATAAAGCAACTCTTCGAGGTACTGAAAAAACTCTCAATACGATGTACATTGAGTGTGGCTAAGCCGTTCAGACGATCTTCAGACATTGTTGATCTCAAATACGTTTTTAATCATCGCAAAGTTGAGAAGGATCATTTATTCGTCGCTGTTTTCACAGGAAACATTGCCATAACGCGAAGCATTTGGTTAACATTTGTAAACGCATCTTCATTACAAATATCGAGTGCTTCAAGTGAGTTTTTTCTTTCCTTTCCGGCAATGAGCTTCCGCCCAAGTTGTACTTCGTTCACCCAGATGTCACGGGAATCGTCGTGCAAAGATGAGCAGTATGATTGGAATAGTTGAGCGCAGGACGCTTCTCCGAAAATTTTAATTTTGTTGGGTCTGGTTCGACGCAATCTTCGGCTTTCGCAATTCAATTTCGTATTGCTCGCTAATTTCGCTCACGGTTTTGAAAACTTGTCTGAACTCTCAACTAGCGTTTTCTCTTCTTTCCAACAAAATTTGTTTCGCAGCATCAGCCAATTTGATAGCCTCTCCCAGATCTTGATTTTCTCCTTGAAGTACTCGACTCAAATACAATGTGAGAGAATGCACCGAGCTCAAAATATGCATGGATATCTGGAAATTTGCGGTTTTTATAGCTGAAAGCAGTTGGAAAGCTCCAGACGAAGTCGTTGGGTCTTTCCAGTTGGTGGAAATCACTTCAAGAGCGCGAATTACTGCTGGTTGCAAATGGAGATATGTTGTAACGGACTCATGCTGTTCTACCCATCTGGTGTTACAAACTTTTTTTAATTTCTTCACTCGAGTTTCCGATAGATGTTTATTTTCATTTATCGCTCCCTGAAGGGCATTTTGGCGTTTCGGATAAATGAAGAAATAATAGATATTCTCTATAACTCCCAGAAAATTTTTGATTTCCGTTATATTGCACGCAAAGCTTACCGCCAAATTGAAGCTATGAACAGAACAATGGGAATAGAGCGCGGGTGGATAAGTTTTTCTGACAACAGATTGAGCCCCTTGGAACTCTCCGCTAACCGCTCTCGCACCGTCATATCCTTTCCCGAAGAAATATCTGCAATCCAGTCCGGAAGATTTAAGGAAATCAAGGTAAGCAGTTCCTATTCACTTTCCAGTGAAATCGGTGATAGGAATAAAACACAGAAAATCTTCCTTCTGGCGTTTCATCTCCGAGAAAAGAAAAGCCCTTCGATTTGTTCACTCGATCGATGTTGTAACTCATTCTCAATGCCGCACTGCCGCTTAGTTATAAGTAATAAGGCAAATTCAAACCGCTTTACACATACAAGTGAATGCACGAACGTAAATGACAATTTGAATACATATGCCCACCAAACATTTGAATCCTTTCTAGGGTTGTAAAGAGTATGAGTTGATATGGAATTTGGCCTGACAAATTTTTTAAAACACTTAAACATAGGGCCGAGATCTTCAGTTTCTTCAAACGCAGTGCGTAAAAGATTGTTTAGTAATTATTTGCGGAGTTAATTCTATTAAACTCTTTCAGAGCGTGAATAATATTCGAACCCCTATCTGTTACTGAACAATTGCGCTGGAGCGGCCGTGGCTCGAAAGCACCGCGGTCGAATTGTGGTTTTGAAAAGAAATTAGAGAAAACGAGAATTCTCGTTATAATAAATATGGCCGTTTATTGTGTAGAAACATTACAATTAGAAATTATTTTACCTCTTGAATATCTTGATGCGATGGCAAATCCTGGGGTGGCCGTAATGTGACTGCGTTGATTGTTGCTGAAAGAGTAGAGGGTTTTCCAATCGAGGACAACCGTTGAACCTGAAAATTATCCTCCGGTTTTAAGGGGAGGTGAGCCCATGCATGTATATGTGTGCTGACAAAACACGAACATGCATGCATGCCCACACAGGTGGGTGGGTTGGTGTTCGTGATTGGAAGGGCAGTAAAGTTACATTAGGGTGGCACATTTTTTAGGAATTTTAGGCATCTCGCCTAAACATGTAGGCCCTCTTGCGATACGCAACATCTTACCCCGCCACAGGATTTCCCACCAAGCATTCTCTTAAGCTACGGACTTAAAACTAGGATGGCGAGTGCCGGCTGACGCTGTCACAGCCGTCTGTCTCCGAACTACCTCCCGACTCTGGTGGCCCCATCGTTTCGCAGCTAGAGCTAAAGAATAGGAGGAAGAAACTTTTAAGAATAAAAACGCTGTATATTTCTTGCCAGGAAATTGTGTATATTGGTTATTTTTTGTTCCGGGAGAACAAAACAAAGAAGAAAAAAAAAACGTATTTTAAGCTTAAACCTAACCTTACATACTAATGGCACCCAATAGTACAAAGCCAAAAATAGTGCTTTGGGCAAGCAATGTACCAACCGACGCTAGTAGCGTGCCCGTCGGCATAAACGTCGCCCCCGAGTACGAGTAGTATCGGCATTGAGATAAAAACTTCGGATCAGCCAGCCGAATTTGCTCATAAGGAGCGGCAACTGGGGCGTCGACGTTCTGGGCTGGGCTGATCCGCTGCAAATTGTGCACGCATAACGCGTGCGCCGTTATACTTTTCGGGTTTCCATGCTTCCCGCGGACTCGGAAGAAGCAGCAGCGTTCTCCGCCCGAGTGGGTCGTATGCAGCCCTAACTCTTCTGCCAAGCTGCGGTCGATCACTGTGCATACGACCCACTCGGATGGAGAACGCGGCTGCTTCCTCCGAGTCCGCAGGAAGCATGGAAACCCGAAAAGTATATCGGCGCACGCGTTATGCGTGCACAATTTGCAGCGGATCAGCCCAGCCCAGAACGTCGACGCCCCAGTTGCCGCTCCTTATGAGCATATTCGGCTGGCTGATCCGAAGTGTTTTATCTCAACGCCGATACACCCCGTACTCATACATATATGTGCGTACTCACGATTTGCAAAGTCGTGAAAAAGAAACAAAGAAAATTCATTGAATTGGAACAATTCATGATTTTCTTGTTTCCGGCACGGGTGGTAAGCAGTTCTTCTTCAAGGTAGGTGAAATTGCATATTTTATTTTTAAAATGTATTTAACATCCTTTTTTTCTTTTTCAGATGCATAAAGGGTGAAAATTGGAGGATCGCCTGGCCGGCGCATGGAAATATGTTGTGGAAGGCAAGTATTTATTAGCGCCGCCCGAAATTCTGTATCGTTTCGGTAGCAGCGCAATTTACTTAACCACAAAATATGTCTCAAACGCTGTGGCGGCCGGCGCATGCTTTGAGACACATTTTGTGTGTATATGCATATTTTTAATTGCATGCAAATATTAATGGGGTTCTTTCTTTTCGTTTTCGGTTTCGGTTTTCAATGCTTGAATTGGTGATTTGGAGTTTGATCCTTTTCAACAATGTTGGCCATGCTCTTGAAAATGAGCAACGCTATGAAGAAGCATTATTATATTTCTAACAAGCTGTACAAATACAACCCGACGATATTGAAAGTAGTCGCTACAACAACAACAACATATTGGTGCACATATTAATGTTGGACGTACCTACAACAATATGATAAAGCAGAAATCGCGTATCGCGAACCCAAAGCGCTGTCTCCGCAGATAAACCCAGGTGAAAGCTAGCAGCCACGTAAATAAATATATATATTTTTAGCAAATTGTAAAATCTAGGTTCCGCCCAATTTCGAAGTACCATAGACACGATCTACAAATGTTATCGGCACTTCACCTATGCTAAGGCCGTGTGGACGTGCTCGTACAAACATTTCCATTTAAAAGATGTAACCATTTGTGCCGCAACTCACCTTTGCCTCTCCTGTGCTGTTTATTTCCTAATTTAGAAGGTATCAGTGAAAGTTTTTATATGAATATAACTATTGCAAAACCAAGTGTGAAAGCCGAGACAAGCAAACTGTGTGACATTGTTTAGTAAAATGTCGAAACCCGAAGGTAGTAAAATTGTGATACGCCTGCAGTCTCCTGAAGGCCTAAAACGCATCGAGATTGCATCCAAAGCTAACTTGAAAGAGCTTTATGAAACGTACAACCAATTCCGAAGGTTGGTGGTTTCGGACTCCTAACAGAGTTGCATTCTAGTTGGAACTTGTATCAAACACGGCGACATGTTATTTTTAAAGAAAATCAGTGGCGGTTCTATTTGTCTTACAAGTACTACCGCTATTGATGATTTCGAAACTTCCACCACCACTTTGCCCCCCATAAATAGCAGCAAATATTTTCAGCCACAAGCCGCTGTTGCGGAAGATGACGTTGATCATTTGCTATACAAAATAGATGGTTTAATCGAACGTGCGCATGATCTCGAAACTCTGTCGTCACAATTCCAATGGCCGCTGTGTTCATTGTTCACCACTTGACCCATACGATGATAATTATCTGAAGGAGAATAAAAGTAAGCATTTGTCCTTCCATTCATGTATCCCTTTCCGACCTGAAGCAAATCTAGCCAATAAATTTGTTTGCATCTTTGGACCCTATCAATTTAACGATTGTAGAAAATAGCCAAAAAGTTTGTTTACCAAATGTTCAGTGTATCCCTTATGTCCACCTTTTACCTTGTACAATTATGTTTGTCAGTTTAAATTGCCGAAAATATTAAATTTCCGGAAATATTGAGATGTAAACTTGCCGCACAATTGTGCGTACACAAACAAAATCAGGTATAGATCGGGTAAAATATGTCGCGTTTGATGATATCAATTGTCGCATTAAGCCTGGTTGCCGTGAGCATCCACCATGGCCTAAGGGCATTTGTTCATTTGTTCCAAATGTCAACCATCGGCTGTGACCTTAAATCGTCAAATTTCAACTATTATTGAGCGTTTCCTGGATTATTGGCGTACGACAGCTCATCAAAGATTGGGTTTTCTTTATGGCACTTATGCGGTGCATGCTGATGTACCTCTTAGGATACGTGCAACTGTTGCAGCCATTTATGAGCCGCCGCAAGAATCGACACGTGATTCCATACGTTTGTTAGACGATGAAGTGGCTGATAATGTAGATGAGTTGGCTAAGGCATTGGGTTTGAAAAAGGTTGGTAGGATTTTACTGATCTCATTACTGAAGATGCGGCTAAGGGTACAGTGAAAAATTTGCGTGGCATTGATACGCATTTTCTTACTGCGCAGGAATGTATTACGGCTGGCGAACTACAAAATCGTCACCCAAATCCATGTAAATAGGGTTCTAGTGGTTATTTTGGTTCGAAATTTGTTACAGTATGTGTAAACAGTCGCGCTTCAAGAAAATAACCCTTAGTCGGTCCAACACCGGCTACGCGGTCCACAGTATTTCTGCGCAGAACACACTTTTTGCACCTTTTGGTACACCCTAATCTGTGATTACAACAACCACATGAAATGCCAGAAAATTTCCAACTTTGATTTCAAATATCGCTTCACTGAGCCAAAACCTCGAAAGTCCGCTTCCTGATTATTGTTACCGAGGTCAAAACGCGTCTTTGATACCTTTCCCGATAATTTCGGATGTGTTTTAGTAGTTGTCTCCTAAACGTAACAATTACCGACTTTCAAACACTGATTGCGTTACGTCCCAATCGGTAAATGTTTTTCAAAATACTTTAAAGTAAACTTGCTACAATAAGCGATATGTAGGCCTTCTCAGTTTTAATTTATTTGAAAGTTTCAAGTAAACTTTTTATAAACTTCAAGAAAAAACTGTTATCAATCATTTTTACTTTAAAAGTGAAATGCAAATGTTTACAAAAATTCAGAAAAAAAATATTTGTAAACTTTTTTCTTTTCAACTTAAAATATTTCCAATTCTTTTCAAACAAGATTTTATATGAGACTAAAGGCGAAAAAGCAAAAATCGTGGCTGCATCTTAACCACTTCCGCAAGCTGGTAATAGTTGGTTCAAGTTGCAGCATTCAATGTATGATTGGAATTTAGTTATTTATTTTATTGCAATAGCTAAATAATATACAAAATATGGTTTGAATAAAGTTAAAAAAAAACTTTTAGAAAGCTTGCTTTAAAATCTATTTTGTAGGTTTGAATTAATAAGCCTTTTATCAAGGTGTCGTTTCAAATACACAACGTTTATTTTCAAACGTTTTATAAACGAAAATTCTGAATTTTGTAAGCTTAATACTTATTTCGGAAGGCCTTTTAAATATTTATTTTTAGTTTACTTTGCTTGTTGGGGTGAGACAAAAAAATATTTTTTTTCTCATATGTATATTTGAAAAAATGAAAATATATGTATATGTATACGTGGGTGGGACCATCTGCTACCAACTTGTCGTGGCAGATGGATAGCTTTTCAGTGGCAGATTGGTTCGCCTTTCTGCGTTAGGTTTTCTGTAGCCTCGTTCTCGAGAGCAATTACCTTTTCTGTGGCAGAAAGGTTCTTCTTGTCAGGCTTGTCTGGTGTCCTCGTTAAGGGGGCGAGTGAAGGGTGGAACATTTTGGGATATGGGATGGTTAAGGTGAGGCCCCGGGCCCCTCGAAAGCCATTTCCTCCATAGGGAGCAGAATCAGCTTGACCAGCTTCTGATCTGACCCTTCCCGGTCATGAGGTCCACTACACGCACTCGGTTATTTTCGCCGCGGTGTACGTTGGTAACTCGGCCGAGCCTCCATTCATTGGGAGACAGGTTGTCTTATTTGATGACAACAAGATCCCCAGCTTAATATTTTGTGTCGGATGCTTCCACTTCACTCGTTTTTGAAGTTGGGATAAGTATTCCACTTTCCACCGCCTGCAGAAGGTTTGATGAAGACCCTTGAGCTTCTGCCACCTATTGATAATGGAGGCAGGGCTCTCATTCACCTCGGGCTCTGGCGGAGCCAGGAAATGACTTCAGGTTAGAAAGTGCTCAGGGGTTAATGGCTCCAGGTCCGCGGGCTCATTTGAGGTCGGACTAAGTGGCCGCGAGTTGAGGCATGTTTCAATCCGGCACAATAGCGTGTGGAATTCCTCATGCGTGAATTTATGAGGCGAGGCTAACTTCTTGAAGTGGCTTTTGAAGCTCCTCACTCCCACCCACAGAGTCCCCCCATATGTGGGGCCCCGGCCGGAATAAAATGCCATGTCATGGCTTGATGGCTATATTTGGAAGGGCTTCCGAGATAAATGCTTTAAATTCAGATCTTAAAGATCGTGAAGCTCCGACAAAGTTAGTACCATTGTCGGAGTAAATGTTTCCCGGACATCCTCGTCTAGCGATAAAACGCGAAAAGCTTGCTAGAAAGGATGGGGTAGTTATATCACTGGGCGCTTCCAGATGGATCGCTTTAGTAGTGAAACAAACAAAGAGGCAAACGTAGCCCTTTGATAGTCGACATCCTCGACCGCGGTAACTTTTAATGTCGAAAAGACCGGCAAAGTCTACTCCGATATTGGTGAACGCGCGGGTGAACGTAGTGCGTTCGGAAGGAAGGGTCCCCATATGTTGGGTTTGCGCCCTCTTTTTATAAACAGTGCAGACTTTACAGTTATGGATGGTGGCCCTAATCATGTTCTTGACATTTGGAATACAGTATTGGGTGCGGGTGAGACGGATCATTAGTTGGTTTTCCCCATTGAGGCAGATTTGATGTATCATTTGTATAGTCAGACGCGTCAAACTACAATTGTACGGCAGTATGATTGGGTGGCGCTCGTTATAAGCGAGGTCTCAAGACGCTACAAGACGACCACCCGCTCTAATAATATTATCTTTTTCGATTAACAGATTAATCAAGAGTTGCGTCGTGGTCTTGATCTCATCGGATGAGAAGGAAGCTTTTGTCTTGGGATGAGTTCTTCGAAAAAAACTCATAACATATGATAGTACCCTCAAAGCCCTCGGTAAATTCGAAAACCGGTCGAGAATCTCGATTTCTTTTTGCGTTGATATTGCGTAGGCCTGTGCTCTCTTTTCCTCCACGGATGTATTATATTCTTTTTCTTGTACTGGCCATTGGGAATTGTCTTCTTGTAGCCAAGAAGGTCCCTCCCACCACAAATAATTGTCGACCAAATCCGATGCCGGTAGTCCTCTGCTTCCTAAGTCTGCTGGATTCGTTTCCGAGTTGACACGAAGCCAGTTCATGCTGCCCACTAGGTCGATGATTTTTGTTATCCTGTGTGCGACGAATGTTGACCAGGAACAGGGTGGGTTCCTTATCCATGCCAAAACGATGGTGGAATCCGTCAATAGATATTGTTTCACTGGTCCCAGTTTGATGTTTCGGAATATTGATTCCATCATCCCCGCTACCAGTACTGCTCCGCAAAGTTCCAAACGCGGAAGTGAGATGGTCTTCACTGGTGCTACTCTGGGTTTGGCATGGAATAGACTCACGAAGATATCATCATTCCTTTTGACTCGCATGTAGACAGCTGCAGCGTACGCCTTTTCCGAAGCATCGCAGAATCCATGTATTTCGACCTCATCTTCTGGCGAAAAGTTTACCCATCGTGGAATCTTTATTTTGTCGATTTCGTGGTAATGATGTCTGATGTTTTGCCATCGTTCCAATGTATTGGACGAAACTGGCTCATCCCTATCGGTTCCCTCTAACCAGATGTTCTGCATCAAAATTTTGACCACAATGACCATTACTGCAAGCCATCCTAAAGGGTCGAAGAGCCTGGCGATGGCGGATAGAATCGATCGCTTTGTCAGCTTTTCACTTTCTTCTAGTGACCCTGCTTTAAAGTAAAACAGGTCTGAATGGGCATTTTATCTTATGCCCAATGCCTTAACGGTGCTGGCATCTTCGAATGCCAGAAAGTCCTCGGTCAGCCGATCCGATATTGGGATGTCGTTGAGAATTTCTTCAGCATTCGAAGTCCATTTCCGTAGTGGGAAGCCAGCGGAGAGTAAGACTTGGCGAATCTCGTTCCTCGCGTTAATGGCCGATGCGAGTGTGTGTACCCCCGCTAGTACGTCATCTACGTACATGCCTTCCGTAAGTATGCTGGATGCTGTAGGGTGAGAACTCTCTACTTCATCTGCTAGTTGCAAGATGGTTCGTGAAGGCTTATAGGTTCTTGAGGCGATGTTCGGTGAATTTCGGGAATTTGACGTCATCATCGCTCATCCAAATATATATCTTTTCGATGTCACTATTGAAAACGAAGCGATATAGTCTCCACCGCAGTATAAGTACTGGAAGATCTGACTGAAGTACTGGGCTTGGCAGGAGAATGTCGTTCAAACTTGTGCCATTTGCCGTTGAGTTCGACGCATTGAATACGACGCGTACCTTAGTGGTGGTACTCTCCGCCTTTACTACGGCGTGATGGGGCAAAAAGTAATTGTCCGCCAAATCGGCTGGCACCATTTCATTAATTTTTTGCATATGCCCTAATGTCTCATATTCAGACAGGACCCTCAATATTCGATGCCTAATTCCGGGTTCTTTGATAACCGCGTCTCATTTCTAAAAAATTGAGAACACGCCCAGCTAAGAGACCCTCCTATGTTTATCTTATCTGGGTAGTCCTGTCTGAATGGAAGAGAGACGACATATCTCCCATCCTCTCTACGGCTTGTAGTTTCCCTATATAAATCTTCGCAGTACTTGTCATCTGCGTTTGGACTTTTATTTCTGGGCAGATTTTCCAACTCCCAGAATGCTGTAAGCTGTTTGTCCAAGGCAACTTCGCTGTAAAAGGACACTATATTTCTGGTTGGATTCGGTGCTTCTATGCGCCCGGTTAATATCCAACCGAACACCGTTTCTTGGGCGAGAAGTGTACTAAGTACATTCTTTTTCAGCCCACTCAATACAATTTATTTATTTATTTATTTATTCAAGTCTATGAAATACAAGTTTCTTACAGACTAAAAGCTATGTGTATCATATAAAAAATGACATAAGTAAAATAACGGAAAAACTTAAAAATAGTTTACAAAAGTGTATTTAAAATGTGAATAAGTTCATACTTAGATATTGAGAAATCAAACGAAACAGAGTTCGAGATCCTGTTAAGTTCACTGATAGCTCGAGCAATGGGAGCGTTTCGAGCATAATCAGTTCTAAGAACTTGTTCATAGAAAGGGACAACAGTACGTAGAGACTTTCGCGGGATATTAAAATTAATTCGAGCAAGAAGAGATATACAGTCTATGTCACCACTAATAATATTGAAAAAGAAAGATAGTGAAAGAAAGACTCGCCTTGTCTCTAGCGTTTTCAAATTGATTAGAAGTAACCGCGAGTTATAAGACGGTATCGGCTCAGAGAAGTTTAATAAGCGTAACGCAAACCTAAGAAATATTTTTTGAACCCTTTCAATTCTATTTATTGCGGAAATATGGTAAGGTCTCCATATTATAGCACCATATTCCAAGTTTGACCGAACAAAGGCTGTATAAAGTAATTTAAGGGTAAAAGGATCCGAGAATTTCGGACAATTACGTCTAATAAAGCCCAAAAGTGAGTACGCTTTAGCGATAATAAAGCTTATGTGGCTATTAAGAGAAAAGTTCGAGGAAAAAACCATACCAAGGTCCTTGGTTTCATCTAAAGAATCCAAAACAGAGTCAACAATCATATAGGTTGAAGGCAAAACATTTTGTATCTTCGCGTACGTTATATTGAAGCACTTTTTTATGTTTAAGGAGAGGTGGGAGTTTACACACCAGACCTGCAGTTTATCAATATCTTCCTGAACCTTATTAATGTCGTCGCGATTTTTAATATTAGAATATATTTTTAGATCATCAGCATATAATAGGTATTTAGCGAAAGAGAAGCAACTGCTTATGTTATTTATGAATAACACAAAGAGCAGTGGGCCTAAAATGCTTCTTTGTGGAACGCCCGAACACGCTATAAAAGATCGAGAGTTGGTGTTATCAACAGTTACCACACATTGCCTATTAGATAGATAAGATTTTATCCACTTTAAAAAAGCAGAGTGAAATCCCAGGTGTTCAAGCTTACTAATTAGCACCTCATGAGAAACTTTATCGCCTTGGAAAAGTCCGTGTATATACAAGGTGGCGCAAATGTAATCCTCCTATCAGAAAATGCTATAAATTTTGCGATTGGCCCCTAAAGTCAGTTCTGTTTTGACATTTGTGTAGTAAACACATGCGAAGTACACGTTAATAAACAATGTTACGCTACACTGCTCCAGAACGCGGAATATTGCTGACTATTTATTTGACCAAACGGTTACTGTGAATGGTGAGCGCTACAGACCAATGGTCAACGAGTTCTTTTTGCCGCAACTTGATGAATTGGGATTGGAAAACATGTGGTTCCAACAAGATGGTGCAACAGCACACACTGCACGTGCCACAACCGATATGCTGAACATCGGAAGCTTACTTTTGCGCCACCTTGTACAATCAACTTGAAGACCAAGTTGGAAAGACTCAAAGCAGTATTCACTAAATTCAGTCAAATTAGTAATTGTAGACCGATTTGGAATAAAGCCATGCTGAAATCGTGTTATCAGGCCTTTGGCTGCAAAATATAGTTTCTCTTTTACAATAACTTCAAAAAGATTCGAGATTGTGTACAGCTTTGAAATCGGACGATAATTACAAACATCATTCTTATTTCCACTTTTGAAAGTAGGACTAATGTATGTAATTTTCCAATCTTCCACAAAATAGCCTGAAGCCAAAGACATGTTAAAAATAAGTGTAAGTGGGAAAATTAACGCTGGCGCGTTTTTGAGCAAAAAGACCGAAATCCCATCATTGTCAGTTTTTTTCTGAAGGCTTAAGTCCCATTATTCCGTTTAGAACATCCTCAGATGAAAGTCTAAGAGATCCAAAATTTATGGAAGAAACATTGTCTCCATAAACAGCCACAAATTCGGAGTTACCATCATCCAATATAAAATTAGAGCTAAAAAACTTAGCGAACAAATTTGCTGCATCAGTCAAGTTACTAGCAGATTCGTTCTCCAAGAATATAGCAGATGGAATACCAGAGATAGATTTTCTCGATTTTATGAAGCTCCGGAATGCTTTGGGACTGGTTTCAATACCCGACTCAACATTAAGTATATAATTCCTATAAAGAAATTTATCCAAACAGTTAAATTCCTTCATGTATTTCTGGTATAATGCATAAAATATAGAGTTACCAGCAGCTTTGTACTTTTTAAAAAATTTGTTCCTCAGATTCTTCAGCTACTTCAGGCGACGATTGTACCATGGAAGTCTATAAGTTTTTTTCCTAACAATGGGAACCCAATTTAGACACCATGCAGATAGTTTATCTTTGAAGATACGAAAACTAGTAGAGACATCCGTGGTAGAAAATAGTTCCTCCCAATTAAGCTCAGTTATACATAAATTTAAATCAGAAAAATTACCGGCTTTAAAATTAAAACGTACGTTTTCGACAGAAGCATTTGATGTAAACTTATAAAACTCAAAATTAATAGGAAGAGGTACATGATGCAAACTAGATGGCGGCAAAGGAAAATTACTTTCTTCAATTAAAGTGTTTATATTGTCACTGACGAAAACAAGATCAAGAATTCTGCCAAGCCTGTTTACATATTTATTAATTTGCACTAAGTTAACACTCAAAAAATTGTCTACAAGATAGGATTCATACGACTTACTGATATTTATGGGCATAAGGCCAAAGTTTGATACAGGAGACCAGCCTACATTGCATAAGTTAAAGTCACCTAATACACAAACATGATTATCAGCTACCTTATTTAGAATTAAAGAGGTCACATTATCAGTATGTGCACTATAAAGGTAGTCCGCGCTATTCGGTGGGATGTATGAAACAATAACAAACAGCGAGCTTGGCGAAGAAGCTTCTTTAATGCTGACACATAACTGGTCAAATAGCGAATCACCATTATCAATT
Source organism: Merzomyia westermanni (assembly GCA_949987695.1). Taxonomy (NCBI): domain Eukaryota; kingdom Metazoa; phylum Arthropoda; class Insecta; order Diptera; family Tephritidae; genus Merzomyia; species Merzomyia westermanni. Next base: position 118,496,271 of record OX465292.1, on the reverse strand, counting down.
ACGACCAAGTGAGATTGAAATTTTCGTTGAACAGCAATGAGAACACCCCCTCCTCTATCACAGCCGGTTTTTAGGGAGTCTCTATCTTTGCGGTAAACGTTATACAAATTGGAGTCAAAAAACTCACTATCATAGAATTTAATTGTGAGCCAGGTTTCAACAAACACAATGACATCAAAATCCAAACGAGAACTAAAAAGCTGTACTGCCTCCCCTTTAGTTCGAATGCCAGAAACATTCTGGAAATATACCTTAAGGTCATATACATTATTATTATTATTAGCCTTGCCGGCTACTACACATCTTGTTGTTGTACTGACTTCCACACATTCTGCTGTTGGGTTCGACCTCTCCGTTTTCGATCTCGGTTGTGAAAAAAAATTAAATGGTTTAACTCTTACATTTATAGGCCAAATTTTCGCATCGAGAATACTGGGAAACTCGGCAGATAGAACACCCAACCTGAAGTTTACGTGAGTACGATTTTCTGCTGGGTCATCTTTTTTAATTAATGCAAAGCAAGAGACAGCCTTTTTGTCAATGTTTACATGCTTACACACATAATTCTTAATGTCATCAGCAGTGACCTTGGGGCCGAAAGACGCCAAATGCCCCCACATCATGCGATCAGCAACGCACAATTCAGTGCTTGCATTAGAACCAACTACAACTGCATTGTTATTTCGTCTCTTGATGACTTTTGTCCACACAGTATTGACTTCAGATTCACTTTCACTAATTATTTGTTGTTGAGAGAGCACAGCATTATCAGTTTCCAAAGCTAACAGGTTATCGGCAGGCGAAGCAGCAACAACAGCGGTGACAACATGCAGGTTAGGAGAACCACTGGCATCAGTGCCGTGGCTTACAGCAATATCAGGCATTGAACTAGTACCTGTTTCCTCATTAGCATTTTTAGAAGCGCATTCTTTGTTGTTATGCATTTGATTATTTTTATTAGTTTTCTTATTACTTTGTTTGTTTTGCTTTTTATTTTGCATTGTTCTCAATTCGTTTTGGTTACCAACAGCTGCGAGGGGCTTAACAGCAATACCCGAAGTAGGTGAATTAGCAACAGTATCAGCTGAATTTTCAAAAACATTGGCACCGACGTCGACAGAGCCCAGAGCACCTGTTGGGGCGCTAGTAGCATCTTGATGCGTTGATATAGCAGTGTTGTTGTTATAAAGACTTACAAAATTGTCAAACTGAGCGATAGAGTCGAATTGTTCTCGTTGAGCTTAGAGTGTAAGTCACGAACCTCGGCTTGAAGAGAATCTATTTTTTGATGTAGGCATTCGTTATTAGTACATTGTATTGGCACTTGCACTTGTATGGGTTGTTGTTGTTGCAACGATGAGTCATGCAAAGTCAACGACTCGTCTTGTTGAGGATCACACAAACCACAGATGTAAATGTTTTCACCATTATTTAGGTAATTGAGGTCGGCAGGCAGGTTACCAACAACACAATTTAGATGATAAATTTCTCGGCATTTATCACATTGCACTGAAGTTTGGGCGGGCTCGACCCTATGGTCACGAAAACGCGGCATAATAATCAATAAGCAAAGTATGAAGCACAGGAAAAGGCAAACAGAGTCAATGTCACTGAACACAATTTAATTGTTATGCGCCATTGAATAAAAATAAAAATAAACGCTCGAATTAAATTGAATTCGTGAAAAACTCAGAGCACGGCAAAAACACGTCCATTCACGACAGCGACAGTTATACTGCGGATATACGTCTCCGCCAAGTATATTATCAACTTCCTCATTGATGTAGAATCGCTTATCTGCCAAGACTAAGTCTGGGAACGTCTGCATAGTCGTATCATCGATATGGCAGGATGGCAGATTCCCAGTTAGTTTGGCTAGAATTAGGACAGAAGTTGTTAAGCTGACGTAAGGGTCTCCTGGTGAACGGAGTTCAATATTGGATGCCTCCTTGACTTGAGCCGAGACTGCATAAGTGATGCCCCAAACTTCAGCATGCATCCTTTTTGCCTATAAATTGATTCTGCGTTTGAGTCGTTCTGTCATAAACGAGCACTCTGAACCAGAATCAATCAGTGCTCTTGCTGGGAAGTCTGTACCATTATGATGGACGGTTACTCGAGCTGTCGCTAGCAGCACGCCTGCGCTTGAATGCACATGACAGGATTTAACATTTCGGTTTACGGGCGAAACAGATTTTTCAGCTTCCCGTCTCTCTTGTGCCTGTTTTGAAGCTAAGGCAGCATTAACAGCATGATACTGATTAGGGCTGGTGGTTTCCTGCGTCTGAAGAGACTCCGCATGCAGGAGCGTATTATGTCGAGCGTGGCACTTGTTGCAGTCGTAAGAAATGGCGCACTTCGACACAGTATGTCCTGGGGATAGGCAGTTCAAACAGCCCTTGGTGGATTTGACAAAATTAATTCTCTCCACCGGTGTTAATTTAAGAAAACGGAGACAGTTTCGTAATCTGTGGGCATTCGATTTGCACTTTGTGCACAGTAATTTAGTCACATTTTCTTGGTATGTACCAAGCCTTTTTGCAGGGGTTTCGTTTGCATTCCGCGTACTTTGCAGTTTTTGCGCTTTCGAAGAACTCCCTATGAACCCAGACACGGTTTCGAGTGTCTGGAAGCGGTTGGCCCAAAATTTGTCCATATCCTCCTACTTGGATATTTCCACTTTGTGGACTATGCTTTGCTCCCATAGACCAAGCGTACTCTCCGGCAATTTCGTCGAACAAAAATATGTAATAATTGCATCCCAGTTCGAAGTGTACATTTTATGACTTCGCAGGGACGAAGGGCAATTATTTATTTCGCGCTAAAGTGTTTTAATAGCGCTAACACACTCACTCTCTACCTTTTTCCAGTTAAACAAAATTTGGAGTTGCGAGTTTACTAAAATACGTTTGTTTTCGTATCGCTCGCATAAGTTTCTCCAGGCCGTATCAAATTCCTCATTCGTGAGCGGACATTTTTTCACAATAACTTTGGATGGAACAATTTCTTCACAGGTGTTAGGCGTTTGTTCAAGATATATATGGCCGTGAACATGTCACGAAATGTTGGCCATGACAAATAATCGCCCTTGAAAACTTCAGTATCACATGGAGGCAGGCGGATACTGTGTTCAAATTCGGGCTTTTCTTCAGTTTTATTTTTTGGTTGGTTGCATGTCGCTTGGCGTGTAGCCATATCTGACATGCAGCGTAAATATACTGCATATGCTCTCTTATATTTCTGTTTAACAGAAACTATACCAGTGGCCTCTAACTTATCTGAATTAAGTAAGTCGTCATAAGCCTTTCTGGTTTTTCTTCACATTGCTTTCAAGTCCTCTTGTTGAAGCCCAAGAGTGTACTTGCTGTGGACTGAATCCTCTAATTCATTGTAGTCTGATAATCGAATCAGCCAGCCTAATGAAAAATTCCATATTTTGGACTTAGAGGATATGCAGAATCAAAACAAAACCGAAAAAATATAGCTGAAGGTACGATGAAATGCTCAACCATACAAGAAAAATGCTGAATAGAAAGGGTATTTTTACCCAGGAAAACCAAAAAAACCCAACTTAATAAAATTTCAAATCAATCCAACTAATGTAATTTTAATTCAATTTAATTTTATTTATTTATTGCAGCCTTGACCGCTTTGTCTGTCTACTATGTGTGTACAACAATAACACTCTTTGGCTTACTCGCCACCCACACGTACATATAAGGGAATATGTATATATAAATAAATGTGTGTATGGTGCCGCAATAAGAAGTACACAAAAACAACACAGATAGAGTGCGCGGTGTATCAAACGAGCGAAAGTGAATGATAAATGAAAAAATGTGATAACAAATGAAAAGTGCTATAAAATTAGTGAATTTTATAAGAAAATAATAAACTAGCCTTCGATTTAAATGGTGTTGTGTATGATTTATTTTGTTGTGTTGATCTTCCGACAGGGTAGTAAGCTGATTTTTGTTGGAACGATTTTCCGTCATCCCTTGTCAAGTTTGGTTTTGTGACAAACCGGTTTCGGCGTTCTGAACGAAACTAGGCATTGAAAATGGCAGAACGCCGAAACCGGTTTGTCACAAAACCAAACTTGACAAGGGATGACGGAAAATCGTTCCAACAAAAATCAGTGTTGTGTATATTACCGAAAAAAAACAAGTGAAAAAAACAAAAACAAACTGAAGATCGAAAGGCTAAGTGAGCTTATTGTGAAAGTGAGGTTATGTTACCTCTTGCCTTGCGCTGTGTCCAAAAAGCCTTACCACTGGTGGGGGGATAATCCGAATAGTCGCAAGGATTTTGAAGCGTTTAATTTAATTTAAAAATTAAAGAAAATAAAGCAGTTAACTGAACAAAAAATCACTGTTATTAAATATTCACTTAACACACTTATGTTTGATTAAACTCGGGGGCGGCACTTTTAAACAAATTGTTTGAAACACAAAAAACACTAAGTGGCAAGAAATGTACAACTTAGGTGCTTTGATGTGGTGATCGGCTGATGTTTGTTGTAAATAGCTTGTGTGTTGTATGGTTGGTTGTGGTATGTGGCAGAGTATATATGGCAGAGTTGTTTGTTGTTTGTAATATATAAACTTTGGAAATTTTCGGCAGCGGCTTGTGGCAAATTACAATGTTGAGTAGTTTTCCAATTTGTGCTTATGTGGCAGCTTCTGGTATTGACCCAATTATGGTTGATGTGGTTTGATCCAAGTGATTTGAATAAATTTTTGTGTTGTGGACTGTATAGACTGGTTCCTTTCTACGAGGAGATGGACCATGAATAATTGCGACAAGGGTGCTTCGCTGGAGCGGCCGTGGCTCGAAAGCACCGCGGTAGAATTGTGGTTTTGAAAAGAAATAAGAGAAAACGAGAATTCTCGTTATAATAAATATGGCCGTTTATTGTGTAGAAAAATTACAATTAGAAATTATTTTACCTCTTAAATATGTTGATGCGATGGCAAATCCTGGGGTGGCCGTGATGTGACTGCGTTGATTGTTGCTGAAAGAGTAGACGGTTTTCCAATCGAGGACAACCGTTGAACCTGAAAATTATTCTCCGGTTTTAAAGGGAGGTGAACCCACACATGCACACCCCAATGCATGTATATGTGTGCAGACAACACACAAATATGCATGCATGCCCACACAGGTGGGTGGGTTGGTGTTAGTGATTGGAAGGGCGCTAAAGTTACATTAGGGTGGCAAATTTTTCAGGAATTTTAGGCATCTCAACAGTTACTTTAGCAAGGTCTCTTATATTAAACTCTTCTAAAAGTGGTTTAAGCTTTGATAACATGTTTTCCCTTAAACAGCTCTCAAATTCTAAAGATTTTGTATCCAATACTAACTCTGCTGGCTCGAAATTTTTTTGGAAGTGAAGAGTAGGGCATAAAAAATTTCTTCCTATAAAATTGTCACTCCAAAGATCACAAGTTATTGATACCCCCTCTTCTATGTAAGGTCTTAATTCTACTGCCATTTCTACCTTGATATTAACATGTCCTTGATGTTAACATGTTTTCCCTATTTTGCTCCAATATTGACGTAATGTGTTATCATTTTTAAATAGCCGCCTCCGTCCACCGCCGAACGTCTTTAACCACCCTCTCTAATGGATAATTTTTATCTCCGGGACTTATATTTATGCCTCAGAAGGTTCGATGTTTGTCTTCCATTATATTTTAGTATCTTTTGGCAGCTTCCTGTGTCATCATCCTTTTTAACCAGCCAACATATTTTCCAAATTTGACTATTTCTATTTGCCTTAGCAATTGCGGAGTAATTACCGTTCAATATTTTGTTTGATTCTCTATTATGGTTGATATTAGCAGGACCGTTAAGCTATGGATCTTAATAATCGTTTAAAAGTAAATACTATATTAGAGAACACCAAAATCCGTACCCTTATTTATACTAAGAATTCGTGTAACGTTTTTGGGCCAGTGCATTCAAACAATGGGCCAGTGTTGAAATTCCATTACGACCGATTTTAAGCTCGTTATTAAGTACCTACTATTGAACATATCCACTGCGCAAGGAAGAAGACAGGTACCAAATGTCCACATATGTATATGTACTATAGATTTGCCCTGCCTGTTAGAATTTCAAAAATTAAAAAGGGCTTCTTATCCAATAGTTACTATCGCAAGTAGACAGGTACCAAATAACGTACTATGCATTAGTTACTAGTCCAAGGAGCAGGTACCGAATGTTCACGCACACATTATATATGGAGAAATTTCGTTATGATTTCCCTTTAAATTGTTGGCTTAGTAAACGTAGTTATTGGCCCAAATCTACCTAAGTACACTTGAGCATATTTCCTACTTCTTGCGGAAGTAGGAGAAGACAATACTGACATATGCACATAATCATTCCTAGTTAATACATATATATCGCGCTTTCTACCTACTAAAATTTCGAGGAATAAAAAGGCTTAGTTAACTGCATTATTTGCACAAAAGTTTTACGCAAATATGCAAACACTTTATCTTGTCTTCGTAAAGATGCTTCAAAGGATACAGCTTAATTTTTTTACAGGGCTAACAGGTCTGTACTCTCGAGTATAAAGAACTTTTATGATTTTTATATCTAGTAGTGCTTCGCACACAAGGTACTCGTATATTAACTTTAGTCGTCTAACGACAGTACGTAACGGCATAAACGGGACGAGATAGATATTTACTTATACATATCAAAATGTTCAGGACGAAAAGAGAAGTTGATTAAGTCATATCCGTCCGTCCGTCCGTCTTTATGAAATTTGGTATGCGGATTTCTTGGCACTCATCTCCGAGCCCTATTGGGGGGCGAAATCTGATAATAACCACGCCCACTTTTTATATATAGAATATTTTCGAAAACACAAAAAAGTGATTACTCAGTACATAATACACCTCTAAGGATAAAATTTGGTGAGTACATTGAGATTGAAATTTTGAAAATGGGAGTGGCCCCGCCCTTTCTATAATCGACTATTCCACAAAACTTTTTATGCCATAACTCCGCCAAAAATTGATTTGTCAGAACGAAATTTGGTGATAATGTTCTATATATTACGGTAACTTTTTGCTGTAAAATGGGCGAAATTGGTTAATGTCCACGCCCAGTTTTTTAATATAGTTCTGGAAAATTTTTTTGTAAAATTTAAAAAGCGATATTTCTACAACCAAGCAAGTTATATCAATCAGATTTTGCACATATAATAAGCTTTTTAAGGAAACCTCGGCCGCAAAAAAAATGTTGTCAATTTTGAAGAAGTAGGCGGGGCACCGCATAAAATGTCTGCTATTTTCAAAGCCAATCGCTGCTTCTCAGTAGTATGTATTATTATATATAAATAAACCAAATCGGGAAACACACAAGCAAAATATTCGGGCACGTAGTTAATAGCCCACTGCAATATCGAAGTTATATATCTTTTTTGATTTTCATACCTTTCATAAACATTAAATATTTTTGTAAGTATAACGAGCTCAAGACCAGTTGATAATAATTCTTAGTTAATTATTATTATTTTTGATTAGAGGAAAAAATGAAAGCAACAAACATATACAAGCTATAATTATAGTACTATTTCGAAAACAGACACGATTTCTCGTCAGACTAATTCGTATAGTTTTGCTATTTTCAGAGAATCTTGTGGAGATCGAACCCACTCACTCTGATTGCCAACGCAGCCGCCTAACCCATAGGCTATGCTGCGTGTAGTTTTGCAAGCTGCTGAATTCACGTTTTCCTCTAATTGTTGTTTGTTATCTTGCCAACGGTATACACAATATTTTAGACATTCTGTCTATATGTAAATCGTGTATGTTGGACTTTGTTTGTGTACATTCTTCTTTCTATTTTTAGAAGATAGTTATTGTACATAACCGCGTGCTCCGGTATAAATGTATTTTGTTGTTGGTTTTACGGTCTGTTCATTTTACATATTGTTGTAAGTATAACGAGCTCAAGACCAGTTGATAATAATTCTTAGTTAATTATTATTATTTTTGATTAGAGGAAAAATTGAAAGCAACAAACATATACAGGCTATAGTTATAGTACTATTTCGAAAACAGCCACGATTTCTCGTCAGACTAATTCGTATAGTTTTGCTATTTTTAGAGGATCTTGTGGAGATCGAACCCACTCACTCTGATTGCCAACGCAGCCGCCTAACCCATAGGCTATGCTGCGTGTAGTTTTGCAAGCTGCTGAATTCACGTTTTCCTCTAATTGTTGTTTGTTATCTTGCCAACGGTATACACAATATTTTAGACATTCTGTCTATATGTAAATCGTGTATGTTGGACTTTGTTTGTGTACATTCTTCTTTCTATTTTTAGAAGATAGTTATTGTACATAACCGCGTGCTCCGGTATAAATGTATTTTGTTGTTGGTTTTACGGTCTGTTCATTTTACATATTTTTGTAAGTATAACGAGCTCAAGACCAGTTGATAATAATTCTTAGTTAATTATTATTATTTTTGATTAGAGGAAAAATTGAAAGCAACAAACATATACAGGCTATAGTTATAGTACTATTTCGAAAACAGCCACGATTTCTCGTCAGACTAATTCGTATAGTTTTGCTATTTTCAGAGAATCTTGTGGAGATCGAACCCACTCACTCTGATTGTCAACGCAGCCGCCTAACCCATAGGCTATGCTGCGTGTAGTTTTGCAAGCTGCTGAATTCACGTTTTCCTCTAATTGTTGTTTGTTATCTTGCCAACGGTATACACAATATTTTAGACATTCTGTCTATATGTAAATCGTGTATGTTGGACTTTGTTTGTGTACATTCTTCTTTCTATTTTTAGAAGATAGTTATTGTACATAACCGCGTGCTCCGGTATAAATGTATTTTGTTGTTGGTTTTACGGTCTGTTCATTTTACATATTTTTGTAAGTAGAACGAGCTCAAGACCAGTTGATAATCATTCTTAGTTAATTATTATTATTTTTGATTAGAGGAAAAATTGAAAGCAACAAACATATACAGGCTATAGTTATAGTACTATTTCGAAAACAGCCACGATTTCTCGTCAGACTAATTCGTATAGTTTTGCTATTTTCAGAGAATCTTGTGGAGATCGAACCCACTCACTCTGATTGCCAACGCAGCCGCCTAACCCATAGGCTATGCTGCGTGTAGTTTTGCAAGCTGCTTAATTCACGTTTTCCTCTAATTGTTGTTTGTTATCTTGCCAACGGTATACACAATATTTTTAGACATTCTGTCTATATGTAAATCGTGTATGTTGGACTCTGTTTGTGTACATTCTTCTTTCTATTTTTAGAAGATAGTTATTGTACATAACCGCGTGCTCCGGTATAAATGTATTTTTGTTGTTGGTTTTATGGTCTGTTCATTTTACATATTTTTGTAAGTATAACGAGCTCAAGACCAGTTGATAATAATTCTTAGTTAATTATTATTATTTTTGATTAGAGGAAAAATTGAAAGCAACAAACATATACAGGCTATAGTTATAGTACTATTTCGAAAACAGCCACGATTTCTCGTCAGACTAATTCGTATAGTTTTGCTATTTTCAGAGGATCTTGTGGAGATCGAACCCACTCACTCTGATTGCCTGCGCAGCCGCCTAACTCATAGGCTATGCTGCGTGTAGTTTTGCAAGCTGCTTAATTCACGTTTTCCTCTAATTGTTGTTTGTTATCTTGCCAACGGTATACACAATATTTTAGACATTCTGTCTATATGTAAATCGTGTATGTTGGACTTTGTTTGTGTACATTCTTCTTTCTATTTTTAGAACATAGTTATTGTACATAACCGCGTGCTCCGGTATAAATGTATTTTGTTGTTGGTTTTACGGTCTGTTCATTTTACATATTTTTGTAAGTATAACGAGCTCAAGACCAGTTGATAATAATTCTTAGTTAATTGTTATTATTTTTGATTAGAGGAAAAATTGAAAGCAACAAACATATACAGGCTATAGTTATAGAAATTCTCATTCGGCGTAATTCTGGATAGAAAAACTCTCTCAACATGCTCAAGTAACTTTATCCAGTAACCGTAACGGTGTGACCGTTTTCTTCGAAGAAGTAGGGCCCGACAATGCAGCGTGATGAAACTGCACACCACACTGTGACACGAAGTGGATGCAATTCCGTCTCATGGAGTATCTGTGGGTTGGAAGCACTCCATATTCGACAATTTTGTTTGTTTATGTTGTCGTTTAAATCGAAATGGGCCTCGTCAGACATGAAAAGACAGTTCAACATGTTTCCATCCTCTTCCACCATTTGAAGCATCTTCTGGCAAAATTCCAAGCGAATCGGCAAGTCTGCAGCGTTCAGTTTGTTGGCCATTTGAATTTTATATGGGAATAAGTCCAAATCTTTGTGCATAATTGACTGTAATGACTGTCTGCTTACACCAATTTGAGCAGATAAGCTTCTTGTCGAAACACGTGGATTGTTTTGTATGGCAGCAGCTACAGCAGCGATTGTTTCCTCCGTTCGAACTGAAGGGTTTCGATGGTAAGGTCTTCTGTTGACTGTCCCATGCTCGGCAAAATTGTTTACAAGTCTTATTATCCATCTGCTCGGAGGATTGCCGCCAAACGTGCGCCTATACTCTCTTTGAACCGAAACTACGGACTCCAGTGCGTGATAGCGGCGGACAATCCAAATTCTTGTTTCAGTGTCCCAGTTATCCATTTTTGTTAAATGTAAAAGTCAATCTGCAAAATAAAAAAAAAATGAACCAGATTCATTAAATAGAAAAAAAGTTATTTAATTTTTTTTTGGTAGCGGCTTTCATCAGCCACCCTGTACATAAAACACATCTATATATAAAATGTCATTAACTTGAACCAAATAAAGTCCTAACTATACCGAACTGCAGCTTTATATAACCTTAAGGCTTATCCAAAAGCTATATACAGACTGTGTCGTGCCCAGCGAACTTCTGAACCTATCGTGAAAGTTCAAGAGCAAAGCAAAACACAAAATATGTGGGCGTGGCACCGATCACTTTTGAAAAATTATGTAAATAATATATCCAAAATTTAGACCAAAAAAGTTCGGAGTTATGACGAATTGAAACTTTATATAGCCTGGGGACTATATACTGTCGATGCTGTACCCAGTGAACCCCGGTATATATTTTGAAAATTTCATAAAGATCGGTTGAGTACTTTGGCGCCTATGAAAGACACCTTTTTTATATCTATTTTTGTTACGCACACAAGGTATATTACTTTATTCGGCATAAACGAATAGAGACATATATTTATTAATTTATATCAAAACGTTCAGGATGAAAAGTAAAGTATCCGGGCAAGTAGTTAATACCCCACTGCAAAAGCGAAGTTGTATATCTTTTTTTGATTTTCATACCTTTTATGAACATGAAATGTTTGTACGTATGAGAAAAAAAAGAGATAGTCCCATCAGACAGTATACTGAAATGATCAGGAGGATGAGCTGAGTCGATGTAGACAAGTTCGTCTCTCGATACGTCTATCTGTCTGTCGGTCTGTCTATTTGAGCGGGAATACGAACTGAAAGTATTAAAATAGACCTGCGTAAATTGGGATGACATAATAGATCACTACTAGGTATATAACTATACAGTTGGGACTTGTTTTTGTCGAAAAATCGACTTTTCCAAAACCCGAAAATAAAATTTGTTTTCAAAAAACTGTTATCGCCAACGTTTTTAGCGCATAATGTTAAGTGGGACAGGAAATATGAGACAAATTCGTTTTCATCGAAAACATTTTTGCATGTATGCTGAAAAAGCACTTGAAAAATGGCGAAAGGGTAAATTTTTTGACCAAGACACTCCACAAAACCCCAAATATATATTTTTTTTTTTTTAAACTGTTACCGCCAAGATATATATACATGAAAATGTATACATGAAAATTTTAAAATGAAATGGAAATTTTTTTAGTACGTCATGAAAAAAACCTTAAAAATCAAAGTCGAAAAAAGTCAAAAAATGAAATTTCGCAGGCTCGAAAATAATTATTTGGATATGCGTAGTGGAACTGTTTTTCCTAAGCCCAAAACCTATCGAAAAATCGATGGCGCGATATCGGTTAATAAATCGACCCAGTAGCATTGCTAGTGTCATGAGTGACTTTTTCTGAAATTATCACAAAATTAAAGTTTTTTCTGACTGTTTTCGCGATAGTAAGCAATGAAGGGATGCAAAGTTGCCTGTTTATTGGTCCAGTGAGAGTTTTGCACGTAAAATGAGTAATTTTCAACAAAACCTAAATTTACAACTATTTCTCCTTAATCTATACCTTCTGTTTATCTTTTTGAAATAGGAAACTTGGGGCCTGGCTCAAAAATCATGCCTGATTTCCTGCAAGGGTTTCTCGACTGTTTTGCACAGTTCTTTTATCGGTATTTGAAAAGTAAAAATTTCCTTCCTATTCCTATTTTCACAGCAAAAAGGATGGACATTTTTTTCTCCAGCGTTTTCTTCGGACCTGGATACGGGCCTTTAAAAACTAAAATATGTAGGGTGAAATTTTTGTCCACTCGAAAAGTAAATTCTGTGTAGCACCAAATACTTTGCTTTAATAATTCTGATAATCTTCCGTGAACGCTTCCCTGGGAGGTGTTACGCCCCCTTGTCCAAACCTTTTTTAAAATAGGCCACCATGGATTGAGGTAGTTCGGGTATGTCTTATCAAAATTTCTTTGGATTCCATGAAGCGGGTTAGGCTGCAAGTCCAATCATACAAACACACATATATACACATGCAAATACTTTCACAAATATATAGTAGACAGGCACATCAGTCATAGTTTTCTATGTTGTGTTTCATGTAGTTACATGTTTTGTTTCAGTGATAACCAACCATAGAATCGGATGGCTTAGGCTGCAAGTTCAAATACATGAATCGTCCAAATTTTTTAGTCTATGGGAACGCATTCGCATATTCGCATGTTTTTTGACATTCGCATTCGCAAAAAAGTAATTTGGGGATAATACCAGGTTAATAAGACTAAACTCTTTTTATTTCCAATGTTTTTTAATGAAAAAGTAACTCAACTAATAATACGAGTATATGATCAAACTAAAAATATATTATTCTAGGATAAAGTTTAACTATATGTAATCTCAACAAACAAATACAAAATTAAAGACGCTTAAACAAAAATACTTCTGTCCTAGAAAATAACAATGAATTTTTTTTAAACATATTTTTTCAGTTAATAATTAAATTTCAGCCACTGAAATAGAACAATAAATCGCAGGACAGCTTCAAAGAAAACCCCGTGACTCCGAGTTCGATAAATATTTCTTAGAATTATTTATCCGTTTATTCGAATAGTATTATTGAAATAGTTGTATTGAACTGCAACTCACTACGAGGTGTGTTCAAAAAGTATCGCGAATTTTGTGTTTTTTCAAAAATTATTTATTTATTCATGAATATCTATTTTGTCCCCTTCAAAGTAATCCCCATGAGATATTATACACTTGTGCCAACGGCTTTTCCAATCTTCGAAGCACTTCAAAAAATCATTTTTTTGTATCTTGTTCAGCTCCTCCTTCGATGCCGTCTTTATCTCGTCAAGAGAAGCGTAACGTCGTCCTTTTATGGGCCTCTTCAGTTTAGGGAACAAGAAAAAGTCACAGGGGGCCAGATCTGGGGAATACGGTGGCTGCGGCATCGTTAGTGTGTTGTTTCTGGCCAAAAAGTCGCGCACAAGCAACGATGCGTGAGCAGGGGCGTTATCGTGGTGCAAAAGCCAATTTTTGTTCTTCCACAAATCCGGGCGTTTCTGGCGGATTGCTTCGCGCAAATTGCGCATAACTTGCAGGTAATATTCCTTATTGACCGTTCTTCCCTGTGGCAAGAACTCATGATGCACCACGGCCCTGCAATCGAAGAAAACTGTCAGCAAAACTTTCACATTCGACCGAACTTGGCGCGCTTTTTTCGGTCTTGGTTCGTGCGGCAGCTTCCATTGAGATGATTGAGCTTTGGTTTCCACGTCATAACCATAAACCCACGATTCGTCACCAGTTATGACCCTCTGGAGCAAATTTGGGTCGTCGCGGACAGAGTTTAACATCTCATTAGCAATGTTCATGCGATGCTGTTTTTGGTCACAATTGAGCAATTTTGGTAAAAAAATAGGTAAAAATCGAAGACGATCCAAAACACGTGCAAGCAAAGCAGCTGTCAACAATTAACTGTACATTCAAAATGGCCGAGCTTGTCGGCATAAGTGAGAGACATGAGTACCAACATAACGCTACAAAAAATTCGAAATTCGAATATACGTAACCAGCGAAAATTCAAAATTCGCGATACTTTTTGAACACACCTCGTATTTTCATCGCTTGTATTTACGAGCATGCACGATTTGTATGTACGAGTATGTATGTGCGGTTGCGTGTACAAACCCAGCAAAAAACGCGATTACCATGTAAATGAGAGTGGAATGGAAATAAACTCTGTAAATCGCTGCCATAACTCATTACTTTAACACGGGCATGTCTTTGGGAGTAAGTCCTTACAATCTACATCATCGTCAATCGAAGGGGGCACACATTGTCGTAAAGATTCAAGATAAACGAGTGACGAACACCTTACCGAAAAGCGGATGCGGAAGGCTTTATGCAGTCCATCCATAGAAGGAAAGAAACAATGCCTTTCTCTATAGCTGAAAAGTAAGCGAACAAACAATGCCTTACAAACAGTGTGATCAGGTGTTAGAAAAAAGAGGCTATATCGGCAAAAAAAAGGTTAAAAAATCCTAAAATTAAGAAAAAAAAAGAAGCTAAAAAAAAGTCAAAAATTTTTTTACGAAGTCCATTTAAAATTTTTTATTTTAGTTTGAACTATTTTAAAAAATATTTACTTAACTTAAATAGGCATTTAAAATGTTGGTCAATCATAGTAATACTAAACAAAGATTTCAGCTAAAATGAAAAGTAACAGGATCCTCTTATGAAAAAAAATTGATTTGGTTGGTGGTATGAAGAAATTTTTTAAGTTTTGCAAGGTCACCCTGTGCCAGCAATTTAATTCACAAGCCATATCATATCTGTGAAACAAGCGAAAAAAGCAAAACTCAAGTTTGGAGTAAGCGAGATCGCAAGCACAATCGTAGACACAATCACACACGTGATCTTAAAATGTTAAAAAGACATTTTCGTCATTTTAAAATCAAAACTCGGTCTTAGACATAAAATGTATTTTAAAATGACTATGACAAACATGAAATTATGTTTATTATAGAATCATGTTTAAGCTGATAAAACTCTATTTTAATTTGACTATGATTATGGGCCTTTGTATATAAGGCTGTAGACATAACTTAAAATAACAATCCTTGACTAGGAATTTTTTCAAAGAAACATATACCATAGAAAAATCACTACAAACTAATAAATTTTATAATATTTTCTTCGTTTGATGAATCAGAAAAGCTTGAGTCTGCGTACAAAGTTTGGGTATTTATCATAGAGAAACTAGTGCCACATTTGGATAAGCGTTTTAGCGAACATCTTATAATATGCAGCGATTTAAGCATTTTAACCTTTAATCTGTTCCTTAACTAAGTTTTCAAAAATTCTTTCTGAAAGGTAATACCAAAAAGTTAAATACCAGTTCTAAAAACGTGGTAGTTTAATGAATTTTTAAGTTTTCGAACTTCCGCCAAAAATTTTATGGTAGAGGTCACACTTCCCTACTAGACGGACCTAACCACACTCACTAATACATGCAACCGAAAATTGTAAATTACTAACACACACAAATCCTTCTGTTAAGTTTTTCATTTTCTTTGTGTATCTTCTTCTTTGGTATTGTGAGCGAAATGTTAGTGCGGCGTTAAAAAATGTATAAAATATTTAATAAGGAGTTTTGCAGAGAAATTGCAACTAATACGCCTAGATAAGGCAAGTATATAGTGCTATTTATTGTTATTAAACAACTCAAGTCCTGGTTTATATATTTATGCACCAAAAATTTAATATTTTCAGATGGGCGAGCAAAGGAGTTTTCAACTTGCGGCAAATGGAGTGAAATTATATTTTGTAAATGTTTAGTGATATGAATATGTATGTATTTATAGATCTTATTGGCTATTGTTAACGTGAAAGTTGTGTAATTTTAAATTATATTAAACATTAAAAACCAAATCTAATAATACAAACAATTGTCTTTTCATTGTTAGCTATATATGAAGTTTCCGTCATTCATAACCATTAGGCCTGGCGCATGTTTGCCGTAATCATAACCATTAGTGGTGGCGTGCGCTTGCATTATACCTGACTGTTAGCGCTAACCCAACTTTTCATTATGGATAATGAGAGTGAAGACTGTAGACAGATGTGTTTGTACATGCGCAAGAAAGGGATGCCGTATACTGTATGTGTGCACACGGACAGCAAACACATGGTTAGATCTGGCACACTGCTCTTCAGAAAATAATTGAGAAAAATAAGCAAAAATAACGCAAACGCAAGTCAGGCCGAGAGGTTATCTGACCAACCATTTAACTGGTACCTGTCTAGTAGGGTTGTCCACTGTACGGTTATTAGCTTTCGTCACTGCAGCTCAATCAATGCTACTTGACTTGGAGAATACCTAGACTTTTTTGAAAGTGAGAAAATATATCCAGCTTTGTAACTTTCATAGAATTATCAACTCATTTTTTATTTCCCGATTATCAGGTATAAAGTCTTAAACACCAGCACTGAGAAATAAATAAAACACTTTGAAAGTAGCGAAAGATATAAACAAACTATTGATCACACAAGCACTTAAGTACGCATCAGGTTAACAACATTATTTATTTCATTCTCTTTTTCAATTAATTCACTTCCACTATTTAAAATCACAGTTTCACATTACTATTATCAAATTTTATATCAATTTCTTTTCTTTTATTTTTTGTTAAACGCTTCATTTGCCTTTTGCTAAGCATTTCTTACTTTGTTATTTATTCAATTTACTTTTTTAATTCTACCTTGCATTGCCAGTAATGGTACATGGAAGCGAAAAACTCATGGCAGTGTAAACTAACCGATTCTTCGAAATCTTACTCTACTACGCATTACTGATAATGCATAACAGAAGTGAAAGAGTTATAGGCATTCGAGGGCAATGCCTTCTGGAATGCTATACATTTACAAGCCCTGTGGGGAAGTCAGTAACTAGTGAGAATAATTTCTGGTTCAGATCTAGAGAAAAAGTGGCTAATAAGAACTAGTGAGATAGTACCTAGATTTTCGCTAGTTTCACTAGATTCGTATTTGGAAAAATGTTTTGTTCTCGTAACGTCGTTCTTTAAAGAAACGTTAAAATTTGAAATCATAAATAAAAAAAAAAAATGTATCAGTTGGTAAGATTCAAACCGACGTGTCCCGCACCATAGTCGAGTGCTCTACCCTCTCAGCTACGGCGCACGCATCAATAGCATGAGAAAAGGTTACATATGTATACATTATGATAGAATGGTTTAAAATGAATTTAACATTTAATTTAACATTTTAAGTCACTAAAGAACGCGATCTACAATACGCAGCGGTGTTAGGCAATGACATATTGCATCAAGCTGATTTGGTTATCACAAAAGATCAGGCGCAGTTTAGGAAAAAGACTATGGAGGTGGATGATCAGTTTGGGGCGACTCCAGAGAGGCAGAGGCAACCGAAGCGGTAGATCATAGTAAACTGAACGATGGTGTGCATTCAAAGAGTGTACAGCGCGAGGGTGACACGAGAAATGGCGTGAACAAAAGCACGTTACAGCAAGCGGCTGGCAACGTTGGTTATATGGAGGAGGCTGGTAAAGCCCGTAATCCGTCGAGGTGTGCACAAGATGGTGTATCAGAGAGCGCGGAAGAACGTAAAGGGGAGGCAAGCAAATCCTGTAATCCACCGTACGATGGTAATGTGTTACTAAACAAGGACGACAAGGCTGCAGAGGCTGAGTTCATGAAAATGTGCATGATTTCGAATGTCACGGAATACAAATTGTAGCTACTTCACTTGAGACGTGCGGATGCTGAAAGAATACAGACTCTAATCACCTCATACGAGCCTAAGAGAAATACCAAATCACTAGTAGAAATGAAGATTCTACTAACCGACGATATTCCGGTATACCAGCAGCTGAGAAGACTTTCCTACCCCGATAGATGCGCGGCGGATGAACAAGTAGCTCAGTGGCTCAAAGAGGGCATCATCCAGCCCAGTTGCTCTGAGTACGCATCACCCATCGTGTTGGTAGCAAAGCAGAGCGGCGAGAAGAGGTTGTGCTGTGACTATAGGCTTTTAAACGAGAAAGTAGTCCGAGATCATTTTCCGATGACAATGATCGATGACGTCATCGAGCGACTACAAGCAGCAGGGGTGTTCACTACACTAAATTTGACCAACGGATATTTCCATGTTCCTGTCGAGGCTTGCTCCCGTAACTACACTTCATTCGTCACACCCAACGGGCAATACCAATTTCTATACGTCCCGTTCGGTATATCTTATTCTCCGGCGGTGTTTACAAGGTACATTTCTGCGGTTTTACGGGAGCGGATACAAGATGGAACGGTGGTGATTTACATGGACGATCTGATTATTCCCATTCAGGATGATGCAGAAGGGCTGGGGGGTTACTCTGTATCGCGATGCGAAAATCAATGCGATGCGAGAGTCATTTGCGATGCCACAAGCAAATCGTACTCCGTATTGCTATAGCATTGCTAACAATGTTGCTTACTTCAGTTTTTGGGTATTTTCTTGCGTGGGTTGGCATCACTCGCAAGAAACGTCAACGAATGAAAGAGCAAATAATATAAGAATTTGACAATTGCATTTGTGTACTTTTAAAGTTTTCAAATATACTAAAATTGAAATTGTTTTGAATAAATTTGAGAAAAAATGGATACTGTGGCATTATGGGATGAAGTTAATGAGGAAAGAATCGAGAGACAAATCATTAGAGACAGTTCCAACATAATGAGCCTCAGCGATAACAGGTATGTAAAAATGTATAACTTTGAAAGTTTTTCATCTATATTTTTCGTGTTTAGTTTCGTACAAAACTTCCGGCTGAGTAAGGATGCCATTTTATTAGTGTTGGAAAGCATAAGCTCCGAACTTAAGGAACCCAAAAGGTCAACCGCAGTGCCCAATATTTTAAAGTTGTCAACAACTTTGAAGCTTCTTGGTCAGGGAGCGTACCAACACTTGGTTGGTCAAGATCGCCACTCAGGTTTGGGTCAGCCAACAGTTTCCCGGTGCATGTTTGAAGTGTGTGGTGCCATTGAGAAGGTGCTTTGTTCCAAGCATATAACTTTTCCGCTGTCGGGAAGGGAACAGGTTGAGGCAAATATAAGTTTTTACTCTGCTTGCAGGGGTGATTGGTGCGGTCGATGGAACCCATATACAAATGGTACGGCCGGTGCAGGACGAACATTTATATTTCAATAGAAAACTGAAGCATAGTATTAATGCGATGGTGGTAAGTGGGATAAGTGCTCATATGTATATTCAAATTTAAATGCAACTACATATGTATATACGTATTTCAGATCTGCGACCACAAAATGCGCATCAGGGCAGTAAATGGTAGATTTGGAGGTGCTTCGCATGACTCCCACATATGGAACCTATCATCCGAGCGTGAATGCCTAAAGACAAATTATGAAAATGGAGACAAAGGAGTCAGAATACTTGGTAAGATCAAAAGATATGTGTTATTTATGCTCATTATCATTGTGCTTGAGGGTTTGATTTTTACATATTTTTTAATATAAATATATAACTTTTATCATTATAGGAGACTCTGGATATCCCCTCGAGCCATGGTTATTAACACCCTATAGAAACGCTGAAGATAACTCCGCCGAACTTTTTTTCAATGTCCAGTTTTCGAAGGGAAGATCGCTCATCGAACGTACCTTTGGGATGTTAAAAGGCAGGTTTAGATGCCTCCTAGCTGCAAGGGAGTTGCATTACGCGCCTGAAAAAGTAGTGCAAATATTGAACGCATGCAGTGCTTTACATAATATTTGTATTTTATACAAAGTTGAGATCCCTAGCAATATTGCTATTGAGCCAAATGAAGCTTCAACTGCCAGAGTCGATTCTCCTAAATGCCGAAACATTTCTAATGTAGCGAAGAACATAAGGGACCATATAATAGTATGATTACTTCTAGAAATTCAAATTAAACCTAAAAAATTTACAACAAATTAAAAAGAAAATTGTTTTTTATAAAAAAAGCAGTCTTTTATTTAACGGAAATAAATTAAATTCACGTAAATATGTTTTAAAGTATATCCATCCAGTAACTATAAATTATCATTAATATACAGTAACTATAAATTCGTATTTTTAAAAGTATTTATTTAAATAGATATTCATTCTTTTCAGTTTTAATATATAATTATAAATTCGTATGTTTTAAAAGTATTTAAATAGATATTAGTTTTTTTGTAAGTTTTTTTCAGTTTTAGTATATAATTATAAATTGGTATTTTTATTGAAGTATTTAAATAGATTTTTTTTAATTCTTTTCAGTTTTACTAAATAGTTATGAATTAGTAATTTTTTTTGAAGTATTTAAATAGATATTTGCTTTTTTTTAATTCTTTTCAGTTTTACTATATTATTATAAATTAGCATTTTTATAAAATATGTAAATAGGTAAAAATGTACAGTGAACCAAGAAAAAAGTTGTACACTATGGAAATTGCAACTTTTTCCAAAATTATTGCTTTTAAATAATTTCGATAATTTTTGATGAAAATATATGTAAAAATGCAATACAAACTCTGCAAACTTAAGTTGAGAGATTTGTGCAAAATTCAGGAAAATTCGCGAAACACGACAAATTTTCATAAAAATTTTAAAAAAATTTACTAAGAATTTTCAGAATTTTTTTGAGCATCCAGTTTTGTAGCCAATTAAATTAAATTTAAATTCTAAAATTCTTAGTAAAATTTTTATGAAAATTTGTCGTGTTTCGCGATTTTTCCTGAATTTTGCACAAAGCTCTCAACTTAAGTTTGCAGAGTTTGCATTGCATTTTTACATATATTTTCATCGAAAATTATCGAAATTATTTAAAAGCAATAATTTTGGAAAAATTGCAATTTTCATAGTGTACAACTGTTTTCTTGGTTCACTGGATGTCTATATAGATATTTTTTTCTAAATATGTATGCTTATATGATATTTATAAGGACACTCATATTAAATATATGTTTATACATAAATAGGTACACGTTTTTATAGACTTTTTGTTATGATTATATATACATAAATAGGTACAAACGTTTTTTACAGTCTTTTTGTTGTTTATTGCGAGAGAAGAATAAACAGAGTGTCGTAAATTGCCCAATTACTTTTTTGTAGTGATTAAATCTTTCGTTTTCATCTCTATCTCGAGAGCGTCTTTTTGCAGCTCCAATTTGTCTATCCTAAGCTATAGTTTTTTCTGATCTACCTTTTGTTGGTAGATGAATTTTGCTTTTTCTAGCTTCAGTCTACTTTTTTCAATTTTCTTATTTTTTTTCATTATTTTGAAAATATTAACTAAATTTTCATTTATTTGGTTGAGCATCTTTGTGGAGTTCTTTTGATACTCAACCTGGTTCTCAACCTGGTACTCCAGCAGACTTTGCTTCCTGCGCGGAGTATTTGCTGTATAAGAGCACGTGGGCTCTTCTTCTGGCTCACTTTGCTCTGAAATTCTTTCTCCACTATGTTCACTATGCTTAGACCATTCACGAGATTCAACTGAGCTCTCCCTTTCTGACACCACTCTTTTCGTTGGTACATCGGACACTTTTTTTGATTTTGCCCCGAACGCTAGTGTTGAAGAAGTCCCACTGACAATTTTATCCGCGCTCAATACCTTACTAACGATCTCCTCCAACTGTGAGAGCGGCACATCTGCAGAGGGACCCCCCCCCCCGGTGCCTGAAATACTTCCCTTCTTTCGTCGTAATTTTGCTCTCAGGTGGACCTTGTAGTCAGCCCAAACCTGCAATATATTACATTTAACTATAAATAGATACACAGCTTTGCATATTAAAAACTTACCTTTTTCCAACCTGTAATGTCGCGTATTGGTGGACCAGCTGCATTTAGCTGCGTGGATAAACGCTTCCATAAATTTGCGGCCGTATTGCGCCGATTTGCTGACCTAAGCAATCCCTTAGATAAGTCGGGATGCTTTTGCATAAACTCAACCAAAATGACAAATTGCTTTGGCTGAGTGCACTTAATTTTTGTCTTTTCCCTTAAAAAATTAACAATATTTGCTATTTTTAATAAACAAACTATAATTAAAACATTTTACTTACATTTTTTGGCGCGTCGACTGCTTTTTGTTGAAGCAAATAAATTTCGCATACGTAAAGCATTTGACATTTGCTTGCGCAATACAGAGTGCAGAGAGTACGAGGGGGAGAAAATGAATGCGAAAGGGATAAAGCAAATGCGAAAACGTCAAATTTTCTTGCTATTGTCGATTTGTAGAGTGCGGTTAAGGCAGATGCGAAAAAAATTTCATTCGCATCGCAATACAGACTAGCCCCCCCTGGACAAGCTACAGCGCGTCTTGGCAGTAGCAGCATCTAAGGGCTTACGTATCAAATGGAATAAGTGCCAGTTCCTTACCAAACGCGTAGACTTCCTGGGTTACGTCATTGAGGGCGGCTCGATAAAGCCATCAGAATCTAAAACGAATGCCATTGAGAATTTCCCGATTCCGATGATCGTAAAGCGCTGCAACGATTTCATGGACTGACTTCTTATTTCCGGAAGTTTGTGAACAGTTATGCGGTGAAAGCAAAACCGCTCTCCGACCTACTCAGAAAGGAGGTGAAGTTTGCATTGGCAGACGAGCAGATGGTGGCATTCAAACAATAAAACATGCATTGACACATGCACCGGTATTGAAATTATACAATCCGAAAGCTGTGACAGAGGTTCACACGGATACGAGTATGATGGGATATGGTGCAATCCTTCTTCAAAAGGACGCCGACGACCAGGACGTTCATCCAGTCCAATATATGAGCCGCAAAATGAAGCCAGTAGAGGAGAAGTATTCATCATATGAGCTCGAGGTGTTAGCAATCGTCCAAGCGTTGAAAAAGTGGAGAGTGTATCTAATGGAAATCCACTTTAAGATTGTCACCGACTGTAATGCCTTTACGAAGACCATGCAGAAGCGAGAGGTACCAGCAAGGATTTCCAGGTGGGCGATGCTCCTCCAAGACTTCGACTACACGATAGAACATAGATCGGGTACCAAAATGAGACACGTCGACGCCTTAAGTAGGGTATCGTGCCTTAAACTGGAAAATAGTATGATCCAACGGCTGCGACGGGCGCAGGAGAGTGACGAGTGGATAAAGGAGGTGCGCAAAGTCTTGGAGAAAGATGAATACAAAGATTTCTATATGAAGCACGGCGGATTGCATAAGGATCCAGTCAAGGAGTTGACCGTCGTTACGTCGCTCATGGAAGGCGAAATCATTAATATAGCACAAAATCAGGGGAATTTTTCTGCTAGGAAAACCCAGGAGGCAGTAGAAAAGAACTACTATATCCCAGAGCTGGGTTCAAAGTCGGTGAAGGTGGTGAAGAGCTGCATCAGTTGCATTGTTACCGAAAGCAGGCGGTAGGCAGGAAGGCTATTTGAATCCCATCAACAAAGAGGGCCAGCCCTTGGAAACTTACCACATTGACCACGTCGGACCTATGGAGCAGACTAAGAAATCTTACAATTACCTCTCGGTCGTCGTGGACGGGTTTTCCAAGTTCGTGTGGCTCTATCCAACCAAAAGTACGGGAGTCGAGGGAGTCTTGGATCGATTGCGGAAACAGGCAGCGATATTCGGAAACCCAGCTAGGATCATTACAGAGAGGGGTTTAGCTTTCACCTCACATCTCTTCGCGGAATATTGTACGAAAGAGCACATTACTCATTTCAGGACAGCTACCGGGGTACCCCGTGGGAATGGCCAAACCGAAAGGATGCATAAGACCATTTTACCCATGATATCGAAGTTGTGCCAGGAGAATCCGAGTCAATGGTATCGTCACGTGGAGCGAGTGCAGCAGTATGTGAATAATACGCCTTCGAGAAGCACTAAGTTTGCCCCTTCCGTATATTGACTGGTGTCGAGATGCGGATCTGAGAGATGCCCGAGTTGCAGCAGATCTTACAGAGCGTAGATGTCGAAGAGCTTGAAGACGAGCGTGATGCCATGCGAAAGGCAGATCAAGAGAATATCGTACGAATCCAAAATGAGAACCGTATATCTTTTGACAGCAAGCGTAAGCAAGCAGAGGATTACGAAGTATTGATGTATATTGGAACGATTTTTCGTCATCCCTTGTCAAATTTGGTTTTGAGACAAACCGGTTTCGGCGTTGTGCCATCATCAGTGTCGATTTTCGTTCTGACCTGTTGTTGTCGTTTGCCTTGTATTTATAGTAGGTAGCAGGTAACGTCAGCATGGGTGTCCGTTTGTGTACGGGTGTGCATGTGTTGTGTGTCTACATTCAGAAACGGGGGTGGTTTGCATCGATCGGTTTTTGTGTGGTTGACTGAGGCAGGTAAAAGTTGGTGATTTTTGTTGAAGGTAAGAAGAGATCCAGCGATTGAGACCCGGCTGGAAGCCCAACTGGTCGAGTTTATGAATAAGTAATGAGTGACACACTTTGTCAAAAGCTTTGCTGAATCCGTATAAATAACGTCGGTGTGCAGATTTTTTCCGAAGGCATTTGAGACATGACTGGTAAACTCAAGTAAATTCGTAACTGTGGACTTTCCCTTACTGAACCCGTGTTGGCAGTCAGCTATCAAAGTAGAGATCGGACCCGTAAGTTGATTTGTAACAAAAGCTTCAAACAATTTTGGGATGGCAGAAAGCTTTGCGATGCCACGATAGTTCTCTATAGAAGACCTACTCCCGCTTTTATGCAGCGGTAGAAGAAACGATTCTTCACGCATTTGGAAAATACCACACTTTAGTGATAGATTGAACAAATTGGTAAGGGGTTGGTAAATATGGTTCGCACACTTTTTCAAGAAACATGTAGGAATCCTATCAGGACCGTATTTAAAAGATTCTTTTAAGGGTTTAAGGTAAATTAGAACATCTTTGGCGCAAATAATTGGTGAATTAATTGAATTTGTCCCGTGTAGCTTATAAGGATAGTTTTGAAAGTTTGAGTTGGTGACAGCAGAATAGTTAGAAGTGAAAAATTGAGCGGTATATTGATTATCGCTAGATATAATTTCTTGATATTTTATGGCTGAGGGAAACCCTGATACTTTACGTTTAGAATTTACGAAACCATAAAATGACTTTGGATTGAGAATAATGTCCCTTTTGGTTTTAGAGATATAAGCTTTATAGCACTTTTTATTTAAATCTATGTACTTCTGACGTAGACTGGAATACAGTAAGTAATGTTTATTTAATCCAGATTTCTTATATAAATTAAATGATCGCGTTTTCCTATTTTTAAGAGCCTTAAGCTCTTTAGTAAACCAAGCTTGCGTAGGATGATCATAAGATAATTTACGTTTGGGAATAAACTTCTCAAATAGGCAGTAAATAGTTTGATTGAAATGTGAGACGTTTAGATAGACTTGCAGAAAATATAATTTAAAACTTATAAATGCCGACAAAAAACCGATAAATGCTTATTTTTTAGTCAAGAAGTAACCTATCTAGGACATCAGTGTACAAGTAAAGGAATTTTACCAGATCCAAGCAAATTTGAAATCGTTCAAAATTACCCAACACGAAAAACAGCCGACGAAGTAAAACGATTTCTTGCATTTTGTAATTATTACCGAAGATTTGTACCAAATTTCGCAGAACATTCAAGAATATTAACTAGACTTTGTAAAAAGAATGTTTCCTTCAATTGGACGGAAGAATGTCAAAAAGCTTTTGTCTCTTTGAAGAAGGCATTAATTAGTGTAAAATATTTTACAATTTCAACAAAGAATTTTGTATAACAACAGATGCTAGTGGCTACGAATGTGGCGAAGTTCTTAGTCAAGAATATGAAGAATTACCAATTGCCTTTCAAGATCATTCACAAAGGGTGAAACCAATAAGGCAACAATAGAAAAAGAACTAGCAGCAATTCATTGCGTCATCACTTATTTCAGACCATATGTTTACGGCAGAAAATTTTTAATCAAAACAGACCATCGCCCCTTAACATAACTTTCTTGAATGAAAAATCATTCATCAAAATTAGCCAGAGTTAGATTGGATTCGGAAGAATATGACTTTGAAGTGGAGTATATAGCTGGAAAAGACGCACTATCCCGAATCGATATTAAAAACCTTAAAGAAATAACAGTAGAAGCATGTGTCATATTAAAAGTTACGACAAGATCGGAAACTAGACAATCGACCGGTAATAATACAAAAAAAGAAGAAAATAAAAGTCACAATGAGAACCCTATAATACAAGGTGGCGCAAAAGTAAGCTTCCGATGTTCAGCATATCGGTTGTGGCACGTGCAGTGTGTGCTGTTGCACCGTCTTGTTGGAACCACATGTTTTCCAATCCCAATTCATCAAGTTGCGGCAAAAAGAACTCGTTGATCATTGCTCTGTAGCGCTCACCATTTACAGTAACCGTTTGGCCCCGACCGATTATTGGTCAAATAAATAGTCAGCAATATTCCGCGTTCTGGAGCAGTGTAGCGTAACATTATTTATTAACGTGTATTTCGCATGTGTTTACTACACAAATGTCAAAACAGAACTGACTTTAGGGGCCAATCGCAAAATTTATAGCATTTTCTGATAGGAGGATTACTTTTGCGCAGTAACCGTTTTTCACCGACCGATTATTAGTCAAATAAATAGTCAGCAATATTCCGCGTTCTGGAGCAGTGTAGCGTAACATTGTTTATTAACGTGTATTTCGCATGTGTTTACTACACAAATGTCAAAACAGAACTGACTTTAGGGGCCAATCGCAAAATTTATAGCATTTTCTGATAGGAGGATTACTTTTGCGCAGTAACCGTTTTTCACCGACCGATTATTGGTCAAATAAATAGTCAGCAATATTCCGCGTTCTGGAGCAGTGTAGCGTAACATTGTTTATTAACGTGTACTTTTGCGCCACCCTGTATATGAAGCGCTTAATAAATATGAAGTTAGAAGACATGTCGAGGCCGTTTCCAATCCTCCGAAATTATATTTCAAAAAAGGAAAGAACATTTGTAGCACAATAGATACAAGCAACCCGATTGTTGAGGCGAAAATTCTGGGACAATTCTTTAACAGGCTTATGAAAGAAGCCGGAAATTTAGAACTTGTAAAAATACAGTTGCCCTAAGGAGACAAATTGCCAAACATTTTTGACGTGTTTCAGCAATTGTCTCCTAAAGGAAACAGTTACCACCTTTTCTTTTAACTATTTTACCTATCTTTCATGTGTTATAAATTTCTAGCCAAAAAATATTTTTTCAAACTTCTCCCGAACCAAAATAGAAAATGTCGGGAAGTAAGAAAAGTGACGTGTGGCTGCACTTCTCGGAAGAAAAACACAAAAAGGTAAAATGCAAGTTGTGTGGTCAGCAATTGTCTGTATCTGTTGGCGCAGCGAAGTAGTTTCGAACTACTAAATTACATGCATCCTTTTTAAATGTCATATACGTTAATACAATTAATTGCAACCATGTACTATTTTCTTTACGTTTTGTTCTTAATTACAATTCATTCTCTTACTCAGTTCTTTGTAACATTTTGTCGTGTAAAGTCATTAAAGATAAAACACTAAAATAACCTCGTTTCATTAGGTTATGGGCCCAGAATGGTATGAATTACAAAACGGTGACGATGCACTAGAATGCCAAAAGTCCATTGAAGACGAGTATTTAGCACTAATCTTGAACGAAACTTGGGACATCGTAGAACGTCCCACAGAGCGAAAAGCAGTTGGAAGCCGTCTTGTGCTCCGAACCAAAGATGATGGTACGAAGAAAGCACGCCTTGTAGCCAAGGGCTACGGTCAACGAAAAGGGGAGGATTTCCATGATACCTACTCGCCGGTGGCGCGCTATACATCAATTCGTTTACTAGCAGCTCTGGCAGCAGAAAGAGATTTGGAAATACACCAAATGGACGTGGTCACCGCATATCTTAATGGGGAGCTTAACGAAACTGTATACATGGAAGCACCTGAAATGCTAGTTGAAGTTTTAAACAAAATAAAATCAGGTGACCCCACAGGCCATCAGGGCATAACTAAACACAACCACAGAGTCCAACGTATAGCAAGCAAATGGTCAGCTGGGTTAAAGAAGCATAACCCAGTATGCCTGTTGAAAAAGGCACTGTATGGATTAAAACAGTCGAGCTTAATGTGGTACAACCGATTGACAAATAAATTGATTGAGCTCGGTTTGACAGCCTCAACACAAGACCCATGCTTGTTCACAAAACAAGATCATAGTAAAATTCGTCTAATCACCGTATACGTAGATGATTTGTTGCTAGCGTGCAACGACAAAACGTGGCTCCAAAACATAAAGAAATCACTAAGTGAGTCTTTTCAAATGAAAGATATCGGCCCTGCACGACGTTGCGTGGGTGTTGACTTTCACCAAAATTTGAAGTCACACCTAGTATTCTTATCGCAAGAGGATTACACTCAAACAATATTGGCTCGTTTTAACATGGCCGAATGTAAACCAGCAAGCACACCATTAGAAGCAAGTTTTAAAATCGACAAACCACACGAAGCCGATGAAGAAGCTATGGCAAAGTATCCCTACCAAAGCCTTATAGGCGCGCTTATGTACTTAGCGATCACAACAAGACCAGACATAGCCTTTGCAGTAAATTATATGAGCCAGTTCAACACAAACTACAACGAGCAGCACTGGAAAGCCGCAAAACGCATCCTCAGATATTTGAATGGCACCAAAAATCGTGGTCTACTATACAAACAAAGCAACGAGTTACTTTACGGTGTGGTCGATGCTGATTGGGGTGGAAACCTAATCGATAGGCGGTCATACAGCGGATATGCATTTATATTGGCAGGTGCAGCAGTCAGCTGGGAGGCACGTAAACAACGCACAGTGGCACTTTCCAGTACCGAAGCCGAATATATGGCTATGACAGAGGCCACAAAAGAAGCGATGTATCTCCAAAGCATCCTCAAGTACTTGGGCATATCGTGTGAAAACGTAACTTTGTTTAACGACAGCCAAAGCGCACAAAAGCTCGTCCAGAGCTTAGGCTATAGCTCGCGCACAAAACACATCGATGTGCGCCACCACTTTATTAAAGAATGCTACAAAATCGGAAAGATTATACTAAAATACATGTCAACTGAAGAAATGCCAGCCGACGTCCTAACTAAAGGTTTAAGCAGCATCAAGCACCTTAAATGTTCATCAGCACTAGGCATCACAAATGATCTCACTACTTCGAGGGGAGGTGTTGGCGCAGCGAAGTAGTTTCGAACTACTAAATTACATGCATCCTTTTTAAATGTCATATACGTTAATACTATTAATTGCAACCATGTACTATTTTCTTTACGTTTTGTTCTTAATTACAATTCATTCTCTTACTCAGTTCTTTGTAACATTTTGTCGTGTAAAGTCATTAAAGATAAAAGACTAAAATAACCTCGTTTCATTAGTATCAAATAAATCTACTTGTGGTCTCATTCGACATTTAACTAGACGGCACCCATTCCAGAGGATTGCTAGGCAAGAACCGCCCGAAGTAGACGTAGTCGCTGACAAAGATACCAGGGAGCTTAATAAATATTACCAGTGAACCCAGCAACATCTCTATCTCTATGGCGCGATATACAACAGGTATATCATCATAAACCTCCTAAGAGATTTTTGCGCCAAGCTTCTCTTCCAATTTTTGGTGGGCCGATTTGAATTTTCCCTACAAATTGGTGGGACCTACAGTTTCTTGCCGACTCCGAACGGCATCTACAAAGGAGACGAATTTTTTTGCTGAGAAGCCTGTCATGGCAGAAATACACTCGGAGAGTTTGCCAAACCACTGCCGAGGGGCGACCCCGTTTTGAAAAACTTTTTTTCAAATCACTTTTGATGTTACCTGTACCAGGGCTCGAACCATGGACCTTCGGTGTGGTAGGCCGGCAACACTACCTTCACACCACGGAACCCAGCAACAACACCCGTGAAATATCTACCTGTAGGTTAAGCCCACCGCAGTTCTCTGCGCCGATATTAGATATAAATGGCTCTATAAGGTAGAAACTATTGATAAAAATAACAATTTTACTTTAATTCCTTATAAAGTAGACAACATAGATCAAAATAGTAAATATGCACTAGGCAATAAAAATAAGAAAATCTTAATGCATAAAAATAGGCTAAAACTATTAGAATAGGATAGTTGATTTTTTTTCTCCACTGATGTTTGTTGGGTTAACTCATAAAAATATGATGTATAAATAAACGACAACAAAATCCAAAATGTTAAACTCATAAAAATATAATGCCCAAATAAACGAAAGTAAAAATTCAAAAATGTTTACCAAAGTATTGTAAGGCGGGGCTAGTTGAGCATAGGGGCAAGTTCTTCTTCTTTAAATGGTCATCTAACCGCCTGGGCGATTTTGACCGTCCAACATAGCTCGCCAGTCGTTTCTTCGTTGCGCCAACTGCCGCCAATTGGAAACACCGCGGGATCACAAATCGGTCTCCACTTGGTCCTTCCATCGGAGTGGTGGTCTCCCTCTTCCTCTGCTTCCACCGGCGGGTGCCGATAAGAATACCTTCTGGGCTGGAGCATCTTCGCTCATTCGCACTACGTGGCCTAGCCAGCGAAGCCGCTGTGTTTTAATTCGCTGAACTATGTCGGCGTATGCGTAAAGTTCATACAGCTCATCATTAAATCTTCTTCGGTACTCGCCGTCGCCAACGCGTAGGGGTCCACAAATCTTTCGAAGAACCTTTCTCTCGAATACTCCCAGAGCCGCCTCATCAGATGTTGTTAGTGTCCACGCTTCTGCACCATATAGCAGGACGGGTGCGATGGGTGACTTGTAGAGTGTTATTTTCGTTCGTCGAGAGAGGACTTTACTTTTCAATTGCCTACTCAGTCCGAAGTAGCATTTGTTTGCAAGAGTGATTCTTCGTCGGATTTCTAGGCTAACATTATTGTTGGTATTAATGCTGGTTCCCAGGTAAACGAAGTCCTTTACTATTTCGAAATTATTGCTGCCAACAGTGGCTTGGTTGCCAAGGCGCGAATGCGCTGACTCTTTGCATGATGACAGAAGGTACTTCGTTTTGCCCTCGTTCACCACCAATCCCATTTTCTCCGCTTCTTTTTCTAATTTGGAGTAAGCAGAAGTTAAGGCGCGGTTGTTAAGGCCAATGATATCAATATCGTCAGCATATACCAACAGTTGCACGCTTTTATAAAATATTGTTCCAGCGCGGTTAAGTTCTGCAGCTTGTATTATTTTCTCCAGCATTAAATTAAAGAAATCACACGATAGGGGGTCACCCTGTCTGAAACCTCGTTTAGTCTCGAACGGCTCGGAGAGGTATTTCCCAATTCTGACCGAGCTGGCGGTGTTGCTCAAGGTCATTTTGCATAGCCGTATAAGTTTTGCGGGGAAACCAAATTCAGACATAGCGGCATATAGGCAGCTCCTTTTCGTGCTATCGAAAGCGGCTTTAAAATCAACAAAGAGATGATGAGTGTCGATTCTTTTTTCACGGGTTTTTTCCAAGATTTGGCGTATTGTAAAAATCTGGTCGATGGTAGATTTACCAGGTCTGAAGCCACACTGATAAGGTCTAATCAGTCTGTTCACATCAGGCTTCAGTCTTTCGCACAATACGCTTGATAGGACCTTATATGCGATATTCAAAAGGCTGATTCCGCGATAGTTGGCGCAGTTTGCAGGATCGCCCTTCTTGTGGATTGGGCAGAGAACACTTAGATTCCAATCTTCAGGCATGCATTCATCCAACCATATTCTGCATAGAAGCTGATGCATGCGCCTTACCAGCTCCTCGCCTCCGTGTTTGAATAGCTCAGCAGGCAAACCATCAGCGCCAGCTGCTTTATTGCTTTTCAATCGGGATATTGCTATTTTCACCTCATTATAGTCGGGTTGTGGAACGTCAATTCCATCATCTTCGATTGTGGGCTCGGGTTCGGCATCTTCTGTGGTTTCTTGCTCAGTTTCTCCATTTAAATGGGCAGAGAAGTGATCCCTCCATATTCTAAGTGTTCTCTGAAGATCGGTCACCAGGTCGCCGTTCTCATTCTTACAGGAGTTTGCCCCGGGTTTGTTGGGCAATCGAAATATCGTATCTCGCAAACTATTCATCGTACGCATAGGCATCATATGGAGGAAAGAAGGAGTCGTGGGAGGGGTAATCACCACGCGATCGATTGGCTATAGTAGCTCAACTTGCCCCACGACTCCAACAACTACAGTATGAAATGGATGTTTTATTTTTTGTTAGGTTGCGGATTTAAAAGAGACTACAAGATGTTCTTACACTACTGAAGATTTAAAAAATGCTGCAAAGGCTGTCAACGATGAAGGAAAAAGTGTTAATGCCGCCGCTAAAGAATTCTGTATCAAACGGATGACTTTGACACGATTTTTGAAGAAATTAAATGAAGGTGGTGATTCATCCATGG
This sequence comes from Merzomyia westermanni, assembly GCA_949987695.1. Lineage (NCBI taxonomy): Eukaryota > Metazoa > Arthropoda > Insecta > Diptera > Tephritidae > Merzomyia > Merzomyia westermanni. The sequence goes on along the minus strand of OX465292.1, from coordinate 118,463,569 downwards.
GCTATGCAACACCGAGGCAAGTATTTTCTTCTACACAGGAAAACTCTTTGAAAAATGACTTGCTACAAATGGCATCAATCTTTTATGGACATTCTCCAAAAGACGTCCGTCGCCTAGCCTACGAATGTGCTGCTGAATTTGGCATTAAAGTTCCACCCAGCTGGCCTGCAAATAAGATGGACGGGAAAGAATGGCTTACTATGTTTTTAAAACGAAATCCGAAGCTATCCATAGGAAATCCAGAACCCACCAGCCTTGGTAGGGCAACATCATTTAATGCGCAGAATGTTAAAGTTGTTTTTTTTTTAGAAATTAGCGGAAGTAGTGGATATATATGCATTTTTTAAGATATTTAAGTCGGATTTTAAATAGAAAGACTGAATTTAATCCTGAAGTTGTCTTAAGATACGTTGATGTTTTGCTTATCCTATTTCGACTTGTTACAAAAAATTGATATGCACACTTTTGCTAAGGGATAACTTGCTAATCCATCAAGCCGCATAAACACTCATTGAGACTTTTTATTGAGGAGCTATATCCGCTCAAATGAAAAATGGTTCAACTAGCCCTGCCCTACTCTAACTCATTAAATTATATGACACAAATAAACAAACAAAACAAAAAGAAATTTGTATTGAAATATAATAACTTCACACTTAGAATTAAAGTAAACAAAATGAAAGTCTGAGTATGCCATAATAACTAATTAAAATCGAAGTTTTACACATTTTTATACATGTATAAAACTTTTTGAAGTGGAAAGGTATAGTATACCAAAAATAAACAAATCAATTTCTTTTTGAATAAATTCTTTTCCCACACTCGCGTCCAATGTAAATATACAAATAAACAAAAAATCAAACGTAGCAATAATAATTCCAATTGAAGCGTTTATGCTTACGATGCGTTTAAATATACTTATTGAATATGTATATTTATTGGAGTAATTATGTATTTTAGTAACGAAAAATATACATAAGCCGAAATTTGTATAAAAGCTAAGAATATTATTAATAAAGAACAATTGCGACTCAGCCTCAACTTTATTTCATTTAGCACTTTGTAGTAATTCTGCGAATAATTAAATGCCTTTTTTGTGAATAAATGGAGCGATTGATAGATTTACCTTTAAATTACTATAAGTGAATATACATTAATACATTTGTATGTTTATCGCAGTTATTTTGCATAGCAGGTTTTGTGCTAGAGCTTTAAGCAAGAGATACCAGAAGCGAAATTAATATACTGTTTATTATGGTAGGCAAAGAGCTGGTTCGTGCTGATTTTTTATGTTCATATGTGTATCTGATTTTTACTTCAAACTGAAAGAATTTTCAAATTGAAAATAATTGATGTAGTAGTAGCTAAACACATGCATGATAACTGCACATGCGGTACCAAAAAAACAATTTGTATGTTCAGACCACTTTTCCGCTGAATATTGTGAGCCGAGGAACCAACGTGCGCAATTGGACCGCAACGCAAAACAATTAATTTACAAAATTTTGGGTACAGAACTCTTTACGAAGTCAATCAAAATTATAGTTATGTTGGTATTTTATCTGAGGGGGCCTTTGGAAACCCACAGAAGAGTTCATGCAAAATTTAAAAGCATTCAACTCTATTTTAAGTAATTACAATAAGAATGATTTGAACGATTCTCCTGGATATATGGAAAATTTAATTTCTCATGCTAAAAAATTTCTAAATTTAGAAGATAAAATATTTAAAAGTTTTCTTTTGGGTAGGACGTATTTTGGAATTCGAAATTTGAACATATAATCAAAATAAATCCATGAAAATAAAGCCAAAAATCGCTTTGCAAAAACTTGAAAAACTTGATTCCTGCGTTGAAAACCCTGAAAATATTTTATTTAAGTATTAACAAAATACAAATATATATGTTGACTTGGAAGCAGAGATATATAATTTGTACCATTTACAAATTTTAAAGCAGTTGTATGGTTACGATTTTGTGAGTATTTTTATTTTCTTTTTATATTCAACACATTCCCTTAAATATTACAAAAAAAATTATTTCTGAGGTGGCAACGCTCATTGTACAACTGACAAAAGTGGCGAATGACAACCAACACAGTTTACGTCAAAGTGGAAATACCTTGATTTTCTTGTACCATACATACATACATACAAAGCGTGTATGCTCATATGTACAAGCGATGAAAATAGTGAATTTCCCTGTCTAAATCTCTTGCAGTTCAATACAACTAATAAACGGATATACAATTCGAATAAATACTATTCGAATTTTTTGAAACGAATATTATTCGAAAATAATCCCACTCATAGTCACAATATACACGTTCATAAAAAAGCTAGATCTAATTTCAACAGAGCGCTGTGAAGATACACATTTTTTATACAGCTTTGGTGCCACTCTTCGGAAAATTAGCGAGCTAGAACTGATTTATTTTCAATCATTTGTAAATTTTATTTGTCAATATCATGTTATTAAAATTTGTTTTAATATTGAATGCAAACCCCCCTGTGTTGGTGTTTGTAGTGGGGCCTCGGAGTAAGTTGCGCTACTTATAGACGTATACTCTGACCGGAAGGGCCAGAAACACTAGATTATTTATATATATATAAACTCATCGTAGACAACTTCGCAGACGACGCAATGAAGAATGTCGAGAGGGGTACCCAGGATCATATTATATGAAGTAGCATCTGTTGGTTAGCTTACTGTTTGTTGAGTCTGGAATAACCAAAAAACTAGCGAAACACGTTTACGCTTTAAGTGATTTATTCAGACTAAATATATCAGGATACATGAACATAGGAGAAAGAGAATAGATATAACTGGGTTGCCAGATCTTAACATTCCTCCTCTCAACCCAGAAACTTTTGTACATTGTTTATATAATCATTTTCCATGGATGTATATTTGTTACCTACTGTATTATACAATTGCGAGAATCTTTTATATTTTTAACTTTAATAGTTTACATCCATTTTCATGTTTAATTTTCTTCAAAAACTTAGGGCCGGTTTCACCAGCACGACTTAACTAAGTTAAGTCGACTTTTTCACTTTTTCAGTTTCACCATCTAACTTAACTAAGTCACAACTTAGTCAGCCTGCCAGCTGACTTATTCTCGACTAAGTCAGTGTTGCTGTCGTTCAAAACCTAAATGTCAGCAATGCTCCTAATTTGTTTTGTACAATGTCCCAGCCGGAAAAATCGTCAAGCATGACTTTAACGGCGTATGCGTAGATGCATGTAAACGCTTGTTTTCTAGCATGCAATTATTACGAAACTATTGTTTTTAATTAAGCGCTAAATTTAGTACCTTCCAACTAAAGAGAAATGGGTGCAAGATCAATACATTCCTTCGTGTATGGCCATACATGCCCATTTCGCACTGGGGTATTGGGATGCGCAGAGGTATCTGGTATAAAAAAATACTACTATGCATAAAACAGCTGTTCGGGTTGTTGTGTTCAAAATTATTTAAGTCGCTCAGTTGGTGAAACCCAAAAGTAAGTTAGTCTCGAATCTGTGCTAACTTAAGTCACGACTTAGTTTTAGTCTTAGTCGCGTTGGTGAAACCGGCCCTTAGTCTTTACATCCGCATCATTATTATCAGTGTTTATTAGCCTGTTCGTTAAAAATTTTTATTCGAAATTTTTATCACGAAAGCTGAAAATAGTTGAGACTTGATAAGAAAATAAATCTACGAAACTTTCACGCCTCTCGGACCACGCCTTATAGTGCCGATAGAAAATTGTATTGTTAATTGCACGTCACTCATACCCCAATGGTACATTCGCTGAATTATGTATGATACATTACAAAAAATTATTTACATTTCACAAATTATTATTTTATATTGCTTGCACAGAGCACAGGTGTTTTCTTTGATGATAAATTGACGTTTGAGTTATAACCAAGTCGTCAACATTGTGGCCAAGAGCTTCTGCAGCCGCTTGTAATATATAAACTGCATTCCGTACACTTACTTGGCATCGATCTAGGACAGAAACTAATTTTGCCGTTATAAAATGTTTTTGGCCTCTCTTGACTACTCTCGATTTCTTCAGTGACGGTATAGCTTCGGCTTGATCACTATCCACTTCGTTTGAATCATCAGAAATACTGCTAAATGATATTTCTCCCGGTTGAATTTTTTGTTTAGCAATATTTCGCTCCCGACGTTCTTCTTCATCATGCCTTCTTTTTTGCCTTTTTTCCTCTGCTTGACATAAATTAAAATCGACTGATCCAAGGTAACCAACACGACCCTGCTGTCTTTGTCCGAGAAGAAAAAGCGTATCTTCTTCAACCTTTACGAGTGTCATAACATCTGCATGCGCAACATCAAATAAATTGTCCAAATTTTTAACAAAAGCTTTTTCTTTTTCACGGTAAGAATCACCGGACTTTTTATTATTTTTCTGCAGAAAACGCCACTCGTCATACAATTTTTGCAATTTTTTAGTGCAATGGTGCTTTTCTTTAGTGGGCAAACGAGCCTTTTCCCAAAATATTAGTACTTCTCGAATTACAAGATTTGCACTTTCACACACAGATAACTTTACTACACGAATATTAAAAAAAGTACCTGTAGCACTTGCTTTTTTGATGGTAGTTTCGAGCCCAGAATACTCAAGTTGATCGAACCAACCAAAAATATTTTATTTTTATTTCTTAAATCCATTTCACTTCAAATCACTCTTTCTTGCTTGTAAATATAAACAGAATGAGCTCACCGTAAAATGAGAAACGCCAAAAAGCATTGACGCCGAGACGGTGTAACGGTACTATCTTGCTCATCAAAGAATCATAGTGCAAACAATACCAAAACAATAACGTAAGTGTTAGCAAAAGGCGTCTAGACGAAACGGTAAGTTGTCATCAATTGAGAAATATAGTTTTTGGAAATTGATTTTAACAAAAAAAATGTTTTCTTAATTCAATGCATTGATAATTTGATATAGTAAGAGACGAAATAAACTCGAATGAAGCAATATAAAATAATAATTTGTGAAATGTAAATAATTTTTTGTAATGTATCATACATAATTAAACGAAGATACCATTGGGGTATGACTGACGTGCAATTAATAATACAATTTTCTATCGGCACTATAAGGCGTGGTCCGAGAAGCGTGAAATTTTCGTAGATTCATTTTCTTATCAAGTCTCAACTATTTTCAGCTTTCGTGACAAAAATTTCGAATAAAATAATTTTCCCATACAAAGTAAGAACAGCCTAGTGTTTATATAATGAATCTTAAATCTCTGTATTTACTACGCTTGCGAACCATTGGATTCTTAAGTAAATACTGCGCACTCTGGTTATAGCAGTAAATCGTTGTAGGTTCGTTAAGGTAGTCATTGTAACCCATTTCACTCAGTAAGCCTCGTAGAAAAATAACGTCTTTGGCACCTTGACATAGAGATATAAATTCAGCTTCCATCGTACTGAGAGCAACGGTAGATTGCTTTTTGGATTCCCATGATATTGGACCATTTGACATAAATACCACGAAGCAGTATAAGACTTTCTGTCTTCCACGTCACGAGCCCAGTCGGAGTCAGTATAGCATTCTAAGTTAGTGTCCCAGGCTGTATAAGTAATCTCTAGCTCCAAACTATGCTTTAAATAACGTAGCATATGTTTGGCTGCTTTAAAATGATCTTCGTATGGGTGGTTATTAAACTGGCAAAATTTTGAGACGACGTGGGTGATATCTGGCCTAGACAGTACAGCCAAATACATGAACCCGCCAATCAAACTTTGATATTTCTTTGTAACGATGCCATTACATTTCTTCTTGCACTTTTTCAACATAGTGCCATCAACCCAAGATGTAGCTGCCGATTTACAATTCTCCATGTCCCATGACTACAGCAACTGCTGAATATAACACGTCTGGTGAATAGATATTGAGCCCGTAGAAATATTTCTAACTACTTCTAACCCCAAGTAAAAAGACACCGGTCCTCGATTAACAAGCTCGACGTAGCTATTAAGTTCAGTCAAAATATCTCTTACATATTAAAACAGACGCAACTGTCTGCCTTACACCGTTGAAAACCTATTACTGCGGGAATATCAGAAACCCTTTTATTCCACTCGTCGCCTGCTTGTTTTAGGCCATACAGGGTTTTTTTTAAATTACATACTTTATTTGGGTATTTCAAATCTTCGAACGCAAACGGCTGTGACATATATAACTCGTCGTTCAATTCACCATTTAGATAAGCTGTCACTACATCAATGTGGTTAACCGATAAATTGTACTTTGCTCCTAAGGCTAACAGTAGCCGAATTGTTGAATAACGCACAACTGGAGCATAATTTTCACTGGAGTCGACGTTAAGTTTTTGCGCACACGCTTGCGCAACCAGCCTGCTTTGAACTTCTCGATTCCACCACTTGCGTTTTCTTTCACAGCAAGCGCCCATCTACACCCTAAAAAGTGTTTATTTTTTGGTCTATCTGTAAGACCCACGTTTTGCTTTTAGCCAGAGAATCGACTTGCAACGCCTTCTTCCAGTGCTCTGCCTGAGGGGAACTTAGGGCCTCAATTACTGTTTGTGGACTTTTTATTAAACAGTTCAAAGTTCCTGCCGGCCTATATTTTTTTCGCGGTCTACCCCGCACCCCTTTTCGAGAAACAACTGGAGCATCTTCATAACCTGACGAATAAGCATCAGCAATATAGCTTTCGGATGGCAATTCACCATCATCATTCTCTTCGATACCTCCGCTTTCGACTAGCGTTTCAACCACCTGTTCATTGTTTATATCAGGTGATATTTTTAACTCATAGCTTGTAGTTGGATTAAGAAGCCTAAAACCTTTAGCATTTGCATAACCTACAAACTTAAGCTGCGTACCCCTTGGGTCAAACTTGCCGCCTTTTTGTGCACCTTTATCCAATGCCACTGCATCACAGGCAAACATTTTCAAATGCGACAGAGAAGGTACCACGCCTGATATGGCTTTGAGTCACTTAGCAAGTTTGTCATATATCTATTTTGCAGATACACAGATGTATTAAGGGCTTCACCCCACAAATATTGCGTCATTACTGAAAACTGAACCAAACAACGTGTCATTTCCACTAGTGTTCCGTTCGGCCGCGATAGTTGGTTGTGGGGTATATGGCACTGTTGTTTGGTGAATAATACCATTTTCAATAAAATACAGTTAAAAAACACTATTTTTGAACTCTCTACCATTGTCACTTCGCACATATTTTATTTTACGGCCTGTCTGTGTCTCCGCTGTCACAGTAAAATTTTTGAAAGCGTTAAAACCATCGGGTCGAGTGCTCTACTCACTCAGCTACGGCGCAGGCGTGATGCGGAACGCGTCGGTTCGAATCCTACCAACTGATACATTTTTTATTTTTGTTATTTATGATTTGAAATTTTAACCTTTCTTCAGAGAACGTTATAACAAAACATTTTTCCAAATACGAATCTAAATTTTATTAAATTTTAATGATTAAAAAACTACCGGTTTCGAACTAGTGAAAATCTAGTTACTATCTCACTACTTCTTATTAGCCACTTTATGTCTAGCTCTGAACCAGAAATTATTCTCGCTAGTTACTGACTTCCCCACAAGGATAGTTACTTTGACTCAATGTGCTCAATGAGTGAAAATATGTCCACCGTTCGTAAAGGTAAGTGTATACATATGTTTATGGCTGCCATTTCGAATTTCTTTTAATTTAGTATGTAGGCATTGCTTTTTTGTATTACATTTAAAGAAGCGGGAGAAAATTTCAAACTCAGTTCAGCCTTCTCAACGACGCATCTTCCTACTTTGATTCTGTTTTTTTTTTATAACACATTTAAATTTTACGGCGGCCATGGATGTTTTTGAATCCAATTTTAATATGAATGAAATGTTGATTCCGTTTTGCTAAAAAAATTACATTTTAATATAAACACTTAAGGCTACGTTTATGACCGAGCGTAATCGCATCGCGCGATGCGATGAGAATCGCTCCATCGCTTGTCACATTTTCGCTATGGTTATCGCTGGCGATTGAGTGTTTATAGTAGAGCGTAATCGCAAGCGATTGAAAGTCTAACAACACAACTCAACATTTTTTTTATTCACGTTGGGGCAGTTGAGAAAGCAATATGCGTGCATTAACTCGCAAAATTTTATTGTTAGAAAACAGCTAAAAATATTTAAAAAATATAAATAAAACAAAAAATTTTCAAGTGCATCCAATCGCCACGGAACGAAAATATTATGGTGACTTCCATCATTTACACGTACGCCTTTGACAATTTCCTGAAAAATTTAAAGAGTACTATCGCATGGGCAAGGAAACTTTTGAGTACATCTTAAAAGAAATATCGTCAATGATTGAAAAAAGAACCAGAAATCAGAAAACACCAATAAATGCTGCGGAAAGACTGTCACTGACCATTAGGTGAGTAGTAAATATCATTACTAAAATTTTTTTATTATTATGTACATATATTATATAATATATTATTATCTAGAGAGAGCATTCACTCGTGTTATGTTCACAAATTAAGATAGTTTTCTTGAATTTGAAGAAGTTCATCTACAGGCTGAAACAAATTGTTCTGCATTCTACAGGGTGGCGCAAAAGTAATCCTCCTATCAGAAAATGCTATAAATTTTGCGATTGGCCCCTAAAGTCAGTTCTGTTTTGACATTTGTGTAGTAAACACATGCGAAATACACGTTAATAAACAATGTTACGCTACACTGCTCCAGAACGCGGAATATTGCTGACTATTTATTTGACTAATAATCGGTCGGTGAAAAACGGTTACTGCGCAAAAGTAATCCTCCTATCAGAAAATGCTATAAATTTTGCGATTGGCCCCTAAAGTCAGTTCTGTTTTGACATTTGTGTAGTAAATACATGCGAAATACACGTTAATAAACAATGTTACGCTACACTGCTCCAGAACGCGGAATATTGCTGACTATTTATTTGACCAATAATCGGTCGGGGCCAAACGGTTACTGTAAATGGTGAGCGCTACAGAGAAATGATCAACGAGTTCTTTTTGCCGCAACTTGATGAATTGGGATTGGAAAACATGTGGTTCCAACAAGACGGTGCAACAGCACACACTGCACGTGCCACAACCGATATGCTGAACATCGGAAGCATACTTTTGCGCCACCTGTTATTTATCGGGCTGTTGCTTACAGAGTCATAGAACGAAGTTGTAGTGGATCTGCGAACTCTATGTGGATTATCTTCTGCAGACATGACTTCATAGAGTACCTCTTGCATTATCATACGGAATTTCAATTTCTTACGTTCATCCATGTCCTTCATATACATCTTAAAGCTCATTAAATAATGATAATCATCGTCTTCCAAATTTTTGTCATTTTCTAAGAGCATGAGTTTTCTTTTTTCTAACTCCAAAAATTCTGAGGCTTCCTAATGCTTCCTCTTTTTTGCTGTGGAAGAAGTACGATTGGGTGTAACTTCAAGTGCATCAGGCGTTTGAGGTTCATCTTCCAAAAATTCAGTATATGAATTATCAATTGTTAAATTACCGGACATCTGGCATGGTTCCATCATGTCCCTTAGAAAATCCATATCCTTGAAGTGTACCCATTTCGATGGTTGTGATGCTGCGCTACCTGAAGGTACCAATTTTTCTTTCCGTAGCTCGCTACGGAAAGTATCCTTCAAGTTTTTCCACTTTTTCACGTCAGAGCCAGCTAAAATATTTAAAAAAAATGTTCATTGCTAATTAATAATTACTAGGTTCGCCCAGTGGTTGAAATTCAACCAATAAACTTTATGTTATTTTATTTAATTGCTGTAGGTATGTTTTATCCGCCTTTTTTTCTTCCTTTCAATGTCGTTCCTTTCCTCTAACATATTTTTATTTTCCTTGATTTCTTTTTATACTCTCTTATTTTATTTTTTACTTTCCTCAAACTTCTTTTCCTTTCCCTTCCCTTCCTTTTATTTTCATTCTTTCCCCTTCGTTTTCTTACCTTTCCTTTAATTCCCCTTCCCTTTCTTTCATTTCCTTACCATTCCTTTCTTTCCTTTAATTTTCCTTCCTTTCCTATCCTTTCCATTCCCTTCCCTTTCCTTCCTTTCCTTTTCCTTTTCTTTCCTTTAATTTTCCTTCCTTTCAATTTTTTTCCTTTCCTCTATTTTCGTTTAATTTTCTTCGGTGTTTAATACTCTTTATGAGTAATCATTTATTTTATTTTTGTAAACCCTGTTTGTAGGTATCAGCAATGAATTTTACATATTTGCTCATATTTTACATTGCTTGTTTAATGTATCCAACAAAGCAACTTTTCGTGCTCTCAGGAGAGCAGCTGACACTGGGCATCGTAGCCAGTAATCAATACAATAACAACAACTAAAGCAAAAATGCATGACACAACAGAGTATCTATAGTGCGAATACTTATTTTTCATTGGTCCACTACCAACTCTTCGCACTCACAGTGAGAGCCGACCACACAAATAACACAAAAACATGCATGGCAAGTCTACTCACACTACTACGGCTCTTAATTTTTTCCTACAAAGCAACTCCTCGGCCATGCTCACGATTCAGCATAGTACACAAAAAGCAAGTACACACACACACAGCGTGTCTATAGTGTGAATGTGTAGTGGTGTAACTTTTATGTTAAATTTTTTATATTAAAATGATTTTTTAAATTTTTTTTATTTACGGATAAAAGTACACCTCAAAATTTCCTATCTATACATATATAATTTGTATACCTTAGAATTATAGTTTAGCAGAAAACGGTTCTACATTGCATTCATCTTGCCTATTAATATATAAGATATTACATTAGTAAAAAAAATTTTTTTTTAGGTATCTAGCTACTGGAAACTCATTTCGATCATTGGCTTTTTCTTATCGTATTGGAATTGCTACAGTAGCCAAGATTGTGAGAGAAGTATGTAACGCTATTTGGATAACTCTTGCTTCTAAACATCTGAATCGTAAAACAATGGACGACTTCTTGAATATTGCAGATGAATTTTATTCCAAATGGGGATTTCCTAATTGTATTGGAAGCATAGATGGGAAACATATTCGTTGCAAATGCCCACCTCATTCTGGAAGCATGTTTTACACTAAGCACTTCTATAAGCACTTCTTTTCAATTGTATTGCAAGGTGTTGCAATCCCAGAAGATAGAAATTTACCAGGAACTTCTGTTGCAGCACCTTTCGTGATGCTTGGTGATGAAGCATATCCGCTTAGAAAATATTTATTGCGACCATATTCAAAATCAAACTTGGACGTTGTTTCTGAACTTTTTAATACAATGTTATCAAAATGCAGGAAAACAATAGAATGTGCTTTTGGTATAATTACGACTAAATGGCGTTTACTGACAAAATCTATTGAAACAATTATTGAAGCTGCTGAACTATTTGTAAAAACCATTTGCTTATTACACAACATCGTAATTGATAAAGAGGGAGTTTGCATGCAAACGTTGGCGCAAGTTGAACAAAATTTACTCACAAGAATCAATACTCAAAGGCAATATGATAGAAGTTCTGAAACAGCAATAAATATAAGAAATAATTTCAAAGAATATTTTGTTCAAAAAAACCGTACAATTACTTGAACGCATGCTGATAATCATATGCACACGAAAACAAAAGAGCAAGAAAGAACCGTTAGTTGTGTTACTGCATACAGTGGCAAGCAAAAGTGAGTGCATGTTTCAAAATTCTATGTTTCAATATCTGTAACTTCCACAATATTAAACCATATTCAACCAAATTTTCAGCAATAATTATTTATTATGTATTAAAAAAAATTGCATTTTTAGAAAATACAAAGTAGAACAAAAAAATTGACTTCATGTCAAAAACTTAAAATATGAGCGATGTTTGAGCGAGTTTTGCTTGCCACTGTATATAAGAATTAATCACAACAGCGAAGCGCGCATTTTGTAAATTTTTGTTAAATGTAACAATAAATAAAAAACAATAAAAAAAATATTAAATATATTTACTCACGTCCAAAGTCACATTTTTTTTCAACATTCTCCCAAGCTTTTCTTATTAAATTTCCATTGTGGTAATCTGCATGGCGCAAATTCCATAAACATTGATTATCACGCACACACTCTATGAATATTTCCATGCTGTTTCGCTGGTTTCGCTCAAATGAATCAAAATATTTTGATTGCAAATTTTCGTCGCTGTTATCATTTGTAATAGCTCAATTCGCTTTTCGCTAAATCGCTGTGTCGTAAACACCACCATATGCACTAATATAATTTATCGCTAGTAGCGATTCTCATCGCATCGCGCGATGCGATTACGCTCAGTCATAAACGTAGCCTAAGTTTTCAGGATTGTACGGTGCACCTAAATAACCGACCGCAAATAGTGGCCATGAATACCTTTGAATCTCACTTTTATTACAGAATTTTTCAAAAAAAGTATGTTTGAATGCGTTTAAAAAAAAAAAGAAGTAAGGAAGTCTAAGTTCGGGTGGAAAAGAACATTATATACCTAGTAGTGATCTATTATGTGATCCCAATTTACGCAGGTCTATTTAAATACTTTCAGTTCGTATTTGCGTTAAAATAGACAGACGGACAGACAGAAAGACGTTCCGAAAAACGGACATGGCTACATCGACCCAGCTCATCCTCCTGATCATTTCAGTAAACGTACAAACATTTCATGTTCATGAAAGTTATGAAAATCAAAAAAGATATACAACTTCGCTTTTGCAGTGGGGTATTAACTACTTGCCCAGATATTTTACTTTTCATCCTGAACGTTTTGATTAACATTAATAAGATATATTCTCGATTCGTTTATGCTGAATAAACCAATATACCTTGTGTGCGTAACAAAAATAGATATAAAAAAGGGTGTCTTTCATAGGCGCCAAAGAACTCAACCGATCTTTATGAAATTTTCACAATATATACTTGGGTTAACTGGGTACAGCATAGACAATATATAGTTTTGGAAAAGTAGTCGGAGCCACTGCCCCAGGCTATATAAAGTTTCATTTCGTCATAACTCCGAACTTTTTTGGTCAAAATTATTGAAATTTGGATATATGTGTCACTAAGTCAATATCTACATAAGTTTTCAATAGTGGGCGGTGCCACGCCCACATATTTTGTGTTTTGTTTTGCTGTTGAACTTTCACGATATGTTCAGGAGTTCGCTGGGCACGACACGGTCTGCATATAGTCTTTGGAAAAGCCCCCAGGTTATATAAAGCTGCAGTTCGGTATAGTTAGGAGTTTATTTGGTTCAAGTTAATGACATTTTATATATAGATGCGTTCTATGTATCAAAACGTCAAAACAACGTATACCGGGTTTGCTAGTATATTATAAAACGGAGAAAGTAAACAACGAATTTCAGCATTCTTTTGTAAAACTGAGATACTAGTTTGGGTTCAAATAGACAGACGGACAGACAGACAGACGAACGGAGAGACGGGCATTGCTAAATCGACTCCGCTCATCGTGCTGATCATTTTAGTGAACTTTTTTCTTCTTCTTCTCATACTTACATACATTTAAAAATCAATTGCAGTGGGCTATTAACTACGTGCCCGAATATTTTGCTTGTGTTTCCCGATTTAGCAAATTTTTGGCAGGAGTATAATACATACTACTAAGAAACAGCTGACCAATTTTCATTAAAATCTCAAGGTGGAATTATAAGCGATTGCCTTTGAAAATAGCAGAAATTTTATGCTGAAAAGTGGGCGGCGCCAAGCCAAAATTTTTTTGCGGCCGAATTTTTTTGAAAAGCTTATTATGTGTGCGAAATCTGATTGATATAACTTGCTTGATTGTACAAATATCGCTTTTTAAATTTTACAAAAAAATTTTTCAGAACTATGTTCAAAAACTGGGCATGAACATTAACCGATTCAGCCCGTTTTTACAGCAAACAATTACATTTAAATATAGGACATTATCACCAAATTTCGTTTCGACAAGTAAATTTTTGGCGGAGTTATGGCATAAACAGTTTTGCGGAATAGTTCACTATAAAAGGGGCGGAGGATTTCTTTGTGTACGGAAACTCTAAAAGTGAAATATAAATGATGTAAAGCTATTTTACGCAAAGTTATTGCCTATTTAATATATCTACGATCCTCTTCAAAACCTTTCATATAAAAGTGGGCGTGGACCTTAACTGATCCCGCTCATTTTTCCTGGAACATTCCTTGCATACCTGAAAACCTGCGTGCTGAATTTCGTTTCGATATCTTAAACAGTTTTTGATTTATGATTAATATTATTTCTAAATTTGACTTAATCAAAAGTGGGCGGTGCCCATTTTCAAAAATTTCTTGAAAATTTTATTTTATGCCTCAATCTCAATGTATTCACCAAATTTTATCCTTATAGGTGTATTATGTACTGAGTAATCACTTTTTTTGTGTTTTCGAAAATATTCTATGTATAAAAAGGGCTATCATCCGATTTCGCCCATTTTAAATAACACTCGGAGATGAGGGCCAAGGAACCCGCATACCAAATTTCATTAAGATATCTCAACATTTACTCAAGTTATCGTGTTCACAGACGGACTGACGGACGGGCATGGTTTAATCAATTTCTCTTTTCGTCCTGAACATTTTGATTTATATATGTCAATATCTATCTCGATCCGTTTATGCCGTTACGTACTGCCGTTAGGCGACTAAAGTTAATATACCTTGTGTGCGTAGCACTGCTAGGTATAAAAAAAAAAATTGTGAATTACATGAGCCTCATTATTATAATGGCGTTAAAAAAATACAACTTTTGTTGTGTTTTTCCTAAAAATTTTACTTTTGAAAAAAGTTGATTTCTTAAAAAACTATGTACGTATTTGAGTTTTGGTAAATTTGATTAATTTTCTGGTGGTTTTTATCTCTCCAAGACAAAGGACACAAACAGAAAAAAAGTTTAGAATTAATTAAAAATCTAATAGAAACAAAAAAAGTTAAGATAAGAAGTATTCATATATTTAAAAAAAAATCAGTTAACCGGAACCTGTGTTCGAACCTCGGAAAGCACGCGTCCCAACCGAGACGTTTATCACCTGCGCTGTTGCTATATGTAGAACTCAACAGTCAAATACTGTAGTTAAGCGCTATGGCTTCACGCATAAAGCTTTAATTGATTATTACAAAAAAGTGAAGCATTATTTGTTAAATTTAATACGCCTTTGCACCACTCCTGACCGATACGAATATATTCATATACATTGTATTGGAAGTTATGCATGTTTAGATATACAGCCTTTGTTCGGAGCAGCAGCCGATATTGAAAATCAGTAGATTATATTCATGTATTGAAATCCCAAAATTTATAACCACCCTAATTTAACTATTACAGTTTAAACATATGTACATATGTACGTACGATAACCTTTTTGCATATTTTCTTATTCCCCCATTAGTAACACACAAACCTATTGTAGAAACATATGAACATAGGTACGGTAACTGAAAAACAATTAGGCGCATAAATATTTATGTGCGTAATGTGTGTATATTCATACATGCAATATATGGTATGGAATGCATGTACTTAGAGCTCCAAAAAAAAATTGTTTAAGAATATATAAAAACAGTTTTGGGACACATTCTTTTTTAATTGGAATCATCATAAATTAGAAAATATATACGCAAAATAGTTCTTAAGTCATTCGTTGTAAAACTCTGCTGAAATAAAGTAGTGCAAATTGGAATCGCGTTTTTTGCTTGATTTTGCATAGCTGCTAAAAAGGCTTAGTAGCTCAACATTTGGTGACCCCGACGTGATCACATCACGTAATTTATCGCTGCGTACAGTAATTCTAGTTGAATCTGCAACGCATATTTTTGCTATTTCAACAAAAAGCCTAATCATGCCGGAAGAAAGTCCCGATCGTGTAGCTTTCTTAAAGAAAAAAACAAGAGCTCTATTCGAGAGACTTGGCCAAATAACCATCGAATTGAATTCCGAGAAGCTTCGGAGCATGGATGAGTACAGCCTTTCTGCAACTATGGAGTCTATAACTGACTTAAAATCCAGTTTCGCAGTCGCCCATACAAGCTTGGAAGAATTGGACAGAGGGAGAATGGCAAACGTAGTATACCGCAACATTGCTCCACGCTTAAGATGAACTCCAGCGAGGGGCAATCCATCATTGTTAATGCCAATAGTTCCCGCTTACCACTGTTAACACTACCAAAATTCAGCGGCGCTTATACTGAGTGGACGAATTTCAAATCTATGTTCACCTCAATCATCGACAAGGACAGTGACCTCACCAACATCGACAAATTGCAGCATCTGCGGTCGTGTTTGAGCGGCGCTGCCCTCGACACCGTGCGTTCACTAGAGATAAGTGATTCCAATTACAAAATCGCGTTAGAACTCTTACACAAGCGTTTCGATAACAAACGTCTTCTTTTTCAGGCACACATCAGGGAGATATTCGGGCTGGACAAGGCAGATTCCCACGCAATCAAACTTCGAGAGTTGACAGACAAGGTAACAGCAGATTGCATCATCATTCACTTGATACGAGGTGTGTTCAAAAAGTATCGCGAATTTTGTTTTTTTTTCAAAAATTATTTATTTATTCATGAATATCTATTTTGTCCCCTTCAAAGTAATCCCCATGAGATATTATACACTTGTGCCAACGGTTTTTCCAATCTTCGAAGCACTTCAAAAAATCATTTTTTTGTATCTTGTTCAGCTCCTCCTTCGATGCCGTCTTTATCTTGTCAAGAGAAGCGTAACGTCGTCCTTTCATGGGCCTCTTCAGTTTAGGGAACAAGAAAAAGTCACAGGGGGCCAGATCTGGGGAATACGGTGGTTGCAGCATCATTAGTGTGTTGTTTTTGGCCAAAAAGTCGCGCACAAGCAACGATGCGTGAGCAGGGGCGTTATCGTGGTGCAAAAGCCAATTTTTGTTCTTCCACAAATCCGCGCGTTTCTGGCGGGTTGCTTCGCGCAAATTGCGCATAACTTGCAGATAATATTCCTTATTGACCGTTCTTCCCTGTGGCAAGAACTCATGATGCACCACGCCCCTGCAATCGAAGAAAACTGTCAGCAACACTTTCACATTCGACCGAACTTTGCGCGCTTTTTTCGGTCTTGGTTCGTGCGGCAGCTTCCATTGAGATGATTGAGCTTTGGTTTCCACGTCATAACCATAAACCCACGATTCGTCACCAGTTATGACCCTCTGGAGCAAATTTGGTTCGTCGCGGACTGAGTTTAACATCTCATTAGCAATGTTCATGCGATGCTGTTTTTGGTCACAATTGAGCAATTTTGGTACGAATTTCGCGTAAAAATCGAAGACGATCCAAAACACGTGCAAGCAAAGCAGCTGTCAACAATTAACTGAACATTCAAAATGGCCGAGCTTGTCGGCATAAGTGAGAGACATGAGTACCAACATAACGCCACAAAAAATTCGAAATTCGAATATACGTAACCAGCGAAAATTCAAAATTCGTGATACTTTTTGAACACACCTCGTACTTCAGAAGCTCGACAAAACAACACAAGCTAAATGGGAGGAGAACTCTTCTGTTAGTGAGTTACCTTCATGGGAACAGCTGGCTGCCTTTTTGGAAAGGCGCCGTCGAACACTCGAGAATGCTGAGCATGCCACTCAGGTACAGACTGGTCAGGTCGTGAAACCGAACAAAGGTGTAAGTACAAGCCAAAAGAAATCATTCGTTGCGTCAAAGGGCTCAACAAGTTCTTGTGTGTTTTGTGAGTCTGTCGATCACGCAATTTATAGCTGCCAACGCAAATTTATCTCCAAACTTACGCATTAAAGAAGCTAAAAAGCTCGCTCTTTGTATAAAGTGCCTGAAGCGCGGCCATCAACTGCGGGACTGCAAATCCGATGCCTGCCGCAATTGCCAGTGCAAACACCATACTCTCTTGCACTTGAATCGCTCAACAGTGTCGTCAAATGGTGGTCAAATCGAGTCTTCCCCGCCAGTCACACACCAATCCAATGCCATGACTGCGTCGTTATCTGCCTTTCCTCATGCCTCGATTTCTCAGTCTGATTCTGTGCTTCTCGCTCCTGCCGTCGTTCTCATAAAAAATCGTGCTGGATCTTTCGTGCCCTGCCGTACGCTTTTGGACTCCGGTTCCCAACTACATTTTATCACATCTCGCTTCGCAAACCAACTTCAACTGCTGAAGACAAAATCTTCGGTTACAGTCTCAGGCATCGGAGATGCCAACTTCTCAACGGAAGGCTATTCAGTGGAGCTCCTACTAAGGTCCCGAACATCAGAGTTCTCAACAAATATCACAGCAGTTGTGGTACGCACCATCACTGACAATCAGCTTGGGTGCTTCGTAAACCCCAGTGAGTGGAACATTCCATCTAACATTCAATTAGCTGATCCGGGATTCCACTCATCAGAACGCATTGATCTGCTCATCGGAGCAGGCCTATTCTTCGACTTACTCTGTGTGGGGCAGATACGCTTGGCATCCGGCTTACCTCTGCTTCAAAAGACTCTTTTCGGATGGGTGTTGTCTGGTGGAGGGCAACGTGCTCCAAAACTATCATCTTTTATTGCAAAGCAGAAATCTTCAAACAACACCATCCTTGACTCAACACTTGATGATCTAGTGCGACGATTCTGGGAAATTGAGACAAACTTCGAGCCTATATCCAAAGCCACTCAGGAAGATATCGTTTGTGAAGCACACTTTCAACAGAATTATTCGCGTTTACCATCAGGCGAATACTCGGTTCGTCTGCCTCTCAAACAGAATCCGGAGGTACTTGGAAATTCTTATTTGAGATCTCGTCAACGCTTCGAAAGTCTTGAAAGGAAATTCGGTCGAAACCCTGACCTTAAGGCAGAATATAGTAAGTTCAATAAGGAATATATTGACCTTAATCACATGTCTTTAGTCTCTAATGACAGTTTTCACAAATGCAAATATTTCTTACCGCCTCACTGCGTCATCAAGGATAGCAGTAGCACCACAAAACTCAGAGTGGTTTTTGATGGCTCAGCGGCTACCACTTCTGGTTTCTCATTAAACGACTTGCTCATGGCAGGTCGAACCATTCAAGCAAAATTATTTAAAATTTTAATCAGATTTCGCACATTTTCTATAGCACTTACTGGTGACATCTGCAAAATGTATCGATGCGTCCGCGTCACCCCTCCAGATAACATGCTCCAGTGCATGTTATGGCGGGAATCTCCGCTTGAAGAATTCCAAATTTTTAAGCTAGACACCGTAACGTACGGAACTACACCTGCTGCATTTCTGGCAATACGAGCGATGCATCAACTTACAGCTGACGAATCCTCGACTTATCCTATTGGTGCGAAAACTTTGCTTCGAGATTTCTACCTAGATGACATGATATCTGGTGGTGATTCCGTGGAAAAAGTCCGCTATATCAAGTTACAGACAACCAGTCTCCTTGCGCAAGGAAACTTCAAGCTGCGTAAGTGGTGTTCGAATAATCCAGATATTCTTCGCGAAATTCCAGATGAAGACAAAGAAAGTTTTCTCAAGTTCGATGATGGCAGCAACATCACCAAAACATTGGGTTTAATTTGGAACCCGATTAAAGACAGCCTTCTATTCTCTTTCATACCGCAACAAGATTTCGAAAAAAACTCCAAGCGTTCTGCTTTGTCTACTCTAGCACGGTGCTACGACCCACTTGGACTAATGTGCCCAACCTTAACCAGGGCAAAGATTCTTCTTCAACGTATGTGGAGAGACAAGCTTGAATGGGACGAGAGTTTACCACAATCGTTAGATACTGCCTGGTCCGATTTCTGCAACGGGTTTGCAGAAATGCAGCATTTATCATTTCCTCGTTACATTTTGCAGCCTGAAGCCATCACCGAAATTCATGCATTTTGCGATGCAAGCCTTGAAGCATACGGTGCCTGCATCTACATTCGATCAATCAAGGATGACATCTTCCAAGTGCACCTTTTGTGTTCAAAGGTCCGGGTCGCACCCCTAAAAACCATTACCGTACCTAAGTTGGAACTCTGCGCTGCTACATTGCTCTCACAGCTCGTGGGTGAGTTTACAAAAATTAAAATTTTTAACTGTTCCTTTCATTGTTGGTCAGATTCTTCAACCGTCCTCTCGTGGCTGCAAGAAGAATCATCGAAGTTCAATGTCTTTGTGGCGAACCGAATCTCCTCCATACAGCAATTGGCACTATGTTCCTTCAGCAATGAACCCCGCTGATATTTTATCCAAAGGAGCCACGCCGAAGGAACTTCTAATTTCAAAACTTTGGACGCACGGCCCACCATTTTTGCAAGAAACAGAGAAGAGCTGGCCACGCATGTGTGCTTCCCAACAAAACTTCCTGGGGTTCGGCAAAAGGTATTGCTTGTCGAAAATAATCGCATTGACATTACTCTGTCATTCAAATACATCAACTCGTTCACGACAATGCAGCGGATTTTCGGATATGTCAGCAAATTCCTAAATATTAAACAAGCGCCAAGGTCATCCCAGCTCACGGCTGCGGATATTCGAAAGGGTACGCAATTGCTCGTTCGCATAGTGCAAAGAGCGCAACTTTGGCCCGAGTACACCGCATTGCAAGCCAATAAATGCGTCCCGACTTCCAGCAATATTATTTCGCTATCACCATTTCTTTATGACTTCGGAGTGATGCGCGTAGGTAGATTGAAAAATTCGTTGCTCAGTTTTGAATCGCGCCACCCATGTATTCTACCAAAAGACCATCCACTTACAAATGCAATAATCACATATTTTCATCGAAAACATCATCACGCAGGCCCGCTAGCCTTGCTTGCCTTCATTCGTATGCAGTTCTGGCCAATAGGTGGACGCAAAACCGTCTCACGAGTGCTTCAAAGATGCATCATTTGCTGCAGGTCTAGGCCACGACTCGTCCAACACATAATGGGTGACCTACCTAAAGAGCGCATTCAGGCTTCACGTCCCTTCATAGTTACTGGTGTAGACTACTCCGGCCCGTTTTATTATAAGTCTGAAATACGCAACAAGTCGCCTCAAAAATGTTATGTTAGCGTATTTATATGTTTCACTACAAAGGCTGTCTGGATGGAGCTGGTAAGAGACCTGTCAACTGGTGCATTCATTGATGCACTAAAACGATTTATCGCTACCCGGGGCATCCCAAGCTGTATCTGGTCGGATAACGCCACAACCTTCGTAGGTGCCAAGAATGAGCTTCGTGAGCTGCGAAACTTAGTCCTCAGCGATAATTTCAGCAGCGAAGTCCACAATTTTTGTCTTGGGCATGGTTTCGATTGGCGCTTCATTCCACCTCGCTCTCCACACTTCGGCGGTTTGTGGGAAGCGGCCGTAAAAACAGCAAAACAGAATTTCTACCGTTCCATTGGCTCATTCAAGCTTGACTTCGATGAATTGCGTACATTGGTATGTCAAATATCCGCTTTATTTAATTCTCGCCCTCTAGTACCTCTTTCAGAAAATCCAGAAGATCTAGATGTTTTAACACCAGGCCATTTTTTAATCGGCGGTCCGATGACAGCTCTTCCTGAACCAGACATTACAAGCTTAAACTATAATCGACTTGGCCGATGGCAGCGCGCAACATACATACAACAAGTAACACACATTAGTAACACACAAACCTATTGTAGAAACATATGAACATAGGTACGGTAACTGAAAAACAATTAGGCGCATAAATATTTATGTGCGTAATGTGTGTATATTCTTACATGCAATATATGGTATGGAATGCATGTACTTAGAGCTCCAAAAAACAATTGTTTAAGAATATATAAAAACAGTTTTGGGACACATTCTTTTGTAATTGGAATCATCATAAAATAGGAAATATAAACGCAAAATAGTTCTTAAGTCATTCGTTGTAAAACTTTGCTGAAATAAAGTAGTGGAATCGCGTTTTTTGCTTGATTTTGCATAGCTGCTAAAAAGGCTTAGTAGCTCAACAGCCTTATTGTAAACTTAATGTGAATAAACTAATCCCATGGATTTTTTTATTTCCACGAACAAAAAATTCGTATCGCTGATCTCGTGTAAATCACTGTAAATCACAACACTTATTTTTGTTCATAAGCGACGCTGGATATCGATTGGAGCCTTGGCTGCTAATACCCGACAGATCAGCGGAAGAAGGTTCCACAGAAATCAAATTTAATGAAGTTCATGCACGTGCACATAACATTTTAGAAAGGCCCAATGGCGTTTTAAAAAATAGATGGAGGTGTGTATTAGGAGCCAGGGAGCTGCATTACTCTCCTAAAAAAGCCGCTCAAATTATTAATGTCTGATTCGTGTTGCACAATATATGGTGAAAGTATCGGTGCGATGACACACCTTTTAGGACACCACAACATGTTTCTTGAAAAAGTTTGCTAACTTGTACGTCGTGTTTTCAGTGTAGGTCATCGTCGTCCCAATTTTGGACAGCACAACATCAACACAGCGTTTAGCGAATATGGGCAGTGGCAAATTACAGCGCTGAAACAAAATATTTTACAAGCCACCAATATTACTGGAGGAGCGAAGGGAGATTCGGTTTTAAACCCAAGAATACCTATTATTCCAACTAACAGGCTATTCCTGTTTAAATGTCTACAGTTTCCCGTTAAAGTCGCATTTTCGATAACCATAAATAATAGTCAAGGGCAAACACTAAATAAGTCAAATAATGTTGTTTACAGAGATGTGTTGCGCTAAAAATTAATATTAAATCAAATTCTGTTAAGAGTCAGTTTTCATGCGAACTTTGAAAAAGTTAATCTTAGGTATGTAATCCTAAGTATTTATCTCGCTGATAAGTAAAAAAGAATAAATTTGTTTATTTTCCTTATTATCTTCGTGCGGTAAAGTTATCTACATATTAATAGGCTAACATTTTTTCCACACAATCAACTGCCAGGCTATATACATCAGCCTTATTGTAAACTTCGCGTGAATGCCATTCCCAATGAAAAATTTCCCACATTTGTGTTTTTCTCATCGTGAACTTCACATGTGAAAAATTCCCCATTTTCGAAAAATTACCCTAACTGTCAGTGAATTTTTCCCAACCTGAATGCATAAAACGAATTTTAAGTTAATTAAACGCAAGTTTAATAGCGGGAAAAAACAATCTATAAAATGTAAAGATTGTTTATTAGTTGAGTTGACTTTCTGTTACATTAACCGATTTAGCCCATTTTTACAGCAAACAGTTACCTTTATATATAGAACATTATCACCAAATTTCGTTTCGACAAGTCAATTTTTGGCGGAGTTATAGCATAAACAGTTTTGTGGAATAGTTCACTATAAAAGGGGCGGGGCCACGTTCGTTTTAAAAAATTTTAAGTTTTTGGATTTTTTTGTGTACGGAAACCTTAAAAGTGAAATATAAACGATGTAAAGCTATTTTACGCATAGTTATTGCCTATTTAATATATCTACGATAATCTTCAAAATCTCTCATATAAAAGTGGGCGTGGACCTTAACCGATCCCGCTCATTTTTCCTGGAACATTCCTTGCATACCTGAAAACCTGCGTGCTGAATTTCGTTTCGATATCTTGAACGGTTTTTGATTTATGATTAATATTATTTCTAAATTTGACTTAATCAAAAGTGGGCGGTGCCACTCCCATTTTCAAACATGTATTTTATGCCTCAATCTCAATGTATTCACCAAATTTTATCCTTATAGGTGTATTATGTATCTACTGAGTAATCACTTTTTTTGTGTTTTCGAAAATATTCTATATATAAAAAGGGCTATCATCCGATTTCGCCCATTTTAAATAGCACTCGGAGATGAGCGCCAAGGAACCCGCATACCAAATTTCATTAAGATATCTCAACATTTACTCAAGTTATCGTGTTCACAGACGGACGGACGGACGGGCATGGCTTAATCAATTTCCCTTTTCGTCCTGAACATTTTGATTTATATATGTCAATATCTATCTCGATCCGTTTATGCCGTTACGTACTGCCGTTAGGCGACTAAAGTTAATATACCTTGTGTGCGTAGCACTGCTAGGTATAAAAAAAAAAATTGTGAATTACATGAGCCTCATTATTATAATGGCGTTAAAAAAATACAACTTTTGTTGTGTTTTTCCTAAAAATTTTACTTTTGAAAAAAGTTGATTTCTTAAAAACCTATGTACGTATTTGAGTTTTGGTAAATTTGATTAATTTTCTGGTGGTTTTTATCTCTCCAAGACAGAGGACACAAACAGAAAAAAAGTTTAGAATTTAATTAAAAATTTAATAGAACCAAAAAAAGTTAAGATAAGAAGTATTCATATATTTACAAAAAAATCGTTAACCGGAACCTGTGTTCGAACCACGGAAAGCACGCGTTCGAACCGAGACGTTTATCACCTGCGCTGTTGCTATATGTACAACTCAACAGTCAAATACTGTAGTTAAGCGCTATGGCTTCACGCATAAAGCTTTAATTGATTATTACAAAAAAGTGAAGCATATTTGTTAAATATAATACGCCTTTGCCCCACTCCTGACCGATACGAATATATTCATATACATTTTATTGGAATTTATGCATGTTTAGATATACAGCCTTATTGTAAACTTAATGTGAATAAACTAATCCCATGGATTTTTTTATTTCCACGAACAAAAAATTCGTATCGCTGATTTCGTGTGAATGCAAACTTGTATTCCAATTTAGAATATGCTATTGTGGCGACCGCCGTGGTGTGAAGGTAGTGTTGCCGGCCTACCACACCGAAGGTCCATGGTTCGAGCCCTGGTACAGGTAACATCAAAAGTGATTTGAAAAAAGTTGTTCAAAACGGGGTCGCCCCTCGGCAGTGGTTTGGCAAACTCTCCGAGTGTATTTCTGCCATGACAGGCTTCTCAGCAAAAATTCGTCTCCTTTGTAGATGCCGTTCGGAGTCGGCAAAAAAACTGTAGGTCCCACCAATTTGTAGGGAAAATTCAAAATCGGCACACCACAAATTGGAAGAGAAGCTTGGCGCAAAAATCTCTTAGGAGGTTTATGATGATATACCTGTTGTATATCGCGCCATAGAGATAGAGAGATATTGTGAACATCGGTGGTCTGCTATTCATGTTTTGTTAACATTTATTGGCAGAAAGCATTTGCTGTCGTGCAGTTAAGTTTTTTTTATTAAATATTCAATATTAAAATTACAATGATTTGTGCTTACTTGGGTCTTTGTGTTATTGAAGAAGAAATTAAGTAGAGTCATCAGTTGGCTAAAAGGATGTTCAGAAAGATTTTACTCGACTAGTGTAATTCTCTTGAATTACCCAAAGCAAGATAAAAGTGAAATTAATTATACTCGTAAAACAAATAAATACGACGCATAATTTATAGTTGTCACCAATTGTATGGAATGAATAAGCCTGCATTCAAATATTTGTTGGATGTATTGCATACTGGCCTACTAATAGCACGTAAACGTTTTGCAATAGACACCGTCGTAAAGCTTTCAGCTTCTCTTAGATTTTTTGGTGAAGGATCATACCAAAAAGGAGTGGGGAGGCAAGTGGATGTTAGATTATCGCAGGCAAGTTTTAGCCACGTCCTGTGTGAGGTGTTGAATGTTTTTGAGGAGTGCCTTTGGAATCAGTTAATAGATTGGCCTCCTAAAGAAGAAATGCGAAAAGTGGTTTTGGATTTTTATCACCAATTTAATATCCCTGGTATTACTGGCTGCATGGATAGCACTCACGTTAAAATTATAGGCCCTAGAACTAATAAACACTTATACTATAACAGAAAGGGTTACTATAGTATGAATGTTTTGCTGGTAGATTAATAACATTTTTTATGGTTTTACTTATGCTATATAAGTTTATCTAAAGGTATGTGATAACAAAATGACAATAAGATACGTCGATGCTACACACCCTGGAGCCTACCATGAGTTATTAATTTGGAATACAAGTGAATTAAGGGTTTCAATGGAGCATGCTTATTTGGGAGGCGCCAGAAATGTTTGGCTGCTAGGCAAATTTTTAACGAAATCTGTAAATCACAACACTTATTTTTGTTCATAAGCGACGCTGGATATCGATTGGAGCCTTGGCTGCTAATACCCGACAGATCAGCGGAAGAAGGTTCCACAGAAATCAAATTTAATGAAGTTCATGCACGTGCACATAACATTTTAGAAAGGCCCAATGGCGTTTTAAAAAATAGATGGAGGTGTGTATTAGGAGCCAGGGAGCTGCATTACTCTCCTAAAAAAGCGTGTTGCACAATATATGGTGAAAGTATCGGTGCGTTGACACACCTTTTATTTCAAATAGGACACCACAACATGTTTCTTGAAAAAGTTTGATAACTTGTACGTCGTGTTTCCAGTGTATGTCATCTTCGTCGCAATTGTGGACAGCACAACATCACCACAACGTTTAGCGAATATGGGGTTGTTGTTGTTGTTGTTGTAACGACAAAAACACTCCCCGAAGGTTTTGGGGGTTGCTGTCGAACTGACAGTCCTTGGCCGGATATGAATCCGGTACGCTCCGGTACTCCCTTGCGGTACTGCCCGACTGTCGTGGTAGCGATTTGGTATGACCAGTGGAACCTTCTAGGTCATGTCACCCCTCCTTCCGTAAGGAAGGAGAGATGGGTAATGAGAGGTGAGGGGCATCATATCCGTAGATCAACCATCGAGTTGCACGTCATTACCTTTGTGCATATTAGTCGCCTCTTACGACCGGTATGCCTACCTCGGGCATATTCTAAACCCCTAACCCGCAGGGGTATACAAGCTTACCTGCGAATGTCAGCACAGCTACATAGGACAAACAGGACGAAAAAAAAACAGAAAGTAAACTCAACTAATAAACAATCTTTACATTTTATAGATTGTTTTTTCCCGCTATTAAACTTTCGTTTAATTAAATTAAAATTCGTTTTATGCATTCAGGTTGGTAAAAATTCACTGACAGTTAGGGTAATTTTTCGAAAATGGGGAATTTTTCACATGTGAAGTTCACGATGAGAAAAACACAAATGTGGGAAATTTTTCATTGGGAATGGCATTCACGCGAAGTTTACAATAAGGCTGATGTATATAGCCTGGCAGTTGATTGTGTGGAAAAAATGTTAGCCTATTAATATGTAGATAACTTTACCGCACGAAGATAATAAGGAAAATAAACAAATTTATTCTTTTTTACTTATCAGCGAGATAAATACTTAGGATTACATACCTAAGATTAACTTTTTCAAAGTTCGCATGAAAACTGACTCTTAACAGAATTTGATTTAATATTAATTTTTAGCGCAACACATCTCTGTAAACAACATTATTTGACTTATTTAGTGTTTGCCCTTGACTATTATTTATGGTTATCGAAAATGCGACTTTAACGGGAAACTGTAGACATTTAAACAGGAATAGCCTGTTAGTTGGAATAATAGGTATTCTTGGGTTTAAAACCGATTCTCCCTTCGCTCCTCCAGTAATATTTGTGGCTTGTAAAATATTTTGTTTCAGCGCTGTAATTTGCCACTGCCCAATCTTGGTGCGTCCAAGTTACGCATTAGTATAACTAGTAACCCCACTTGTAATTCCAATTTGTGGAAAGGTACCCCTGATAGGTTCAAAGAATTTAAAAATTCAATAAGATATGTTGTTGTTTCATCATTGCTCATTACGGCGTCAAAAGACTTATAGATAGTGGACTCACCGGCTACGTGCTCAACTATTTTGTTATTTATATTTCCCATAGTTTAATTTTTGGAGCTAAAGTAGCCCGTTCATGAAGCCAGTCCTCTTTTTTAAAAATTTGTTGCAAATTCGGAAAGATTTCTTTTATGAGACTCTCTTCTGAGCTTATAATATTGGAAAACCTATCCTCGAACGTTATAAGACCATCAGCATCTGTTGTCTTACAACCTTCACCAATCTTAAGGAGGTTCCTAGCGAAGGCCGCGGTTTCCCCATCGTTATACCGCTGAACCCGCACATTAGTTCTGAGACGTAAAATGTTCACATTCGGCCATAAGGGTGAGGCATTAAAATACCGAAATTCAAGCAAATCGCATATATAAAGATGTTTTTGAATAGGTCAGTCCCTGGTTCACTTGTCAGAAAAAAAAAATATTCGCGATTTTAAAAGGCAGAGGTCTACCAAGGTACCGAATATCAAGCAAATCGCATCATAAATAAGATTTTTTTGAATAAGTCGGTCCCTGCTCCACTTCCCGGAAGAAAAAGGTATCTTGAATTTTAATAAAGTCAAAGGTCTACCAAGGTATCGAATTTCAAGCAAATCGCATCATAAGTAAGATTTTTTTGAAAAGGTCGGTCCCTGGTCCACCTTTCCGGAATGGTATGAATATGTTACCTATTCTATGCTCCTGAGAATAAGTGCACAAAATGTCGTAGAGATCGGTTGAGTAGCTTAGACGATAAAGACCTACAAACCAACTCACAACTTACGCATTTATAATATTAGAAAGATGAATCCAATGGATTACCCACCATACCGCCAAACCGACACGAAGGAGCATCCGCATAACGCGCGGATCAAATTTGCACAGTTTTTGAAAGTCGGAGGTTTGTTAAGCGTCGAGATCGCAAACTACTCACCTACAGACAAAAGTTCATCAGCTGAGAACGATACATACAAACGTTCAAATACATAAATACTACTGCAGAAAAAAGTTCATCAGCTGAGGACGATACATCTCTCTATCTCTATGGCGCGATATACAACAGGTATATCATCATAAACCTCCTAAGAGATTTTTGCGCCAAGCTTCTCTTCCAATTTGTGGTGTGCCGATTTGAATTTTCCCTACAAATTGGTGGGACCTACAGTTTTTTGCCGACTCCGAACGGCATCTACAAAGGAGACGAATTTTTGCTGAGAAGCCATGGCAGAACGAGGACGATACATACAAACGTTAAAATACATAAATACTAATTATAAGTAATTTGTGAAAAGAGGATAGAACAGTTTTTTTATTGCAAAAAGCGATTCTGAAATATCAAAAGTGCCTGCATGAGAGTTAATATCTTCGCATAGACATAGGAATGGCTCGTGTAATTGAAAATTTGTTCTGCATTGTACTAGAAGAATCGGTCTGAAATGTGGTGAAGCTCGGTAGGGAATATTAAAGTTAACTTCCTTCCAAATAAATGGGCTAGAAATTGATCCATTTAAGAGGTAAGACATAAATATTACACCAAGCATTTCCCTACGGCTTGCCAGGGTTGGGAGGTTAATAAGTTTCAAACGATTAGTATAAGGTGGAAGGGTATACAATAAATCCCATTGTGGAGTTTTCAAGGCAAATAGTAAGATTTGTGTTTTAGCCCATTCTAGCCTATCAAAAAAAAATTCGATAACGCGGATCCCAGATAATCGAGAAATATTCTAATATAGTTCTAACTAAAGGAGTAAAAACAGTCTTAGTAACATAAGGGACGCTAAATTCTTCCTTTTCACAAAGTCTAAAACACCTCTTGCCTTATTGACTGCAGCCTTAATATGAAGAATGAAACTAAGTTTGCAATTCATCGTCACGTCCAAGTCAACAAAAACATTAACGTGTTCAATACTGTGGTTGCTAATTGCATAAGAAGCTGGCTGTACGTGAATAACACAAGAATTTACATTTATTTAGTCAGGGTTGGTTCTGCCGGCTTCAGGTCAAAATTTTTTCATGTTTTAAAATAAAAACAACAAAAGTTATTTCTACTGTTTTCCGATATATTTCGGTTACACGTCGGTAACCATCTTCAAGGAACTATAACAATAAATACATTATTTTACAAACAATTCTAAAAAACTAACTAACATATTCATACATACATTTATCTCTCACGTCCGTTCTATTTGACGCGGAGCTTTCTACTGTTTTCATTTCTACTGATTTGTTAGTTAGCAGGTGTGGAAATATATGCACGACACCATCAACATCTGTTTTGTAATTCAAACGTATGTTTGATGGTGGGTTTATGATATGCAGCATTTCCAATGTGAGGCGCTTGTTATAGTTTGATTCTTGCTGGAGAATGTTTACATTATTAAAGTTGGGAGAGTGGCCGCTACTCGCACAGTGGGCCATAAGTGCTGTTTTATGAGTGTTTGACTGTGGATATTGTTTTAAATCTGACTTGTGTTGTGCTAACCTTGTTTTTAATTTGGATTTGGTAGTCCCTACGTAAACGCGGTTGCATGGTTGATTTTCACTGCCATTGCAAGGGATTTTATAGACAACGTTGCATTTTTCCGTGTGCGGTATTTTAGCTTTTGTATTATTAAATATATTTTTAAGTGTGTTCTTTGGTTTGTGAGCTATTTTATATGTATTTTTATCGTAACAGTTAGACTTTGCTAAACGCTCTGAAAGATGGGGAACATAAGTTACTGGCTTGAACTTTGTTGGTTTTTTCGTTTTGGCTTGTGGATTGCACGTATTCGTCTTTCTAATTAACCTTTTTATAATGTTTTCTTGAAAATCATTTTTCTTCAATAAAATAAATATTTCTTTTTTGGTTTCATCGTGGTAAGTTTTGTCTGAAGCATCCTTCTAATACAGCCTTCCACTGTATTAATTATCATTCGTCCTGATGCTGTTGGCTTTTGATACCACTTTGTCTTCAATTGATTTCCTTGTTTTATCACTATGGAATCTAAATATGCTAATCTATCATCGTTTTCGAGCTCTATTGTGAATTTGATATTTTTATCAAATGAATTTAACGCATTAATTGTTCTTTCTACCTCATTTTTTTGTATGATTGCGAACAAATCATCAACATACTTGGTGACTAATCTTGGTACACGTGGAAGTTTTTCCATTGTTCGGCTTAACAGTTCCTCCATAACTATATCCGCGATTACTGGCGATGTGGGTGATCCCATCGGCATTCCTTTAAGCTGTATGTAAATTTTATCATCAAATCTAAAATATCGGTGTTCTTCAACACAAAATCTTAATATTTCCATAAACAAATTTTTTGGTATCCTCGCGAATTCCTGTATTTCTGTCCATTTTTCCCTTACAACGTCAAGTGCTAACTGTATTAGTATGCTCGGAAACAGTGAAACCACGTCAAAAGAAATTAATTTTTCATCATCACAAATTAAAGTATTATTAAGTCTTTCTTTGAAATCAACTGTATTTTTTATGTTATAGATAGAGTTCGCCGTTATGTTTTTTAAAATATTCACAATATATATTTG
The DNA here is from genome assembly GCA_949987695.1 of Merzomyia westermanni. NCBI lineage: Eukaryota > Metazoa > Arthropoda > Insecta > Diptera > Tephritidae > Merzomyia > Merzomyia westermanni. The sequence goes on along the minus strand of OX465292.1, from coordinate 118,432,356 downwards.
CATAGCCCGTATGAGGGCGACCCGATGGCTGAGCATATCGGTCTTAGTGGTGTGCCTTCTTTGTGCAATTTTGGGAGTCCATAAATCCTTGGTGGTAGTGCCGTGGTTGTACTGAGGGTATGTTTTTTGGCCTTCGAAATAATTCCCATTTTGAAAAGTTTATCGACTAGCATGTTGTTTTTGTTTTGTAGACGCGAGGTTGGATCCTGTCTTTGGATGCTGTATGTCGATAAATCATTTAGTATGTTTGCCATTTTATTTTTATAATCATCTGCGATCATTGCTACCGTTTTGTTTCCTTTATCACTTGTCAAAATTTTAATGTTTTAATTTTTCCTCAGAAATTGCCGCGTTCGTTCCACTGTGTCTATTATTGCACTATCCATTGCACTTAGCCTGTTTGCTGTTGTGTGATCTTTAATTAGTAGCGAGACTTTGGTTCTCGCCTCTTCCTGTTTTTCTCTATCTTTGAGAGTCTGTACGAGATTCTCCCCATCCGCGATGTATTGGAAAATTGGAAATTCCTTGTTTTTTTAATGGTAATCCAAACTTTGGACCCTTTGCCAAAAGAGCGCTTATACAGGGTGGCTGATGAATTTTGCTACATTAAGAAACTCAAATAATAAATTTTATTAAATATAGCTTAATTAGTTTTAAAACTAATGGAATTTAAATGCCCCCCCTGCTCGTCGGTGCATGTGCGGCATCTTACCAAAAAGTTGTTCATTACTGCTTGGAGAGTTGAGACAGGAATAGCCGCAATTGTTTCTCGAATGGATTGCCTTAGTTTATTCAAATTTGTTGGTTTTCCTTTGAAGACTTCCTGTTTGCAATAACCCCACAAGAAAAAGTCAGGTGCAATAAGGTCAGGCGACCTGGGTGGCCAACGGAATGTGGAGTTTCTGGATATCAGCTTATTGGGAAATTTTCGTCGCAATTCTGTCATAACAGGTTGGGCTATATGAGGAGCTGCACCATCTTGCTGAAACCACACAGAGTTGAAAGAAATTCTCATTCGGCGTAATTCTGGATAGAAAAACTCTCTCAACATGCTCAAGTAACGGTCTCCAGTAACCGTAACGGTGTGACCGTTTTCTTCGAAGAAGTAGGGCCCGACAATGCAGCGTGATGAGACTGCACACCACACTGTGACACGAAGTGGATGCAATTCCGTCTCATGGAGTATCTGTGGGTTGGAAGCACTCCATATTCGACAATTTTGTTTGTTTATGTTGCCGTTTAAATCGAAATGGGCCTCGTCAGACATGAAAAGACAGTTCAACATGTTTCCATCCTCTTCCACCATTTGAAGCATCTTCTGGCAAAATTCCAAGCGAATCGGCAAGTCTGCAGCGTTCAGTTTGTTGGCCATTTGAATTTTATATGGGAATAAGTCCAAATCTTTGTGCATAATTGACTGTAATGACTGTCTGCTTACACCCATTTGAGCAGATAAGCTTCTTGTCGAAACACATGGATTGTTTTGTATGGCAGCAGCTACAGCAGCGATTGTTTCCTCCGTTCGAACTGAAGAGTTTCGATGGTAAGGTCTTCTGTTGATTGTCCCATGCTCGGCAAAATTGTTTACAAGTCTTATTATGGTCCATCTGCTCGGAGGATTGCCGCCAAACGTGCGCCTATACTCTCTTTGAACCGAAACTACGGACTCCAGTGCGTGATAGCGGCGGACAATCCAAATTCTTGTTTCAGTGTCCTAGTTATCCATTTTTGTTAAATGTAAAAGTCAATCTGCGAAATAAAAAAAAAATTACCCAGATTCATTAAATAGAAAAAAAGTTATAAAATTTTTTTTTGGTAGCGGCTTTCATTAGCCACCCTGTATCTTGAGGGAATTCCACATTGGTCTTGTTGACAAACCAATCTGCCTGTTGGTTGTTTTTGGTAAGAATGTTGTTTCGTTTACTTCGTAGTTTCTCATGCTTCGATTCTTGCCGCGCTTTTAATGTTGTTGTTAGTTTGATTTCGATATTCTTCTCCCTTTCCATAAATTATTTTAAAACATGAAAAAATTTTGACCTGAAGCCGGCAGAACCAACCCTGATTTATGACATAAAGGTCGCCAAAATAACTATTATACATTTATTTAGTTTAACGGGAAAATTGTGTGCGTAACCGGTAATTTTGTACTTGGAAGACCATCTTACCGAAAATCGTAACCTTTGGCGATGCAGTTCATGTAACCGCGATTCTAGCGTACATGGCAACGCTGTCAAAAACAAACTTCGTATAAAAAGTGCTTACATTGTTTATTAATTCTTGTGAACTAGTATGTGTACAAAATTTGGGGTACTTTCTGTCCACAAAAATATTTACAAACACGTGCAATTTTTCGCGGTTACGAAATTGAGCTCCAACGTAAGCCGACAGAGTACCAAAAGGGTGTAAAAGTTTCCAAATATTTTTTTTTGCCGGTAAAACGAATGTTGTTACCATACTAGAATTAGGGCGTACAGCTGCCTGGCGACACGCAAGCATATGCTGCTGGTAGCCATAGCAACGGGTGGTTGTGTGCGTAATGGGGTGATTGTCGTTTGCCCGGCCACCATACAAGCATAAAGCATCAAGCGCCATTTGTATTGAAAATTCGCAGCGTGCGGACGTAAACATGTCATCGGATGACGATTTTTTATTGCTGTAACTGCAGTTATTTTGGCGGAAAAAATTAAAAAAAAAAAAAAATTGTGGATGAAAAGTTTGTATGCAAAACATAAACAGTTTACGCATGAGAACCTCTTAAAAGAGTTAAAATCATCATGCACTCGTAGGTTTCAATAAACCGCAACGTAAAATCTTTTTCTTCCGCGAGCTTGCTCATTTCACGTTCTCACAAAACTAACACACTAATGCTTGTCAAACACGTTGGCAACGATCAAATAGACCAGCTGTCAAGCGAAAAAATTTAAAATTTTTGATTGTCATCAACGAAAGCCGACAACAAGTACGTGTGAGCACGACTACCCGTCGTTCGCGCCGATTGCTATGGTAACCACCCGTTGCTATGGCTACCAGCAGCATATGCTTGCGTGTCGCCAGGCAGCTTTAGCACCAAGTGACGAAGTATTCCAAATCCGAATGAAGCAAAGAACGATCTTCTGCCGACGCATGTCACTTAAATAGTTTTACATTTTTGAAAATTTTACAGTCGTGCAGATATCGTTATTTTATCGATATTTTATATTTTATAAAAGCGTCCAACTGTTGGCATATGCTGACGATATTGATATCATTGGCTTTAACAACCGCGCCGTAACTTCTGCGTACTCCAATTTAGAAAAAGAAGCGGAAAAATGGGATTGGTGGTGAACGAGGGCAAAACGAAGTACCTTCTGTCATCATGCAAAGAGTCAGCGCATTCGCGCCTTGGCAACCAAGCCACTGTTGGCAGCAATAATTTCGAAATAGTAAAGGACTTCGTTTACCTGGGAACCAGCATTAACACCAACAATAATGTTAGCCTAGAAATCCGACGGAGAATTACTCTTACAAACAAATGCTACTTCGGACTGAGTAGGCAATTGAAAAGTAAAGTCCTCTCTCGAGGAACGAAAATAACACTCTACAAGTCACTCATTGCACCCGTCCTGCTATATGGTGCAGAAGCGTGGACACTAACAACATCTGATGAGGCGGCTCTGGGAGTATTCGAGAGAAACATTCTTCGAAAGATTTGTGGACCTCTACGCGTTGGCGACGGCGAGTACCGAAGAAGATTTAATGATGAGCTGTATGAACTTTACGCAGACGCCGACATAGTTTAGCGAATTAAAACACAGCGGCTTCGCTGGCTAGGCCACGTAGTGCGAATGAGCGAAGATGCTCCAGCCCAGAAGGTATTCTTATCGGCACCCGCCGGTGGAAGCAGAGGAAGAGGGAGACCACCACTCCAATGGAAGGACCAAGTGGAGACCGATTTGCGATCCCGCGGTGTTTCCAATTGGCGCAACGAAGAAACGACTGGCGAGTTATGTTGGACGGTCAAAATCACCCAGGCGGTTAGATGACCATTTAAAGAAAGAAGCAGATATCGTTGATAAACAGCAAAAACAGAACCGGGCCAAGATGGCTGCCCTGAGGAACAAATGAGGTCAAATCAATGGCATTAGAAAGAACATTTTTGAAAAGTATTCTTTGTGTTCTACCACTTATATACCAGGTTGAAAACCTGTCAGATCAAGTTTGTGAATGAGTAAAGAGTGATAAACTTTGTTCAATACTTTACTAAAGTCGGTGTATATAACAACGGTGTGGATATAATCTCTAAACCCATTCGAGGCGTGGGTAGTGAATTCGAGTAAATTGGTTATTTTCGACTTCCCCTTACAAAATCCATGCGGAGAACTTGTAATCGGAAAGTTTTGCTATTCCGCGATAGTTTTCTATAGACAACATACTCCCACTTTTATGAAGAGGTAAAAGAAAAGAATCTTTCCATGAAGTCAGGAAACGCCGCACTTTAATGACAGATTAAACAAATAAGTTAGAGGCTGGTAGATGTATTTTGATCACTCAGAAAGCATATCGTGGTTAAATCGGGGCCATATTTGACCGACTCATTTTGGGTAGTTAGATGTAACAACAAATTTTCACGGTTTAAATTTGGAACGTAGATTGAGTTATATGAATGTGGTACATACGGGTAGTTATTATGTGATGAAACGATATCGGAAAAATAATTAGACTTGAAGAACTGACCAAAGAAATCAGCATTAGAAATTACTAGAGCTGTTATAACTAAATTTCATAATTGAAGGAAACTCTTTTACTTTGCCTTTACTGGTCACGACACCATAACATGATTTAGGGTTGCAATCAATGTTCTTTTTCATTTTATTTATGTAAAAGGTTGGCCAGTTCGTCCAAAAAGTCATTGTTATACAACTTAGATGACGCTGGTGCAATGTTGCTATCAATTATCCTCCACGAAATATGTGGCAGGTTAAAGGCTCCTAAAACTATCATTAAGTCCGCGGGCTTAACAATCTAGGTTACAGCTTTTATCAGAGTAATGTGGTGCATATAAACTGATACACCAAATGACGGTGAAGTATAACTAACAGCTAAGTAAAGATGGTTTGCACATAGCCGGACTCCAATACATTTAACTTCCATGTTATCAATAGCGGGTATACTAACATCTTCAGATGAAATTGAAGAATGTATAACCTACAGGACGCCATCCCCTGTGCTGTTTAGGCGATCGTGTGATACCCGTCGCAAAACATTTCAGCATCAAAGACATGTGGTTTTAACCAAATTTCAGTAAAAGCAATGACATTATAGTTATAATTAACGGGTTGGCCCTAGTGGTGTGGCGGTAGTGTTGCTGGCCTACCACACCGAAAGTCCAAGGTTCGAGCCCTCGAACAGGTAATATCAAAAGTAATTTGAAATTTTTTTTTAAAACGGGGGTCGCCCCTCGGCAGTGGTTTGGCAAACTCTCCAAGTGTATTTCTGCCATGGAAGGTTTCTCAACAAAAATTCAGCTACTTTGCAGATGTCGTTCGGAATCAGCAAAAAACTGTGGGTCCCGCCAATTTCTATGAAAAACTAAATGCAGCACACCACAAATCGGAAGAGAAGTTCGGCCTTAATCTCCTCGGAGGTATATATCGCGCCAATTACACTGGTTTACAGCCAAAATGCACCAGAGACGCCATAGTGAAATTCCTATGTAAAATCACCTCCTAATTCCGAAAACCAAGGTTATTTTTACTTGAATGGTACCGTTTTTGAGATATTTACGATTTACCGTTATTTCAAAAAACAAAAAAGATGGCTCCACTTAATCGTGTATATCTCAAGAACAAACTGAGCTCTCCCAAGACGGTTTGAAAAATTTGAAAGCTTATAAAATTTACTATAATCAGTACATACAACACTTTTTGCTAGGTCCTGCAGATTCAAACATATTGAACAATCATTACGGATTTTTTTAATTTTTTTTGTAAAAATATAAAAAAATTTGTACTTTGCGAAGAAGGCATCTCGAAAACTTTTTGTTGTTTTGCAGATATTTTTTTCCCCCTCTAAGCTCTGTTTTATTACAAAAAAAATAAGCTATCAGTGAACAAAATCGATGAACTTAAACAAAAGTTATAAGCATTCAAGTAAATATATCCATATAATGCTTAAGTACCCTACTGGTACATATGTGTTAGTATTCGTATATCAGTTAGTTAGCAGGTAGATTTTCGAAAAGTTATTAGATACAAAAAGCTGTTAGTGTCGTTTTCTCAAACCTAGGTACATTTTAAACAAGACCATATTTTTGAGGCAGGTAGTGTTTTCTTTGTAGAACTAGGGAACCTTTTTGTTTAGGTAGGCTTGAATTTTTACTGGATCTAAGTATAAATAAGAGTACATGCGCCTTGTTCCTTCATAATATCTGCAAGGCTCGCCGGATACTGTTCAGTTTATAATTGCAGTTTATAACCCGTCATTTACTTAAAATAAAAAATGAATAAAAGGGCGCGAGAGTTTGAGTGTACAAATGATCCAGATATGTTCTGTTTCATCTGCGGTCAATTTATTGTTAAAAGTATGAGACGTGTGTTTTCAAATCCTTTGAAAGTTACATACTATAAGTGTTTTGGAATTGAGCCTAAAAACAATGAAAAACCATGGACACCGAACACTGTGTGCACCACATGCCGAGTCGAATTGATTTCTTCGGAAACCGGAACAAAAAGGTACGTTGTAAAAATTAGGAATTTGTTCCCTTTTAATGCATAGCTGACTAATTCCTGAAACTATCTATTTAGGCGACGTGTGAAATTTATTACACCAATGAAGTGGAGGGAACCAACTTGCCATTCAACGGACTGCTATATTTGTACTACAAAAGTACTTGGGGTTGGAAAGTCCAGAAAAGTAACCTATGCGAGCGTATCTACAGTGTCATTACCAGAACTAATTTCAACAGAAGCGACATTGCCAGAATCAAATTTAACTTTAGTTCCGGCTCCAGTTTCATTGTCAACAGTAGTATCTGATTACGCGGCATCATGTTGTACTGAATTTCAAACGGAAAACGAAAGAAATTCTTTGTCACAAGCACAACTCAATGATTGGATAAGGGATTTGGAATTGTCAAAGGAAAAGGCCGAACTACACGCCTCTCGAATGCAACAATTTAAATTTGTTTCATCCGATGTTAAGGTAACATATTATAGAACTCGTCACGAAGAATTTTCCAAGTACTATACGAAGGAGGACAGTGTTTGTTACTGCAAAGACATTGCTGGTCTATTCAAACAATTTGGTGAACCATATGATTCAAAAGAGTGGCGATTGTTCATAGACGGCAATAAATTAAGTTTAAAGGCCGTATTATTGCATATTGGCAACCAAAAGCCATCTATCCCGATCGCGCATGCAGTAAATACGAAGGAAACATATGAGATAATGCAAAAATTGCTCAAGTTAATCAAATACGAAGAACATGATTGGAAAATATGTGCCGATCTTAAAGTCGTTGGAATGCTATGTGGTCTACAAAGTGGATACACAAAATACTGTTGCTTTCTATGCAAATGGGATAGCCGAGCTCGTCAAGACCACTACATCATAAAGGATTGGCCAGAACGAATCGAGTTTCAAGTTGGGGTAGATAACATAAAATACTCTCCACTTATAAAGAAGGAAAAAATAATTCTACCTCCGCTCCACATCAAGCTCGGCCTTATCAAAAACTTTGTGAAGGCTTTGGACAAAGAAGGCGAAGCTTTTCATCATTTGAAGACAATCTTCCCAGAGATTTCAGAAGCAAAAATAAAGGAAGGGATTTTTGTGGGACCGCAAATAAGGAAAATGATGACCAATAACCATTTCAAAGAACTATTGTCACCAGTGGAGGCAGCAGCGTGGGATTCTTTTGAAAAGGTCGTTACTTCTTTTTTAGGCAAACACAAAAGTCCTAACTACGAGATGATAGTGAACGACTTAATCAAAAACTATGCGGAAATGGGTAAATAAAAAAACATATTATAATAAATTATATATTACATAAATTTACATGAGAATATATAGCCATAAATCTGAATTCATCGTCCAGTTCCGAACAAACAAGAACGGGAAAAATATAAACAAAAAATTTGTTCTGAATTGAAAGATAAATCCAGCCTAAGAAAATTATATACTAATGTGTCACTTATGTATTTATCTAATTTACTTTTTTATTTTCTTTCAGGAGTAAATATGTCTTTAAAAATTCATTTCTTACACTCCCACTTAAATTTTTTCCCGCAAAATCTTGGCGACGAAAGTGACGAGCATGGCGAAAGGTTTCACCAGCAAATGAAAGTGATTGAAAGGCGTTATCAAGGATTCTGGGATGTCGCTATGATGGGCGACTACTGTTGGTTTCTCATAAGAGAAACCGATCCTAATCTAAATAAGCGTCAAAACAAGACACATAACTTTTTCAATTATAAAATAAGATCATAGAGTTAAGACAGAACCATATGTACATATGCTATTATTTGTAGGGTACTTAAGTATTAAATGGATATATTTACTTGAATGCTTATAACTTTTGTATTAGTTCATCGATTTTGTTCACTGATAGCTTATTTTTTTGTAATAAAACAGAGCTTAGAGGGGGGAAAAAATATCTGCAAAAAAACAAAAAGTTTTCGAGATGCTTCCTCGCAAAGTACAAATTTTTTTATATTTTTACAAAAAAAATTTAAAAAATCCGTAATGATTGTTCAATATGTTTGAATCTGCAGGACCTAGCAAAAAGTGTTGTATGTACTGATTATAGTAAATTTTATAAGCTTTCAAATTTTTCAAACCGTTTTGGAAGAGCTCAGTTTGTTCTTGAGATATACACGATTAAGTGGAGCCATCTTTTTTGTTTTTTGAAATACGATTTACGTAAATATCTCAAAAACGGTACCATTCAAGTAAAAATTTCAGTAAAAGCAATGACATTATAGTTATAATTAACGGGTTGGCCCTAGTGGTGTGGCGGTAGTGTTGCTGGCCTACCACACCGAAAGTCCAAGGTTCGAGCCCTCGAACAGGTAATATCAAAAGTAATTTGAAATTTTTTTTTAAAACGGGGGTCGCCCCTCGGCAGTGGTTTGGCAAACTCTCCAAGTGTATTTCTGCCATGGAAGGTTTCTCAACAAAAATTCAGCTACTTTGCAGATGTCGTTCGGAATCAGCAAAAAACTGTGGGTCCCGCCAATTGCTATGAAAAATATATATCCATATAATGCTTAAGTACCCTACTGGTACATATGTGTTAGTATTCGTATATCAGTTAGTTAGCAGGTAGATTTTCGAAAAGTTATTAGATACAAAAAGCTGTTAGTGTCGTTTTCTCAAACCTAGGTACATTTTAAACAAGACCATATTTTTGAGGCAGGTAGTGTTTTCTTTGTAGAACTAGGGAACCTTTTTGTTTAGGTAGGCTTGAATTTTTACTGGATCTAAGTATAAATAAGAGTACATGCGCCTTGTTCCTTCATAATATCTGCAAGGCTCGCCGGATACTGTTCAGTTTATAATTGCAGTTTATAACCCGTCATTTACTTAAAATAAAAAATGAATAAAAGGGCGCGAGAGTTTGAGTGTACAAATGATCCAGATATGTTCTGTTTCATCTGCGGTCAATTTATTGTTAAAAGTATGAGACGTGTGTTTTCAAATCCTTTGAAAGTTACATACTATAAGTGTTTTGGAATTGAGCCTAAAAACAATGAAAAACCATGGACACCGAACACTGTGTGCACCACATGCCGAGTCGAATTGATTTCTTCGGAAACCGGAACAAAAAGGTACGTTGTAAAAATTAGGAATTTGTTCCCTTTTAATGCATAGCTGACTAATTCCTGAAACTATCTATTTAGGCGACGTGTGAAATTTATTACACCAATGAAGTGGAGGGAACCAACTTGCCATTCAACGGACTGCTATATTTGTACTACAAAAGTACTTGGGGTTGGAAAGTCCAGAAAAGTAACCTATGCGAGCGTATCTACAGTGTCATTACCAGAACTAATTTCAACAGAAGCGACATTGCCAGAATCAAATTTAACTTTAGTTCCGGCTCCAGTTTCATTGTCAACAGTAGTATCTGATTACGCGGCATCATGTTGTACTGAATTTCAAACGGAAAACGAAAGAAATTCTTTGTCACAAGCACAACTCAATGATTGGATAAGGGATTTGGAATTGTCAAAGGAAAAGGCCGAACTACACGCCTCTCGAATGCAACAATTTAAATTTGTTTCATCCGATGTTAAGGTAACATATTATAGAACTCGTCACGAAGAATTTTCCAAGTACTATACGAAGGAGGACAGTGTTTGTTACTGCAAAGACATTGCTGGTCTATTCAAACAATTTGGTGAACCATATGATTCAAAAGAGTGGCGATTGTTCATAGACGGCAATAAATTAAGTTTAAAGGCCGTATTATTGCATATTGGCAACCAAAAGCCATCTATCCCGATCGCGCATGCAGTAAATACGAAGGAAACATATGAGATAATGCAAAAATTGCTCAAGTTAATCAAATACGAAGAACATGATTGGAAAATATGTGCCGATCTTAAAGTCGTTGGAATGCTATGTGGTCTACAAAGTGGATACACAAAATACTGTTGCTTTCTATGCAAATGGGATAGCCGAGCTCGTCAAGACCACTACATCATAAAGGATTGGCCAGAACGAATCGAGTTTCAAGTTGGGGTAGATAACATAAAATACTCTCCACTTATAAAGAAGGAAAAAATAATTCTACCTCCGCTCCACATCAAGCTCGGCCTTATCAAAAACTTTGTGAAGGCTTTGGACAAAGAAGGCGAAGCTTTTCATCATTTGAAGACAATCTTCCCAGAGATTTCAGAAGCAAAAATAAAGGAAGGGATTTTTGTGGGACCGCAAATAAGGAAAATGATGACCAATAACCATTTCAAAGAACTATTGTCACCAGTGGAGGCAGCAGCGTGGGATTCTTTTGAAAAGGTCGTTACTTCTTTTTTAGGCAAACACAAAAGTCCTAACTACGAGATGATAGTGAACGACTTAATCAAAAACTATGCGGAAATGGGTAAATAAAAAAACATATTATAATAAATTATATATTACATAAATTTACATGAGAATATATAGCCATAAATCTGAATTCATCGTCCAGTTCCGAACAAACAAGAACGGGAAAAATATAAACAAAAAATTTGTTCTGAATTGAAAGATAAATCCAGCCTAAGAAAATTATATACTAATGTGTCACTTATGTATTTATCTAATTTACTTTTTTATTTTCTTTCAGGAGTAAATATGTCTTTAAAAATTCATTTCTTACACTCCCACTTAAATTTTTTCCCGCAAAATCTTGGCGACGAAAGTGACGAGCATGGCGAAAGGTTTCACCAGCAAATGAAAGTGATTGAAAGGCGTTATCAAGGATTCTGGGATGTCGCTATGATGGGCGACTACTGTTGGTTTCTCATAAGAGAAACCGATCCTAATCTAAATAAGCGTCAAAACAAGACACATAACTTTTTCAATTATAAAATAAGATCATAGAGTTAAGACAGAACCATATGTACATATGCTATTATTTGTAGGGTACTTAAGTATTAAATGGATATATTTACTTGAATGCTTATAACTTTTGTATTAGTTCATCGATTTTGTTCACTGATAGCTTATTTTTTTGTAATAAAACAGAGCTTAGAGGGGGGAAAAAATATCTGCAAAAAAACAAAAAGTTTTCGAGATGCTTCCTCGCAAAGTACAAATTTTTTTATATTTTTACAAAAAAAATTTAAAAAATCCGTAATGATTGTTCAATATGTTTGAATCTGCAGGACCTAGCAAAAAGTGTTGTATGTACTGATTATAGTAAATTTTATAAGCTTTCAAATTTTTCAAACCGTTTTGGAAGAGCTCAGTTTGTTCTTGAGATATACACGATTAAGTGGAGCCATCTTTTTTGTTTTTTGAAATACGATTTACGTAAATATCTCAAAAACGGTACCATTCAAGTAAAAATAACCTTGATTTTTGGAATTAGGAGGTGATTTTACATAGGAATTTCACTATGGCGTCTCTGGTGCAGAAAAAAAGTTGGAATTTGTGATCCAGTGTTATTATTAATTTAGTATTCAACCCTCTAACATTCTGATAGAAAATGTTCAAGGCAAAACTTGCAGTAAGTTTTTTGGATCTGGATCGGTATTCAGGCGCGGTTTTTTTTATTGCCTTTGCAACATTCGCATTAGGTTTAAAAACAAATTCGCGAACAAGAGGCCCATGCTTTTAGAACATGCTATTTAAAATTTTGCCAGAATGAGAAATATCAATTCTAAAGGAAGATATATTTCTATCATAGTTAAATTAAAATTTATGTGTAATCATACTATCAATTTTTATTTTCGATTTTATATAACAATTGAGGTCATCAACGGAAGTGCCTTTTTCAAATCTAGACACAAATAAGGATTTTTTCGGCGGGACCACATCCAGCTTCTTAGACGTTGGTCGAGTGGAAATCGGAATGGTTTGATCGAAAAACGTATTTTTTGAGGCCCAAGAGGTATTTGGTAATTAATTCGAACCCTTGAGGTGCGGGCCTATTCCCACTAAGGTTAATATGTAAAGGCCTAGTCGAATTAACACTACAATTGCCTGAAGAGGTCAATTTCAGTTGATCTGTATTTAAGGCGCGACCAAAGTGCGCCCTTGACATCATTTATTGCGTCCACAATTTTAACTGTTAACCTTGCACACTTCATATGACCGAGCTTAGCGCAGAGCCAGCAAGACACGTACACTCGTCCTCTGTCTGCCACTTTTCATATATACTTATACATAGCAGTATTGCAGTAAAACAGTGGTTTAATATACACTGTTATAAGAAAGAGAATACAAATTTTTTAAATAAACTAATAACAGTTGGTTTAAAGAATATGCAACTCTACAAGTTTGAAAATCACGTGATAGGAGCGAGCAGTTTGAGAGTCATTGTATGACACTCCATAAACAACGTTATTTAATTATTAAAATTTTTGAATTGAATAGAAATAATTTTCGCTATAGAAAAATTATTAGTGGCCTTGAGCTAATTCATAGTCATGATACAAATTAAAATATGATAGTAGATTAAATTCATCAAATGAGAATTATTCAAGTGAAACGAATTGTTTACAATTTTACACTATGTCTTTGCATTTATTTATATCACAAATTAGAAACAGAAAGTTAGATTTACTAACTTTTATTTCGCAATTAAAGCACAGAAAAAGGTAAACACAGCTTCACAGGTATAATAATGCTTTGGTTATTCCTGTCTGTATGATTCACCTTCTTTCAGAGGCCTTCCTGGTTTGAATTCTGAAGCGCTCTATCCGAATATAATCACGGGTTGTAAACAAATAAAACGACCCAAACAAGATTTTTTAATGGAACTGGTCGCACAAAGTGTCATAATACATTTAATTGTCAAGTAGCTAACATAGCGAAAAAAAATGGACAGTGGGACTTTCTCCTTTTTTCTGCCATGGATTGAACTACAAAATGTGACCATGAAGTCTTAAATGTTGGTAGCATAATGCCCTTGTAAATAATAACAAAACTACTGTGTATTGGAACTAGTTGAGGAAATCAATCTTGCAATTTCAATGAAAAAATGAAAGCTAGGTAAAAACCAATTTGATCTTTAAAATTAATAGATAAATAGAAACGAGTTTTTACTCAAATAATCCCAATATGCTATTCGGATTTTACGAGGTGTGTTCAAAAGTATCGCGAATTTTGTGTTTTTTCAAAAATTATTTATTTATTCATGAATATCTATTTTGTCCCCTTCAAAGTAATCCCCATGAGATATTATACACTTGTGCCAACGGTTTTTCCAATCTTCGAAGCACTTCAAAAAATAATTTTTTTGTATCTTGTTCAGCTCCTCCTTCGATGCCGTCTTTATCTCGTCAAGAGAAGCGTAACGTCGTCCTTTCATGGGCCTCTTCAGTTTAGGGAACAAGAAAAAGTCACAGGGGGCCAGATCTGGGGAATACGGTGGCTGCGGCATCATTAGTGTGTTGTTTTTGGCCAAAAAGTCGCGCACAAGCAACGATGCGTGAGCAGGGGCGTTATCGTGGTGCAAAAGCCAATTTTTGTTCTTCCACAAATCCGGGCGTTTCTGGCGGATTGCTTCGCGCAAATTGCGCATAACTTGCAGGTAATATTCCTTATTGACCGTTCTTCCCTGTGGCAAGAACTCATGATGCACCACGCCCCTGCAATCGAAGAAAACTGTCAGCAAAACTTTCACATTCGACCGAACTTGGCGCGCTTTTTTCGGTCTTCGTTCGTGCGGCAGCTTCCATTGAGATGATTGAGCTTTGGTTTCCACGTCATAACCATAAACCCACGATTCGTCCCCAGTTATGTCCCTCTGGAACAAATTTGGGTCGTCGCGGACAGAGTTTAACATCTCATTAGCAATGTTCATGCGATGCTGTTTTTGGTCACAATTGAGCAATTTTGGTACGAATTTCGCGGCGACCCGTCTCATGCCCAAATCATTGATAAAAATCGAATGGCACGAGCCAATCGATATGTTAAGGTCCTGAGCAACTTCTCTAATGGTGATTCGACGATTGGCCAATACCATTTTCTCCACTTCATTAATTTTTTCGTCTGTTGTTGAAGTGCTCGGGCGTCTGGCACGCTCTTCGTCGTTCACATCTTCTCGGCCTTCTGAGAACATTTTGTACCACCGATAAACGTTGCTTCGGTCCAAGGTAGCTTCTCCGTATGCCACAGTCAACATTCGGAATGCATCCGCGCACTTAATTTCGTTTTTCACACAAAATTTGATACATTTTTTTGAATAGGCAAAAATCGAAGACGATCCAAAACACGTGCAAGCAAAGCAGCTGTCAACAATTAACTGAACATTCAAAATGGCCGAGCTTGTCGGCATAAGTGAGAGACATGAGTACCAACATAACGCCACAAAAAATTCGAATATACGTAACCAGCGAAAATTCAAAATTCGCGATACTTTTTGAACATACCTCGTATATGGAAACCCAGCATTGTGAATCGTACAAATTCCTTTAAATTAAGTTCAGTATTCGGACAATCAAAGAAAAAACAGTTTAAATTTGAGACATTGCATACGGAAAGTTATATAAATTCGTAGTGGGTCTTGCTTTTTTGTAATTCTTGTTCGATACCGTAGTTCGAAGTTTTCGAGAGCTTATGCTTCTTTATTCTTTTTGCCCCAGTTTACGAAATTTCGAAATAGATGGTGTAAGTCTTGCAGTGGAAGATGCACTTTTTGACCTTCTGCTTCAAACGTGGAATGTAAAACTCTTGCTGTACCATTCGGACCATGAGCTGTTCATAGAGCTGGATGTGTTTATCGGAGGAATACTGTACCCACCGAGGAACTATAATTTGTTTGATGTGGAGTAAGTTTTCATAAAAATTAGTCCATTTCTGGAGGGCCCCGGCCTTGACGTCCTCGTCTCAATCCGTCCCTTCCATCCAGAGCTGCTGTAGTACCATTTTCGCAAGTATCACAGTTTCGCTACTGCTGAAAAAATCTGCCTTTTTGTTCTCATCCTTTCTGCTAAACTGGGTCATACGAATATGTGAAGGTATCTGTGAGTCCGTTCCACTCAATTCCAATGATTTTTGTAGAGCTGGAATCGTGGAATTCGAGAAAGTTGACGTCTAGCAAATCAGAGTCGGGAATAGGTTTCAAAATGTCAGGGTTATTTGCCGACATCTTTCTCAAAATGAGCCCTTCTGATCTTACGGCTTCGATAACTTGGGTCATGGACTTCAAAGACTTAGACTTTATCTCTTGACCGCCTGACAAAATATCATCAACATACGTGTCATGGAGTAGTATGTCTTTTGTGAGAGGATATTCGTCATGATAGTCTAGGGCGAGTTGGTGGAGGGTTCGCGTCGCCAGATATAGCGCGCAATTTACGATTCGCTGAAACTCTTCATCTCCCGTATGGACGAGTACTTGGTGATACATTTTCTCAATATCGCCGTTAAAAACCCACTTATATAGTCGCCATTAAGTATAACAAGCATTAAGTCATTTTGTAGTACTCGTATGAAGCCTGTGTGGAGAACGTCGTTCAAAGAGTTTCCAGAGTGGGACATTTACGTTGCGGTGAAGACGTCTGGCATCTTAGTAGTTTTGCTGTCGGGTTTTATGACAGCATCATGGGGTAATCGTTGAATATTAATTAAGGACTTCATAATATTTGTTTCTTAATTCGGGTTTTCTATTGAGGGTGCGTTTGATGCTGATGTATTGCTGCTGTGCTGCAGGTCGCGAGTATCCGAGCGCCAGATTTAACGGAAATTCCGCTTTAAATTGCAGTTTGACCATGTAACGTCCGCCTTCTTCGCGGATTGTAGTTGTCCGATATAATGCTTCGCAGTATTCATCATCTGAGGACCGTTGCTGGGTATGGTGAACTTCTTCCTATTCCCAGAATCTTCTCAAAAGTTGCCTTGGGGCTTCATCTGTGCATTCCGTGACATGAGTACTAAACGTAAACACTCGGTCAGCTACTGGGCCGCTTAATATCTATTCGGATATTGTGTTTTGGGCGAGTAATGTTCCACTAACATTGTGTTGGAGTCCTTCGGTGAGGATTTGCGGGGTGATATCGCTACCGATTACCACATCGTTTTTCTATGGTATTGAACATTGTGGGTCGGCGTACGTTAAAGCAGACAGTTCTTCGGGATCAATGCTTGAAACTCTGACTGTGAGCAAGAAATGAGCAAGTTTCGGTAAAACTATTGCTTGTGCGTCTATTTTTTGGGCTAAGTTCGCCAAACAAAATGCCATTTGGCAGACTTTATTGGCATTCTTCACCAGATTCCAGATATCCGGTACAGGGACTTTCTTGTAGGAAGACCAAGGATATTTTGTATGCGCGATGATACAAACTACCGTGGCCTATTAGGGCTTTCGATGTTGAAGGCTGCTCGTTGTCCGTTCTCCTACAGGTGTCGGCTTGGCCATTTAGAGTTCTGGGGTTTGGTTGTGATCGTTGGGGCTTGGGCTGCAAATGCAGTAAGGATTGATGATTGTTTTGCGATTAATAAGCTTTTTGAACGTTATTTTATTTCACTATTATTGCATGCGTGGTTATCACTACAGACATTACAAGACCAACTAAAATTTTTAACTATTGTTCATCGGTAAACTATTTGCATGCCTCTATTATTTTATGCATTCAAAGTCAAAAGCAACATTTTGATTTGAGTTCAGAAATATCACCTGATTTAACGGCAGCATAGAGAATAACATGATTTCGGGTATATAAAAAGAATAGGTAATAACTAAAGTCGTTCACTCTAGCGGTAGTGGACAACAGCTGTTTTCATTTTAGAATATGTATGTGGCCAATTATGTATTTACAATAATAACGTTTCTCTGTCTTCCCTGCAGTGAAATATCAAACTATTCAGTAAACATACTAGTATCCAACTATAATTTTCTGATTAACATTAAAATAGTCAGAAAAAGTCCCTTCGATACTAGAATACAACTATAATTTTCTTGTTGAAATCATATTAGTCAGAAAAAGATCAATCAATACTAGTATACGTCTACAATTTTCATAGTATGTGTTTAAGCGACATAAGCTGTAATTATTTCTTTCGTTTATTTCATTTGCATTACAAGCTATTGTAGTTCGCAACCAGCTTATGAAATATTGCAAAGATATAGTTTATGTTTTGCAATCACATATAGGGGGAAAAATATGAAAAATTAAAATGATGTATTGGTGAGTAAATTTTCTTATTTTAATCCCTGCAAGAGGTTTTGGTCCACATTTGTACCAGTATTCTTTTAACAATTTCAAATTAGAATGATACTGGTATGATTAGACTGCAATTTTACTAGTACATTTCCTTCCATTTTGAACTTCTATGAAACTGGTATTTTACGGCCAGTATGATACTAGTATATTTCCAATAGATACAAACTAGTATTTCATGAGTAGTAGATGACTGGTATGTTCTAGTCGAAATCTGACAATTGCCATCTCGTTTGACTGCAGGGTTGTTACGATAAATATTAGTGGGAGTACAGTTTTAAAGCAAGCAAATGTGTATACATTTATGTATGAAAGTATGTATACTGATATGAACAAAGAAATAGCAAAAGGTATACCAGTGCTATTAAAATAATATTGTCAGTGATCGTACATAGCAAAAGATAGTAATCTGGAATACTACTAATTATGTATTATTATGCTTATATTACTAAATATGTATTATTATGCTTATATTTCTAATTATGTATTACGTTCTTATGATTAAACAATAACGTTTTTGGCAATAAACACACGAGAAACTACTTTGACACTCATTCTTGGAGTGTGACGTTTACAAACAATTTTCACAATAACTGTTTTGTATTGAAGCCCGTGTGATATGCTTGGGTTCTCGGTTTGTTGAGAAGGTTCGAGTTTTGGTTCACTGGTCTTGGGGTGAAACTCGAAAATGGGGGTTTCGCCTTGCTTGGTCCATAGGTACTTAACCTCTCATCTACTCGTGAGGAATTTGTTCATATCTTCGCAAAGTGGGAGCTTCTTTAGGGAGCTGAGGGATTGTTCCCAAAGTGAGAGGCTTTTACTCGGCAGCTTGGATGAGCACAGGCATACCAGGATCGGGAACCAGTCCGTCGTTGGTATTCCTTGCGTGTTTAGGGTTGACCTGCAATTGCTGATTGTTGTCGGCATTTTCTGTAGTTGAACAATGTTTTAAGCCCCGCCTGCTCCTTTGTTTTCAGGAGAAAATGGTATAATTTTTGAGCGGGAAATAATTTAGGGTGGTTCTTATAGACTCCTGTGAACATACCCTTAGAAGCTGGCCAGTCTTCATACCCACAGTGAACAACACGGTGGTACATTGAAATAGAAATCATTATGATTCGATTCATTTATTGGATGGGCGGCTATTGTGTGCTGTCTGGTGCTAGTGATAGTAAAAAGCTTTAACGCCTCTGAAATTTCAGATTTGCATGTTTCCATGCATTTTGCAAATTTTTGCTCGACCTAACCGCTTACATCTATGTAATTTTTATAGAAGCTAACTTCCCTGTGGGATCCTAGCACCTTTGCCCATATTTTATCCAGGATTTGGATCTCAAGGACTTATTGGCAAAAATCTGTACATATTCTTAGTACATATTTGAAAGATTTACAGAAAATTACAAGGAAAACAACCGAATATAGAAATGAAAACCAAAATAAAATAATGACAACCTCTCGAAAAGCAAATTTACATGGGTGTGTGTTTTGCATAGGCCTCCCAGGAGATAACATTTCTGTGTTAAACTTAAGAGTGGCGTAAATAATCACCTCGCCTCGCTTGGTTCTCTGAAATGTTATCCACCGGTGAAACCTAATCAAAGAAAATAAGAAAAAACATTGAATGTCACTTACCAACCAGCGGCAAATCGTAAAAAGGGCGTTTCGTTTTGTTGTTACAGTAGGGTGGCAACTGTAAAATTATTGGCAAAAATTTATGTATGTTTATTTGTTTTCGGTGTTGCCCTAGCACTCTTTCGCTAAACAGGTGTTCACTGTATCACTTAATTCTATTAGAAATACTATGTTTTAGGAACATTGTATATTTCTAATTCCAATTTAAGTTTTATTTCAATTAATTTATTTACAGAAAGGAATAAGTGGTTTTTCAAGGTTTAGCTTACGATAAAAAAAACCTTTTGATATTGTTGTTGTTTTTCTAGTTTTTTTACAAAAAATGCAAATTACGTCATGACTTTTACGTGATTTCTTTTTTATAATTTTACTAACTAGATATTAAGACATTTTTTTGTTTAATTCGTTAGGTTTAACTTTTTTGTATTCACGTTCTTTAATTTCTTGTTTTGTTATTTTTCGATACGTTTCTTACTTTTTTTTTCTTTAGAGGTAAACCCGATTAACTACACTTACCACGACTATTTAAAATTCAGTTATAAATTTCAGAATGTAGAAATATTTTTAAAGG
The DNA here is from genome assembly GCA_949987695.1 of Merzomyia westermanni. Taxonomy (NCBI): domain Eukaryota; kingdom Metazoa; phylum Arthropoda; class Insecta; order Diptera; family Tephritidae; genus Merzomyia; species Merzomyia westermanni. Next base: position 118,412,304 of record OX465292.1, on the reverse strand, counting down.
ATTTCATTAGATAACAAAAATATCATTTCGTTCCTAGGTACTAATCTCACTACATATTAATATTAATAATTAATCCGATTTTTTGTTTTTCAGACATTTTTACGTAGTTTTCCACATAATCTTTAACCATTGTTATAGGCATATTTGAAAATTTGTTAATTACAAGTTTCAATGTTCCTAACTTTATTTGTTTTTTAGGGGTTTTTAAAATTAGGTTTATACCCATCTTTTTAAGTAGAATTTTAAGTCAGGTTTTTAATTTAAAATATTTTTATAGGATTTCGCCCGTTTTCATATAGTCTTTAAGATATTTTAGGAGTAGGTTTAAACCCAAAATTTGAAGTAGATTTTTTTAATTCTAACCATCTTAGTTTTATTAAAAATGCGTAAGTTTGTGAATGAGTGAGTGTGTTTGAAATGTTTTCACGCCGAAACTACACCACCGATCTGTACGAAATTTTGCACACTTATTTCCCGATGTCTCGGATAGGTAACGAGTTTCATGAAGGCTCAATACCTCACATGGTTATGGAGTTATGGGCACTAATGTGACCCAACTAAACCAAAAATTCATTTTATCCGATGAATTTATGCAATTTGGTACCCTAAAACCTTAAAATGTGCATACAATATGGGTATTGAACGAAAGGGGAAGGCCACAGTATTCTTTTGGACTCTGCAATATTTCGATAAATTAATCGATAACTGAGTTATCGGTCAGAATGTGGTTGCCGAAAAACCCATGAATTTGCCCACAATATGGGTATCAAACGAAAGGGGAAGGTCACAAGATTCTTTTGGACTCTGCAATATTTCGATAAATTAATCGATAACTGAGTTATCGGTCAGAATGTGGTTGCTCCGAAACCCCTGAATTTGCATACAATATGGGTATCAAACGAAAGGGGAAGGTCACAGAATTCTTTTGGACTCTGCAATATTTCGATCAATTAATCGATAACTGAGTTACCGGTCAGAATGTGGTTGCCCCAAAGCGACTAAATTTGCATACAATATGGGTATCAAACGAAACGTGACTAAAAAATTCATCGCCATATCTACAAAAATACTTTTAAAAACTATTTGCTATGATTTTAATAAGTTTAGTTACTATACATCAAGGCCAATTCATATAAGGTGAGAGCAAGGCGAATGTAGCATGTTCAGAAATGTCAGATCAAAAGAAAATAACGTTCATGTAATTAATTCGCCTTGCTATACATACAATACCAATTTTATTTTGCGTTTTCGGTACTTTTTATGTCATTTAGGGAAAACAGATTCAAGACGACAACGACGGTGCGGCATCTGTCAAATTATTTTTACACATGTTCTTATGTGGAGGAATTTTTTGGGCACAACACGACAAATCGGCAACAATAATGAATGCCGCTGTCGCCAGATTAGATCTATTTCTAATTTGACAGCGACGGTTGTGCAATATATATGCAAAATGCTTTAAATATGTGTTGAAATTGATTAGTTTTATGTTTTTTTACACATGCAATACTTTTCCAAATTTTTTTGCTGTTGTTTGAGCTAATGCAGAACTGTCGTTGCCGATTTCATTATTATCATGTCGTCGTTGCTTGGCGGCAATTATCGTCAAGCTTCGGTCTTTCGCCGTTGTCGTTCGCAGTCGTCGTTTTGAATGTGGGCCGGGCTATTGTCGTCGTTAATAAATATGATTAAATCGTCACCTGTCAAACATAAAATCAAATATTTTGAATGAATTTTTTGTAACGTTTGAGCAAAATGGTTGGGCATTTTAAAGATATTGATATCGTTTCTGCGGAAAATATCCTTTTAGCAATTCTTCATATTTTGGTTGCTTCGCTGTTTCGTAAAAATTAAACTTTTATGAGTGTTTATATAGTAATACAATTTATGAAGCTCTAACGGTTTGTTCTGTATGTATCTCTTCTTCAATTTGATCTGAAAAATAATTAATAGCTTTGGCTTTTGTTTAGAATCCTGTATTAGAAGTTGGTGCTCTGTGTGAATTTAATTGTTTACAAGTGCTGCTAAGAAATTTTTAATATTTGGTGTGTAATCTGATTATTTAAGGTTTTTTGTATATCACTATTTTAAGGAACATGTGAACTTTAAAACTTATCTGTTTGATAAATAAAAATGTTTTCAAAAGAAGCTTAGTTATTTTGCTTATTTCTTTGATGCGAGCGGAGCCGCGGGTAAATGCTAGTAATATATATAATAGTTACTTTAACTCAACGTGCTCAATAAGTGAAAACATGTCCACCGTTTGGAATGGTATGTGTATACATATGTTTATGGTTGCCATTTTCGCATTTTTTTTTTTTTTTTTGAAAATTACAAATTCAATTCAGCAATTCCATTCCAACCTCTCTACTTTGGTTCTGCTTTCTTTTTGATTTCAATTTTTGAATTATACGGCTGCCGTGGATGCTTTTGGACCCCATTTTAATATTGGAGTTTTATGAACAAATAAAATGTTGATGCAGTTTTTCCAAAAAATTTACATTTTATTTTAACACTTAAGTTTGTAGGATGCACCTAAATAACCGACCGAAAATAGTGACCATGAACACCTTTTGATCTCATTTTTATTATAGAACTTTACAAACAAGTAGAAGTTTGATACCGTTTTTTTTTAATAAAAATTTGAATTACATGAACAGGGGCAGCTATGGATGCCTTCGAACCTCGTTTTTATAATTGAGTTAATAAAAAAAGAAATACTTTTATTGAGTTTTCCCTAAAAACATTAACCACAACTTAGACACATATAAATACATTTCATGTTCACTTTTAAGAAAGTTTCTCATCTTAGCTGGTCGAATTCAGTCAACATCTTGAACAAAAGTCGACAATGGTGCTTCGCTGGAGCGGCCGTGGCTCAAAAGCACCGCAGTCGAATTGTGATTTTGAATATAAAAGAAATAAGAAAAAAACGAGAATCCTCGTTATAATAAAGTGGCCGTATATTTATATGAAATATTATTACAAGCAATTAGTTTAGCTTTACGAATAATTTTGATGAGGTCGAAAATCCTGGGGTGACCGTGATGCTGTTGCTGCGTCGAGTGTCGCTGGAGAAGTAGACGGTTTTGCAATCGAGGTCAACCGTTGAACCTGAAAATTATGCTCCGGTTTTAAGGGGAGGTGACCCACACATGCACACCCCATGCATGTATATGTGTGCTGACAAAACACGAATATGCATGCATGCCCACACAGGTGGGTGGGTTGGTGTGAGTGATTGGAAGGGCGCTAAAGTTACATTAGGGTGGCCCATTTTTTAAGACTTTAGGCATCTCGCCTAAACATGCCGGCCCCCTTGCGATACGCAAAATTTTACCCCGCCACAGGATTTCCCACCACGCATCCTCTCAAGCTACGGACTTAAACTAGGATGGTGAGTGCCGGCTGGCGCTGTCCCATTCGTATGCCTCCGAACTGCCGTTTGAAGTTTGGTGGCTCCATCGTATCGCACCTAGAGCTAAGACATCGGAGGAAGAAACTTTAGAAAATAAAAACGCTGTATATTTCCTGCCAGGAAATCATTTGTATTATTTATTTTAAATAAAAACAAGAAAAAAGACATCGCCGCCGAGAACCAGCCGAATGGGTCCTGACTGGTGGAACTGCGGGTCAGCCAGCCTTATATGTGCATACGGGGCAGCAGTTCGCGCGTCGATACTGTAGGCTGGGCTGATCCGCTGAAATTTGGCATTGCATAACGCGTGGGCCGTCAGCGTCGTGCTGTTTCCGTGGTTTCCGCGGACCCGGATAAGCAGTCTTGCTCACCGCCATAGTGGGTGGCATGCAGCCCTAACTCTTCCGCGAGACTGCGGTCGGAGGCTGTTCGGGGGGAGCAGGCATCAATAAGTGCCCGGATGCGAAGCAGTGCGCCCCCGACCTCCAGCTTCACAATCGCAGTCGGCGCAAGAGTCGTCATGGGGCGCACGGGTGGACACACCAAGGTGGGAGCTCGGCTGAATCCGTCGCGGAAGCCCCTGATGGGCGGTACTTGGCGCGCCCGAGGGGCCAGTCTACCATAAATCGATGTGGTATACTTCGTGTTGGCGATGCGTAGCTGGCGCGGCTGAGAGGCCAGTCTACGCTCATTGGTCTCGTCATACGGTCGTCGATTGCTGCGGTGGTCATGGGTAGGAAATCGCTGGCGCGGCTGAGTGGCCAGTCGATGTTTGCCGCGATCTTGGTGTGCGCGTCGTTGAGGACGGTTGGTTGGTTTCGTGATGTTGCGCCGCTCATGGGCTAGAAGTGGCCGGAACGGCAGTGAGTCCGAAACCCCTTCTGTCGGTCGGAACGGCCGTGGTTCCGGTACCGGCTCGATGCTCTCGTCGTAGTCTGGCGTCCAAGCGGTCTCCGACGCGTGTAGTGAGAGCGCTTCGTCCTCAATTGCGTCCAGTGACGCTGCTTCTTGGCCGGCCTCGTCCATTTGTTGGGCCCAACTCTTATAGGGCATAGGCGCACGTGCTTGATCGTCCATGGGCGTGTGTTGTGGGTCGTCCATGGGCAGATGGAGGGTGGTGTGGTGTTTTCCACCACATCGTCGGCACCTGACGTCGCTGGTGCAGTCCCTGGCACTAAGGACCATCGACAAACAGTTGTCGCAATAGCCCGCCCGGATAACCTCCTTGAGGCGCTGCAGAGGTTGCATCCCCTGGTATCGGGTGCACGCACGCAGTGGGTGGCTCTCGGCACACAGCGGGCATGGCTTTGGGTACCGGGCGGCTAGGCGTTCGGCCCTCTTGCGCAAGGATGCGTAGCGAGTCATACTACAGAGAAGAGAAAGAAAGAAACAAAAAAAAAATCCCCTTGAATATTTGTATATTTGTATGGACGCCGATATACGTGGGTGGCGAGCGACCTCGTTCGGAGCTTATCAATGCCATATACTGTGGCGTTATTCTCGATTCTACGGAGAAATTTTATAATTACAACGCATATTATTCGTACATGGGAATTGGTTATTTTTTCCCACACGGCACGGTAGCGACAAGTTGATTACGTTGATCGCCTTGTATTTCGATTCGCCACTGGCCCTCATGCAGAGATTTATCCTTACTTGCATGGTCGCCGTCATAAGTGGCGTTAGTGCCGTGCACACAGCGACATTTTCGCTTTTTTCGGTATTTGGTTTCGGTACCGAACTGGGTAGAGAGTCAGAATGTGGTGACTGTTAGGGTTTATTTTTGTTGTTTTGTGGGCAAAACAGTCCTGGCCCCTCCGAAAACAAATAAAAACAAACCCTGAGAAAAATGAATAACAACAAAAAAAAATTTTTCTTACTTTGAAAAACAAATTTTTCCAAACCTTTTGTTTGAAAATTTATTATTTATAATTTATTTCCTATTTTCCTATAAGCGGCATCTTCGCCGCTCGGGTACGAACGTAGTTTTCGTTACCCTATTGATCCCGCAGTGAATGGTACCGATTTTGGCAGATCGGGATTTCGGTACCCGCTGACTAAGATATAGCATCACTAGCGTGATGGTAAAATTATGCATATACGAGTATACATATATACATATGCTAGCAAATTTTTTGCGAGTAAATGAGAGCTCGCATGGCGTGATGGTTGAATCTTTTGCACACATACGTGCGTACTCACGATTTACAAAATCGTGAAAAAGAAACAAAGAAAATTCATTGAATTGGAACAATTCATAATATTCTTGTTTCCGGCACGCGTGGGCATTGTACAACCCTACTAGTAAGTTATGTCGGCATCCCTTTCTCTTCCTTCTCTCTCTAGCTCATAGGCGTTTGACACTCACTCACATGTCAAACAAGCGTTGACACTCACTCGTGGCTGGGTTGCTGGGCAGCTAACAATGAAGGGATGCAAATGCTTAGTGCAAAAGTGGACTGAATTTTACAGCTGGGATGCTGTGTTAGTTAATTTCTTTTACTTAGTTTAGTATCAAAATGTATTTAGAAAATTTGGAAAATAACTAATAATAAGCCTTAACTTATTTATAATTTATTTCCTATTTTCCTATAAGCGGCATCTTCGCCGCTCGGGTGCGAACGTAGTTTTCGTTACCCTATTGATCCCGCAGTGAATGGTACCGATTTTGGCAGATCGGGATTTCGGTACCCGCTGACTAAGATATAGCATCACTAGCGTGATGGTAAAATTATGCATATACGAGTATACATATATACATATGCTAGCAAATTTTTTGCGAGTAAATGAGAGCTCGCATGGCGTGATGGTTGAATCTTTTGCACATATACGTGCGTACTCACGATTTACAAAATCGTGAAAAAGAAACAAAGAAAATTCATTGAATTGGAACAATTCATAATATTCTTGTTTCCGGCACGCGTGGGCATTGTACAACCCTACAAGTAAGTTATGTCGGCATCCCTTTCTCTTCCTTCTCTCTCTAGCTCATAGGCGTTTGACACTCACTCACATGTCAAACAAGCGTTGACACTCACTCGTGGCTGGGTTGCTGGGCAGCTAACAATGAAGGGATGCAAATGCTTAGTGCAAAAGTGGACTGAATTTTACAGCTGGGATGCTGTGTTAGTTAATTTCTTTTACTTAGTTTAGTATCAAAATGTATTTAGAAAATTTGGAAAATAACTAATAATAAGCCTTAACTGTATAAAAATAAACAGATTTTGCATATCTACAATAATAAAATGGTGTTTTCGTTGTTAATAAAGTTATTTCCATCCAATTATACGATTAACCAATTTGAAAATATCTTTATTATTCGCAATAACTTTTCTTATTTGCCTACAACTCTGTGCGTCAACATGTATCGTGTTCGAAACTGTTATTTCAAAGTGATTGCGAGAATTGGAGTGATTTGGAGAAAATTTTTTTTTAAGAATTTGTTCTGTGACATTTTAATTAAATATTTATATTTTCAGATAGTTTCCTGAAGATTGGAGATTCTCTCTATGGCGCGATATACAACAGGTATATCATCATAAACCTCCTAAGAGATTTTTGCGCCAAGCTTCTCTTCCAATTTGTGGTGTGCCGATTTGAATTTTCCCTACAAATTGGTGGGACCTACAGTTTTTTGCCGACTCCGAACGGCATCTACAAAGGAGACGAATTTTTGCTGAGAAGCCTGTCATGGCAGAAATACACTCGGAGAGTTTGCCAAACCACTGCCGAGGGGCGACCCCGTTTTGAAAAACTTTTTTCAAATCACTTTTGATGTTACCTGTACCAGGGCTCGAACCATGGACCTTCGGTGTGGTAGGCCGGCAACACTACCTTCACACCACGGCGGCCGCCGTTTGGAGATTGGGTAAGTAAAATTTAACCTGAATAAATATGTATAAAAACATTAATTGATATTTTCACTTACAGAAATGCCTCAACGTTGCTGCATTGTTGGATGTGCTTTGGGGGTTCCGCGATACCCTTTTCCTTCGGAGGAAGAAATGCCGCGGTAAGTGTTAAAATGAATTATTTAGTATACATATGTGTACCATTTTAAAAGACGGTTCGATACCTAATTTTCATCAAAAGTTGTTGATAGGAGTGTCAAAAGAGGCGTTTTGACTCCAGTATTAATAATCAGAAGGCGGCAATTAAATTTTTTATTTCTTTTAAGTGATATTTGCAAACAAAGTTACAAATTGTAAAGGCCGCAATTTCGAAAAGGTGTTCTGCACATAAATGCCATGAATCAGGACCCCGGTATTGGACCGATTTAGTGCAAAGTTTTGTTTTTTTGCAGATAACTTTTCACAGAAATACAATTTTTAATTTCCGCTTCCGGATTATTCATACTGGCATGAAGACGGGACTTTTGGCGCCCCTATACACAATTTGTTATGAAAATTTGGCATTGAACCGTGAAAATGTAATGTTAAGTATATATACTCGTAACACATATCGACAAAATAAGAACGCCAGATTCCATAATTTCATGTGACAGAGATTTTTGTGATTTGAATTTGGTTGTTGACGTACATGTACATAATATATAATGTATGAGGCAATACCCTGCGGGTAAGGGGTTTTAGAATGTGCCCGAGGTAGGCATACCTGTCATAAGACACGACTAAAATGTAAATAGGCGATGACCTCGAATTAATTTATTAAGTGTAAGCGTTAGAAATTACAATACAAAGTCGGTCTTTGAGTTGTGAAATTTTTTTATTAAATATTGAAAAAAAATTTTTTTTTCTTTCAGAAAAGATGTTATTTCGAAAGGACTATAATAAGTACTGTTTTAAATGCGGTTTTTGGAGTTAAATACTTTCACTTTTTTGTTTTATTTTTAGCAAGTTTTGCTACTTCCTTTCATTACTTTCCATTTTTTTCCAACTTTTCTCGCTTTTTTGTTTTATTTAAATAAAGCATTTATTATCATTTTATTTTTATTTGGTTATTCTAATTTTATTTTACTTTATTATTATTTGCTTCAATTGGGTTTTGTATAATTAGCTTGACTGAGGGATGGTTTTTGATTTCTGATAGGCGACGTGAATGGCTTCGGTTGCTGGGTGTGGTTGGTCCAACACCAAAGAACATGTATGCTTGTCGAAGGCATTTCTCGGACGAAATGTTAATGGGACGAACCCTTAAAAAGTTCGCTGTTCCGGACCTAGATTTAAGAGTAGTTTCACCCACAGTGACAGCTTGTAGACCAAATATCTCTAGCGGGGGTAGTTCACCGAATTAGGAAAATATAGTTGAATTGAGTGTAGAAGATTTTGCGCCGATACTTTCACCGTCAGGACCTGTAGAAAGAGCCTCGACTTCAAGTAGTAATTTATTAAAAGTTGAGACTTCTTTGGAGGAGCCCCGTCAACCCTTTCGTGATGTAGATCATACTTATTGTTTCCCTTTAGGTACATCAAATTTAATTAAAACCTGGGCCAATAGCAGACAAAGTCAAACACATTCGTACTTAACCGATGTGACTCCTAGAAAACGAAAGTATTACGAAGATAATAACCGACTTCTCAATAAGGTGCGATTTTTAGAATCGAAGATAGAAGTTTTAGAAGCGAAGGTAGACGTTTTTGAAAGATATAGAAGTGTTGCTGTTTATGATCGGGACAGACAAATCGCAGAGCTAATTGGTAATTTACCCCCGCATCTTTCAGCATGTGTGAGGAATTACCTTAGGAACACACCCCGAACCCCAAAGGGGTATACATTTGATAGGGAATTCAAGACGTTAGCTCTGGTAATAAAGTTTTTGGCACCGATTGTTTATAGATATTTAAGGCCCAGCTTCAACTTTCCTTCCAGAAAAACTCTTGAACAATTTGTTCAAGGATGGCCGCGTAATCCTGGCTGCAACTTCAGCAGCATTAAAGCCCTGGAGCTTAAAAGCCGTGGCTTCACGGACGCCCAGAGATATGTGTCAATATGTTGTGACGAAATGTCTCTGAAAACCCATGTTCAGTGTGAGCGGAGTAGGGATTCAATTATAGGACTGGAAGACTATGGTGATGAAAATCGCACTTCCAGAGTTGCTTCCAGTGTTTTAACACTATTGGTCCAAGGTATTGGTGGGGGGACTTGGACCCACCCCTTAGCCTAGTTTTTTGTCCATAAAACATGCAAAGGAGATATAATGAAAAAATATATTTTCGAAGCCATTGGGCAGCTCCAGGATATTGGTCTGCGTCCGTACCATCTTGTAACCGATCAAGGATCAAATTTTGTGGGGTTTTCTAGGTTAGTAGGTGTGACAAAAGATAGGCCTTTCTTTGAAGTAAATGGGCAGGAGATCGTTTACTTCTTTGATGCTCCACATCTTCTTAAAAGTACCCGAAATTGTTTAGAAAACAAAAATAACAGCGTTAGTTTTCATGGACGTCCTGCAAATTGGAAGGACATCGTCCACTTATATGAACAGGGAAAACAAAATGATATTTCATGCACCCACAAGTTGACATCGGTACACATTCGTCCAAAAAATCACAATAAAATGAGCGTAAAATTTGCCTCTCAGGTGTTCAGCAACTCAGTTGCAAGTGCAATGTTCGCTCTTTATAGTTCCGGCCTTTTAAATTCCCATTCATCAGCCTCATTTCTCAATACGGCAGAGTTCGTACTTTTTTTTGACAAGTTATTTAATATTTTCAATAGCCTTGTTTTTGGAGCAACGGGAAACTTCAAGGAGCCTTTCACAGCATATTCGAATCAACTAAAATTCCTTGAGGAAGCTGAAGAGTTCCTTAATTCCCTTAAGGTTCATGACACCGATGGTCGTGATATCACGAATAAATTTAGTTTTATTAAAGGATGGCTACTAAATATTAGTGGTTTACGACATTTGTGGCGGTTTTGGCAACTTGAGGGGTTCAAACATTTGATGACCCGAAAATTATGTCAAGACAAAATAAAGAATTTTTTTTTTGATTCAAAAATAACGCCGCAGCGCTTTTCATATCTGTTTAGACAAGCTTGGTGTATAGGGTATATTAGATGTGTCGATAAAGGAAATTGCGAAGTGTTGCCTGATGACCTGGGAGAATCAATTTCCGCCACCACTCTCCAGCAAGCATGCAACGATGATTTGGTCAGAGACACCTCATGGCAAACATTTCAAGGTCTACCTAGACCAACACTTAGCTCTTTTCAAAATGTTCAAGTTGACGTACGAGTATCTGTGGATATAGATGAAAGCAGCTTCCTTCACCGAAGTGCATTTATATATTTTTGTGGGTATTTATCTGTTAAACATTTCAAAATGCACAGCTGTACAATGCCTTTACCTAGATTTGATGGTGATATAACTGAAAAAGACTTCCTTTTTACCATGGAAAAGCAGTTCAGTAACTGCGAACTTGTGAAGCCACCTTCTGAATTTATTGAGTTCATATCTAATATCGAAAAAATTTATTCAGAGTATTTCGATTTCATTTGCCATAGGGTTGGCTTTTCTCAAATATTATATGAGAAAATGGGGGACGTGGAGCCGTATTACTGTTGCGAAAATTGCAAACCAGACGTCATCAAAGTGCTTTTTATCAGAATTAGAACATACTTTTTAATTAACCATTTCAATAAGAAAGGGAATGAACCAAATTTTAAAAATGTGGAATTTTTGCCTACATCACACCGATAGTTCGCCAAAGTCCGATTTTCTTTTAGTGTCAGCCATATTTCGATTTTCTTTTAGTCCGGGTGTCTGTCTGCCATAGTCCGATTTTTTTTTAGTCCGAGTGTCTGTCTGAAAGAGTCCAAAAATCGTCCATTTTCAATTAGAGTGCCCGTCTGCCGTAGGCCATATTTTTTTAAGCAGATTTCGGGTATTTTCTATAGAAATAGGCCCGCCGTTTTCCCCACCAATCTTATATTTCCAGGAAAGTTCAATAGGGTTTCGCTGTGGGTGATTTTGTAAATATTGTAAATATTTATTTATTTTTCCAAGTCGTTTGTTTAATTATCATATTTTAAAGTAGTTTTGTTTAGTAATTATTTTGCTAAGTAGTTTTGTCTAGATTTTTTTATGTACCTGAACTGTGCAATTTTTATTTTTTGTAACCAAAAGCTGAATTCATAAATTTTATTTGTAAATATTATGTATATGGTTGATAAAAGGCCTACAGGGGAACCGCACACCCAAAAAAATGCCGGTAACGCGCTTACATTGCAGCCTCCTGGGTGGTGTGGAAGAGCAGTGATGACTCTGCTTCGCATTTAAGTATCTAAAATAGGTCTGATGAGAAGCGGGTGACTTCCTAACATGTAAAGCCCACCATCGCCGTTCAAATCGTGTTAATTTTTCTCGAATATCAATTAAAATATAACTTTTATAACCGTTTCTAAAAAATAAGGCAAAGCTACGATAACTACAGCGCTCAAGCGAAATGGAAGTTCACATAAACGCACCATTATTTGTACGCTTGTTACACATCATGCACAAACAAAATAAAAAGAAGAAATGAGCATGCGCACTTTACGAAACACACTTTAAATAGCAGGGAACTTTATTAAGATATACTGTTAACAAGAAAACTACTTCTTTAGTTGAGATATTTAAATTAAATGATCAAATTAGCACGTGGAATTTTATTGTAAACAAAGAAGAAGAAGGGAATTACCATGACAACATCAAATACATGGTTGCTTTAATAGGTACCATAGAGATTTTTATAAAGAATTTAAAGAAATCAAAAAGTGGTAATTAAATAAGTAAAACAATTGCAAAAATAGTTCTACTTGAAAAAATGAGCTTTAAACAATGATTTGCGGCAACTAATCTCTCTTATTTGTTAATTTATTATATATGTTTCTATAGGATCACGTACGTTTTTTCTACTTCCAATTAGTACAACTCTGCGTTAGCCAGCCTCTGAATGACAAGCTTTGTACACAGTCGGCACAGCTGTGGACGGACAGCTGATACATATCTTACTTGTAGACCTTTACAATGCGCGTGGGTCAGCAGCAGAGGTAAGTAAAAATTGTAAATTTGATTTAAAAAATGTGTTTAACCTCATTTTTTATTTTCTTTTCAGATTTATAAAGGGTAAATGGAGATGCAACCTCACATTGGAGGATAGCCTGGCCGTCGCATGGACAATGGACGTGGGTTGGTAAGTGTATATTAGCGCTGCCCGAAATTCTGTATCGATTCGGTAGCAGCGCAAATTACTTAGGAACCAAAAAAATGTGTCTCACAAACTGTGGCGGCCGGCGCATGCTTTGAGACACATTTTGTATGTATATGCATATATGTTCATATTAATTGTATGCAAATATTAATGGTTTTTCTTTCTTTTCAGGTTAGGAATCAGTGCCTCGCTATAACTAGACCAAAAGACGTGCATTTTGCAAAACCGTCATCTTTGCTGCAACAAAAAGCTGGATTAACATTGTGAAATTTGTTTTATTTCACTTTTACACAAGCTGGTAAAATGTTAAAAGTTTTACTTGTTTTTTTTTTTGAATTTTGCAATTGCATTGCCCAAATGATACTAAGAGGTGCACTTGCAATGATGATTTCTATCAGATGACATTAAAACTTGTTTGACGCGTACTCAACTTCGTGCTAAGTGCGAGGATACCTTGAATTGTACGTTACATGAATCACACCTGATGTATCTTACCGATGATCGTGAATGTGTCTGTGAACTAGGCTTGGTAAGCTCCAACAACTCAGAGCACTGTATACCAGAGCGTGCATATAAGGACGCATGCAACGATACTGTACAATGCCATGCGATGTTAGGACCCGGACCAAGCTGTATCGAAGGCAAATGTGGATGTGAGAACCAATACGAAGTGGTCAAGAAGAAGCACTCTGAAGAAATGGTCTGCAAACGTTTGGCAGTAATTGGTCAGTACTGCAGGACGGACGAGCACTGCCATCACGGACGTGCAACCAACAAAGATCAGTTGATGGAATGTAATCGCGGTGAGTGCGTTTGTCGTTTTGGCATAAAAATCAGACACCTTGTAGTTTATCTATGGCTACGGGTTTAATAGCAAGTACATTACCTTTATGGTTAATGTTACTTTTGGTAGTTATTTTATTTATGTACTAGAGTTCGCCCAGTGGTTGAAATTCAACCAATAAACTTTATTTTATTTTATTTTTTTGCTGTAGGTATGTTTTATCCGCCTTTTTTTCTTCCTTTCTATGTCGTTCCTTTCCTCTAACATATTTTTATTTTCCTTGATTTCTTTTTTACTCTCTTATTTTATTTTTTACTTTCCTCAAACTTCTTTTCCTTTCCCTTCCCTTTCTTTTATTTTCTTTCTTTCCCCTTCGTTTTCTTACCTTTCCTTTAATTCCCTTTCCCTTCCCTTCCTTTCATTTCCTTACCATTCCTTTCTTTCCTTTAATTTTCCTTCCTTTCCTATCCTTTCCTTTCCTTTCTTTCCTTTAATTTTCCTTCCTTTCAAATTCTTTTCCTTTCCTCTATTTTCCTTTAATTTTCTTCGGTGTTTAATACTTTTTATGAATAATCATTTATTTTATTTTTGTAAACCCTGTTTGTAGGTATCAGCAATGAATTTTACATATTTGCTCATAAACAATGTTGTTTAATGTATCCAACAAAGCAACTTTTCGTGCTCTCAGGAGAGCAGCTGACACTGGGCATCGTAGCCAGTAATCAATACAATAACAACAACTAAAACAAAAATGCATGACACAACAGAGTATCTATAGTGCGAATACTTATTTTTCATTGGTCCACTACCAACTCTTCGCACTCACAGTGAGAGCCGACCACACGAATAACACAAAAACATGCATGGCAAGTCTACTCACACTACTACGGCTCTTAATTTTTTCCTACAAAGCAACTCCTCGGCCATGCTCACGATTCAGCATAGTACACAAAAAGCAAGTACACACACACAGCGTGTCTATAGTGTAAATAAGTAAATGTGTAGTGGTGTGACTTTTATGTTAAATTTTTTATATTAAAATGATTTTTAAAATTTTTTTATTTACGGATAAAAGTACACCTCAAAATTTCTTATCTATACATATATAATTTGTATACCTTAAGTAGCCCACAGACGATCAATATTATTGATCAATACGTATTGATCAATACGTATTGAAGGGCATATTGAACGTGTACGAGGGCTTCAAACATATTGATGGCGCATTGAAGCATATTGATAGGATTTTATATTGAAGCATATTGACGGCGACTATATTGATGCGCATATTTACGTCTACAACGTTTATTGATCAATATGAGCTCATTTATGTGTATAATTTTGTCCGGTTAAGTAGTCTCAACAAGTGCGCAATGGCAGAAACAAGTGACAGTGAACGTGAATTTATTTCTATGCTAATAAATCTTTATCGTGATTTGCCCGAGTTGTGGAAAGTGAAATCTAAAGATTATTTCAATCAAACAAAAAAACAATTAGCATTTAAAAAAATGCATGCAGCACTTGTTCTTTACAAACCTGACTTCACTATAGAAAAAATTAAAAAGAAAATAAACGTCTTGCGCACAAATTTTAATAAAGACTACAAAGCAATTGAAAGTGCGAAGCGATCAGGGGCATCAACGGATGCTATTCCAACTCCAAAAGCATGGTACTTTGAAGAGATGATGTTCATCAAAGACCAAATGGCCATAGCGACAACTGATAGTACAGAGGTAAGTACAGTACTGATAATTTTTTTTTTATTTTTTTATTTGATTTTGAATTTTACATACATATATGAGTGGTATTTTAAATTACTACTGTAAACTGTAATTATTTTGCCATGAAACTGAGCCAGCGGGCGAGTTGAAATATTTTGTGAAATCATCTCTGATATTCTTCGCATCAACAGTAGAGTTACCTCTGATTGATCTTTGAAGTTGCAAAGTAATTTGTTGCTCATTTCGCCAAGAACCATCTTCGAAAGTGCCATTGTTTGTATTCTCATAGTCCACATCACCTCTTCGTATATAAAACGCCGGGTTCCTGTTTGACAAGTAATTGTAAAAATGACAACAACACATTACTATTTTACGACACTTGTCAGGATGAAATTTAATTGCTTTTTGGAATATTTTAAATCTTTTTATCAAAATTCCAAAGGCATTTTCGACAATTCGTCGAGCTCGAGATAATCTATAGTTAAAAATGCGTTTCTCGTTGGTTAATTGAGCACGATTATATGGCTTCATGAAATTTGGATGTAGCTGAAAAGCTTCATCTCCAATCAACACACATGGGTACTTTTTTTCAGTGGAATCCAATCTTCTCGGATGTGGAAAGTTTAGTTGATTCTCTGAAAGCTTTTTCCAGAATACAGTGTTCTTCATAACTCCACCATCTGATACTCGTCCATTGGCACCAACGTCAATCATCATGAATTGATAATTTGCATTGACAATTGCCATGAGTACAATACTGAAAGTGTCTTTGTAATTGTAATAGTATGATCCCGAGTTGGCTGGCTTTTCTATCAGTATATGCTTTCCGTCTACACTGCCAATGTAGTTGGGGTAATTCCACTGTTCTTCAAAATCATTAGCAATTTCTTTCCAACCGTCTGCAGTTTTGGGTACCTGCAAATGAAACACATTTTTCTATTTAAACTGTTTTTTATTTGCAGACTGAAAGTGAAGAATGTATAGTATCGGAATCAGAAGAATTGCCGACTTGCTCTTCAACGCCGCAACGTAAAAGGTCAAAAAAAAGTTTGGAGAATAGAACTGAAG
Source organism: Merzomyia westermanni (assembly GCA_949987695.1). NCBI lineage: Eukaryota > Metazoa > Arthropoda > Insecta > Diptera > Tephritidae > Merzomyia > Merzomyia westermanni. The sequence continues at coordinate 118,396,164 of OX465292.1, read as the reverse complement.
AGCTGGTGGGCTTAGCTTCAGAATATTTTAAAAAGCCCGAAACTGAAGCAGACATAATTGCGAAAGGATGGGCTTTGAAATTGAGCAGATTAGCGGCAGATCAGAAGAGATTTGCAGAAAAAATTATTAATGACACTCTGTTTGAAGCTGAGAATGGAAGTTTGACTAAACATGGAGTGCATTTTCTTTCTTCCAATAATTCATTTGTTCAAGAAAATCGTCAGGCGCATTATTCATATGCTGTGTTGCAACCAACGCCGTTATCTTCAAACAGCACATCACCGAGTCCAGCATATGGCCATGAAACACGAGCAGTGCCTTACCAAATTGAGCGCATCATCCCATCAGAAGAAGACGAACCCAATACTGAACTTCAAACAGGAGCAGCTACAATAGGCGAATATTTTCAACACTTTTCATCATTTTAAGCAATTTTTTTTTAAATTTATTTTTTTAAGTATATTTATGAAAAAAATGGTTGATTTGAATTGTTAAAAGCATTTGTTTAACTTTTAAACTTCTCACCTGTATATTTCCCTTTAAGGCTTCAATGATAGCTTCGCATGTTTCCAGGATAATGTTCGACAACGTAGAAGGAGCAATAGCACATGTAAACTTTAAGTCTTCTAAATCCATTCCAGACGCTAAATATCTTAATGTAATTGAAAGCCTTTGATATGGCGGAATGGCCTTGCGCATTACAGTATCTTGTTTTTGAATTTTAGGTGTTATCAGCTGCAATAAGTGATTAAAAGCTGAATCATCCATTCGCAGGAAATTTTTAAAATCTTCAGGTTCTGTGTCACGAAGATGGCGCAGTAAATGCTCATGTGTAAAACGATTTCTCAGCAGGTACCACCCCTTTGACCAGCGCTTTCGTCGTTTCTTTTTCAGAGTTTTCATTTCACACACAGCCAAAGTAATGGTGAGAAAAGCTAAATCTTTATTGGACACCATTGTTTTGATTTGGAGAAACAATCACAAAATATTTTCAAACTCTTGTAAAATTTATAAACTTGCGCGAAAAAGGGCAACCTACCCATGCAACGAACAGTCTCACACTAAAACATCGTATGGACAGAGCTCGTATTAAAGCAATATTGAAGCGTATTGATGCACCTTCAATCATATTGATCAATACGTATTGATCAATAATATTGATCGTCTGTGGGCTACTTTAGAATTATAGTTTAGCAGAAAACGGTTCTACATTGCATTCATCTTGTCTATTTATATATAAGATAATTGCAGAGATTAGACAGATTTTTTTTTTTAAATCCGCAAATAGAGTTAGGAAAGCATTTGTCCTTCCATTCATGCATCCCTTTTCGACCTGAAGCAAATCTAGCCAATAAATTTGTTTGAATTTTTGGACCCTATTAATTTAACCTTTGTAGAAAATAGCCAAAAAAGTTTGTTTACCAACATTACTGAAGATGCGGCTAAGGGTACAGTGAAACATTTCCGTGGCTTTGATATGCATTTTCTTACTGCGCAGGAATGTATTACGGCTGGCGAACTACAAAATCGTCACCTAGATCCATGTAAATACGATTCTAGTGGTTATTTTTGCTCGAAATTTGTTACAGTATGTTAACAGTCGCGCTTCAAAGAAATAACCCTTAGTCGGTCTAACACCGGCTACGCGGTCCACAGTATTCCTGCGCAGAACACACCTTTTGTACCTTTCGGTACACCCTAATCTGGGATTACAACAACCACATGAAATCAAAAAATTTCCAACTTTGATTTAAATTATCTCTTCACCGAGACAAAAACTTGAAAGTCCGCTTCCGGATTATTGTTACCGGGGTCAAAACGCGTCTTTTGATACCTTTCCCGATAATTTCGGACATGTTTTAGTAGTTGTCTCTTCAAGGTAACAATTACCAAAATTCACTTCACGTTCGCCATATCCTGGTTTACCTAACGACTTTGGCGGCTGAAGATGAATATTGATTGACGTTGTTGTGGCATATAGACGTCCATCCCCTTGGAATATATGTACTAATGTTGTCCTACTTTCAGGTAACGCTGTCTTGATGAAAAGCAGCGGGGTATTCGAGGCAAAACAGCATTTTCAAGTTCCAGTTAATTCCTGCAAGTTAATGAACAATTGCGATATTGCGGTGGTGGCGGCTAAAGATATAGCCGAAATATGAAAAAAACACGAGGTACTTAAAAAACGAGCACCGGACATCTCGGAACACCCCAAGGTAATTTGGTTCGTAAAGTTCATTGCGGTAGGGTATATTAAATAATAATCCTAAGTCTGGGGGCATCCCGACATGTACCCAACAAGTCTTTCTGCAAAGATATATTTTTTTTGCATAATTCAAGGCAAGCTTGTTAACTTTTTTTCGAAGTTTAAAATAAACCTTTTATACACTTCAGAAAACACCTTTTACAGAAAAAACAAAACTTCTTTCTAAATTGTTTATTGGCTTGCATTAATCAGTTTTTTATCAGCGTGTCGTTGCAATTACACAGCGTTTATTGATTTTTTTTTTTTTCGTCTATGATAAAAAATCTTACAGACTAGTACAATGACATACATATACCAGTAAAGTAACGACAAGCACGATAAAGTATTAAGCAAAAGTTAAATTATTTTCTTTATCATTAAAAATAAATATCAAGAGTTGACTTGAAAGTAGTTCTCGAGAGAGAAAAATCAATAGAAAGAGTCCTTGAGAGTTTATTAAATTCCTTGAGGGCGCGAAAATTAGGGTCGAAATAGTAATAATTGGCCCTGGTAGCATACAAATAAAAAGGCAAGAATGATCTTAAGCACCTATTTGGCACATTAAATGATACCTTCTCAAGAAGAGCTGAACAATTCAAAGAGCAAGTAATGAGGTCATAGACGAACATAAGTAATTGCATTACCCGCCTGGATTCAAGGGGTTGCAAATTAATAAGCTTACAGCGCGAAGTGTAAGAGGGAATCGTAAAGTTGATCGTTGATTGTAAAGGAATTTATCAAGAATATTATATTGTTTCACGCTGAGAGTGTATTGTTCTCTAAGAAAGGTATTAGATGCATCAGCTTTATATAATTTATGAAATTTGTTACGTTTATTTTTTAATTTCTTAAGCGTTTTGTTATACCAGGGGAGTTTATGCACCCTAGGCCCAAAAAGAGGGACCTGAGCGTTGAAAACCTCAGTCAACCTCGATAAAAAAATATCATAACAGCCACTGACTTCACCGGAAGAAAATATATTTTCCCAGTCCAATTCAATTAATGTATTGTTCAGCTCATCAAAAGTAGCACTCCGAAAGTTAAAAGAAGTATTCCCCATCACAGCTTAGGTAGGAATAGCATCAAAATTTTGTAAATAGATAGCAAGAGGAACATGATGTCTATCAGACGCACATAATGGAAAAGTAATCTCAAAGAGACCCACTATTAAATTCTCATCAACAAAAACTAGATCAAGCAATCTAGAAAATGAGTTAAAAATGTTATTGATTTGTATAAGATTGCAACTTAAAATACTATCTATAAGATTTATTTCCGTTGATCGCGAAACATTGGTAGGTGTTAGAATACCGTTATTCTGAAGGTCTAACCACACTATATCAGGTAGGTTAAAATCCCCGAGAATACAAAAATGAGCCTGAGTATTACTCTCATAAATTTTAGAGATGTTTTCGATATGTAGATTATATAAACTTTCACAACTGTTCGGTGGTATATACGAAACACAGACAAAAATAGAGCCAGACGGTCCAAAAATGCGAACACACAGTTGATCAATCAGAGAATCCTCATGCAGCAATTGATGTGCCGTAAAACGCAAACTTTTCTTCAGAGCTATTAAAACCCCACCTCCCTTACGGAGACCAGTCTTCACGGGATCTTTATCTTTCCTAAAGGTATGAAATACGTTAGGATCGAAGTATTCCTCATTGAAAAAGTCCTCATTGAGCCAAGTTTCCACAAGCACGAAGGCATCGAAATCTAAACGTGATGTAGCTACAAAAATTTCTTTAGATTTTGTGCGCATACCACCCATGTTATGGAAATATATTTTTAGAGCTCCATGTGTATTGACATTAAGATGATTTCCAGATTCAATTTCGCTTGATATTGAAAGCGGGCTATGCGACATTATTTCCGACTTGGTGAAATCGAAAGGGCCGCACATTAACCTCAGATGGCCAAACGTAAGGATTCATAATTTTTTCAAGCAGGGCAGGCGTAACTCCAAGCTTGAAATTGACACTCTCCAAGCTATCAAGCGGGACACCAGTTCGTACCAACTTACGACAAGAAAGGTCAATTAGATCAATACCAGTATATTTGGCAACATATTCAATAATATTTTTCTCAGTCACCGAAGGCTTAAATGAAGAAATATGTACCTATTTCTTCTTAGCTACAGCTTCAAGCTCTGTATTTTCGTTCCGGCCGTAAACAATACTTCTCCGACCAACACCATTACTTTGACGCGCGGTGTTATTATTTATCCCATTAGCAGCAACAATGGCTACAACAGCACAATCACTTGTAGCAGTGGTGGATGAAGTAGTGTTGATAAGAGCATTAGGGCATTGACGATGAACAGGCGAAATATCAACATCTCTTTGACCATCTCTTTGATCATTTGTAGCAGCATTACCGACAGTAGAAGGGGAACCAGTGAGGGGAGCAGCAGAACGTAAGCAAGAATCATTAGGCAAAGGCAAAAATGAAAAACCCATTTCGCCAGTAGAACGACAATTTTTATCATTATTGTTATTGTTGTTGTTCGGGTTATCGAAACAAGCATTAGCAACCGCAGTTTTTAGTGTACTAATTTCAGCAGACAAAGCACCAATGTTTGTAACATTGTCATTAGGCAAAGGCGAAAATGAAAAACCTGTTTCGCCAGTAGAACGACAATTATTATCATTATTGTTATTGTTGTTGTTCGGGTTATTGACACAAGCATTAGCAACCGCAGTTTTTAGTGCACTAATTTCGGCAGACAGAATTATTGTTGGATGATTGAAGAGAGGCCACTTGATTACTTAAGTCGTCGATTTTTTTTGTCAAATCCTTGAATTTGTTATCAAAAAATACCCACTAAGAGCTCGAACCCATGCTTTTGACCGGCGAGAACCCCGTCCAAAGCTTTACAGAGATTCTCTGGCACATTCACGCACTCATCACAGAAATAGCGTAGATGAGGAGTAGTTTTAATTAAGTCAATATTATATTTACAAATGCCTTTGCAGCAGGCTTTGTGAAATATTTTTTTACAGAAACCCTGACATGCCACTAACTCGGTGTCACGAGATCTTGAAAACTGCTTGTCACATTTACCACAAAAAGTATCCATTATAAAACAAAAATAAAAACAAATTAGAAGTATGCAATAACGAGAGCAGTTAACAACGACCGACCGAACACAGAATTTCAAACGTTTTATAAACGAAAAAATCACAATTTTGTAAGCTTAATACTTATTTCGGAAAGATTTTCAAAGATTTATTTTTAGTTTACCTTGCTTGTTGGGGTGAGACAAAAAAATATTTTTTCTTTCATATGTACATTTAAAAAATTAACATATATGTATATGTATACGAGGGTGGGACCATCTGCTACCAACTTGTCGTGGCAGGTGGATAGATTTTCAGTGGCAGATTGGTTGGCCTTTCTGCGTTAGGTTTTCTCTGGCCTCGATATCGAGTGCAATTGCGTTTTCTGTGGCAGAATGGATCGCCCTTCTGCGGTAGGCTTTCTGGTGTCCTCGTTAAGGGTAGCGAGTGAAGGGTGGAAAATTTTGGGATAGGGGCGGTTAAAACGGTAGGGAGGTGATGGAAGGGGATGTTTAAGATGAGGCCCCGGGCCTCTCGCCAGCCATTCCCTCCATAGGGAGCAGAATCAGCTTGACCAGCTTCTGATCTGACCCTTCCCGGTCATTCACCTCGGGTTCTGGCAGAGCCAGGAGATGACTTCCAGTCAGGAAGTGCCAAGGGATCAATGGCTCCAGGTCCGCGGGCTCATTTGAGGCTGGACTAAGTGGCCGCGAGTTGAGGCATGCCTCAATCCGGCACAATAGCGTATGGAATTCGTCATGCGTGAATTTATGAGGCGAGGCTAGCTTCTTGAAGTGGCTTTTGGAACTCTTCACTCCCGCCCCCATATGTGGAGCCCCGGCCGGAATGAAATGCCATGTCATGGCTTGATGGCTATATTTGGAAATAGTCGTGTCTCGGGCTTCCGAGATAAATGCTTTAAAGTCAGATCTCAAAGACCGTGAAGCGCCGACAAAGTAAGTACCATTGTCGGAGTAAATGTTTCTAGGACATCCTCGTCTAGCGATAAAACGCGAAAACGCTGCTAGAAAGGATGGGGTGCTTCTGGTCGCTTCCAGATGGATCGCTTTAGTCGTGAAACAAACAAAGAGGCAAACATAGCCCTTTGATAATCGTCATCCTCTACCGCGGTAACTTTTAATGTCGAAAGGCCCGGCAAAGTCCACCCCGGTATTGGTAAGCGCGCGGGTGAACGTAGTGCGTTCGCAAGGAAGGGTACCCATAAGTTGGGTTTGCGCTCTTTTTTTATAAATGGTGCAGACTTTACAGTTATGGACGGTGGCCCTAATCATGTTCTTAACAATATTGGGTGCGGATGAGACGGAGCATTAGCTGGTTTTCCCCATGGAGGGAGATTTGATGTATCATTTGTACAGTCAGACGCGTCAACCTACAATTGTATGGCAGTATGATTGGGTGGCGCTGTATACATACATGCAGAAGAGTGAAGTTAAGTGAAAGCGGGCTCTAAACAAATTCTTAAAAAAAAAAAAAAAAAGTGTAGAACAACAAACCACAAAGGTAGAAATTTATGGTTTAACCATTTAACTTGCCTGGTAAGTGTTCTTAACGCGGCAGTGCAACTGCGTGGGCTGCAATTGCTTTTTTTTCAATTGTTTTCACATTTTTTCACTTTATTTTTGCACCATTTTCCAATATTAATTTAATTTGTGGGTTTTGCTTATTGGAAAATTACGCGAAATTACGCGAACGAGACAGCAAAACAGCAACCAAATTCAACCAGTGTCAAATACAGCTGATCTTGTCGCCCAAAAATTGGGAACAAGATCGGCTGCACAACTGACATTTGCTAGTGCTGCCAATTAGCAAAGTCCCAAACCACCACTGGTTTGACGACAATAGGGAGGGTCGTAAAAAGTGGTAATAAAATTAAACAAAACATTAACAGCAAAATAAATAAAACCAAATAAATAATTTAGAAAACAAAAAAAAAATAATAAAATATCTAAATAAAAAAAAAAAAATAACAAAAATAACTAATAAAACGAGATAAAAAAAAAATAAAAAAAATAAAAATAAAAAATTTATAAAAACATAAGAGGAAATAATAATAATAATAATAATAATAATACATAAAACTACATAAAATATAATATAATAAACTAAACAAATAAATACAATAAAATAAGATAAAATAAAATAAGAAAAATATATAAGAATAAGAAAATTGAATAAAACTAAATAAAAAAAACAGAATAAAATAAACAAAATAAAATTTAAAAAAAATTAAATAAAATAGACACAAAATAAACACCAAAATAGTCAAAGTAAAATAAAAATAAACATATAAGGAAAGGTGTCTGAGCATAGGAAGGGTGCGGTTGGCGGATCCGCAAACAGGACTGCGGATGCCCCAGCTGGCACCAAAATGGAGAAACCAACTAATCTTATCGATTTGGGCAAAAAATGTGCCGTGGCTACAAAGCAGTCTCAGACGTCTCCGTCACTGAGCAAACCGCCACAAAAACAACGCGCTAAACGCGTCCGGGAACGCGAGTCCGGTAGTACGCCTTCCCCACAAAAAGACGCAAAAAAAAAAAAGGATGCTCATAAATCAACGGATAAGGTACCCGACTCAGCAGTGAGAATTGCTTCCAAGGGAAGCGAATCAGTAGACCAAGGAGGGACATGGAAGACGGTTCAAAAGCAGAAGCGGCCAAGAAGGAAGGCAGATCGACCGGACGCCATTATTATAAAAAAAACGGGAGAGTGCTCGTATGCCGATATCCTGAAAACAGTGAAAGGCGAGGAGGCTCTGAAAGAAATGAGCACTATGGTTCGTAAGATCCGTAAGACTGCAAAAGGTGACTTGTTGTTTCAGCTCACCAAGCATTCGGACGTAAACACCGCCAAGCTGCAAACAGCCGTGGAACTGGCGTTATCAGGTAAAGCAGAAGTCAAGTTCCTCACCGAAGAGACCATTTGTGAAATCTGCGACATGGATGAGGTGACCACTGCAACGGAAATCTGCCAAGAACTGAACTCCCAGTTCCCGGACTACGAAGTAAGTCCGCCTTGTATCCGATCCATTCGGCCAACGGCGACGATTTCCGTTCCCACGGAAGCTGCCAGGAAGCTGCTATCCAGCGGTAAAGTCCGAATAGGGTGGGTTATATGCCGCGTTCGTGCTAAAGCCCAGCCAAAACGATGCTTTAAATGCTTGGATTTTGGGCATATATCGAGGAAGTGCCCCAGCGAAATCGATGTAAAAGACGCGTGCTTTAAATGCGGAGGCAATGGACATGTCGCTAAGATGTGTACAAATTCACCAAAGTGCCTTTTGTGCACTAGAAGAGAATCCAATCGCACTGATCAACCCACCGGGGGAAACAAATGCCCGGTATATAGAGAGGCGGTCCGGAAACTAAGACCGTCATGAGATTGGTCCAACTTAATCTCAACCACTGTGAAGCCGCGCAAGACCTACTCGCGCAAACAGCACTCGAGCTGAAAGCTGATGTAGCTCTGCTAAGCGAGCCATACAGGGAAAGGTCGTTAATTTGGCTACCCGACTCGGACGGAAAGGCCGCTATATGGGCTTGCGGACAGAACCCACTTTACGTAGAGCCCATACTTGAAGAAAGAGGCTTCGTGTGCGGTAAGATAGGCGATATTTTCGTATATAGTTGCTACTTACCACCTAGCACTCCATTGGAACTCTTCGAAGAAATTGTCGAGAAGATATCCACAGATGCGACCTCTAGGCAGCGGTTCATTATAGCTGGCGACTTCAACGCATGGGCAGTCGAGTGGGGCTAACAGCGAACGTCACCGAAAGGGAGAGCTTTGCTTGAAGCGTTCGCATGCCTGGACATAGCGCTCCTCAACACAGGCGGGCGACACACATTTTCTAGAAATGGCTTCGGTTCCATTATCGACATTACTTTCGTAAGTACCAATATTTACAGGCTGTGTGAGTGGAAGATTAGCGACTGCTATACTCAAAGCGATCACTCAGCGATCATCGTGGATATCAAAATAGACGGGGGAAGGAGGCCATCCAAAGAAATTGTACTTAAGCGTCGGGGGTGGAAGCCCACAACATTCGACCCGGATGTTTTTAAGGTAATGTTGCCGACATCTGAGTACACAGGAAGCGCTAACGAAATCGCCACTAAAGTAATGGCGGACATAAAAGCAGCATGCGAGGCGTCGATGGCCAGAAAGTCCACACATAAAGAACCCAATTCCACCTATTGGTGGAACGAAGGCATACAATTGGTAAGGCGAGAATGCATTCAGGCCAGGAGGCGATTTCAGCGAGCGAGAGGGAGGCCGAATTTCCTAGAATGCAGGGCTACCTACAAGGCTGCGCGCCACGCAGGAAAGTGGCAATATCAAACAGCAAGCGACAATGCTTCCTGAACCTTTGCGATGACGCGGAGAATGACCCCTGGGGTACAGCTTACAAAGTCGTCTTGAAAAAGTTGAAACAGCGGAAAGCCATGCCGACATGCCCGTCCTTCCTTAAAACGTGGTCGATACTCTTTTTCCCACGCAACGGCAGTTGGTGTCGTCCATATCAAACTTTCCAACCTACGAATTCGAGGAAGTGACCGTCGACGATGTTGTTCATGCGGTTAACCGACTTGAGGACAACAAGTCTCCCGGGCCAGACTGCGTGCCTAACAAAGTACTGAAAGTGGCAGTTACGTATAGGCCGTCCACATTCGCAAGTCTGTTCAATTCATGCCTAGCGGAGGGGACATTCCCTTCAATCTGGAAACGCCAGACGCTGGGTCTGTTGCCAAAGCCTGGTAAAAACCCGGCGGAGCCATCCAGCTACAGACCAATATGTCTGCTCGACTCTGCTGGAAAAGTTTTTGAGCGAATCATCTATGACCGCCTGGAAAAAGAAATAGAAGAGGTAGGGGGCATATCAGAAAACCAGTTTGGGTTCAGGAAAGGAAGATCCACCATTCACGCTGTGAACATGGCAAAAAAGGCGGCTCAAGAGGCAATAAGCGGTACTAGGTGGCTCGCAGGATCTAAGGAGTACTGCCTTATCGTGACCGTAGACGTAAAGAACGCATTTAACAGTGCTAGTTGGGCAAAAATTCTGGATATACTGAATCGGAAAGGCGTCTCCTACTACCTGAGAAGGATCATACGTAGCTATTTCGACGGCAGGCTACTTGAGTACGAAACGTCAGATGGCACGGAAACCCTCCACGTTACAGCTGGCGTTCCTCAAAGGTCCGTGCTCGGCCCGCTGCTATGGAACATTATGTACGATGGGGTATTACAGCTCAAAGTACCACACGGAGTACAAATTATAGGGTTCGCGGATGACACGCGGCCGCCGTGGTGTGAAGGTAGTGTTGCCGGCCTACCACACCGAAGGTCCATGGTTCGAGCCCTGGTACAGGTAACATCAAAAGTGATTTGAAAAAAGTTTTTCAAAACGGGGTCGCCCCTCGGCAGTGGTTTGGCAAACTCTCCGAGTGTATTTCTGCCATGACAGGCTTCTCAGCAAAAATTCGTCTCCTTTGTAGATGCCGTTCGGAGTCGGCAAAAAACTGTAGGTCCCACCAATTTGTAGGGAAAATTCAAATCGGCACACCACAAATTGGAAGAGAAGCTTGGCGCAAAAATCCCTTAGAAGGTTTATGATGATATACCTGTTGTATATCGCGCCATAGAGAGAGAGAGGGATGACATCGCATTGGTTGTTACGGCCAAACACCTTAGCGACATATGCGGCAAAGCTAATACAAGCATAGCCAGCGTTCAATCATGGCTGATGGAACACGGATTACAGCTGGCGGAGCACAAAACAGAGGCGGTACTCATATCAAGTAGAAAGAAGGTAGAGTATGTCACGATTCGAATCGGCAGCCATGACATCGACACTCTACCAGCAGTCAAGTATCTGGGGATTATGATAGACAGGAGGCTATCGTTAAAAACACAGCTAGAGTATGCTACTGAAAAGGCATCTAAAACAGTATCATCGTTATCGAGGATAATGCTAAATGCGCGAGGGCCAAAGCAAGGACGCCGCCAGCTTCTTGCAGGCGTCGTAAAGAGCCAGCTACTCTACGGGGCTCCAGTTTGGCATCACGCCACGGAGTATCAGTCGTACTTCCGCGGGGTGAAGTCGACCTACCGACTCTGTGCTCTTCGAATCTGTAGTGCCTTTAGAACGGTCTCAGACGATGCTGCACTGGTAATCGCAGGAATGTGCCCTATTGACATTTTGGCAAAGGAAGCAGCGATGATTTCTGAGGACAGAAACTCGCGGATCGAAGCACACGAGATTAGCGTGCAAAAGTGGCAGCACAGATGGAATACATCCACAAAGGGGCGCTGGACGTACCGCTGTATCCCAGATATCAAAAGCTGGGTAACGAGAGCACACGGGGAAGTAGGCTTCTACTTGACCCAGTTCTTAAGCGGCCACGGATGCTTCAAGGAATATCTTCACCGATTCAAACACGAGCAAAACAACCTATGCAACCACTGTGGTGGCGAAGCGGCTGAGGACGTCTATCACGTATTCTTCGAATGCCCTAGATCGATTAGCTTTAGAAGAAGGCTACGCAGCATTATCGGTGAGGATTACACTCCGGAAACACTAGTGGGGCACATGCTACAAAACAAACTAAAATGAACTGCAGCGTGCGACGTAATTGCAGAAACCATGAAGTGGCTAAGAAGCCAGGAAAGGCTGCGGCGCATGACGGAGAACTAAACTAAGAGCGAGGCGGGCCATGTCTCCGAACTGTTTGTAGCTCGTGCGATGCTTTGTCTCTTGTTTGGAGATTTTTGCCGAGCTAGTTTGCAACTCGGACGGTTGGAGAGACCTTGTCTCCAATCCGTCCGAGTTGCAAGCCGGCTTGGCGGGAGTCTCTGAATGGGAGATGGGGCATCGAACGGGTGATAAGAGGTTTGGAGACATGGCCTCCCTAACGGCCAGATAATGACACTGGAATTACGGACAGTTTTAGACCCACGGGCTGTCCAACTGTCTTGGCCCACAACGAGTAAGTGTTTTATTGTTAACATGGGTGAGTAGATTTGAAGCGGATTGGAGCCACGGCCCTTCCACCGCCAGGTCCACCGGACCTTATCAAGAATGGCGAATACGGCCCACTGAGGACAGTTTTGGACCCACGGCCCGTCCAACTGTCTGGGCTCACATTTAGAGCCGCTATAGGGCAAGCGTTTCATTAGAACTGCCTGGGCTTGTCATTATAGCCATCGTGTAAGTAAGTGTAAGTTTTTGATCAAAGAGATGCGTTATATTCATAGAGGCGGATTGGAACCACTGCCTGTCCAACCACCTAGCTTCGGAAGTACCAAAGAGGTAAATGTAAGTGTCGATAAATCATTGCCAACGGAGTAAACATGTTTACATATATATACATAGAGCAGGTATGTAGTTATATTTATACATATATTTGTGTTGGTGGACAAGACCGACCTTCTCAACACCACTCCCGACTAGTAGAATGAAAAATCTAGTAAAAAGATCCCCAGTTAAGAACTGAAACGAACGGTTACGCCGACCAACAGACGTTGAGACTAGTGCTCAAACCACCTCCCGACGGAATACTTAACGGTAGTACCGGGGGATCGGTACATGACGGTTGGAGTTTTAGTGCTTAGGTTCAAGCCCCACACTGACTTTAAGGCTTTCGATGCTTTCTCCACTGAAAAAAAAAAAAAATAAATGATTGGGTGGCGCTCGTTATAAGCGAGGTCTTGAGACGCTCCAAGACGACCACCCGCCCTAATAATATCATCTTTGTCGATGAATGGGTTGAGTGGCAATATCTCGCTTTTCCTATCGATTACCTGTCCCTTCTTCAAGTTTACATATTCCTCCTTATAATGTTGCTTCTGATAGAGTTTAATCAAGAGTTGCGTCGTGGTCCTGATCTCATCGGATGAGATTAGGCACGATTTTTCTTGAAAGGAAGCTTTTGTCTTGGGATGAGTTCTTCGGAAGAATCTCATAATATATGATAGTACCCTCAAAGCCCCCGGTAAATTCGAAAACCGGTCAAGAATCTCGATCTCTTTTTGCGTTGATATTGCGTAGGCCTGCGCTCTCGGATGTATTATACTCTTTTTCTTGTACTGGCCATTGGGAATTGTCTTCTTGTAGCCAAGAAGGTCCCTGCCACCACAAAGAATTGTTCACCAAATCCGATGCCGGTAGTGCTCTGCTTCCTAAGTCTGCTGTATTCGTTTCCGAGTTGACATGAAGCCAGTCCTTGCTGCCGACTAGGTCGATGATTTTTGTAATCCTGTGTGCGAAGAATGTTGACCAGGAACAGGGTGGTTTCCTTATCCATGCCAAAACGATGGTGGAATCCGTCCATAGATACTGTTTCACTGGTCCCAGTTTGATGTTTCGGAATATTGATTCCATCATTTCCGCTAACAGTAGTGCTCCGCAAAGTTGCAAACGCGGAAGTGAGATGGTCTTCACTGGTGCTACTCTGGTTTTGCCCAGAAGTAGATTTACGAAGAAATCATCATTCCTTTTGACTCGCATGTGGACAGCTGCAGCGTATGCCTTTTCCGAAGCATCGCAGAATCCATGTATTTCGACATCATCTTCTGGTGAAAAGTTTACCCATCGTGGTATCTTTATTTTGTCGATTTCGTGGTATTGATGTCTGAAGTTTTGCCATCGTTCCAGTGTATTGGACGAAACTGGCTCATCCCAATCGGTGCCCTCTAACCAGATGTTCTGCATCAAAATTTTGGACACAATGACCATCGGTGCAAGCCATCCTAAAGGGTCGAAGAGTCTGGCGATAGCGGATAGAATCGCTCGCTTTGTTAACTTTTCACTTTCTTCTAGTGACCCTGCCTTAAAGTAAAACAGGTCTGAATGGGCATTCCATCTTATGCCCAATGCCTTAACGGTGCTGGTATCTTCGAATGCCAGAAAGTCCTCGGTCAGCCGATCCGATATTGGGATGTCGTTGAGAATTTCCTCAGCATTCGAAGTCCATTTTGGTAGTGGGAAGCCCGCGGAGAGTAAGACTTGTCGAATCTCATTCCTCGCGTTAATCGCCGATGCGAGTGTGTGTCCCCCCCTAGTACGTCATCTACGTACATGCTTTCCCTTAATATGCTAGATGCTGTAGGGTGAGAACTCTCTACTTCATCTGCTAGTTGTAAAAGGGTTCTAATTGCCAGATAAGGCGCACAATTAACCCCGAAAGTTACCGTTTTCAACTCGTAAAGGCTTATGGGTTCATTAGGCAAAGGCAAAAATGAAAAACCCATTTCGCCAGTAGAACGACAATTTTTATCATTATTGTTATTGTTGTTGTTCGGGTTATCGAAACAAGCATTAGCAACCGCAGTTTTTAGTGTACTAATTTCAGCAGACAAACCACCAATGTTTGTAACATTGTCATTAGGCAAAGGCGAAAATGAAAAACCTGTTTCGCCAGTAGAACGACAATTATTATCATTATTGTTATTGTTGTTGTTCGGGTTATTGACACAAGCATTAGCAACCGCAGTTTTTAGTGCACTAATTTCGGCAGACAGAATTATTGTTGGATGATTGAAGAGAGGCCACTTGATTACTTAAGTCGTCGATTTTTTTTGTCAAATCCTTGAATTTGTTATCAAAAAATACCCACTAAGAGCTCGAACCCATGCTTTTGACCGGCGAGAACCCCGTCCAAAGCTTTACAGAGATTCTCTGGCACATTCACGCACTCATCACAGAAATAGCGTAGATGAGGAGTAGTTTTAATTAAGTCAATATTATATTTACAAATGCCTTTGCAGCAGGCTTTGTGAAATATTTTTTTACAGAAACCCTGACATGCCACTAACTCGGTGTCACGAGATCTTGAAAACTGCTTGTCACATTTACCACAAAAAGTATCCATTATAAAACAAGAATAAAAACAAATTAGAAGTATGCAATAACGAGAGCAGTTAACAACGACCGACCGAACACAGAATTTCAAACGTTTTATAAACGAAAAAATCACAATTTTGTAAGCTTAATACTTATTTCGGAAAGATTTTCAAAGATTTATTTTTAGTTTACCTTGCTTGTTGGGGTGAGACAAAAAAATATTTTTTCTTTCATATGTACATTTAAAAAATTAACATATATGTATATGTATACGAGGGTGGGACCATCTGCTACCAACTTGTCGTGGCAGGTGGATAGATTTTCAGTGGCAGATTGGTTGGCCTTTCTGCGTTAGGTTTTCTCTGGCCTCGATATCGAGTGCAATTGCGTTTTCTGTGGCAGAATGGATCGCCCTTCTGCGGTAGGCTTTCTGGTGTCCTCGTTAAGGGTAGCGAGTGAAGGGTGGCAAATTTTGGGATAGGGGCGGTTAAAACGGTAGGGAGGTGATGGAAGGGGATGTTTAAGATGAGGCCCCGGGCCTCTCGCCAGCCATTCCCTCCATAGGGAGCAGAATCAGCTTGACCAGCTTCTGATCTGACCCTTCCCGGTCATGAGGTCCATTACACGCACTCGGTTATTTTCGCCGCGGTGTACGTTGGTAACTCGGCCGAGCCTGCATTCATTGGGAGACAGGTTGTCTTATTTGATGACAACAAGATCCCCAGCTTAATATTTTGTTTCGGATGCTTCCACTTCACTCGTTTTTGAAGTTGGGATAATTATTCCACTTTCCACCGCCTGCAGAAGGTTTGATGAAGACCCTTGAGCTTCTGCCACCTATTGATAATTGAGGCAGTGCTCTAATTCACCTCGGGTTCTGGCAGAGCCAGGAGATGACTTCCAGTCAGGAAGTGCCAAGGGATCAATGGCTCCAGGTCCGCGGGCTCATTTGAGGCTGGACTAAGTGGCCGCGAGTTGAGGCATGCCTCAATCCGGCACAATAGCGTATGGAATTCGTCATGCGTGAATTTATGAGGCGAGGCTAGCTTCTTGAAGTGGCTTTTGGAACTCTTCACTCCCGCCCCCATATGTGGAGCCCCGGCCGGAATGAAATGCCATGTCATGGCTTGATGGCTATATTTGGAAATAGTCGTGTCTCGGGCTTCCGAGATAAATGCTTTAAAGTCAGATCTCAAAGACCGTGAAGCGCCGACAAAGTAAGTACCATTGTCGGAGTAAATGTTTCTAGGACATCCTGGTCTAGCGATAAAACGCGAAAACGCTGCTAAAAAGGATGGGGTGCTTCTGGTCGCTTCCAGATGGATCGCTTTAGTCGTGAAACAAACAAAGAGGCAAACATAGCCCTTTGATAATCGTCATCCTCTACCGCGGTAACTTTTAATGTCGAAAGGCCCGGCAAAGTCCACCCCGGTATTGGTAAGCGCGCGGGTGAACGTAGTGCGTTCGCAAGGAAGGGTACCCATAAGTTGGGTTTGCGCTCTTTTTTTATAAATGGTGCAGACTTTACAGTTATGGACGGTGGCCCTAATCATGTTCTTAACAATATTGGGTGCGGATGAGACGGAGCATTAGCTGGTTTTCCCCATGGAGGGAGATTTGATGTATCATTTGTACAGTCAGACGCGTCAACCTACAATTGTATGGCAGTATGATTGGGTGGCGCTGTATACATACATGCAGAAGAGTGAAGTTAAGTGAAAGCGGGCTCTAAACAAATTCTTAAAAAAAAAAAAAAAAAGTGTAGAACAACAAACCACAAAGGTAGAAATTTATGGTTTAACCATTTAACTTGCCTGGTAAGTGTTCTTAACGCGGCAGTGCAACTGCGTGGGCTGCAATTGCTTTTTTTTCAATTGTTTTCACATTTTTTCACTTTATTTTTGCACCATTTTCCAATATTAATTTAATTTGTGGGTTTTGCTTATTGGAAAATTACGCGAAATTACGCGAACGAGACAGCAAAACAGCAACCAAATTCAACCAGTGTCAAATACAGCTGATCTTGTCGCCCAAAAATTGGGAACAAGATCGGCTGCACAACTGACATTTGCTAGTGCTGCCAATTAGCAAAGTCCCAAACCACCACTGGTTTGACGACAATAGGGAGGGTCGTAAAAAGTGGTAATAAAATTAAACAAAACATTAACAGCAAAATAAATAAAACCAAATAAATAATTTAGAAAACAAAAAAAAAATAATAAAATATCTAAATAAAAAATAAAAAAGTAACAAAAATAACTAATAAAACGAGATAAAAAAAAATAAAAAAAATAAAAATAAAAAATTTATAAAAACATAAGAGGAAATTATAATAATAATAATAATAATAATACATAAAACTACATAAAATATAATATAATAAACTAAACAAATAAATACAATAAAATAAGATAAAATAAAATAAGAAAAATATATAAGAATAAGAAAATTAAATAAAACTAAAT
The DNA here is from genome assembly GCA_949987695.1 of Merzomyia westermanni. NCBI lineage: Eukaryota > Metazoa > Arthropoda > Insecta > Diptera > Tephritidae > Merzomyia > Merzomyia westermanni. The sequence continues at coordinate 118,378,527 of OX465292.1, read as the reverse complement.
AAAAAAAACAGAATAAAATAAACAAAATAAAATTTAAAAAAAATTAAATAAAATAGACACAAAATAAACACCAAAATAGTCAAAGTAAAATAAAAATAAACATATAAGGAAAGGTGTCTGAGCATAGGAAGGGTGCGGTTGGCGGATCCGCAAACAGGACTGCGGATGCCCCAGCTGGCACCAAAATGGAGAAACCAACTAATCTTATCGATTTGGATGGAGGGGACGGTGTAGATCCCTTCGCGAGGCGGTCGAGACTAACACAGTCTCCCCCGAGATCAGCCCCTCCAGCTGTTGCCTTACCCGGGTTCAAATGGACAGATGCGACGACTGGCCCCGACGGTGAGGACGACGGTAAGGAGGATGAGGACCACGCTTTCTGCTCACTGGGAAAGCTAATCAGCGAGTTAACGGAGTTTATGGGAAGTGGGAAACGTTCCATAACCCAAAACGAAGGCGATCTCGGTCTCGTACAAAGAAGCCGCAGAAGCCATGGGCAAAAAATGTGCCGTGGCTACAAAGCAGTCTCAGACGTCTCCGTCACTGAGCAAACCGCCACAAGAACAACGCGCTAAACGCGTCCGGGAACGCGAGTCCGGTAGTACCTCTTCCCCACAAAAAGACGCAAAAAAAAAAAAGGATGCTCATAAATCAACGGATAAGGTACCCGACTCAGCAGTGAGAATTGCTTCCAAGGGAAGCGAATCAGTAGACCAAGGAGGGACATGGAAGACGGTTCAAAAGCAGAAGCGGCCAAGAAGGAAGGCAGATCGACCGGACGCCATTATTATAAAAAAAACGGGAGAGTGCTCGTATGCCGATATCCTGAAAACAGTGAAAGGCGAGGAGGCTCTGAAAGAAATGAGCACTATGGTTCGTAAGATCCGTAAGACTGCAAAAGGTGACTTGTTGTTTCAGCTCACCAAGCATTCGGACGTAAACACCGCCAAGCTGCAAACAGCCGTGGAACTGGCGTTATCAGGTAAAGCAGAAGTCAAGTTCCTCACCGAAGAGACCATTTGTGAAATCTGCGACATGGATGAGGTGACCACTGCAACGGAAATCTGCCAAGAACTGAACTCCCAGTTCCCGGACTACGAAGTAAGTCCGCCTTGTATCCGATCCATTCGGCCAACGGCGACGATTTCCGTTCCCACGGAAGCTGCCAGGAAGCTGCTATCCAGCGGTAAAGTCCGAATAGGGTGGGTTATATGCCGCGTTCGTGCTAAAGCCCAGCCAAAACGATGCTTTAAATGCTTGGATTTTGGGCATATATCGAGGAAGTGCCCCAGCGAAATCGATGTAAAAGACGCGTGCTTTAAATGCGGAGGCAATGGACATGTCGCTAAGATGTGTACAAATTCACCAAAGTGCCTTTTGTGCACTAGAAGAGAATCCAATCGCACTGATCAACCCACCGGGGGAAACAAATGCCCGGTATATAGAGAGGCGGTCCGGAAACTAAGACCGTCATGAGATTGGTCCAACTTAATCTCAACCACTGTGAACCCGCGCAAGACCTACTCGCGCAAACAGCACTCGAGCTGAAAGCTGATGTAGCTCTGCTAAGCGAGCCATACAGGGAAAGGTCGTTAAATTGGCTACCCGACTCGGACGGAAAGGCCGCTATATGGGCTTGCGGACAGAACCCACTTTACGTAGAGCCCATACTTGAAGAAAGAGGCTTCGTGTGCGGTAAGATAGGCGATATTTTCGTATATAGTTCCTACTTACCACCTAGCACTCCATTGGAACTCTTCGAAGAAATTGTCGAGAAGATATCCACAGATGCGACCTCTAGGCAGCGGTTCATTATAGCTGGCGACTTCAACGCATGGGCAGTCGAGTGGGGCTAACAGCGAACGTCACCGAGAGGGAGAGCTTTGCTTGAAGCGTTCGCATGCCTGGACATAGCGCTCCTCAACACAGGCGGGCGACACACATTTTCTAGAAATGGCTTCGGTTCCATTATCGACATTACTTTCGTAAGTACCAATATTTACAGGCTGTGTGAGTGGAAGATTAGCGAGTGCTATACTCAAAGCGATCACTCAGCGATCATCGTGGATATCAAAATAGACGGGGGAAGGAGGCCATCCAAAGAAATTGTACTTAAGCGTCGGGGGTGGAAGCCCACAACATTCGACCCGGATGTTTTTAAGGTAATGTTGCCGACATCTGAGTACACAGGAAGCGCGGGACATAAAAGCAGCATGCGAGGCGTCGATGGCCAGAAAGTCCACACATAAAGAACCCAATTCCACCTATTGGTGGAACGAAGGCATACAATTGGTAAGGCGAGAATGCATTCAGGCCAGGAGGCGATTTCAGCGAGCGAGAGGGAGGCCGAATTTCCTAGAATGCAGGGCTACCTACAAGGCTGCGCGCCACGCAGGAAAGTGGCAATATCAAACAGCAAGCGACAATGCTTCCTGAACCTTTGCGATGACGCGGAGAATGACCCCTGGGGTACAGCTTACAAAGTCGTCTTGAAAAAGTTGAAACAGCGGAAAGCCATGCCGACATGCCCGTCCTTCCTTAAAAACGTGGTCGATACTCTTTTTCCCATGCAACGGCAGTTGGTGTCGTCCATATCAAACTTTCCAACCTACGAATTCGAGGAAGTGACCGTCGACGATGTTGTTCATGCGGTTAACCGACTTGAGGACAACAAGTCTCCCGGGCCAGACTGCGTGCCTAACAAAGTACTGAAAGTGGCAGTTACGTATAGGCCGTCCACATTCGCAAGTCTGTTCAATTCATGCCTAGCGGAGGGGACATTCCCTTCAATCTGGAAACGCCAGACGCTGGTTCTGTTGCCAAAGCCTGGTAAAAACCCGGCGGAGCCATCCAGCTACAGACCAATATGTCTGCTCGACTCTGCTGGAAAAGTTTTTGAGCGAATCATCTATGACCCGCCTCGAAAAAGAAATAGAAGAGGTAGGGGGCATATCAGAAAACCAGTTTGGGTTCAGGAAAGGAAGATCCACCATTCACGCTCTGAACATGGCAAAAAAGGCGGCTCAAGAGGCAATAAGCGGTACTAGATGGCTCGCAGGATCTAAGGAGTACTGCCTTATCGTGACCGTAGACGTAAAGAACGCATTTAACAGTGCTAGTTGGGCAAAAATTCTGGATATACTGAATCGGAAAGGCGTCTCCTACTACCTGAGAAGGATCATACGTAGCTATTTCGACGGCAGGCTACTTGAGTACGAAACGTCAGATGGCACGGAAACCCTCCACGTTACAGCTGGCGTTCCTCAAAGGTCCGTGCTCGGCCCGCTGCTATGGAACATTATGTACGATGGGGTATTACAGCTCAAAGTACCACACGGAGTACAAATTATAGGGTTCGCGGATGACATCGCATTGGTTGTTACGGCCAAACACCTTAGCGACATATGCGGCAAAGCTAATACAAGCATAGCCAGCGTTCAATCATGGCTGATGGAACACGGATTACAGCTGGCGGAGCACAAAACAGAGGCGGTACTCATATCAAGTAGAAAGAAGGTAGAGTATGTCACGATTCGAATCGGCAGCCATGACATCGACACTCTACCAGCAGTCAAGTATCTGGGGATTATGATAGACAGGAGGCTATCGTTAAAAACACAGCTAGAGTATGCTACTGAAAAGGCATCTAAAACAGTATCATCGTTATCGAGGATAATGCTAAATGCGCGAGGGCCAAAGCAAGGACGCCGCCAGCTTCTTGCAGGCGTCGTAAAGAGCCAGCTACTCTACGGGGCTCCAGTTTGGCATCACGCCACGGAGTATCAGTCGTACTTCCGCGGGGTGAAGTCGACCTACCGACTCTGTGCTCTTCGAATCTGTAGTGCCTTTAGAACGGTCTCAGACGATGCTGCACTGGTAATCGCAGGAATGTGCCCTATTGACATTTTGGCAAAGGAAGCAGCGATGATTTCTGAGGACAGAAACTCGCGGATCGAAGCACACGAGATTAGCGTGCAAAAGTGGCAGCACAGATGGAATACATCCACAAAGGGGCGCTGGACGTACCGCTGTATCCCAGATATCAAAAGCTGGGTAACGAGAGCACACGGGGAAGTAGGCTTCTACTTGACCCAGTTCTTAAGCGGCCACGGATGCTTCAAGGAATATCTTCACCGATTCAAACACGAGCAAAACACCCTATGCAACCACTGTGGTGGCGAAGCGGCTGAGGACGTCTATCACGTATTCTTCGAATGCCCTAGATCGATTAGCTTTAGAAGAAGGCTACGCAGCATTATCGCTGAGGATTACACTCCGGAAACACTAGTGGGGCCCATGCTACAAAACAAACTAAAACGAACTGCAGCGTGCGACGTAATTGCAGAAACCATGAAGTGGCTAAGAAGCCAGGAAAGGCTGCGGCGCATGAGGGAGAACTAAACTAAGAGCGAGGCGGGCCATGTCTCCGAACTGTTTGTAGCTCGTGCGATGCTTTGTCTCTTGTTTGGAGTTTTTACCGAGCTAGTTTGCAACTCGGACGGTTGGAGAGGCCTTGTCTCCAATCCGTCCGAGTTGCAAGCCGGCTTGGCGGGAGTCTCTGAATGGGAGATGGGGCATCGAACGGGTGATAAGCGGTTTGGAGACATGGCCTCCCTAACGGCCAGATAATGACACTGGAATTACGGACAGTTTTGGACCCACGGCCTGTCCAACTGTCTTGGCCCACAACGAGTAAGTGTTTTATTGGAAACATGGGTGAGTAGATTTGAAGCGGATTGGAGCCACGGCCCTTCCACCGCCGGGTCCACCGGACCTTATCAAGAATGGCGAATACGGCCCACTGAGGACAGTTTTGGACCCACGGCCCGTCCAACTGTCTGGGCTCACATTTAGAGCCGCTATAGGGCAAGCGTTTCATTAGAACTGCCTGGGCTTGTCATTATAGCCGTCGTGTAAGTAAGTGTAAGTTTTTGATCAAAGAGATGCGTTATATTCATAGAGGCGGATTGGAACCACTGCCTGTCCAACCACCTAGCTTCGGAAGTACCAAAGAGGTAAATGTAAGTGTCGATAAATCATTGCCAACGGAGTAAACATGTTTACATATATATACATAGAGCAGGTATGTAGTTATATTTATACATATATTTGTGTTGGTGGACAAGACCGACCTTCTCAACACCACTCCCGACTAGTAGAATGAAAAATCTAGTAAAAAGATCCCCAGTTAAGAACTGAAACGAACGGTTACGCCGACCAACAGACGTTGAGACTAGTGCTCAAACCACCTCCCGACGGAATACTTAACGGTAGTACCGGGGGATCGGTACATGACGGTTGGAGTTTTAGTGCTTAGGTTCAAGCCCCACACTGACTTTAAGGCTTTCGATGCTTTCTCCACTGAAAAAAAAAAAAAATAAATGATTGGGTGGCGCTCGTTATAAGCGAGGTCTTGAGACGCTCCAAGACGACCACCCGCCCTAATAATATCATCTTTGTCGATGAATGGGTTGAGTGGCAATATCTCGCTTTTCCTATCGATTACCTGTCCCTTCTTCAAGTTTACATATTCCTCCTTATAATGTTGCTTCTGATAGAGTTTAATCAAGAGTTGCGTCGTGGTCCTGATCTCATCGGATGAGATTAGGCACGATTTTTCTTGAAAGGAAGCTTTTGTCTTGGGATGAGTTCTTCGGAAGAATCTCATAATATATGATAGTACCCTCAAAGCCCCCGGTAAATTCGAAAACCGGTCAAGAATCTCGATCTCTTTTTGCGTTGATATTGCGTAGGCCTGCGCTCTCGGATGTATTATACTCTTTTTCTTGTACTGGCCATTGGGAATTGTCTTCTTGTAGCCAAGAAGGTCCCTGCCACCACAAAGAATTGTTCACCAAATCCGATGCCGGTAGTGCTCTGCTTCCTAAGTCTGCTGTATTCGTTTCCGAGTTGACATGAAGCCAGTCCTTGCTGCCGACTAGGTCGATGATTTTTGTAATCCTGTGTGCGAAGAATGTTGACCAGGAACAGGGTGGTTTCCTTATCCATGCCAAAACGATGGTGGAATCCGTCCATAGATACTGTTTCACTGGTCCCAGTTTGATGTTTCGGAATATTGATTCCATCATTTCCGCTAACAGTAGTGCTCCGCAAAGTTGCAAACGCGGAAGTGAGATGGTCTTCACTGGTGCTACTCTGGTTTTGCCCAGAAGTAGATTTACGAAGAAATCATCATTCCTTTTGACTCGCATGTGGACAGCTGCAGCGTATGCCTTTTCCGAAGCATCGCAGAATCCATGTATTTCGACATCATCTTCTGGTGAAAAGTTTACCCATCGTGGTATCTTTATTTTGTCGATTTCGTGGTATTGATGTCTGAAGTTTTGCCATCGTTCCAGTGTATTGGACGAAACTGGCTCATCCCAATCGGTGCCCTCTAACCAGATGTTCTGCATCAAAATTTTGGACACAATGACCATCGGTGCAAGCCATCCTAAAGGGTCGAAGAGTCTGGCGATGGCGGATAGAATCGCTCGCTTTGTTAACTTTTCACTTTCTTCTAGTGACCCTGCCTTAAAGTAAAACAGGTCTGAATGGGCATTCCATCTTATGCCCAATGCCTTAACGGTGCTGGTATCTTCGAATGCCAGAAAGTCCTCGGTCAGCCGATCCGATATTGGGATGTCGTTGAGAATTTCCTCAGCATTCGAAGTCCATTTTGGTAGTGGGAAGCCCGCGGAGAGTAAGACTTGTCGAATCTCATTCCTCGCGTTAATCGCCGATGCGAGTGTGTGTCCCCCCGCTAGTACGTCATCTACGTACATGCCTTCCCTTAATATGCTAGATGCTGTAGGGTGAGAACTCTCTACTTCATCTGCTAGTTGTAAAAGGGTTCTAATTGCCAGATAAGGCGCACAATTAACCCCGAAAGTTACCGTTTTCAACTCGTAAAGGCTTATGGGTCCTGAGGCGATGCTCGATAAACAATCCGTTGGCATTTGACGTGATCATCGCTTATCCAAATTTGCCTATACATCTTTTCGATGTCACTATTGAAAACGAACCGATATAGTCTCCATCGCAGTATAAGTACTGGAAGATCTGACTGAAGTACTGGGCCTGGCAGGAGAATGTTGTTTAAACTTGTGCCATTTGCCGTTGGGCTCGACGCATTGAATACGACGCGTACCTTAGTGGTGGTACTCTCCGCCTTTACTACGGCGTGATGGGGCAAAAAGTAATTGTCCGCCGAATCGGCTGGTACAATGGCATTAACCTTTCGCATATGCCCTAATGTCTCGTATTCAGACAGGACCCTTATATATTCTTTCCCTAATTCCGGGTTCTTTGCTAACCGTGTCTCATTTCTAAAAAATTGTGAACACGCCCGCCTAAGAGACCCTCCTATGTTTATCCTATCTCGGTAGTCCTGTCTGAATGGAAGAGAGACGACATATCTTCCATCCTCTCTACGACTCGTAGTTTCTCTATATAAATCTTCGCAGTACTTGTCATCTGCGTTTGGGCTTTTATTTCTTGGAAGATTTTCCAACTCCCAGAATGCGGTCAGCTGTTTGTCCAAAGCAACTTCGCTGTAAAAGGACACTATATTTCTGGTTGGATTCGGTGCTTCTATGCGCCCGGTTAATATCCAACCGAACACCGTTTCTTGGACGAGAAGTGTACTAAGTACATTCTTTTTCAGCCCACTCAATATAATTTGCGGATATACGTCTCCGCCAAGTATAATATCAACTTCCTCGTTGATGTAGAATCGCTTATCTGCCAAGACTAAGTCTGGGGAAGCCTGCATAGTCGTAGCATCGATATGGCAGGATGGCAGATTCCCAGTTAGTTTGGCTAGAATTAGGACTGATGTTGTTAAGCTGAAGCAAGGGTCCACTGGTGAACGGAGTTCAATATTGGACGCCTCCTTGACTTGAGCTGAGACGGCATTAGTGATGCCCGAAACTTGAGCATGCATCCTTTTTGCCGGTAATTTGATTCTGCGTTTGAGTCGTTCTGTCATAAACGAGCACTCTGAACCAGAATCAATCAGTGCTCTTGCTGGGAAGTCTGTACCATTATCATGAATGGTTACTCGAGCTGTCCCTAGCAGCACACCTGCACTTGAGTGCACATGGCAGGATTTAACATTTCTGTTTATGGCCGAAACAGATTTTTCAGCTTCCCGTCTCTCTTGTGCCTGTTTTGAAGTTGGGGCAGCATTATCAGCATGATACTGATTAGGGCTGGTGGTTGCTTTCGTCTGAAGAGACTCCGCATGCAGGGGCGTATTATGTCGAGAGTGGCACTTGTTGCAGTCGTAAGAACTGGTGCACTTCGACACAGTATGTCCTGAGGAGAATAGGCAGTTCAAACAGCCCTTGGTGGATTTGACAAAATTAATTCTCTCCACCGGAGTTAATTTGAGAAAACGGGGACAGTTTTGTAATCTGTGGGCATTCGATTTGCACTTTGTGCACAGTAATTTTGTCACATTTGCTTGGTATGTACCAAGTCCTTTGGCAGGGGTTTCGTTGGCATTCCGCGTACTTTGCGGTTTTTGCACTTTCGAAGAATTCCCTATGAACCCAGACACTGTTTCGAGTGTCTGGAAGCGGTTGAAAAAAAATTTGTCCATATCCTCCCACTTGGATATTTCCACTTTGTGGTCTATGCTTTGCTCCCATAGACCAAGCGTACTCTCCGGCAATTTCTTCGAACACAAATACGTTATAATTGCATCCCAGTTCGAAGTGTCAATTTTATGACTTCGCAGGGACGAAAGGCAATTATTTATTTCGCGTTGAAGGGTTTTAATCGCGCTACCACACTCACTCTCTACCTTTTTCAAGTTAAATAAAATTTGGAGTTGCGAGTTTACTAAGATACGTTTGTTTTCGTATCTCTCGCATAAATTTCTCCAGGCCGTATCAAATCCTTCATTCGTGAGGGGACATTTTTTCACAATATCTTTTGCCTCACCTTGTGTCTTATTGTTCAGATGGAACAATTTCTCCACAGGTGTTAGGCGTTTGTTAAAGATATATATGGCATTGAACATGTCACGAAATGTTGGCCATGACAGATAATCGCCCTTGAAAACTTCAGTATCACATGGAGGCAGGCGGATACTGTGTTCAAATTCGGGCTTTTCTTCAGATTTGTTTTCTGTTTTGTTGTAAGTCGCTTGGCGTGTAGCCATATCTGACATGCAGCGTAAATATACTGCATATGATCTCTTATATTTCTGTTTGACAGAAACTATACCAGTGGCCTCTAACTTATCTGAATTAAGTAAGTCGTCATAAGCCGTGCTGGTTTTTCTCCACATTGCTTTCAAGTCCTCTTGTTGAAGCCCAGGATTGTACTTGCTGTGGACTGAATCCTCTAATTCATTGTAGTCTGATTCGAATTCAAAAATCGAATCAGCCAGTCTAATGAAACTTTCCATATTTTGGACTTAGAGGATCTGTAGAATCAAAACAAAACCGAAAAAAGAAAGCTGAAGGTACGATGAAATGCTCAACCGTACAAGAAAAATGCTGAATAGAAAAGGTAAAGGCAGTAGTTTACCCAGGAAAATCAAAACAACCTCAATAAAATTGTAATAAACTCAATTAATGTATAATTTAAGTCAATTTCTTTTATTTATTGTTAATTTTTGAATTATATTGCAGACTTGGCCGATTTGTCTGACGAATATTTGTTTGCTACAGAAGCAAAAATTTAAACAAAATCTTTGTGACTTACTCGCCACCTACACGTATACGGGGAATATGTATATATAAATATGTGTATGTGTTGCCGCAATAAAGAAATACACAACAAAACACAGATAAAGTGCTCGGTGTATCAAACGAGCGAAAGTGAATATTAAACGAAAAAATGTGATAACAAATGAAAAGTGCTATAAAATTAGTGGATTTTATAAGAAAATAATAAACTAGATTTCGATTTAAATGGTGTTGTGTATATTACCGAAAAAAACAAGTGGAAAAAACAAAAACAAACTGAAGATCGAAAGGCTAAGTGAACTTTTTGTGAAAATGAGGTTATGTTACCTCTTGCCTTGCGCTGTGTCCAAAAAACCTTACCACTGGTGGGGGGATAATCCGGATAGTCACAAGGATTTTTAAGCGTTCAATTTAATTTAAAATTTAAAGAAAAATATAGCAGTTAACTGTTAAAAAAATCACTATTATTAAATATTCACTAAACGCACTTACGTTTGACAAAAAAAAACTAAGTGGCAAGAAATATACAACTTACGTGCTTTGATGTGGTGATCGGCCGAATTTGTTATATATAGTTTGTGTTGTTGGTTGTGGTATGTGGCAGAGTGTATGGCAGAGTTGTTTGTTGTTTGCAATTGCGCCAGAGTGTATGGCAGAGTTGTTTGTTGTTTGTAATTGCGGCAGTCCGTGAACAATATTGAGTTTTCTCTAATTTCCTATGTGGCAGCTTCTGGTTAATGTGACCCAATTATCGTTGATGTTGTTTAATCCAAATGATGTGAAGAAATGTTTGTTTGTGGACTGTATAGGCAGGTTGTCTTCTTTTCTATGGGGAGAATGGACCATGAACAAAAGTCGACAATGGTGCTCCGCTGGAGCGGCCGTGGCTTAAAAGCACCGCGGTTGAATTATGATTTTGAATATAAAAGAAATAAGAAAAAAAGCGAGAATCCTCGTTATAATAAAGTGGCCATATATTTATGTGAAATATTATTACAAGCAATTAGTTTACCTTTACTAATATAAATAATTTTTATGAGGTCGAAAATCCTGGGGTGGCCGTGATGCTGTTGCTGCGTCGAGTGTCGCTGGAGAAGTAGACGGTGTTGCAATCGAGGACAACCGTTGAACCTGAAAATTATCCTTCCGGTTGTAAGGGGAGGTGACCCACACATGCACACCCCATGCATGTATATGTGTGCTGACAAAACACGAATATGCATGCATGCCCACACAGGTGGGTGGGTTGGTGTGAGTGATTGGAAGGGCGCTAAAGTTACATTAGGGTGGCCCATTTTTTAAGACTTTAGGCATCTCGCCTAAACAATCTATTAGGGTCCTGGTTATATGTCTGCCCTTTATAAAATTAAAATATATGAAGAGCGAAATAGTTGATGTCTTCAGGAAAATTAAAAAGATTTGTAACCACTTCGTAAATAAAAATTGAAGGAAGGACAAACTGTGTTTTCGGGTTTTGTATTATATTTATAGGATCTATCAGCAGTTTCGTCTCTACTTTAAAACCAATAGAAATAACGAAAATAATGGAAACTATCCATCGAACTCCAATAAATTTCGGTATTTTTATCTAATTTTCCGTTTCGACGGAAGTGCTGATGGGAATTTCGAAGCGACGAGCTTAAAAAAGGTATATACAAAAATAAGAACACATAACCTCATATAAATGATGCTTTCTAAAAATATTGAGACAAATGCAATATTGTATAATTGGTTATAGCATTTCAATAATGGGTTGTGATATATATGACCTGAACTTATTATTTCATATATGTGTGCATATAGGTTTACCCTAATTTCTTAAAAAAAATCATAAAAATATATATATTTTGTTTAGGTGAACAAAAATTAGCTGTCGGAACCTATTCTCGAACTTTGGAACGCACGCGTCGCACTCGAGACGCTTACCACCTGCGCTACTGCTATATGTACAACGCAACAGTCAAATACTGTACTTAAACACTATGGCTTTATGCAGAAAACTCTAATTGATTATTATAAATAATTGAAGCATTATTTGTTAAATATAATACTCCCGAATGCAAGCTAAGAGCCCACTCTCCCACTTGTCAAAAATATTCTATGGTTGGTAGAACTGTTTGCAGATAAAGGTAATACCAATTGAGTTGATTTTCTTTTTTTCCGACAGGGGGATATTAGATGTATATTGGAACGATTTTTCGTCATCCCTTGCCATCTTCAGTGTATGTTTTCGTTCTGATCTGTGTCTATCCGTTGTTATGTATTTATAGTCTTGATGCTGTGCCAGGTACTGTTAATATGTATGTATATGGTTCGTGTGTTAGGTTTATGTGTTACGAATGCTCCCGAACGGGTCCCTGTAATAATGGTTGTTTTTAACGCTCGTTAATTAGTTTGTGGCTGATAGGTCAGGTAATGTTAATCGTGTGTTTGAATAGTCTATATTGAAGGTTGTTTTTGTAGCTCGTTACTTAGGTAGAAGTCGGTGATTTTCGTCTTTTGGTTTGTTTTCTGTGTTCGCTCGTTTATTGTTATTCGTTTGGTTATTGTACCTGCTGCGTTGTTTTGTTTTTTGTAAATTAGTTTTAGCGGCTCAAATATTGCATCAGAATTGGTGCTTGTTTGTTCGTTTATTATTTTCCGTTTGTTCGTTATTATTTTCATGCTACAATGTTATTATATGCACAATGGCACCCTATATCAGCGTATAGTTTAAAACTGCAATTGAAATACTAAACTATTTAATGGATAAAAGGGATTAAGTACTTAGTGGGAATGTTACAGGTATTGAAATATCTGAAAAATTATGGTAAGTACTTTCAAGCTGTGATTACTACGGAACGGCAGACCCGAATTCAAAGATCTTTGCACCATTGGAGAGTTATTAAAATCGGTTGCATATCGGTTTTGATATGAAATGCATCATATGTGCAATCCCACTAAATTTTAAAATTGGTTTTCCCAAGGTCAAACAAGGAAAGAAATTTTCGCACGCATTTGTGATTAACTTATGCAGTGGATTGCAATACTAAAAAATTTCAAGACACAAAAAACAAGAAAAAACTTATTTAAACTTTGGTTGAGTAAAAAAAAATTTTTTTAAATGAAAATAGCACCCAAATAATCTAAAATTTTACTTCTATTCTTCTCTAACCTTTTTCCTCAGTGTCTGGCCAAGATTGACTAAATAGTCGCATCTAATAACAAATTGTAACAAGTGAAAACAAAAAGAAATACTCAAAATATGATTATGTAACTCTAGAGAGATTGCTTAAAACCTAACGGGCTAAAAAATCTATGGTTGCTCAAACATTTTTTGCCAACTCTTCGACCCGGGTGCGTCTGTAACCGGTAGTGGGTGGGCGCACCGAGGTCGATCTAGGACAGGAGTATTGGGAGAGAAAGAAAACGAAACAAATTTCTCGTTATAAATCTGGTTTAATTCAGTGAGTGGTTAATAACATGGAGTGTAGAAATCACCTTTTCTAATGCTGTGACGGCTCGGAATCGCTGGCTGATGTTGATGGGTCAAGAAGAAAGCTGCATGTCGTAGGGGACACTCACACAGTGACACCGACGTGTATGTGCAAAGCGCTTACAAACTGCACATATATGCCCACGTGCGTGGAAGTGTGTGTGCAATTATTCGCGACTGGAATGGATACGGACCTTACATTCGGGTGGTCCGAAACCTTTGAAGATTTAGGCATAGGGCCTAAACATGCCGGCCCCTTTGCGATCCGCAACATCTTAAGACTCAGCCAAGGATTCCCGACCCCCATGCGTGCGGAAACAACTTGAACAAACACGGAGAACATATATGCATGACACTAAAACATCTTAGCAAACAGAAAATCAAACTGGCAAAATTAAGTGAACAGCTAAAATTTCTACTGGAATGCAAAAAATATGATATAATTCTAAACCATTTGGTCAACTCAATAAAAAATATCACACTAAATACAACATCTGAAAAAGTAAAAAGACTTGTGGAGAAAACAAAAGAAAATTTTCTATTTAAAATGCTAAACATAGAAGTCACACAAACCAACATAAACATAAAAATTGCCAAAGACTAAATATACCACGCACAAAAACAACTCAAACGTTCGCTGAGTGAGCAAGAGTTCAATACTTTCGTCAGCAAACAAAACTCTTTAAGCCAAAAGATAGGCAGAGAAAAATATAAAATCAAAAACAGACAAACTCAAACAGGAACAAATAAGGAAACTTGGCTTCAAAACCGAAATTGAGTTTCCAGAAGAAGTAATGTGGCTTCTCTCACTCGGAAGAAAGTTCATACTATCAACAACAAGAACCAACTTCTCACCGATACACCTGATAGCAGAAGTAGAACAAATAATTCAAGCACTGGACAACGAAAAAGACAAGGAAGGGGCCAGAAACAAACTCAGCAACAGGATCCTACAATTGAAGAGACACATAAAACATAGCGCAGCCGAAAAATGTATAATTGAAGCACACAAGAAGACTAAGACCTTCTTACATTTGCACAAAGACGACATAAGTCTGAGTGACGCTGACAAAGGCAATAAAACAGTTGTGCTATATAAAAAGGATTACATTCAAAAGATGGACCAAGTATTAGGAGACAAGAATACGTACAAAGTAACAAGAATCGACCCAACTAACACACTACAAAGAAAGAACAACAACATCGTTGAAGACTTATACAAAGGAAAATACATAAACGTGAGGGAAAAACACCAATTGACTAATACAGCTGCGACCGCACCTAGATTGTATGGATTACCAAAAATACATAAGCCCGACTTTCCACTACGCCCAACTGCCTCTTCTGTAAATGTGCCTTGCTATCATTTATCCAAATTCTCAGGGAAAATTCTTAAAACTTTAGTTTCGGAGAAACACAACATAAAAAATGCATATGAGTTAAAAGACAGGTTGAAAGATGTTAAGTTAGGTGATGAAGAGTATCCTTTGATGCAATTTCCCTCTTTACGAACATACCCACTACGTTGGCCATAAAGATCATAATGGAAAAATGGAATAAAATTCAAGAAATCACTAACATACCTAGAAACAAATTTTTAAATATATTAGAGTTCTGCCTTAAAGACAACAACTATTTCGTGCACGACAACAAAATCTATACCCAAACGTTTGGAATGCCAATGGCAAATCCCCTCTCCCCCAATAGCAGATATAGTTATGGATGACATTCTCGATGCCACATACTCGGACCTCAGGAAACAAAGAAAAGAAAGCGTCAAGTTTTTAGTGAAGTATGTGGACGATGTATTCGCCATAGTGAAAAAGAATGACACAAAACTTATACTTGACACACTAAACAAATACCATAAGAGACTACAGTTCACCATGGAAATGGAAGAAAACAACAACATTCCATTTCTAAACACACGCATACACAAAAACGACAACAACCTTATACTAGACTGGTACTCGAAACCGACAGCATCTGGACGCCTAATAAATTTTTATCTTCACAACCACGAAAATACAAAATCAACACGGCCCGAAACCTCATACACAAGACACTAACAGTAAGCCATCCCAAATTCCATGCCGCCGATATAGACAAAATTAGAAGTACCCTTCACAGCAACAATTTTCCAAATCACATCGTACATTATCTAGTACAACAAAAGATCAATGAAATAAATCACAACCATAATCGGACTCAAACAAGGACCAATAACGAGGCAAAGCAATATCACAGTATTACTCACATTCCCAGGCTAACAGAAAATCTTACACACGACATTATTTAAAATCCAAACTTGACTATAGCTTATAAATCCAACTACACATTAAAAAGTTGTTTTACACAGACAGAAACTAAAATAGACACAAAACAACGTAATATACAAAATACAATGCGAAGGAAACAGCAACGAAAAATGTGACAAAATATACATAGGTACAACTGAACGCGCTTTAGGCACACGACTAGCAGAACACGAAGCCGATATTATAAACAAAAGCACAGCACAGCACTCTCCCGACATGCAATAACAAACAATCATAGGGCTGACTTTGCAAACGCAAAAATAATAGACAAAGAAGTGCGAACAAAAACAAGATACACACTAGAGAGTTTACTAATCATGCAAAACAGGGACAAAACAATAAACAAGAAAGAGGACACAGATGATATTGCGGCTGCTTATCTTTATGTTTATGAGCTCCTCATTTTTGTTTATATTTAGTTTGACAAGCTTACCACATAAGATGGTATCAATTATTTTACAACTAAGCAGTAATTAGTTTCAATTTCGAACCACCTTTTAAATGTAAGTTATAAAGTTCTTTTTTTTTTAATATTTTGTTCAATGTTATATGTAGTAATGTTTCTTGGTTTTTGTAATTCATATTGTTCCATTTTAAATTATTGTATTTTCCAAATATATAGAATCGCCCTTGAAGAAGCCAAGGAAAATTGGCGAAACGTCGGCTGCAAGGTGAAACAAACTAGTTTGTTAATTGATATTAGAGGAAAAATTACAACGTTATGCACAGCGATGGTATGGGATGACATGTTTCGAAGTGCCCAACTTCTCATCAGACCCCTTCTCGGACACTGAGATATGAACCCAAGTGTCTGAGAAGGGGTCTGATGAGAAGTTGGGCACTTCGAAACATGTCATCCCATACCATCGCTGTGCATAACGTTGTAATTTTTCCTCTAATATCAATTAACAAACAAACATAAAAATTCGAGCTTTGCTCCAACAACAATCACCATAACTATAATTGTTACAGGTACAGTGCGGGTGCATAACAAATAACACGGAAGTGTTGATATGCATAAAAGCCCTTCTGTATCTAAAACTGTTCTATGAACGCGCCTAAAAATATTTCCACTTTCCTTGAGTTGACATATAAAATATATGTACCAAAGAATGTATAAAAGGAATAAGCAAATGGCACATTAGAGGAAAAATGCATCGTGACGCTACAGGGCATCATAGCTTAGTTGTTAGAGTACTCTAACAGCGGCTTTGGTGCAGACACTTGGGTTCATATCTCAGTGTCCGAGAAGGGGTCTGATGAGAAGTTGGGCACTTCGAAACATGTCATCCCATACCATCGCTGTGCATAACGTTGTAATTTTTCCTCTAATATCAATTAACAAACAAACATAAAAATTCGAGCTTTGCTCCAACAACAATCACCATACCTATAATTGTTACAGGTACAGTGCGGGTGCATAACAAATAACACGGAAGTGTTGATATGCATAAAAGCCCTTCTGTATCTAAAACTGTTCTATGAACGCGCCTAAAAATATTTCCACTTTCCTTGAGTTGACATATAAAATATATGTACCAAAGAATGTATAAAAGGAATAAGCAAATGGCACATTAGAGGAAAAATGCATCGTGACGCTACAGGGCATCATAGCTTAGTTGTTAGAGTACTCTAACAGCGGCTTTGGTGCAGACACTTGGGTTCATATCTCAGTGTCCGAGAAGGGGTCTGATGAGAAGTTGGGCACTTCGAAACATGTCATCCCATACCATCGCTGTGCATAACGTTGTAATTTTTCCTCTAATATCAATTAACAAACAAACATAAAAATTCGAGCTTTGCTCCAACAACAATCACCATAACTATAATTGTTACAGGTACAGTGCGGGTGCATAACAAATAACACGGAAGTGTTGATATGCATAAAAGCCCTTCTGTATCTAAAACTGTTCTATGAACGCGCCTAAAAATATTTCCACTTTCCTTGAGTTGACATATAAAATATATGTACCAAAGAATGTATAAAAGGAATAAGCAAATGGCACATTAGAGGAAAAATGCATCGTGACGCTACAGGGCATCATAGCTTAGTTGTTAGAGTACTCTAACAGCGGCTTTGGTGCAGACACTTGGGTTCATATCTCAGTGTCCGAGAAGGGGTCTGATGAGAAGTTGGGCACTTCGAAACATGTCATCCCATACCATCGCTGTGCATAACGTTGTAATTTTTCCTCTAATATCAATTAACAAACAAACATAAAAATTCGAGCTTTGCTCCAACAACAATCACCATAACTATAATTGTTACAGGTACAGTGCGGGTGCATAACAAATAACACGGAAGTGTTGATATGCATAAAAGCCCTTCTGTATCTAAAACTGTTCTATGAACGCGCCTAAAAATATTTCCACTTTCCTTGAGTTGACATATAAAATATATGTACCAAAGAATGTATAAAAGGAATAAGCAAATGGCACATTAGAGGAAAAATGCATCGTGACGCTACAGGGCATCATAGCTTAGTTGTTAGAGTACTCTAACAGCGGCTTTGGTGCAGACACTTGGGTTCATATCTCAGTGTCCGAGAAGGGGTCTGATGAGAAGTTGGGCACTTCGAAACATGTCATCCCATACCATCGCTGTGCATAACGTTGTAATTTTTCCTCTAATATCAATTAACAAACAAACATAAAAATTCGAGCTTTGCTCCAACAACAATCACCATAACTATAATTGTTACAGGTACAGTGCGGGTGCATAACAAATAACACGGAAGTGTTGATATGCATAAAAGCCCTTCTGTATCTAAAACTGTTCTATGAACGCGCCTAAAAATATTTCCACTTTCCTTGAGTTGACATATAAAATATATGTACCAAAGAATGTATAAAAGGAATAAGCAAATGGCACATTAGAGGAAAAATGCATCGTGACGCTACAGGGCATCATAGCTTAGTTGTTAGAGTACTCTAACAGCGGCTTTGGTGCAGACACTTGGGTTCATATCTCAGTGTCCGAGAAGGGGTCTGATGAGAAGTTGGGCACTTCGAAACATGTCATCCCATACCATCGCTGTGCATAACGTTGTAATTTTTCCTCTAATATCAATTAACAAACAAACATAAAAATTCGAGCTTTGCTCCAACAACAATCACCATAACTATAATTGTTACAGGTACAGTGCGGGTGCATAACAAATAACACGGAAGTGTTGATATGCATAAAAGCCCTTCTGTATCTAAAACTGTTCTATGAACGCGCCTAAAAATATTTCCACTTTCCTTGAGTTGACATATAAAATATATGTACCAAAGAATGTATAAAAGGAATAAGCAAATGGCACATTAGAGGAAAAATGCATCGTGACGCTACAGGGCATCATAGCTTAGTTGTTAGAGTACTCTAACAGCGGCTTTGGTGCAGACACTTGGGTTCATATCTCAGTGTCCGAGAAGGGGTCTGATGAGAAGTTGGGCACTTCGAAACATGTCATCCCATACCATCGCTGTGCATAACGTTGTAATTTTTCCTCTAATATCAATTAACAAACAAACATAAAAATTCGAGCTTTGCTCCAACAACAATCACCATAACTATAATTGTTACAGGTACAGTGCGGGTGCATAACAAATAACACGGAAGTGTTGATATGCATAAAAGCCCTTCTGTATCTAAAACTGTTCTATGAACGCGCCTAAAAATATTTCCACTTTCCTTGAGTTGACATATAAAATATATGTACCAAAGAATGTATAAAAGGAATAAGCAAATGGCACATTAGAGGAAAAATGCATCGTGACGCTACAGGGCATCATAGCTTAGTTGTTAGAGTACTCTAACAGCGGCTTTGGTGCAGACACTTGGGTTCATATCTCAGTGTCCGAGAAGGGGTCTGATGAGAAGTTGGGCACTTCGAAACATGTCATCCCATACCATCGCTGTGCATAACGTTGTAATTTTTCCTCTAATATCAATTAACAAACAAACATAAAAATTCGAGCTTTGCTCCAACAACAATCACCATAACTATAATTGTTACAGGTACAGTGCGGGTGCATAACAAATAACACGGAAGTGTTGATATGCATAAAAGCCCTTCTGTATCTACAACTGTTCTATGAACGCGCCTAAAAATATTTCCACTTTCCTTGAGTTGACATATAAAATATATGTACCAAAGAATGTATAAAAGGAATAAGCAAATGGCACATTAGAGGAAAAATGCATCGTGACGCTACAGGGCATCATAGCTTAGTTGTTAGAGTACTCTAACAGCGGCTTTGGTGCAGACACTTGGGTTCATATCTCAGTGTCCGAGAAGGGGTCTGATGAGAAGTTGGGCACTTCGAAACATGTCATCCCATACCATCGCTGTGCATAACGTTGTAATTTTTCCTCTAATATCAATTAACAAACAAACATAAAAATTCGAGCTTTGCTCCAACAACAATCACCATAACTATAATTGTTACAGGTACAGTGCGGGTGCATAACAAATAACACGGAAGTGTTGATATGCATAAAAGCCCTTCTGTATCTAAAACTGTTCTATGAACGCGCCTAAAAATATTTCCACTTTCCTTGAGTTGACATATAAAATATATGTACCAAAGAATGTATAAAAGGAATAAGCAAATGGCACATTAGAGGAAAAATGCATCGTGACGCTACAGGGCATCATAGCTTAGTTGTTAGAGTACTCTAACAGCGGCTTTGGTGCAGACACTTGGGTTCATATCTCAGTGTCCGAGAAGGGGTCTGATGAGAAGTTGGGCACTTCGAAACATGTCATCCCATACCATCGCTGTGCATAACGTTGTAATTTTTCCTCTAATATCAATTAACAAACAAACATAAAAATTCGAGCTTTGCTCCAACAACAATCACCATAACTATAATTGTTACAGGTACAGTGCGGGTGCATAACAAATAACACGGAAGTGTTGATATGCATAAAAGCCCTTCTGTATCTAAAACTGTTCTATGAACGCGCCTAAAAATATTTCCACTTTCCTTGAGTTGACATATAAAATATATGTACCAAAGAATGTATAAAAGGAATAAGCAAATGGCACATTAGAGGAAAAATGCATCGTGACGCTACAGGGCATCATAGCTTAGTTGTTAGAGTACTCTAACAGCGGCTTTGGTGCAGACACTTGGGTTCATATCTCAGTGTCCGAGAAGGGGTCTGATGAGAAGTTGGGCACTTCGAAACATGTCATCCCATACCATCGCTGTGCATAACGTTGTAATTTTTCCTCTAATATCAATTAACAAACAAACATAAAAATTCGAGCTTTGCTCCAACAACAATCACCATAACTATAATTGTTACAGGTACAGTGCGGGTGCATAACAAATAACACGGAAGTGTTGATATGCATAAAAGCCCTTCTGTATCTAAAACTGTTCTATGAACGCGCCTAAAAATATTTCCACTTTCCTTGAGTTGACATATAAAATATATGTACCAAAGAATGTATAAAAGGAATAAGCAAATGGCACATTAGAGGAAAAATGCATCGTGACGCTACAGGGCATCATAGCTTAGTTGTTAGAGTACTCTAACAGCGGCTTTGGTGCAGACACTTGGGTTCATATCTCAGTGTCCGAGAAGGGGTCTGATGAGAAGTTGGGCACTTCGAAACATGTCATCCCATACCATCGCTGTGCATAACGTTGTAATTTTTCCTCTAATATCAATTAACAAACAAACATAAAAATTCGAGCTTTGCTCCAACAACAATCACCATAACTATAATTGTTACAGGTACAGTGCGGGTGCATAACAAATAACACGGAAGTGTTGATATGCATAAAAGCCCTTCTGTATCTAAAACTGTTCTATGAACGCGCCTAAAAATATTTCCACTTTCCTTGAGTTGACATATAAAATATATGTACCAAAGAATGTATAAAAGGAATAAGCAAATGGCACATTAGAGGAAAAATGCATCGTGACGCTACAGGGCATCATAGCTTAGTTGTTAGAGTACTCTAACAGCGGCTTTGGTGCAGACACTTGGGTTCATATCTCAGTGTCCGAGAAGGGGTCTGATGAGAAGTTGGGCACTTCGAAACATGTCATCCCATACCATCGCTGTGCATAACGTTGTAATTTTTCCTCTAATATCAATTAACAAACAAACATAAAAATTCGAGCTTTGCTCCAACAACAATCACCAAACTAGTTTTATTTGCACCACAGTAGGTTAGATCGGCCGCCGTGGTGTGAAGGTAGTGTTGCCGGCCTACCACACCGAAGGTCCATGGTTCGAGCCCTGGTACAGGTAACATCAAAAGTGATTTGAAAAAAAGTTTTTCAAAACGGGGTCGCCCCTCGGCAGTGGTTTGGCAAACTCTCCGAGTGTATTTCTGCCATGACAGGCTTCTCAGCAAAAAATTCGTCTCCTTTGTAGATGCCGTTCGGAGTCGGCAAAAAACTGTAGGTCCCACCAATTTGTAGGGAAAATTCAAATCGGCACACCACAAATTGGAAGAGAAGCTTGGCGCAAAAATCTCTTAGGAGGTTTATGATGATATACCTGTTGTATATCGCGCCATAGAGAGAGAGAGGTTAGATCGGAAAAGCTTAACAAATCGCATCACAAATATAGAACCTATCGGAAGAATTCAATTTAACTTGAAACTAGATTTAAAACTATAAGCTATGAGCCCCGGTAATTGCGTCGAATTACGCTTGACTGGTCCGTATTGTTCACGCCACCTAGAGCTAAACGTGGGATGAGAAGAAGTGGATAAGCGAAAGTGTTCATATTTCTTGCCATTTTATCATAATTTTAAGAATATACTTATTTAAACGTGATCTAACACTAGGGTGTAAATATGAAAAAAAAAAAATCCGATCAATATGTCGCTTGGTGTCGGCCTTAATTGCTCTAGGCCTTAGTTGTGCCCGAGAGCACCCAACCGAATATGGTATTCTGGCCGAACAAGGGACCAAAAGTGCTGGGGAGGATTCCGGGCATTATGATGTCCGCGTAGACGGCGGTACCTAGGATGAGGCGAATTGGCGCCGACGCAGAGAATTTTGGATCAGCCAGCCAAATGTGTGCATATGGCACCGCATATGACAGTGGCTTCTGCGCTCGAGGCATCAGTTGGCGGTCCGGTACGCGGCTTACCCCCTGTAGTAGTTGTCGTCGTAGCAGGCGAAGAGGCCTTTTCTCCGCTCTGCGTTCCTCTGTCGTGGATCGTTGTGGTCGTCGATGCAGGCGAAAAGGCCTTGTCTCCGCTCTACGTTAATCTGGTTGGGATCGTTGTGGTTGTCGTGGCAGGGGAGAGGCCGTGTCTCCGATCTGCGCTCGTTCAGGAGTCGCTGTTGTCGGTGGTTAGTTGCAGTTGTTTACGTTCATGTTGCAGTAGGGGTCGGAACGTCTGTTTGTCTGGGCGTCGGGAGAGGCCGTGTCTCCGCTCCGGAATCCTGTTCAATTGATTCGTTCATTGCTGACAAAGAGACTTAGTCTCCGTTCCAGCGTCGGAGGCGAAATCGCGTCGTCGGGATTGTCTTGGAGCCCCAATGTTGGCTTTGTATTTACCAAGGGGGACTTGAATGAAATCCGCGGCAAATTGCTTGAGTCGGAAGTACGTGCACCTGCACGTAACGGCGCTATTGCCCCTTTGCCCGTCATTATTCCATCACAAAATACTGGTCTGGGTCCTGAAAAAATAGTTTTCTTCCAGGCTCTATCTATCCCCACTAAGATTTCCAAAGGTGATATTGAAATTATCAACGATGTGCCGAATTTGAAACCTGGTGATAAAGTCGGTGCTTCCAACATTGCTTAACATGTTAAATATCCCGCCATTCTCATATGGTTTGATCATCACACAAGTATATGATTCAGGCTCAGTTTTCTCGCCTGAAGCCTTGGACATCAAACCAGAGGATTTGCACGCCAAATTGTAAATGGGTGTTGCCAATTTGGCAGCTGTATCGTTGGAGATTGGTTATCCAACCATTGCTTTTGCACCACACAGTATTGCCAATGGTTTCAAACACCTCTTGGCCATTGCTGCTTCGACAGCAGTGGATTTCAAGGAAGCTGCTAGCATCAAAGATCCCAGCAAATTCGCTGCTGCCGCCGCTGCAGCTGCACCAGCTGCTGACGCAGGCGCTGCTGCAGAAAAGAAGGAAGACAGCTCATCGTGAGTCTCCCTGGAAGGATTTTTGGTATCTCTTAAAACTAACACTTCTTATCAACTACACCTCCCCGGGCTCATACAGAGTCTCCCATAGGGGACGTGTCCTAACCGAAGCTCGGATATGAAGTCATGCGTGGCAGAGGTGCGGGCGTGAGGAATGCCTTGGTCAAACCCGGCGGCCAATTCGGTATCTACCCCCAATAAAGCCAGTCTACTACTATCAACTATTAATCTGATAATTAACAATTAATTAATAAGTTTAGTTTGATTAGTAGTAAACTCATCAACTATTAAGTGGATCAAAATAAAAGGAAAAAACGACTTAAGTTGTTCCAAAGCCAACTTAAGCCTCTCCGCGTGTGGACAAAAACAATTTAAGTTGCTCAAAAACAAGGCGAAAAACAACTAAAGTTATTCCAAAGGCATGGAAACACCAACTTAAGTGTTACCAAACGAATCAGTTAAAATAATTTGAGTTGTTCCAAATGGACGGAAAAATAACTTCAGTTGTTCGAAATAAATGGGAACAACCACTAAAAGTGTCCCTTCGATAGGGCCTGGAAGAACTTAATTCCAAACGTAGGGGTAAAACGTTTGCAGTGTGTTAGACACAAAAGAAACCCGCTTACGTCCTACCGAATATGTTGGAACAATGTCGGTTACTGAATTTCAGCTTCAAATCAATAAGGATACCCCCACTCTACTCGTTAATCCATAGCGAGCATCATGAAAGGTATAAAAACTTAACCCAGATGGGCCTACCCATTTACCAAAGAAACAAATGCACTCGCGAACGAGGCTACCGAAGACCTAACGCAGAAAAGTGTACCACTGTAACAGAGGGTTCCCCCCTCAAATACATACCCCATTTCAACCTACCAATATAGACACCTACAACCCAACAAGCATGTCTTCCAAAGTTCAAAAAGCAATTAAAAGTTAAACTCTCTTAAAACCAGCATAATCACAGCTTTTTCAGTTTTTAACTGAGTCATTGTCAAGTGAGCGTTGGGTTAAACTGCAAGAGAAGACGTCTCAATAATTTTACTCAAAGAAAGATGCAAATGCTACCAAAATTCAGACAAAGCTCTTGTCAATTTGTGCTTTTCAACATAAAACATTTCAAATTCCCCAAGGTCCAATCGTGGTCAATAGAATATGAAGAACTCACTTTATGATCAAAACTAGTTTTTATCAACATGTCGTTTTTCAGTTCTTAAACATTGATTTTCAAACGGTTTATAAACAGCTTCATATATTATTTCAGAAAGCTTTTTAAAGATCTATATATGTACATATGTTAACTTTGCTTGTTGGGTGGTATCAACTTAGTTTTGACTTAATCATTCCTACGGGTCGAGGCTGTGATAAACTCGCCTCCAACAGAGCTTTTAAGTTTTGTAGACTTGAGTTGCAACGTATGTAAAGATGGCGGGGTCTTTTGTGGGGAAAACCTGAAAGACAAAACTAATTTAGTTTGTACATTTCATATTTTGTGTATAGATGGCAATAACCAATGACCATCCAACAGCGTTTTCATATACATATATGTAAGTCACAATAAATATTACCAACAACATCCTCATCAGATGGATCTTCAGGTGGGCTACAATGACGCACTGCTCTAAGTACTGAAGTAATTTCCTAAGCATCTTCCGGCGCTGCACGGCCAAGCAGTTGCCGCAAAAGTGCCCTCGCAGAGCTTCATAAAGACGCTGTTCCGGGGTTATGGCCCGATAGACCGGGCATAACCGGATCGGGTGCTGTTTGGAGCACAGCCGACACTCGATGGTGAAGCGCGTGGCGTTAGAGGCTGCACTCCGTTGGATGGCGGCGAAACAACCCATGTTTACCTAAAATACGGGACATTTGTTGAATATGGTGAAGTGTGGGTCGTTGTGCGAGTGGGGTGGCGAGATGGAGATCACAGTGTTTGGTTGGGTTGCTTACGCTCCAACTTACATTTTTTATGTATTTGACGCAACATCTTGGGTCGTGTCTTGGGAAATTGGAGACTTTGAGGGCATTAAATGGTTGCTAGATGGCGCTAAATCCGGTACGCACCGTGTTTGTGTGCGAAAACGATGAGTACCTGAACCCACCAAAATTTAATTAATTTATCTCATATACTCCCCACCACAAAAAAAATGATTTTTTGACAGAGAATGGTGAAAATGTGGTTTGCGGACTATTTCAATTATTCGACTCAGCTCACTTAACGAACGACCAGCTTCGTTCAAAACTTTTCAATCTAGTTCAATGAATGGCAACTTTGGATATTAAAGTACGTATGTAGCTCCTGTGCTATGGTGGCTACGAGCAATAACATTGGCTTGAAAACCGGCTTATTTTGTTCACCCTTTTTATGACCCATGAATCCACAAAACCTGACACAAAGGAACAAAAGTGTATTGAACGGCTAAACGAGCTGAAGGAAGTCGCCCAACGATAGCCAGGTATACTTGTCCTTTATACTGAAGGTTTTTGTAACCGGTTGTATTGACCCGTGTTCTTTAACTGAAATCGCTATCAAATTATCGGTCGCATGTGATTAATGTGAACACCGCCTAATTTTGTCACTAGTATTTTCACTGATTAGGCATAGTGAAAAATAACGGGGAAGAGAATGGAACAATTCATTCGCCGTTTTTTCTCACATTCACAAACACGCGGCGGTAGTAAAATTGCAAATTGGTAAGTTTTCCAGAATATGCTAATTATTTCATGGTTTATTCCACCCGAAACTACGGTATTAGTGCAGTTTCAGGGACCCACCGAAAATTATGCCAATAAAGTCGAATGGGGTATCAAAAGACGCGTATTCACGTCTAAATTGAGAATCTGAAGTCGGAGTAAAATTTTGTTTAACCGTTCAAAAGTTATAAACAAAATACTAATTGATCGGAAACACTTTGCTAATACACACTTGTGTTACTTTAGAGCACAAAAAACTTTCATTTATATATCTACTATCACTATTTTACACAGTGAAACCGAACTGAAGCTAAACCGACGAGAAAACTTAATAATTTTAGCGTATTTAAGACAAAAAATATACACGAAGCAACCGAATTAGTTGTGTAAAAACGTTGAGAATTGCCAGATATTAGGTACTATAATGATACACTATGATGCCAGCTAGCTTAAAATGTACATTCAATATTGAATAACCACTTGATGCTGGAATAAAATACTCGTGTTTTAAACACAAATCAATTAGATTTCGTTAATATATACTGCCATTCCACACCACCCGGGAGGTTGCAATTTAGGCGCGTTACCGATTTGTTTTGGTAATTCTATACGACAGCACGTAAATGCGAATATACGTCCTCGGGAAAGGTATCAAACGACGCGTTTTGATCTCTGTATCATTAATCCGAAAGCAGAAATTAAATAATTTGTTTCAGTGAAAAGTTATTAGCAAAAAACCCAAAAATGGCCTAGGTCCGATTCCAAATAGGGGGCTTGATCCAAGGTATTTATGTGCAGAACACTTTTCTGCGTAGGCGGCCTTCCGTCGCGCTTCAAAAAAATAACCTTTAGCCGGTCCAACACCGGCTACGCGGTCCACAATATTTCTGCGCAGAACACATTTCTGCACTTTTTGGTATACCCTAATCTGTGATTACAACAACCACATGAAAATGACAGAAAAATTTCAACTTTAATTGCAAATATCTCTGAACAGACATAAAATATCGAATTTCCGCTTTCGGATTATTGATACGAAGGTTAAAACCCGTCATTTGATACCTTTCCCGATATTTTTGGACGTATATTAGCAGTTACGTGCTGTCGTATAGAATTACCTTTTTTTTTAGGTGTTCGGTTCCTCTGTAGGCCTATTTTCATCTTTCAATGGTCACCTAGGGTGACATGATATTCCAAAGTACACCGCAATCTGTGTAAATTTATACAAATTATTGATGTTAAAACTAATAATTAATATATATACTAAACCTACTTATGTGTATACCGCATTTTTACAAAATTAAAAAATGGGCAATCCATAATAAAGAATAAAATAGGAAAATGAAAATTTGGTATAAAAAATTACGCGATTTTTTATTCCAAATTTTCGCCTGCGGCGCTTTGAAATCAAACTCAGTTTTTCCATCGTTTTATTAATTCTGAACCTTCGTCTATAGCGCTTTTTAAATAAATGATAATTTACTTTGTTTTATATTTTATTTTTTGGTATTAACAATTCTAGATACTGTTGCAATATTTGTCTTAAATCTAATTGAGGTTTATGACTATATGGATTCTGTAAGCAGCAACTTAAGAAGTTCTTTATAAGTGGTCTAGGTTTGTTTTTTATATATACTGGCACCACTGTTAAACTTTACTTGTAATGGTATGTTGGCAACGCTCAAAATCTCAATGTTTTTACTATAAGTAATTCGCACGGTTAGAGGTAGTATTTGTAATATTAAATACGCTTTAAATAATGAGTTTTCGGGTCGCTTTCTTTTCAGGTTGGCTTTATTATCTAAATTGATAATAGGACATATAATAAAAAAGGATTATTGTGCTCTGAAAGCAATGTAAAAAGTGTAGTAACAAAGTGTATCCGTTCAAACAGTATTTTGTTTATAACTTTTGAACGGTAAAAAAAAATTTAGCTCCGACTTCAGATTCTCAATCTAGGCGTGAATACGCGTATTTTGATACCCCTCTCGATTTTTTGGGTCTAAATTTGGGTGGGTCCCGTAAACTGCACTTTTACCGAAACTACAATTTACTCTTTTTTCAGATTACGCACAATGTAGGGACACACCCAACTGCTGATTCTTACCTAATTTGACCAAGAAGCAGCTTTTTCTCATGTCATAGGAAAATTCCGAATTTTCTTCATTTCATGCCATTAGCTATACGCCATAGGTTCGGTTGCATCATCATATGGTCACTGATTGCTATCTTCGTTGGCTGTGCCTTCTGTTGGGCTTTCTAAATGGAACCATTTTTTCGTAGGTACCTAATCGCTATCATCACTTTCGTAGGTTGAAAGCGTGGCAACCTGGTGGCTATTGTGTAGCAACTATTCTAGATGCAAATGAAGTTATGCGACGTTTGCGTCAATCAGCAACTCCCCGAAGTAGTGGCAATGAACTTTACAAAATTGATTCTACATATAAGTGACAATTGCATTTAGAGGGAGTAGTTGATTGTCCACAATCTTTAGTACGCTTGATACATGGTTTGAAATAAGCGCGTAAACTACATTTGCCGATTATTCCAAGCAGTCTATGGGCAAGGGTCGAGTGCTTTTACAACGCATTCGTGATTTGGGAACAGTGGAACGCAGACAAGCTATCAAAGTCGGAATGGGAAGCTATGACACCACCTCATATGAGCATTCCGCAAGTGCAAGAGTACATGGAGAATCTAAGCTCAACATAAGTTTTTTATTCATCCATGTCATCAACCCTATAACTACACTAATTTCAGGTTTTACAAAATATTTTGATCTAATTATTATTTTCCTATAAACGAATAAACGCTGTGGTGTGAAGGTAGTGTTGCCGGCCTACCACACCGAAGGTCCATGGTTCGAGCCCTGGTACAGGTAACATCAAAAGTGAATTGAAAAAAGTTTTTCAAAACGGGGTCGCCCCTCGGCAGTGGTTTGGCAAACTCTCCGAGTGTATTTCTGCCATGACAGGCTTCTCAGCAAAAATTCGTCTCCTTTGTAGATGCCGTTCGGAGTCGGCAAAAAACTGTAGGTCCCACCAATTTGTAGGGAAAATTCAAATCGGCACACCACAAATTGGAAGAGAAGCTTGGCGCAAAAATCTCTTAGGAGGTTTATGATGATATACCTGTTGTATATCGCGCCATAGAGAGAGAGATAAACGATATTACCAGAGTGAGCCACAGTGTCCAGTAGCCGCTCGTCAACTCAATTGTGGTTCGGATAATAAATAGTTGGTCCTCTTATTATTTATTACTAATACAGATGTGTAAGCATACATTTTATATTCGCATATTTGACTGAGCTTAGAAGAGGTTGTAGAAAACATCAAAATGTGTCCTTTTAATTTAGATGGTTTTATGAAGAATTGCGCATTTGGATAAAGCCACTTCTTATTGTCACCTACGGAATCTCTGCAATCACCGTTGTGCCACTGCTTATTGTAAATCCTGTTAAGGATGGCATCACGCGTAACGACCTCCATATACTTATCGGTGGATTGTTTGTGTTGTCTGCAGTACCCGTGTCAATTTGGCATATTAACCAATACAGTGTTTCCTTTACCTGATGAGAAACTATCCTTTTTTTGAAGGCATCGTTCAATTGATAGACTGCCCGCCCAATGGTTGTGGTCTTTGTAGCACATTATTGGCGTGGTCCAATCTGGATCTGTTAGGCCTGGAATCGCTACTTCATCATAAATGAAACTACATGCATGTGGTTGTCTGTCTATAATTAAACGTGTCATGCTAATAATTCTCTGTTTCGAAGTCCTCTCTCCCTTCGCCGTCTTTCTTATTGGCTGGGTTTTTCATATACAACATCTGAGCTCTTGACCGGTATCATTCTCCGCTTCGGGAGTATGATTCCTGCTTCTTCAGTTTTGGACGTCTTTTAGCATTCGGTAGCTGTAGTGAACAATAAATAATGTGTGTTGAATACGTCTTACAAACTGAATCACAGTTTTCGGATATAAAAAAAATGGAAGTTGCGATCGAGTGGAGCAAAGATCACTGCCATACGTACCGCATTAGGCAGGGTTTCCTGAAAAAATAAAAACTTATCTTTGAAACGGACTACATATGCCCAACTCTAACCGATTTAAGTCGAAAAAAAATTGACAATGTCGCCCACCTCGCAGTGGTTTTCCCTCAAGAATTGCCCCACGAGCACTTTTGCTATGCGAAGCTTTGATAGTATCAACATTTACATGTTACAACATTATCCACACCATGCCGAAGATCGTTAGGAAATTACTTCACCACTTAGAGCAGTGCGTCATTGTAGCCCACCCGAAGATCCATCTGCTGAGGATGTTGTTGGTAATATTTATTGTGACTTACATATATGTATATGAAAACGCTGTTGGATGGTCATTGGTTATTGACATCTATACACAAAATATTAAATGTACAAACTAAAAACAAAACTAGTCTTTCAGATTGTCCCCACGAAAGACCTCGCTATCTTTACATACACTGCAACTCAAGTCTACAAAACTTAAAAGCTCTGTTGGAGGTGAGTTGATCCCAGCCTCGATCCGTAGGTATGATTAAGTCAAAACTAAGTTGATACCATCCAACAAGCAAAGTTAACATATGTATATATACATATCTTTAAAAAGCTTTCTGAAATAATATATGACGCGTACGGAAAACTCGGATTGTTTGTTTATAAACCGTTTGAAAATCAATGTTTAAGAACTGAAAAACGACATGTTGATAAAAACTAGTTTTGATCATAAGGTGAGTTCTTCATATTGTTTTGGCCAAGATTTGACCTTGGGGAATTTGAAATGTTTTATGTTGAAAAGCACAAATTGACAAGAGCTTTGTCTGAGTTTTGGTAGACGTCTTCTCTTGCAGTTTAACCCAACGCTCACTTGATAATGACTCAGTTAAAAACTGAAAAAGCTGTGATACTGCTGGTTTTAAGAGAGTTTACCTTTTAATTGCTTTTTGAACTTTGGAAGACATGTTTGTTGGGTTATAGGTGTCTATATTGGTAGGTTGAAATGGGGTATGTATTTGAGGGGGGAACCCTCTGTTACAGTGGCAGATGGGTCGATTTTTCCGTAAAAGATTGGTACACTTTTCTGCGTTAGGTCTTCGGTAGCCTCATTCGCGGGTGCATTTGTTTCTTTGGTAAATGGGTAGGCCCATCTGGGTTAAGTTTTTATAACTTTTATGATGCTCGCTATGGATTAACGAGTAGAGTGGGGATATCCTTATTGATTTGAAGCTGAAATTCAGTAACCGACATTGTTGTTCCAACATATTCGGTAGGACGTAAGCGGGTTTCTTTTGTGTCTAACACACTGCAAACGTTTTACCCCTACGTTTGGAATTAAGTTCTTCCAGGCCCTATCGAAGGGACACTTTTAGTGGTTGTTCCCATTTATTTCGAACAACTTAAGTTGTTTTAACTGATTCGTTTGGTAACACTTCAGTTGGTTTTTCCATGCGTATGTAACAACTTTAGTTGTTTTTCCCCTTGTTTTTGAGCAATTTAAGTTCTGTTTCTCCACACGCGGAGAGGCTTAAGTTAGCTTTGGAACAACTTAAGTCGTTTTTTCCTTTTATTTTAAGCCAGTTAATAGTTGATGAGTTTACTAATAATCAAATTAAACTTATTAATTAATTATCAGATTAATCAGAGTGGAATAATACAAAATGGTTAGTTTTAAGTCGAATCCTCCGAGGGAGATTCACGATGAGCCCGGGATCTGCAATGAATAGTATGTACGTATTCGGGGTCTGTGCCTCTTTTTTTGTTAGCTTTGAAGCTCGGAGCGAAAGTCATCCTGTCAGAGATGCGGGTGCTGGAGGTATCTTTTGGGGAATTCTTACAATCTAAAGAGAGGGGAGAGCAATGTTTGAAGAGAGGGCTAAGATTAAGCTGCTGTCCTAACACCATCAGTTTCTTCTGCGGGTAGCAGGGCCGGTTTGACCAGCGGTTTTCTGACATGCCCCCTTTCAGTCATGATGCCAACGACACGTACTCGGCCATCTTCGCCGGGCTGAACGTTGACTACTCTACCCATCCTCCATTCATTGGGGGATAAATTATCTTCTTTGAGGATGGCCAGATCTCCCACCTTTATGTTTTGTTTGGAATGCTTCCATTTTACTCTTTTTTGAAGTTCGGATAGATACTCCACCTTCGAACGATGGCAGAAGGTATGGTGCCTGTTGATAATGGAGGCCAGATTATCACTCACATCAGGTTCTGATTGAGCCATGAGATGGCCTCCGATGAGGAAATGACCTGGCGTGAGTGGCTCCAGGTCAGTGGGCTCGTCAGAGGATGGACTGAGTGGTCGTGAATTTATGCACGCCTCAATCCTGCACAGAAGGGTGTGGAACTTTTCAAAGGTGAATTTGTGGGGTAATACCATCTTTTTAAAATGGCTCTTGAAGCTTTTCACACCCGCTTCCACAGCCCTCCCATGTGTGGGGCGGGAGGGATCAAATGCCACGTTATTGCTTGGTGGCTATACTTTGATACCGTCGTATCTCGGGCGTTCGCGAGAAAGGCCTTAAATTCTGACCGTAAAGATCGCGAAGCTCCGACAAAGTTCGTGCCATTGTCGGAGTAAATTCTTTGGGGGCATCCTCGTCTAGCGATGAATCGTAAAAAAGCGGCCAAGAAAGAGGGGTAGTCAGATTGCTAGTCTCTTCAATATGGATCGCTTTGGTGGCAAAACGCACAAAAAGGCAAACGTAGCGTTTTGAAATTCGGCAGCCCCTACCACGATAGTCCTTGATCTCGAAAGGTCCTGCAAAATCAACTCCTGTATTCGTAAACGCACGGCTAAAGGTAGTGCGTTCACGGGGAAGGTTACCCATAAGTTGGGTATGTGCTCGTTTCCGATAAATTGTGCAAACTTTGCAATTATGTATGACGGCCCTTATCATATTTTTTACGTTCGGAATCCAATATTGGGTGCGGATCAGACGCAGCATAAGCTGATTTTCCCCGTGCAGTGTTATCTTGTGAATCCAGAGAACTAAAAGACGTGATAACCTGCATTTATAAGGAAGGATAATATGATGTCTTTCATTATATGCTAAGTCCTGAGAGGCCCTCCACGTCCACCTGCCGTAATAAGATCATCTTTGTCTATAAAGGGGTTCAATGAAAGTATTTCGCTCTTTCCACCAATGGGTTCGCATCTCTTAATTCTGACTTTGACATACCTTTACCAAGAGTTTAGTCCTTGCCTTAATTTCCTCGGATGAGATGGCCAACGACTTAGCTTGGAATGAATCTTTGTTTCTTGGGTGTGTTCTTCGATAGAATAGAATGACGTACGATAACACTCTTAATGCCCTTGGTAAATCTGAGAATCGGTCGGGAATATTCGTCACGAATTGGGTCACGCTAGTTGCGTACGATTGGGCTCTCTTTTCCTCCACTGCTGTGTGATGATCAGTTTTTTGTATCGGCCATTGGGTTTTGTCTTCTTGCAGCCAATAAGGCCCCTGCCACCACAAAGAATTTTCCACCAACTCAGAAGCAGGTAATCCTCTGCTGCCTAGATCTGCGGGGCTCAATTCCGAACTAACGTGTAGGCAATCCTTGTTTCCGACCGTGTCGATGATCTTCGGGATTCGATGAGCCACGAAAGTTGACCAGGAATAGGGCGGCTTCCTGATCCATGCGAGCACGCGTCCTAATCTGATACTCCGATTAATTGATTCCACCATTTCGGCCAGCAGTACTGTTCCGCAAGGCTCTAAACGGGGGAGTGAGATGGTTTTCACTGGAGCATCTCGCGTTTTCGCAAGTAGAGGGTTGACGTTGACTTGATTTTCACTTTTGACACGCATATAGACCGCCGCGGCATACGTCTTCTCTGATGCGTCACAAAACTCATGGTGTTCGATGTCGTCTTCTGGCGAATAGTAGACCCATCGGGGTATTCTGATGTTGTCGATTTCATGATAGTGTAGGGTGAAGTCCTTCCATCGTTCCAACGTGTGGTGCGATACTAGTTCATCCCAGTCGGTACCTTCTAACCAGATAATCTGCATCAGAGTCTTCGCCACTACGACCAATGGTGCGAGCCATCCTAGAGGGTCAAAAAGTTTGGAAATGGCTGATAGTATCGCCCTTTTTGTAATTTTGTCGCAAGTTTCCAGCGTACCTGCTTTGAAATAAAATAGGTTCGAGTGAGCATTCCAACGTATTCCCAACGCTTTCACTGTGCTGGTATCTTCAAATGCCAGAAAATCTTCGCTGAGCAGATCCGTTTTCGGGATGTCTTTGAGAATCTCCTCCGCATTAGCTGTCCATTTTGGAAGTGGAAATCCCGCTGAGTGTAGGACCTGGCGAATGTCATCTCTCGCCTTCATGGTTGACTGAATAGTGTGCCCTACAGATAGTACGTCGTCTACATACATGCATTCCCACAGTATGGTAGCTGCAGTTGGATGGGTACTCCCGACATCTTCCGGCAGTTGCAAAAGCGTTCTGATCGCGAGATTCGGAGCACAATTCACTCCAAACGTGACGGTTTTTAACTCAAACAGGCTAATGGGTCGTTGGGAGATGTTCGATAAACAATTCTTTGATATTTGGTATGATCGTCATTCATCCAAATTTGCCTATACATTTTCTCGATGCCGCTATTGAATACGAATCAGTGTAACCCCCAACGTAAAATCAGTATGAGCAAGTCTGATTGGAGTACAGGGCCGGGGCGGAGGATGCTTTTAATCTTTCGCATGTGCCTGAGTGTTTTATATTCGGATAGTACCCTGGTATATTCTTTTCCTAGCTCTGGGATTTTTGTTAATCGTGTCTCATTCCGAAAGAACTGAGAGCACGCGCGTTTTAGGGATCGTCCTAACTTGAGATTTTCAGGGTAATCTCCTCTAAAAGGTAGTGACACTATATATCTGCCATCCTCCGCCCTTTTTGTAGTCCCGCTGTATAATTTCTCACAGAATTTTTCGTCTTCCGTTCTTTTACCCAAGAAGGGTAGGGCTTCCATCTCCCAGAAAGCAGTTAGTTGCTCGTCCAACGCAACTTCGCTGTAGAATGAAACGAGGTTGTTGGTTTGATTCTGTGTTTGCGTACGACGAGTCTGTATCGAACCGGACACTGTTTCCTGGGCCAGAAGTGTGTTTAGCACATTCTTTCAAAGGCCGCTGAGTATTATTTGGGGGTATATATCTCCACCAATTATTAGGTCTACGTCTTCGTTGGCGTAAATCCTTTTGCCTGCTAGGACCAGATCTGGAAAGGCCTCCATATCCATTGAGCTGATATGGCAAGACGGTAACTTTCCAATTAGTTTTGATAAAATAAGAACCGTCGTCGTCACGTGGAAACAGGGATCAACAGGTCAATGTAGTTCAATGTCTGATGCCTCCTTGACTGGAGCGGTCACAGCGTCTGCGATGCCTGATACTTGGGCATACATTTTCCTCGCCGTTACATTGATTCTACGTTTTAGTCTTTCAGTCATAAAAGAGCATTCAGACCCAAAGTCAATTAGTGCCCGCGCGGAGAAATTTTCACCAATGCGGTGTATGTATAAATGGGCGGTCCCCAGTAACACGCCTGTATCTGTGTTGACGTGACAGGATGTGAAGTTCTGGTTCGAGGTCCAACCAGTTTTGACCACGTCCCGTCTGGCCAGTGCCTGCGTGGATGTAGAAGGAGCATTGTCCGACGGGTCTTTGAACGGAATGGGCCTTTGAGTCTGCGGCTGCGTATCCGCATGCAGGAGCGTATGGTGACGAGAGTAGCACGTATTGCAGTTGTACGAACTGGTGCACTTCGTCACTGTGTGTCCTGAGGATAGGCAGTTTAGGCAGACATTTATAGACTTAATAAATTTGATTCTATCCACTTGGGATAGATCGGAGAAGCGGGGACAGTTGCGTAATCTGTGCTCATTGGATCTGCACATATTGCAGAGGGCAGCTTTGTTAGAAAGGCGCCAAGTCTTTTTGTAGGGGTTTCTATTGTCTGCCGTGTCGCGATTGGCTTTTGTATTTTCGTATTCGCATTCACTACAAAACCTGACACTATTTCCCATGTCTGAAAAGGGTTGGACAGGAATTTGTCCATGTCTTCCCACTTAGATATGTCCATTTTGTGGTCGATACTTTGTTCCCATAGGGCCAAAGTACGTTCTGGCAGCTTCGTCGAGCACAGATATGTAAGAATTGCTTCCCAGTTTGAGGTGTCAATTCGGTGACTTCTTAGGGACGACAGGCAATTATTAATATCGCTCTGTAACTTTTTGATAGAGCTGCCACACTCATTGTCCACCTTTTTCAAATTGAATAAAATTTGCAACTGTGTGTTAATCAAGATAAACCTATTATCGTATCTTTCACATAAGTTCTTCCAGGCCATATCGAAGCCTTCGTTGGTGTGTGGGCATTTCTTTACTATGTCCCTCGTCTCCCCCTGCGTCTTGTTGTTCAAGTGAAACAACTTCTCAACCGGAGTCAGACGCTTATCAGAATATAAATTGCCGTGCACATGTCACGAAATGTTGGCAGAATATATAGTCGCCTTTGAATACTTCTGTATCACAAGGTGGGGGGCGGATACTGTGCTCCAGCGCGGTCTCGTTGGACTCACGTTTTTCTGGCTTTTTAAACTATTCTGCCTCAGCAGCAATTATGGACAAGCATCGCAAGTATGCTGAAAAACACGTCCTATGTTTCTTCTTTATTGCCAAGACATGATCAGGTGACAGGTCTTCCGAGCCCATGTGAGAGTCGTAAACCGCTTTGGCCTTCTTCCACAGTGACCTTGAATCCTCTTGCTGTATTGCAAGGGTATGTTTAGTGTGGTCTTCTGGTAGAATGCTGCTATATTCAGACTCAAATTCTGAAATGGCCTCAGCGGAACGTGTATACAATTACATTGCGAATTAATTTGGAATATTCTCTCGGAATTAATTTTAAAAAAAACAACCAAGCCAAAAAATCTCCAATTTCCCGTCACTAATTTCCCCAAGGGTATTTATGTAAAACAATAACAACTTTCTAATTAATTCTTTATTTTGTTCTGGCCTAGTTTGCAACTCGCCACCCACACAATATCAACAGTGCTTTATTTATATATATTATTATGTTTTATCGTGACCGCGCGGTGTGTATTTTTTCGAAAAGTGTATATTTTTGTAAAATAAGTGCAAATGGAATCACAAACGTCTCTTTGTCTTCACGATCGCGTGTTTACTGACAAAAATATAATTCTTTATAAGAAAAGTAAAGTGAAAACAAATTCTTTGCCAGTGAAGTGAATTTTAAGGTTTAGAAAGTGAGGTTATGTCCTCCTTGCCTTACGATCTGCGGTTTGGATGGACAAACTCGCTGGTCACAAGGGCTCCTAAAATTGTTTGGAAGTAACAAATTTCACTTGCACTGGGATTTCACTTTGCAAGTTTTTAATTTTATTTTAAAAATTACACTTTTCGCTATTTTTACCCTATGCGCGATCAAAAGGTTATTATAACCAAAAAAACACAAAAAGTGGCAAGAAAATATGAAACACTTACTTAAGTTCGCTGCAAGCCGTAGATCTGGTGTTGGTGTTGATTGTAGCTTTGTGGATTTTTTACTGTGGCAAGGTTCCCCACGTTTGTTGCAGGAATATCACGATATATTGTGGTTTTTAAATTGAAAAAAGGCTCTCCGTGTTTTGAGCAGTGGACTGTAATTATTAATAAACGCTTGTTCTGGCTTGGCGAGTAAGGTCCATGTTCGGACGGGGTGCGTCTGTAACCGGCAGTGGGTGGGCGCACCGAGGTCGATCTCGGACAGAAGTATTGGGAGAGAAAGAAAAAGAAACAAATTTCTCGTTATAAATCTGGTTTAATTCAGTGAATGGTTAATAACAGGGAGTGTAGAAATCACCTTTTCTAATGCTGTGACGTTTCGGAATCGCTGGCTGGTGTTGATGGGTTGACTGCTGGATCAAGAAGAAAGCTGCATGTCGTAGCGGACCGTTCACCGGGAACAAAATCTCCGGTTTTTTTGGAGGGGAAACACACTCACACAGTGACCCTAACGTGTATGTGCAAAGCACTTACAAACTGCACACATATGCCCGCGTGCGTGTAAGTGTGTATGCAATTATTCGCGACTGGAATGAATACGGATCTTACATTAGGGTGGTCCGAAACCTTTGAAGATTTAGGCATCGGGCCTAAACACCAACTTTTAAAACTAATAATATAAGGTACAGTATGTAATTTTATTGAGGTTAATATCGTTGATTAAGTTACTAACCAATTAGTAAAATTAAGGTTTAAAAAAAAAAAGCTATGCCTATCTACAATGATGCTTTTTAAAGATACCCACAAATTATCGTGTATATCTTAATAAAATTGCAGTCTCAATAAATAGCGAAAAATGTCAGAAAAAATTTGAATATCGGCTAACATTTTTTACTGTAGTAAAATAATATATAAATTTTATTTATTTAAAAATTCACGAATGTTAAAAATGAGGGGGCCTCTCCAAAAATTTTTAATTAATTATTATTCGTTTCGATCATTATTTTTCAATTATTCTGATTTCTTTTTGTTAATGCGGTTTTCGTTTTATCTTTTCCTTATTTCTGTTTCGATTTCTATGTATTTATTTTTTGTACAATTAGGTACAGCACGGTGACTACACACATACCTGTAGAAAACACCCACTATTTCATTTTTTTTATATCGTATTTTTTAGTTAATTTTTATTGCAATTGCAAAAGTGTTTCTTTTTTTTATTCGTTACCTTACTCGCAGTCCGGATATTTATATTTCCATAAATTTTTCGTCATCCCAAAAGGGGGTTTTAAAAGCATTGCCTTTGCAGTCTGCTCATTAGCCAAGATAACAAGCGAGTGATAAGGCTGAGAAAGTGAGAGCTATCAATGTGCCCCCTCTAGGTTCGCTAATTTGTAGGGCTACGCACTTCTTTTTTTGTGTTGGTGCGGCACTTTGGTGAAGGTGAGGGCGGGGTGCAATAAGCTATAGGCAATAAAGCCATATGGCCTTATTTCTCAATATGTTGAGAAACAGGCATTATTTCTACTATGTGAATTGTGAAATAAAGCCATAAAAATTTCAGAATTAAAGCCTTATAAACAGCAACATAAAAGAAACGGTCACATTTCAAAATCTGAAAAACTTTGTATTGAACGCTTCAGGACAGCGCTCTAATTTCACAAAACCAAGCACTATGGAATCTCTATGATCATTCAGGAAGGTTCTGTAATTTACTTCCGAGTGAATAGCAATCAAAATCACTGTGAATTCCACATACCCTGTTCTGTGTTTCACTTTCACAGTTTCATTTTCACATTTCTTTCTAAACTGAATTCCGCGTGAATTCGATTGTTCTAGAAAACGAATTCACATTAAACATTCGGTTAGCGATCACTGCTATTTGAATTCGTGAATTTGGTGCAAGAAGACATGTAAGTGAACTGAATTGCAATAGGTATTTACGAAATTAAATTAAACATGAAAAAAATAAAGTAATTTTTTAGTATTTTTTAGTGGTAAACATAAGAACGTACCCCAAGAAACTATTGTCCTCCAGTTTATGGAGAAGCATCCCGAAATCGCAAAGGGATTTGTAAAAGGTGACAAAGTTAAAGTTGATGCGTTGTGGGCCGAGGAAATAAATGAGCGTATCCCAACACATAAAGATGTTTCCGGGTGGAAAAAGGTGCAAAACTAAATTTTCTGTGAAATAATTTTTTCTAATTCATTTGTATGTATATTTAATTTTTCTGGCTTGGATGGAATGGAAAGCCTTTATAAGAAAGAAAGTGGCCCATGATAATAAAGAGCCTAGGGCAACCGGAGGTGGCCCTTTTTATAAGCACGTACTAACACTAACAAAAGATGCGGTTGCGCGTATATGCAAAATATAAACTACTGTGGAAGGTGTCTCCAAAACAGTAGACTGTGGGGTAACAGCTGATTATGTACCTAGTAAATTTATGAATTATTTATTACCTCTCGTTATTCATTTAATCCATTTTATGTAACCCTGTGTAATCCTGACTAGCGCTATGAGATAATTTTGCTAAATTGTTGTGCTAGGAAATTCATATAAATAAATACAAAATACAAATACAGAAGATGCATCTACGTCAAACACATCAACCGAGGATGATAACCAGCCTTCTACAAGCAATGCTGCAGCGTCATCTCGGTCCCGTAGATCTGAGCCAGCTGTATGTATTGAACAACTGCATGATTTTGTGGACTTCGCTTCAATCTCCATATTAATGCAACCGTCAATAAATCTAGGGATGTTTTATCATTCGTTAAGCGATGGTCGTTAAGCTTTGGAAAAGCCCCCAGATTATATAAAGCTGCAGTTCGGTATAGTTAGGAGTTTATTAGTTTCAAGTTAATGATATTTTATATAGCGATGTGTTCTATGTTTCAAAACGTCAAAACAACGTCTACCGGGTTTGCTAGTATTTTAGGAAATGGCGAAAGCAAACAACGAATTTCAGCATTCTTTTGTAAAACTGAGAGACTAGTTAGCGTTCAAATAGACAGACGGACAGACAGACAGACGGACGCAGAGGCGGACATGGCTAAATCGATTCCGCTCATCGTGCTGATCATTTTAGTGAACTTCTCTCTTCTTCTTCTCATACTTACATACATTTAATGTTTGTGAAAGGTATGAAAATCAAAAAAGATATATAACTTCGCTATTGCAGTGGGCTATTAACTACGTGGCCGAAAATTTTGCTTGTGTGTTTCCCGATTTGACTAATTTTTGGCAGGAGTATAATACATACTACTGAGAAACAGCTGACCAATTTTCATTGAAATATCAAGATCGAATTATATGCGATTGCCTTTGAAAATAGCAGACATTTTATGCTGAAAAGTGGGCGGCGCCAAGCCTACTTCTTCAAAATTGACACAATTTTTTTGCGCCCGAGTTTTTCTTAAAAAGCTTGTTATGTGTGCAAAATCTGATTAATATAACTTGCTTAGTTGTAGAAATATCGCTTTTTAAATTTTATAAAAAAATTGTTTCAGAACTATGTTGAAAACCTGGGCGTGGACATTAACCGATTTTGCCCATTTTTACAAACAGTTACCTTTATATATAGAACATTATCACCAAATTTCGTTCCGACAAATCAATTTTTGGCGGAGTTATGGCATACAAAGTTTTGTGGAATAGTCCACTATAAAAGGGGCGGGGCCACGCTCGTTTTAAAAAAGTTAAAGTTTTTGGATTTTTTCGTTTACGGAAACTTTAAAAGTGAAATATAAGTGAGGTAAAGCTATTTTACGCAAAGTTTTTGCTTTTTTAATATATCTACGATCCTCTGCAAAATCTGTCATATAAAAGTGGGCGTAGACCTTAACCGATCCCGCCCAGTTTTTCCTGGAACATTCCATGCATACCTGTAGACTGCTGAAATTCGTTGTTTGCTTTCGCCATTTTGTAATATACTAGCAAACCCGGTAGAGGTTCTTTTGACGTTTTGATACATAGAACTCATCCCTATATAAAATGTCATTAACTTGAACCTAATAAACTCCTAACTATACCGAACTGCAGCTTTATATAATCTGGGGGCTTTTCCAAAAGCTATATACATGCACAGCGAACTCCTGAACCTATCGTGAAAGTTCAAGAGCAAAACAAAACACAAAATATGTGGGCGTGGCACCGCCCACTTTTCCACAATTATGTAGATATTGCCTAAGTGACACATATATCCAAATTTCATTAATTTAGACCAAAAAAGTTCGGAGTTATGACGAAAACTATATATTATCTATGCTGTATCTAGTGAACGCAAGTATATAGTGTGAAAATTTTATAAAGATCGGCTGAGTTCTTTGACGCCTATAAAAGACACACATTTTTTATATTTACTTGTGTTACGCACACAAGGTATATTACTTCATTCGGCATAAACGAATAGAGATATATATTTTGTTAATCAAAACGTTCAGGATGAAAAGTAAAATATCCGGGCAAGTAGTTAATACCCCACTGCAAAACCGAAGTTGTATATCTTTTTTGATATTCATACCTTTCATGAATATGAAATGTTTGTACGTAAACTGAAATGATCAGGATGA
This sequence comes from Merzomyia westermanni, assembly GCA_949987695.1. Classification (NCBI taxonomy): domain Eukaryota; kingdom Metazoa; phylum Arthropoda; class Insecta; order Diptera; family Tephritidae; genus Merzomyia; species Merzomyia westermanni. The sequence continues at coordinate 118,336,105 of OX465292.1, read as the reverse complement.
TGAGCTGAGTCGATGTAGCCATGCCCGTCTCTCGATACGTCTATCTGTCTGTCAGTCTGTCTATTTAAACGCAAATGCGAACTGAAAGTATTAAAATAGACCTGCGTAAATTGGGATGACATCATAGATCACTACTAGGTATATAATGCTCGGTTCCACCCGAACTTATGCTTCCTTACTTGTGTTTTGTTAAATTTAATTTGTTTTTAAATATGTATATGGAAACTTCTTATCATGATTTTTTTTTTTAATTTATTATATTTTTAACCCAATATGTTTCTGTGTATGACCTCTATGTTGGAGTGAAAAAATAAAATTTTTTGCAAAAAAAACGCCAGATAATGTTTCCCGCTTATCAAAACCAAATACTTAAAAAATACCTCCATAGCTTCATGAATTTTTCAAGAAATTAAATTTTTTCTCAATAATATTTGACTTAAGGTAAAAAACTTAAGTTTAAAAAAAGCAAGACCTAAAGGAAAATTGCTAAATTGACAGCACTGTCTGTATATCCAAAACAAAAAACCAAAATGGAAACCGGCGTCATGCTCATATTGAGAAATTTAAGGAACTTTTAAATACAAGCTAAATTCATTTTCAATTAAAATACGTATATGTGGATACACTCCAACGGTGAAATATTTTCATTCTCTCACTCATTGTGCATATTGAGTTAAAGTAGTGACGTTGGTGCGTCCAACTCATATTTCATTTGCTATCCAAAATGTAGAAATATTTTCATTCTTTTACTCACTAAGCAAATTGAGTTAAAGCATACACCGGCGTTGGCGCGTCTGTCCAATTTTATTTTGAGCGAGGGTTGCCCTCCACTATACTGAACTGTACCAAAATCTTAAAAAAGAAACCAATATGTTTTCAACATATCTCGTTTTCAACATTATGTTGTTGTTGTTGTGGTGCGTTTTATTGCAAGCAATAGCTCAAAATTAAAATTTTTAGGGAAACCACAACAAAAGCTTAATCTTTTTAATAGAACTCTATTATAAAAATGAGATTCAAAAGCATTCAAAGTCGCTGCTGGTCACATAATTCAAAATTTAGATCTTTTTAAAAATGCAATCAAACTTCTATTTTTTGTAAAATTCTATAAAAAAAATGGGATTCAAAGGTATTCATAGATTTTATTTTCGGTCGGGTATTTAGATGCATCCTAAAATCCTGAAAACCTAATTGTTTATAATTAAATTTAAATATTTACTGTTCATAAAACTCCAATATTAAAACGAGATTCCAAACCAGCCATGGGGGCCTTTTAATTCAAAATTTCAGATCAAAAAGAAAGCAGAGTCAAACTAGGAAGGTCGTTAAGTCGGAATTGCTAAATTTAATTTGTAATTTTCTCCCGGTAAATGGATTACAAAAAGCACTGCCTGTATACTAATACCCAAAAAATTACAATATGGCAACCATGTCTCAACGGTGGACATATTTTCACTTACTGAGCACATTGAGTTATAGTAACCATTATATATGTTATAATTCTACCTATGTTGTTGGTATATGTCCATCAAATCCAAGTTTTTTTATTGAAATATTGACCGAATCTGAAAGGAGTTGTGGCTCTGATGGTGGACGTTAGAACATTCCTAAGGACGATTTTTGCCGTCTCCTATTAATGATTACCGGTCTTTAATGGACTGATTTTTTTCGGTTAGTTTTCAAATTACCCGCCGTAATTATAAATAACTAATTTCGAGAACAAAAATTTCTCAAATATTTCGGCCTCTAGGCAGTGCTGGAAAAAATATTAACAGAGGATTTACAGAGCATTATTAATTTTTATTGTTTAAATATTAAGTGACTTTGAATAATTAATTGGTTAATTTAATTTTTTTACCATGAATTGTGATTTATTTTATTAGTTCAGTATATATGTATAGTTATGAATTCAAATTCTTATTTTGTGTGTTGAACCTTCAGGAATTTCAATGAAGACGGGTGGTAATACTTTGTCTTATCCTGACAGCTTCACCATCAGTTGTGGTATCATTTGATGTTTCATCAGTAACAGCAGACGCGTCGTCTTCATTTTCTATTTCGAGTTCAAATATATCCAGCACTCTGTAGTATTTTATTTGTAAATATTGTGTAAAATACAGCAAACATTTATTACCTTTTGTGGTTGGTATTGTAGAGTCCGGACTAAACACCTAAACCGACTTTTCAATACACTTTTAGTTCTTTCAATAATATTACGTCCTGAATAATGCTTTTAGTTGAATGTGTGCTCTGCTGTTTACAGTTGTGGATTCCTGAATGGTGTTAACAAAACTTATTGAAATGGATAATATACATTTTATTTATACTTACAATCAGTGCTTTCATGCTAAAATACCCTTTGCGAGTATAAAAGAGGTCTTTATCCTATTTAGTTATTTGTATGTGCGTGGCGCCAATGCAGCCAACGACACCAGGAATTCCAAAGTGTTGCTGAAAATGTTGCTTCGATTGAGTCGTTTCACTTTCCGTCATATGTAATTTAATCCACCGGCGACACAAGTATTTTTCTAAAATTCGTAAAACTTGTTTTAGTACCTTTGCTACAGTACTTCGCCCCATCGCGATGTAGCTATCCTTTCTCACAGGTTTTTAGAAACCACCTTCGGATAGAAATGGCAACGTTGCAGCCATTTGCAATGACGTTGGAAGTGATGTGTTTTTTAATGAGGTTCAACAGTGTTTAACAGCATGATAAATGCATGTTTATTGACACGATAACTTGAGACGAATCTATACAAACTATTTTTAATTAGGAAGCAAATCATAACTCGTGCAATACAAACTTACACAGATTCAGGCACCTCTAATGGATTTAAGTGATCCAGCAGTATCTTTCTATTAATTGTTCCTTCTGCATGTACCTAATTTTCCACCAAAATAACTGCAAGCGTAGTTAAAGCATCATTTTTTCGTGTTAATTTTTATTTAAAATTTCTTATTTGTGTTCTGTTATTGGCAACTGTCAAATTTTCAGCTCATTTTTTGGGTGAATTAAAAACGAGCTCTAGGATGAATAAAAAATCACCCAATATTTCTTAGAGTTGTGACTGTTTTTAATTTAGCGTGCGATATTTATTTATTGATCATTAATCAAACACACAACCTTAGGTTACTTTACAGTGTTTGAACTTATAACTATGAAGAATAACTTTATATAAAAGCATAATTAGGTATAACACAGAGATTTTTAAGGGTAGGTAGGGAGAAGAACATGTATACAGATCTATAAAGAAGAGTGCGAGAATGAAAGAGTAGAAGTGCAGGTTCATATTATTGATTTATTGGCAAAGGTAAAGCAGGAGCTCATTTTTGAAGCGGAGTGGTGGTCTCCCTCTTCCTCTGCTTCCACCGGCGGCTGCCGATAAGAATACCTTCTGGGCTGGAGCATCTTCGCTCATTCGCACTACGTGGCCTAGCCAGCGAAGCCGCTGTGTTTTAATTCGCTGAACTATGTCGGCGTATGCGTAAAGTTCATACAGCTCATCATTAAATCTTCTTCGGTACTCGCCGTCGCCAACGCGTAGAGGTCCACAAATCTTTCGAAGAACCTTTCTCTCGAATACTCCCAGAGCCGCCTCATCAGATGTTGTTAGTGTCCACGCTTCTGCCTCATATAGCAGGACGGTTGCGATGAGTGACTTGTAGAGTGTTATTTTCTTTTGTCGAGAGAGGACTTTACTTTTCAATTGCCTACTCAGTCCGAAGTAGCATTTGTTTGCAAGAGTAATTCTTGGTCGGATTTCTAGGCTAACATTATTGTTGGTGTTAATGCTGGTTCCCAAACGAAGTCCTTTACTATTTCAAAATTATTGCTGCCAACAGTGGCTTGGTTGCCAAGGCGCGAATGCGCTGAATCTTTGCATGATGACAGAAGGTACTTCGTTTTGCCCTCGTTCACCACCAAACCCATTTTTTCCGCTTCTTTTTCTAATTTGGAGTAAGCAGAAGTTACGGCGCGGTTGTTAAGGCCAATGATATCAGTATCGTCAGCATATGCCAACAGTTGCACGCTTTTATAAAATATTGTTCCAGCGCGGTTAGGTTCCATAAGGTATTTAGGTTCTTGAAATGTAATTATCATGTGGAGAAGTGTTAGGCACTTTAACTTTAGCAAATTATCGAAGTTTATTGATACTATTTGTTTAGCGAGTATTGATATATGGTCAAACCTTTTTATATCGTACACATACCGGGAAATATTATTGTAAAACACGTTAAGTTTACTACGGCACAGACTATCACAATTAACATACAACTATTTAACAATGTTGGTAACAGATAATCTTTAGATAAGAGGAGTTGAATTTTCACTGGGGTTAAATTCTAAGTAGCCCAAAGGGAACGAAGCATGCCATAGACCTTCCTAATTGCAACATAAATGTGATTATTCCATATTAAAGTACTATTAAAAATGATTCCAAGGTTCTTGGCAGTGACTACAAATTTTACAACAGAATTGTTTAGTTTAGCATCATCGATGTCATCAGGTGCGAATGTCTTTTTATAGATAACAATCTATCTCTATGGCGCGATATACAACAGGTATATCATCATAAACCTCCTAAGAGATTTTTGCGCCAAGCTTCTCTTCCAATTTTTGGTGTGCCGATTTAAATTTTCCCTACAAATTGGTGGGACCTACAGTTTTTTGCCGACTCCGAACGGCATCTACAAAGGAGACGAATTTTATTTGGGTTAAGTAGTAAGCCATTATCTTTTGCCCACTTGTTGACGTGTTCTAAGTCAGTATTAAGATACTTGATATCACTATCGACAGACAACAAGGGACAGCTGACATATAATTGCCCATCATCTGCATATACATGAATATCACAATATTTTAACCCATTTTGAAGGTCATTAACATACAACACAAACAGCAAAGGACCGAGAATTTAACCTTGTTGAACACCCTTCACTATCGGCAAGTAATTGGATATATTGTTTCCAAAGCATACAGCTTGCGATCGGTCACAGAGATACGAATTTATTAAACGCAACGCTGGCGGTGTAAAATTTAACAAATTTTTTAGCTTAAGGTTAAGAAGAGCGTGGTTAACTGTACCGAAAGCCTTAGAATGGTTTAAAAACGCTAGGAGCGTAACCAGGTTATTATCAATATTGAGGCGGATATCGGCAGCAACTTTAATTAAAGCAGTTGTACAGCTTCTGCTGGTTCTAAATCCAGATTGGTTGCCAGTTAATAGTCAGTAACGATTAGAAATGAGTTGACCTGGTTATGAAGTATTCTATCCAGGACCTTGGACAAAAAAGGCAGTATGGCGATGGGTCTGTAATCTCCGTTAGGTTTCTTAATTGGGATGGCAGACGGGGTCAAAATAGAGTTTAAGACATGAGTTACAAAGGGTAAAATTTTAGGAAGTACATTTGGATTAACTCCGTCTAGACCAGTGGCATTAGATTTAACCCTTAGAACAGACTACACAATCATTCACCTGCGAAAAAGAAAAACCAGGTATCGCATCACACAAATGCTCACTATACCTTTGATGACATGTATTATCCTCACAAGTGCATGGTTTAACCAATTGCTGATTTAGCTCGTTTAAATCAACATTTTCCGGAATATCACTAACTTTATTGCATATACCTATTTCCCGAATGTGTTTTCATGTTCTTTTCGATCCAACTGCTGTGCTAAACTAGTATTCATAATATTTGAGCTTTTGCAACTTGATAGTTCTTGTGACTTCTCTCCTACGGTCCTTGAAGTTGCAGAACATTTAAACCGTTTCCACTGCCGATAAGCTATGTTGCGTTTTTGGATAAGACCCTTTATATGATTATTGAACCAAGGCCGCTTTCGATTTTTAATGGATTTCGTGACAATGGGTACGTATTGGTCGTAAAGTGCGTTGATATTATTCTAAAGGAATATAATCTTCTCGTTAGGACAATGTAGCTATAAACTGATTCCCAGGGACAGTCAACAGCTGCTTCGAGGTGGCTATTCTCTATACACATAAAGTCTCTATATGAGTGTCTATGATTTGTGTACATATAAACTCATATGAAATAAAAACAAGGTCATGTTTGGAGAAGTTAGGAACAGACAATTGATCATATAGTTGAATTTTTGAAAGCTCATTATCGAAAAATACATCCAGTAGAGTACTTCTGGTTTGGGTAAAGTGCGTAGGAGTTGAGGTATTAACTGGGAAAAGAGCAAGGGCCTGCATTGCTAACGAAAAGTTGTTGTCACAAAGCAAGTCACTATTAAAGTCACCAACAATTACAATATTCTTAAAGTTTAATGTAAGATCTTCAACAAATTCAATAAATTTGTCAAAATGTATATATTTATTTATTCGGCCTATAGACACTACCTATTAGAATATTGTCATGGTGAGATCTTATTTCAACAAAAATATACTCTATTGATGAAGATGGTTCAGATATGCATTTCATTTTGCAACACAAACCATGTTTTACAAATACAGACACCCCACCTCTATGCCCATGAAAAGTGAATTTTTTCCGTGTTGTAAAATCCGGTCTGAAGCCACACTGATAAGGTCCAATAAGTCAGTTCATGTCAGCCACAATACGCTTGATATAACCTTATATGATGAATTTCGATGTTAGGTCCTCGTATTGTGCAAACATGTAAAAAGCATGCCGTCCGCCTATCACAACGCCATCGTACTGGATGCGTGTTTTTGGATCTTGTGCAAAACCTAGTGTTTCAAGCACCGGCGAAGTCAACCAGCTTGTATCCATTTGACTAAGTCTGATCGTGGAGACAAAGTGAAGCCAAATACACTCTCTTACCCCACCATGACGTTATAGTCGCCAGCACGAGTTTGATATGCCGACGGGGGCAGCGCGCGTTTGCTTATTCCAGGCGCTTGTGCATGAGCGCAGATAAACAATATGGTGAAAAATCTTTCTTTTAGCACATTGCGCCGAGACGCTCTTTACGTACTTTTAAAATATTTAGCTCTAACAATTTCAAATTTATTAATGGTAATATCTTGTGTGGTGTTTATCTATGTAGTTCTAGATTAGATATTATTAAATTGTTTTAGTTCTTACTTTCTTTTCTGTTCGACTCTATTCTTCTTTTCAAACTTCCTTCTTGTTTAATTTATCAATAATCGGCATTAGGTCACTTAAATAGCTTAAAATTAAGATTTTCTTTGTTATGTTTTTTTTATTGGTTCTTGTTTTGGAACCAGTTCTTAATCGTCGGCTGAAGTTTTTCAGTTTTAAACTTTCGTTTCCTCAAAAGCGGTGTAGCAATATATCGCTCGTAACATTGCGGCGGAGGACGTTGTCACAAATGCAGCAATGTAAAAGCAATTATCTGGAAATTAAAAACAAAAATGGGTTTAAATTTGACACTACATTTTACTTCTATGTACTGCTGGCCAGATCCCAAAGTACTGATATCGATGTCTGAAAATGTTGCAACCCTAGGCGGGAGCAGTGCCACAGGACGTGGCGATAATAGTGATTCAGGTGATGTAACCTTTTTAATACCACTTCCTTCTCAGGCGCATAAACAGCACAATAGTCTCATGAGTACCATGAAATATTAAAACTACGGCACAGTTTGCTCGAGAAAGAAGATGCTTATTTTCATTTAGAAATGGAAAAGTTGGAGCGTGTACGTAAAATGGACAATGCAATCAGGTAAAATATTTTAAGAAAGGAGGGAAGACCCGCTTAAAAATTAATTTATATTTGTATCTTCTCTTTAAAGGCTGTGATATTTCATAAAAACTCCATTGCCAGTGTTTTCCCTAAAGTGTGGTGTGATATTACAGTTGAATCATCCGATTCTCCAAATTTGTTTTGATTATAGGTATGACCCCTGCGGGTTAGGGGTTTAGAATATACCCTCGATGGCTGATCTACGGAAATTACGCCTCTCATTTCTCATTACCCCTCTTCTCCTACCTGCGGAAGGAGGGGTGACATAACCTAGAAGGTTGTACTGGCCATACCAAATATCTCCCGCGACAGTGGGGCATGTGCCGTAAGGGAGTACCGGAGCCTACCGGGTTCATATCCGGCAAAGGACTGTCACGTACGACAACTCAAAACAACAGCATACAAAATTTTAACAATAATATTGCAAACAACTATTGTCTTCCTGTAAACACAGTCTCAAACTTAAGAGAAATATGGTTGTTTTACATTAGAACTCTAATCTAGTTCTCTAATCTAAAATCAGTTCAGAGAACTAAGCGGGAAGTCGACTAGAGAGATTATAAAAACATTAGAAAAGAGTTCTCGTTACAAACCAATTGGAATTTCACGTTAAAATTCGATTAGATAACTAAACTTGATCCTTATATCGAGAAATAAGTGCCCTTTTCGTAAAGGATAGGGAAATGCATTAGAATTCGTGTCGTTTCCTAACCGTCCTCTAACCTAAATGTTTTATGCGTTAACATACAATATAAGGTTATATACGAGTACATAAGTGTGTACATTTATTACAATGCAAGCAAAAACAAGTCTTATTGTACACAATAGGTGTGTAGGTTTCTACATATTTTGTAAATAACTAACATAATGGACTTTCATATGATATTAGGGTGATATTTAGTTGGTAAATTGGCCGATTTAACATAGAGCTCCTTCGCTACTTTCTCCTTTTTCCAAATCAGAATCGGGTACCAAAAATAAATCGTCCACCTTTTGTACTATTTACTATTAAGTTTTCTTATTTGAAAATATATATCATGATCACAATATAAAACAAAAAAGTTCCAACGGAGTTACATTTACGATCTAATTACAGTGTGTTAACCACACTGCTTTTACCGGCCAATAAATGGTTTGCCAACTTTTATACCCTTTTGATATTCTTTCGGCTTAAGTTGCAGTGCAATTTGGAAATATTTTGGCGGTAAGGTGACATCCATAAATTGCGGGAGCTAATTTTCGACCCCTCCCCGCTTTCGGTCAGTCTTAGTGACTTTGCACTAAAGCAGAATTTATTTCTCAATCATTTTTATTTAAAATGTCGCTAACGGCATCATCCATTGTGATGATTTATCTAACTTAGTAAATTTTTACGACCCGCCGCGGGACTTGAGAAGTGATTGTTTCCTGGTGGACACATTGCACTCTACTAATTACGCCACGAATGTGTAACACCTATGGAAGCTCTATCGACTTTAATCTAAGTATAACCACGTTTAAATTAAAATTCTTTAGAATTTTTAATTGATTATTTTTATCGACCTAGTTTTAATTGATTTAATATTGAACTATACCTAGTCTGTAAGAAATGAAGACTGAACTAAATAAATAAATAAACATTTGAATAGTTGAGAACGAGTATCGAGCTACTCGACAGCCGGGTTTCTAGAGCTATAATACCTAGTCTTAAAATTAACGAAATGAACGATTAAGCAAATTTCAATTAGCTCATATTTTTTTAAGTTGATGTGATATCTACTACCTCACCCCGCCAAGCTTCTATTTAAGTAGTTTGAATTTTTGTTGTGGGTAATTTGACTCCTATAAAATCTACCAAAAATTGCTGTAAACCGACGCATGATGTATATAAATATTATTCTGGAGTTAATGAAGTTTCCCTCAGTTTGTGTTACTAAAAAATTACTTACCTGAAACCAAACAACAATAACACGTGGAGAAAGTAGTAGTAGTTTACTTAAGTACTCCAAATCACTATCCTTGGGATAAGAGTTATTCTCAAAAAATTCCTGTAGTACCTTGATTTGGTAATCGGTGAAACGGGTGCGGTTTGCTCGTTTTCCGCTAGATGTAGAAGAAGCATTCGAAGAATTCGAGTTTGTGTCGAACTGTGAAGATGGTGAGTTCTTATCGAATAATTTATTGGCTTGAAAATTTTTAGGTGGCCCCATGTTGTTATCATGCATATTAACCACATTAAGATTTTGGCTGATTGGCAAGCTATCTAATTTTTGATTCAATAGCTCATTAATGTTTGCATAGTGCGTGTTCACGACTGAAGAGGAACTGGGTGACTGTGGTCTTGACAGTATATCCGAGCTACCACTTTCAGATTTCGATTCGTAGGTGCACACGTTGATATGGTGCTGAGGTAGCTGTAGCTGCTGTTGTTGTTGATGTATACCTTCTCTGGATTGTATTCTTGAGTTTTGCTTCTGCTGTAATATCGATTCAACCGATGCTATATCCAATGGATGTTCCGCAATTTCAGTAGAATCTTGCTGTTGATGGTCAATAGCTGTTACTTTTGATGCCGTTCTTGTCAAGTGTTTATCCTCTTCTTCTTCGCATTGAGGGCCTTGTTTATGGTGTGTATTTGCATTGGACGACTGAAAGCGTTCGTCCAGCAGTTCGGTCTTGATATCAATTACTGTTGGTGAATCAACCCTTGAATGGCTCGTAATGGTGGCGTTTGTTTTCGAAACGGCAGCTTGAATATTACTATCATGTAGTTTTTGTTTCTGTTGATTTTGTTTCATCGTGAGATTTAACTGAACAAGAAGAAAGTCAATAAAAAGACATTTTTTGTTGTTGTAATCGGTGATTCTGACCAACAGTGTTGTTATCGTTTCAATGGTTTACAAACTATTTACTTTTTACTACATACTATATTTCTAGTAGTGTTAGTTATAATACTTGCCGAAGCCAAATGTAGATCTTCGCTTAATGGTGCTACTGTAGCTTGCCCAGTGCGTTCATATTCTTCCAAATTTAAGGTGGTTGATGGCGGATTGTTGAAGTTATAGGGAGAATCCTTGTTTCGTTGGCGTTCTTTAAAGAGAGTGTTCCGAAACCAATGTTTGACGACCTTGTACGAAAAAAGAAAATTTAGGATTTAAATGTGTTCAGATAATCTTCAGCTCCATTATAAAACTGGTTGGGTTTGTAAGGCTGCTAACTTAAAATTAGTAAATTATAAAGGTTATAAATTTTTTCTACTACCATTTGGGCAGTAATATGCCTATTCTCTTCAACTAATTTTCATATTTAGAAATATAATCCTTTTAGGGTTTTAACCGTCACATTAAATTGGTAATAGTTATTACATGATACAGATATGCATTGTGATACAGGAAGCTTATTTAAACGTATTTATATAATCTAGTTATTAGACGAATTCGTCTAAGGTCCAAGGTTCGAGTCCTGGGACAGGTAATATCAAAAGTGTTTTGAAAAAACCTTTTCAAAACTGTGTCTCCCCTCGGCAATGGTTTGGGAAACTCTCCGAGTGTATTTCTGCCATGGAAGGCTTCTCAGTTAAAATTCACCTCGTTTATAGATGCCGTCCGGGGTCGGCAACAAACTGTAATTACCCCCAACTTGTCGGAAAAGATTCAAAACGGCACACCACAAATTGGGAGAGAAGTTCGGCGCAAAAATCTCTTAGGAGGTTTATGGTGATATACCTTTTGTATATCGCGCCATACATTTATATTTTTTTTAAATTAATTTACCCCTCAAAAGTCATAACAGAAGTGTTTTTATTAAAACAAACAGCTGCCTTTATAAAGCGAACTGAAAGGTATTAAAATAGACTTGCGTAATTTGGTATGCCGTAATAGATCACTACTAGGTATATAATGTTCGGTTCCACCCAAACTTACACTTCCTTACTTGTTAACATTTAGAATACTTTCTTTTCCGGATTAGGACCGACCTATTAAAAAAAATCTTATTTATGATGCGATTTGCTTGAAATTCGGTACTTTGGTATACCTTTGCCTTTGTTAAAAGGGACGCCCAGAAATTACGTGAGTTGTTTTTCACGAGTTATTGACCCCCTCCCCCCATTCGATGAGACTTAGTGAGATTTGGTTAGGCTCCCCCCAGTAAGTGAGATTTACGCTCAAAATGTTCGATCGATGTAAAGATACTTATGCGTAACTTGGACGCACCAACCTTGTGCAATGGCATAAAATTGAAAATTACACAGCTAGAAAAATATTTTACAAGCCACCATTATTACTGGAGGTGCTAAGAGAGTATCGGTATTAATCTGTTTAAACCTCTAGAGTTTCCCGTAAATTTCGCAATTTCGATAAACATAAATAATAGTCAAGCGCAAACACTCAAAGTGGAAGGAATGCATCTAGGATCCCCTTGCTTTTCTCACGGGCAACTTTATGTTGGGTGCTCGCGAAAATCGAGAGCCGAAAACCTTTTTAAATGCGAAAAACAATAAGTCAAATAATATTGTTAATTAATATGAAAACAGGGGAAATAAAATTCTATGCTAAGAGCCAGTTTTTCATGTGAACCAAGGATGTTGCGGAGTACAGGAGGATAATCGCGGAGTTCGAAGCTTTTAACAGGGGGTTTTGAGCCACCCGTGGAGACACCTTACCCTCACACAGCAATAAAAGAGGCGTTACACAAAAGACAAACCGCTCCATGAAGAAGCCCAAACGGGCGGTAGCGGCAGCCGCAAATCATAGACACTTCAGCGATGTCGCCAGGGACCACTTATAAGTGGCCATAGTGGATGCCAAGAGCAGATCGAAGCTTGCGATGCGTCGCCTGCGAGAGAATCCGGCCGAACCTCACCCGGTATTTTACTCTTCTGAGACCCTCTGGGGATACAGGGTGATCAAGTGCGCCAACCAGGCCTCTTTGGAGTGTGTGGCGAAAGTCAGGGACGGTTTCAAGAACCTGACACTTAAGCTCATACCAGCTTCGGAAATTTCAAACAGAGCTCGTGCTCGCATTTGGTTGCCCACTCTGGATGAGTGAATTTATTGGAGGAAGATGGATGGAAGAATTTATTGGAGTGCATCAAGCTGTACAACGGCAACATTCCGGCCTTAGTGGACTGGCAGTTAATTAAATATGAAGCGCTCACGAAAACCAGTGAGCCGATATACGAAGAATCACTCGAGGATCTGGCGAAGGCTGACTACAAGGTTGCCTTAGCATTTCGCATGGCCACGGTAAAGGTTTTCCTGGGCGAAGTAACCCCCAGATGAGGACGAACCTGAAGAGGTAGATGGCGCTGCCCAACTACTGCAGGGTGGCATCATCAATGATGGGGACGACAGCGAGGCCTCTTAAGGGAGTTCATATTTATATGCAGCACTCAAAAAGTGCTACAGACAATCTGAACGTCCTCCTGTTCGAGGAGGACATCAACATCAGCTTCATCTAAAAGCCCGAGCTCGCACGATTCGTCAACTTCAAGCGAGGATCACATATTATAATTTACTGTGATGCCAACTCTAGACTAACTATTAAGGGGAGCAGCACCACGAACGAAAAGGTGAGTCCGTTTTTAACTACATACTAAACTATAATCTACGCATATGCAATAGAGGGTCCACACCCACATTCATTTTACCGAGCTCAGAGAGGTATCAAGGCTGGCAGGAGGTGCTGGATCTGATCATAGTCTACGACGAGTGCCCGCCAATGGTAGAATGGATGTCAGAACAACCTTCATTCTCTGTTCGTCGTTGGATTTTCTTCGATATAAAGTGCTAATCAGGCCAACCTTTCTGTTACAGAAACCCGAAGAGAACGAAATGGAAAATTCGTAAGCTCAACAGCAAAATCTTTATCACGCACCAACTCTAGACTCAATATCCACAACCAGTAAGCGGTGGACGAAATGGCCGAAAATCTAAAGTTCGCTCTCACAATCGCATTCAACAAATCCACCCCGATAAGCATCCAAAAGAAGAAATCCTCTCCATGGTGGAAACTAAGATCGGAAGTCAGAAAATTATTCAATGAATGCTTCAAAACTAAGATATGGCAACCATATAAAGTGGCACTAGAACACTATAAAAACGCTATAAGAAAAGCCAAGGCAGAGTCATGGCAGAGCTTCTGCTAGTCAATTGAAAACAGCCGTGAATACGCAAGGCTCAGTAAGATTCTGTCGAAAGAACGCCACAGTCATCTCTTTGTTAGAAGTGAAGACAATGTTTGGACGGAATCTGCGGAAGAATCACTAGGCACTCTTTTAGGTACACATTTTCCTATGGTCATGAATACCCAATCTCTCATTGTTCAAATATCTTTGAACATTTTATACATAAGTTAATACAGTCCACTAAAATTTAAGAAAATATAGTAAGCAAATAAATATTTTGAACATGCCGATACACATATTTTTATACACATAAATAGGATACTTTGCATAAAGCCATCCACGCACACACACTTTCTAATGTACAAACACACATACCTAATCGTAAATCAATATCATCCCCACCAACCATGGCTAACCGTGGTGAAACTCTGATTCCACAAATGCACACATTTTCACTAACACCAAAGCACGTTTTTGGAATTGGTATGGAAAACAACAAGTGCCTAAATGTATGCACTCACACCTACCTACAAGGAAAAACATTTTTAACGTGGTTAAAAAGTGAACCTCGCCGAACAAAATTGCCCACTTTTTTATCCATTTGTGTGGTACGCGCGACTCACTGTTTTTCCAGATTTGTATCCCTTGCTGGTTGGCAGGGATGCTAGATTTTTATTGACACAGCTAACATTCAAATTCAAATGGAGTATTTTTAATTCCAAAATAGAAATAGAGTACACGCGCTCTTTTTTACACCAAAGCACGCGTGACCTACTATGGTAGACCATTTTAAAATAGCCCGACATTTTTTCGCTAATCCACAGAAATAAGCACGGTACTGACTTGACGACAAGTTTAATGGAGAAGGCTTTCCTGGAACTGCGCCGCTCTACCATACGACGCTGTTAAGTTATCAACAAAAATGTAACCGTGGTCTACTATAGTAGGCCGCCCGTACACTCCGGTGTTAAGCAAGTGCATCGAATACGCAAAAGTAATAAAAATGCAATAAAATAAAAGGGACCAACTGATCGCCTAAATAAGATTAGAATCAGTCCCTTCATATCAAAATACAAACAAACATACACAATTGGATTAGGGACATAGTTTTAGAAAATTGTATATAAACAACTATAAAATATGAAAAAAATCAGTTCCAATTACGAACTCAAACGAATTGTTTTAATTCCCCCCCAACAGCGGTAAGGATATAAACAATCCAGTACATTTGCACATTTGCCCCTTAACATTTGGTCCAATCGAGCCTCCGACTGTTAAAAGGTGGAAATAAGCCGTATAATAAAGAAAATTATAAGCAATTAAATTTGTAATTCAAAGGAATGCCATCAGCTGTGAGTCGAGGCACGGCAAGGTCAACTGGGTGACCAAACCAATATCCTCCAACGAAAAACAAATCTGAAAACAACGAATAACAAATCTGAAAACAAAAAAGTGAAGTGTACTCTGTGTAAACTAGGTCGAAGGCCGATGAGGTAGTAAAAGCAGTAGAAAAGCTGCAAAAAGAATTGGACGCCAACCACAAGAAACTTTTGGTGGATGGCATTGGCAATTATGAATCTTTCACCCAAGATAAATATAGTGCCATAAGAATGCAAATTGACGAAGTAATTCAAGGGTTCAAACACTCCCTTACGTACCCCTGTAGCTCAAAATGTTCGATATCCTATCTTTTTTGTGCAGAGGTATAATAAATGATTCTTTCCAAATTGATGGAAATGACGCGGTTTCTAGTGATAAGTTGAAAAGTTTTAAATCGGTTGAGATATGTTTAGAGCACAGTACTTAACCACGGAAATGCGAACATTATCTAGTACCATAGAAAATACCACCTTTAATCTTACCGTCTCGTCCTTCAAGGCATTTTAAACCTCTAGTCTTAAAACAGTGCCGAACCAATTTTCAGGTAAATGAGCCTTTTCGCTGTTTGTGTCAAGATTATAACTCTCTTTCTGGTAGATTTGATATTTCAGACTCGCTTTTCAGCATAAAAAAATCAATTCTTTCTATCCTAAATTCATAGCTACTAATTGTTTCTTATTCTTTGACTTCTATATTAACTTCTAACAATAATTTTATTCTGTTAACTAGTTATTTCTTAATGTATAATCTATCCTATATCTACTTTACTTAGCTGATGAGGTTTTCTCTGTAGCTGAGCAGTTTTAGATCTCGACGATTAACAAACCAAAGCCTTCCAACGACTCGGCACGAACGAATAATCCGCGCGTTATGCGGATGCGCCCCTCGCGCCGGTCGGGCGGGATATGGTGGGTAATCCGTTGGGAATTATTATTATTAAAGACTCTCCAGTACAGTTTCATTACCAATTCCAAGATTTGGAATACAGTTTATACTATTCATGTGACCGGGTTCAACACAATAGGACGACTAGGGGGTCTTATAAAATTCTACAAATAATTCCACATCATTATGATAAGTGATAGCATGCTTACCTCAAGCGGGTTCTCTTTTTGATTTAACAAAACCATACAACTTTTTGGATTAATAAAGAAATCAGTATAACAACTGTCTAAGAGAAGTATTTTACTGAATGCTCTACAGCGGCACAAATGTGGTCCAAGCTAAAAGCTGTACATACCGAAAGGGCGAACAATCGGCACAGGTTCTTCTAGAAAAATGTATGAGCGCTAAAATGTCAGATAATGAAGTAGTTGTCGATTATGTAGCAAATATTACATCCATTGCACAACGTCTAAAAGATATGGAGCTAGAACAGAAGGAGCCCATGATAATTGCCAAAATTGTTAGTAGTTTCCCAGCTAGATTCGACCATGTACGCACAGCCTGGTAAGTATGCAGTTCCACGTGTAAGTCAGAACATTGAGCGCCTAACCGAGCATTTAGTGAACGAAGAACGTCTCATGAATTTGCGATCAAAAGTTGATACCAATAATACGGCTAACTCAGTGTATACAGCATGCAAACTTAAAAGCAACAGCAACAACTATACAGCAACCATAGGTAAAAACAACAACTATTCAAAGCGAAAAGGCAATTGTAATTATTGCCATAAGCCTGGTCATTGGGCTCGCGAATGCCATAAACGTCAAAAACAGCATCAAAATGTAGTAGATAAGAAGAGCGAATCACAAAATCTATTACTTGAAAGTAAACCGAATGACAGGAAATGGCAAACCAAAGAAACAGCTGGTTTTCAAAGTCCATATTTGTTTATTTTGAACGCATCAAAAAATTGAATAAAGTTGAGAATGTCTTTTATGCAGATTCTGGTGCAACTGCATTGTTGAATTAGGCACTGAAAGTTAGAACGTGAAGCTAAATATTTCGGAAAATTTTCGGAATCTTCAGGTCAGATTTAATATTATTTCAACTCTACAGAATTGAAGAGGAACACAGCGTCAACGAAGCTCTTAAGTGATCTGTGAAATATGAATGTAGCTGACTTAATGTCATTTTGAATAAGTTTTTTTTTTGAATAGGTCGGTTCCGGGTCAACTTCCCGAAAAAAAGTAGTCTAAGTTTTAACATAGGAAAAGGTCTACCAATGTACCAAATTTCAAGCAAATCATAACCATAAATAAGATTTTTTTTGAACAGGTCGGTCCCTGGTCCACTTCCCAGAAAGGAAGGTATTCTAAATTTTAACATAGGAAAAGGTCTACCAATGTACCAAATTTCAAGCAAATGGCATCTTAAATAAGATTTTATTGAACAGGTCAGTCCCTGATCCACTTTTCCGGAATAGCATGAATCTGTTACCTATTCTATGCTCCTGAGGATAAGTGTATAAAATTTCGTAGAGATCGGTTGAGTAGTTTAGACGTTAAAGACCCACAAACAAACTCACAAACTTGCGCATTCATAATATTAGTATTACTACATTTACGCTGCACCGCATTTGGAAAATTCAAATGAGTCATTTCAAACCCATTTACATTAGCTCATTTGCATTTTGTTTGATGTTTCCTTCATGCGAAATTTCAAACGCAATGCGTTCGAAAAAAATGTTATGTTATAGCGGCCTAAATGAAATCAGTCATTTGGGAAATGCAATTTGTATGGGACAATGCGACGCTTTCGGATTTTTTCGTCCAAAATGACTTATTTGGTGCGATGTAAATGTAGTATATGATTACGAGCTAATCAACTACAGTGTGAATGCCAAAATAAATGTTAATCAGTGTTGCTAAAAAAAACTTTTTTGGAGCTGGAATGAAGAAAAAAAAAAGAGCTAGAAAGAGTTAAATTTCTTCAAGAAAATCCAAAACCCCTTGCAAAAAGAGCTAAGAGCGAGTTTTCCCATTTACTTTAAATCAAACTTTAACAAAGTAATAAAATGGGAAGTCTAAGTTCGGGTGGAACCGAACATTTTAATACTTTCAGTTCGTATTTCCGCTCAAATAGACAGACGGACAGACAGATAGACGTATCGAGAGACGAACATGGCTACATCGACTCAGCTCATCCTCCTGAGCATTTCAGTATACCTATTGATGGGACTAGTTTTTTTTTCTTCTCATACGTATAAACATTTCATGTTCATGCAAGGTATGAAAATGAAAAAAGATATGCAACTTCGCTTTTGCAGTGGGGTATTAACTACTTGCCCGGATATTTTACTTTTCATCCTGAACGTTTTGATATACATTATTAAATATATAACTCGATTCGTTTATGCGAATGAAGTAATATACCTTGTGTGCGTAACAAAAATAGATATAAAAAATGTGTGTCTTTTATATTCGCCAAAGAACTCAACGATCTTTATGAAATTAGACAATATATAGTTTCGGAAAAGTGGGTGGAGCCACGCCCCCAGACTATATAAAGTTTTAATTCGTCATAACTCCGAACTTTTTTGGTCCAAATTAATGAAATTTGGATATATGTGTCACTTAGTCAATATCTACATAGTTTTTTAAAAGTGGGCGGTGCTACGCCCACATATTTTGTGTTTTGTTTTGCTCTTGAACTTTCACGATAGGTTCAGGAGTTCACTGGACACGACACAGTATATATATAGCTTTTGGAAAGCCCCCAGGTTATATAAAGCTGCAGTTCGGTATAGTTAGGAGTTTATTTGTTTAAGTTTAAGTTAATGACATTTTATATATAGATGTGTTCTATGTATCAAAACCGGGTTTGCTAGTATATTATAAAATTTTATTTATTTGATTAAACAATGTGGTTGTGACAATAAGACCAAGTCTTTTATAGCACATCTTCTGTTTTTACGAACAAAATTAATTAATAAAAACAGAATATAACTAAAAGTAGCCTTAATATCTAATGTTCAGTTTAGTTTTATTAATGAAAAATTTTAAATTCAATACTTATTACAAGATAAATATATTTTCAGCCTGAATTACAAATTTAATTTCAAGTAATAAAGACATTTTTGTTTGGTAAGAAAGAAAGAAGAAAATAACAGTATAAAGATATAGTTATGCAGTTACATATGTTCCAATCACATACATCATGCTGAGCTGAAGTACTCATAGATCACCCTTTTGTAATTGCTCCCACTCAAAGCACCCTTGATAGAATCAGGAATAGAGTTCCAGAGCCTAACAGCATTTACAAAAAATAGTCTTGACGAGGACAAGTAATGATATTTGGGAATTATTAAATTACGATGCCTACAAGACTTGGAAAATTTTAGCTTTTCATATAGATATTGAGGTTCTTTGAATTCAATAAGTTTGAACATGTAAATACAGTTTCGAGCCGCGATGTAATCGAATATACTGCATCCAAGGATTTTGCACTTGAACGGAGAGATGTGATCGTATTTTCTTAGACCATAGACATAACGCGTGATATTGTGGAAAGCAACATCAACTTTATGACGGGAAGCAGAATCAAATTGGCCATAGACGAGATCGGAGTACGTTAGGCGTGGTACATTCAGTTGGATAGCTAGCTTCTTTCTAGTTTCAAGTGGGGTAAACGCGGCAGTCATTCGCAATCTTCGTAACACAATATAAACATTGGATACTATTTTATTAACGTGATCGACATAGTTCAACTTTGAATTTAACACAAATCCCAAGCTTTTAATCTTGTTTGTAAACGAGAGAGCGGTATTGTCAACATACGAGTATAGCTTGGGGATTGACTCAGACTGGATAACATTGTTACTAATTGGCAGCACATATGACTTTTTGGCATTTAAACTGAGACAGTTATCACGCGCCCATTTCGAAATTGCTGATAAATCATTTTAGAACAAAAATCCTCAATGAGACCAACACGGTTAGACAAATACAATTGGACATCATCGGCATATGCATGAACATTTACATACTGACACACAGAGAACACATCATTGACAAACATACTAAATAGAAGAGGGCCCAGTACAGAGCCTTGTGGTACGCCAGAGGAAACAATACAAGATTTAGATGCAGAACCTTTGCAAATCACTTTTTGGGATCTTCCTGTCAAGTAACTGGCCACAAGCTTGACTGAGCTGTCAGAAAAACCAAAGTAATATTCAAGTTTCTTACAAAGAAGACTATGGTTGACACAATCGAATGCCTTGGAAAAATCAAGGAGGCATAGAAGCGTCAATTCACCATTATCATAACGGATTCTTATATCATCCATAATTTTTACCATTGCAGTAGAACAGCTGTGATTAGATCTAAATCCTGATTGAACTGGACTTAGCAGTTTGTTGTCTTGAGCGTATTTTGAAATTTGGGCTGCCATCAATGACTCACACACTTTTGCAAAGGCAGATAAAATGCTAATTGGTCTATAGTTACTCGGTTCAACAGCTGCCTTTACTTTGGCAATAGGAGTAATTAATGCCTTTTTCCATTCCGTGGGGAAATATGAAGTTGTAAAACAGTGATTCATGATATGTGTGAGAGTTCCAAGAATGAATGGCAACGCAAGTTTTACAAACTTCAAGGATACTCCGTCCTCTCCGATCGCATTAGACTTGATGCCCATGAGAGCTTTATAAACGTCGTGCTCAGACACAACCTCAAACTCAAATTTTTTATCCGGTGTAAACATGCTTGTGAAGTTCTGAGATACAGGACCGCGCTGATATTTACTACAGCTAACGAAGTAATCGTTTAAACTGTCTGGGTCAACCTGGCATACTGATTGCGTTTTTCTATGTATATTTAGGTTTCTTTGATTACGCCATAGGTCTTTAGATGGAATTGATGGATTTAGTTTACTCCGACAGTACTTCTGCTTGGATTCGCGGGCAATGATGGTGGCTCTATTTCGGGCAGTCTTGTACTGTGACCATGCAAGGTCCGTTCCGCTCCTCTTCCACTTAGTGTAAATCCTATTCCGTGCTTTAATGGCTGACCTTACTTTGCTGGTGTACCAAGGAACGCAGTTAGCAGAAAAACTAGCATTTCGTAGCGGAACATGCTTGTCATAAAGCATACAAATTATTTTATTTAAAAACTCCAGCTTTTTATCTACCGTCGCAATAAACCAACACTGGGTCCAGTCAACATTAGACAGATCAAAAAACAACACATCAACATTTACACATTTGAAATCACGATATTCAATAAACAAATCTAACAGGAAACATTTATGAGGATTGTACACACAAGATACTAATATTTTTTGATAGTTATCCGAAACTTCAGCAATTATATACTCCGTATCAGAGCTATTTGATTCTGCTAAGATATTGATTTTTAAGGAGGTTTTGCAGTGTATGGCAACACCTCCTCCCTTTTTGGTTTTACGATCAACACGCGTTAGGCTATCGTTGGGGATACTGTAGTAGAAATCGGAAATATCAGGAGAAAACCAGGTTTCAGAGACGCAAATAATATCTACATTCGATTTCTCAAAAGTATCCCTAACGTGGTCTAGTTTCTCCGCATTTAAGCTACGGGCATTAAAATGCACTACACTCAGTCCTTTGGATTGCTTGCATAAAATATTTATAAGAGCCTTGTGGGAGTAATTTACGCTGTAGGCGGATTTCCTACAGAGGTTTAATACCATAGTTTTGAGAAGGAACGCATACAAGTGTTAAGATGTAAGCAACAACAACATAAAAGCGTATGTATGTGATCAAAACAATATACATCATTAAGGGAAACATTTGAAAGAAAGAAGAAACGATAAGAGTAGAGATATGACAAAGGGATAGTTAAAAGTTCATTAAGAAGAGAAGGGAAAAATAATAATGAGAGTAAGGTGCTAAGAACATTATAACTCGATTGAACTAAAATACACATTTAAACATTAAACTTATGCGCTCATTTGCCTATGATTGCATTCACCTCGGCTATGCTTTCAACCAATTTGAGCTCGTCGCCTGGTTTCAAACGTAAAAAAACTCTGCCACGAATAGACAAAATGCCGAAAGCAAACAACGCATTTCAGCATTCTTTTGTAAAACTGAGAGACTAGTTTGCGTTCAAATAGACAGACGGACAGACAGACGGACGGAGAGACGGGCATGGCTAAATCGACTCCGCTCATCGTGCTGATCATTTTAGTGAACTTCTCTCTTCTTCTTCTCATACTTACATACATTTAATGTTTGTGAAAGGTATGAAAATCAAAAAAGATATATAACTTCGCTATAGCAGTGGGCTATTAGCTACGTCCAGGAATATTTTGCTTGTGTGTTTTCCGATTTGGCTAATTTTTGGCAGGAATATAATACATACTACTGAGAAGCAGCTGAACAATTTTCATTGACATCTCAAGGTTGAATTATAAGCGATTGTCTTTGAAAGTAGCAGAAATTGTATGCTGAAAATTGCCGGCGCCACACCTAATTCTTCAAAATTGACCACATTTTTTTGGGGCCGAGTTTTTCTTAAAAAGCTTATTATGCGTGGGAAATCTTATTGATATAACTTGTTTAGTTGTAGAAATATTGATTTTTAAATTTTACAAAAAAATTTTCCAGAACTATATTTAAAAACTGGCGGTGGACATTAACCGATTTCGACCATTTCTACAGTAAACAGTAACCTGTATATATAAAACATTATCACCAAATTTCGTTTCGACAACTAAATTTTTCGCGAAAATTTTAGGTTTTTGGATTTCTTTGTTTCCGGAAACTTTAAAAGTGAAATATAAGTGAGGTAAAGCTATTTTACGCATAGTTATTGCCTATTTAATATATCTACGATCCTCTTCAAAATCTTTCATATAAAAGTGGGCGTAGACCTTAACCGATCCCGCCCCGGAAAATTCCTTGCATACCTGGAAACCTGCGTGCTGAATTTCGTTTCGATATCTTGAACAGTTTTTGATTTATGATTAATATTATTTCTTAATTTGACTTAATCAAATGTGGACGGTGCAACTCCCATTTTCAAAAATTTCTTGAAAAATTTATTTTATGCCTCAATCTCAATGCACTCACTAAATTTTATCCTTATAGGTGTATTATGTGCTGAGTAATCACTTTTTTTGTGTTTTCGAAAACATTCTATGCATAAAAAGTGGGCGTGGCTATCTTCCGATTTCGCCCATTTTAAATAGCGCTCGGAGATGAGTGCCAGGAACCCGCATACTAAATTTCATTAAGATACCTCAAAATTTACTCAAGTTATCGTGTTCACAGACGGACGGACCGACATGGGTTAATCAATTTCTCTTTTCGTCTTGAACATTTCGATATACATAAGTCAATATATATCTCGATCCGTTTACGCCGTTACGTACTGCCGTTAGGCGACTAAAGTTAATATAATAGGTATAATAAGGTATATGAGAAATACATAAATAATCCTGTTTTTGTAGTTCATTTTATATTTTTGAATAACAAAAATACGTTTTTTGAAAATTTTAGTTCTGCCATTTGGCAGTAAGGTATCGATTAAAAAGTAAGCAGTAATTACTTTGTTCCGCTAAATATAAGAAAAAACTGAATACCTACGCACATGCCTAGTGTTGTCATCGGAGCGATATGTATTTTTTACACTGCTACGAAGACGGCACTACTATAGGTTCGCCAAAAATACGACTTGCCAAAAAGTCCACCGATGAAAATTAATTTAATCTTCTTACCATTTTATTATTTATTGCAATTTTATTATATGTAGAGATTATTAAGCGTCCTACTGGTGTACGAATCGCCATTAAAACACACGTGTGAGATATCCAGGATTATGTAGAGACGAGATATGTATGTATGACCTTAGACTTCGAAATCTATTATTTCGTCCTCAGGAGAATAACTACTGTTATTATTGTTACATTCATACAAAATTTTTGTGTTCATTAATTTTAAGAGATTATTGTTTATTCAAAGTCATGCCAGCATTTATAAAACCGCCTGAGACCACTTCTTATTGTCAGAAGCGAATTTAACATAATTAAATTCACTTTGTTTGAGATCGTTCTTTCAACTGCACCATTACTGAGTGGCAGTACAAGAAATGTAACCACAAAACCAACAAGCTCTTGGAAAGGGTTTTCATTTAACGCATTTCTATACTATTTCACCTCAAACCGAACATTTAAAGTTGAAGTCACATCTTTCCAATTTTGTAGATAGATATTTTTCCACTGCATTTCTAACCTCGTTATTTCATCAGTGCTATACTTGTTTTTTTTTTCATTTGTGAAATAAGAAAACAATTGAGGCTTTGCAATTCTTAATGTGATTTCCACCGAAAAAAAGATCTGTTTTTCTAAGCGTTTCTATATTTTGCGGCAAACGTTGCCTTAATTGTTCTATTAATTCAATAATGAAATCGTAACATGTATTACGTATCTTTCTTTCAATAAATTCGTCTATACATTTATCTTATTTCTAAAATCGTATATACATTTATCTCCTTTTTTTATTCGTATATATTCTTTAAAGGTATAATGAAAACTAGTATATCCCGTGGTCGATATTCGACACCTTAAATTAGTTTAAGTTATTAAATTCTCTGTTCATATTTTTTCCAGCTCTGCCTAGAGGCCGAAATATTTGAGAAATTTTTGTTACTGAAATTAATTATATATAGTTGATTAATTTAGGGCCGCTTTCATAAAAATCGGAAAACTCATTCCATTAAAGACCGGTAATCATTTATCGGAGATGGCAAAAACAGTCCTTAGGAATGATTGAAAGTCCACCATCAGACCCACCACTCCTTTCAGATTCGGTCAATATTTCATTAAAAAAATTTGGATTTGATGGACATATACCAACAACATAGGTAGAATTATAACATATATAATGGTTACTATAACTCAATGTGCTCAGTAAGTGAAAATATGTCCACCGTTGAGACATGGTTGCCATATTGTAATTTTTTGGGTATTAGTATACAGGCAGTGCTTTTTGTAATCCATTTACCGGGAGAAAATTACAAATTAAATTTAGCAATTCCGACTTAACGACCTTCCTAGTTTGACTCTGCTTTCTTTTTGATCTGAAATTTTGAATTAAAAGGCCACCATGGCTGGTTTGGAATCTCGTTTTAATATTGGAGTTTTATGAACAGTAAAAATTTAAATTTAATTATAAACAATTAGGTTTTCAGGATTTTAGGATGCATCTAAATACCCGACCGAAAATAAAATCTATGAATACCTTTGAATCCCATATTTTTTATAGAATTTTACAAAAAATAGAAGTTTGATTGCATTTTTAAAAAGATCTAAATTTTGAATTATGTGACCAGCAGCGACTTTGGATGCTTTTGAATCTTATTTTTATAATAGAGTTCTATTAAAAAGATTAAGCTTTTGTTGTGGTTGCCCTAAAAATTTTAATTTTGAGCTATTGCTTGCAATAAAACGCACCACAACAACAACAACATAATGTTGAAAACGAGATATGTTGAAAACAAATTGTTTTTTTTTTTAAGGTTTTGGTACAGTTCAGTATAGTGGAGGGCAACCCTCGCTCAAAATCAAATTGGACAGACGCGCCGACGCCGGTGTATATTTTAACTCAATTTGCTGAATGAGTAAGAGAATGAAAATAGTTCTACCTTTTGGATAGCAAATGAAATATGAGTTGGACGCACCGACGCCACTACTTTAACTCCATATGCTCATTGAGTAAGAGAATGAAAATATTTCACCGTTGGAATGTGTCCAAATATACATATTTTGATTGAAAATAAATTTAGCGTTTAGTTATGAACATGAAGCCATTTTTGATTTCGGTTTTTTTTGTTCTGGATGTACAGACAGTGCTGTCAATTTAGCAATTTTCCTTTAGATCTGGTTTTTTTGAAACCCATTTAGCGGGGGAAAATTATAACTTCAGTATATGGTTTTCTGGTTTTTTTCCTTAATCACAATTTAGACATGTATAAAGAAATTTCATATTGACTTTTGTAGCATTTCAATAATATTTTCTGATATATATGTGTATGACCTGAACTTATTATTTCTTATGGCTGTGCTTATAAGTTTACCTTAAGACCTATATCAATCGGAAAAAAGTGAATTCTTTAAAAAAAACTCATAAAACTATGTAAATATGTAAGCATTTATCTTACATATTTTTAGTAATTTTATTGCGATTTTTTGGAAAATTTTTTTTAAAAAAAGATTGCTTTAAAAGATTAACAAATTCAAGTCAGGGTAAGAAATTCAATTTATAAAAAAAAAAAAATTACTGTCCGCCACCTGGGACGATTATGCTTTCTTTATTTCCACCATTAGGAGTATACATACATATCCATATGGCTTTTGAAAATGCATGAAACGTTCATTTGAAAGTTCCACAAATTTCTCAATATTAGCGTGACGCCGGTTTCCATATTGGTTTTTTTTTTATATACAGGCAGTTTTCTCAATTTTTCCTTTACATCTGGCTTTTTTGAAGTCCATTTAGGAAGAGAAAATTACAATGAAATGATGGTTTTCTGGCTTTTTTCCTCAACCACAACTTAGACATATTTAAAACACGTTTCGTGTTGATCAAATTTAGTGTAAATCTGTAAGGGTTCGGGTTATATGTCTACCCTTAGACAAATTAAAATATTTGAAGAAGAAAATAGTTGATGTCTTCAGGAAAATTAACACGATTTCCAACCACGTCGTAAATAAAAAATTGAAGGAGCTACAAACTGTGTTTTCGCCTTTTTGTATTTTAAATATAGGGTATATCAGCCATTCTGTCTCATCGGAAAACCCCCATAGAAATAATTTAAATTATCAAAATTCTCTACTGAGTTTCTCGTTCCTACGGAATTGGGTTGTGATATATAAAATTATTATAATATGATTACATATGGGCTACATATATGTTTACCTTAAGTCAAATATTATTGAGAAAAAATTTAATTTCTTAAAAATTTCATAAAGCTATGTAGGTAATTTTTTAAGTATTTGGTTTTGATAAACTGGAAACATTTTCTGGGGGTTTTTTTGCAAAAGTTTGATTTTTTCATTCCACATTAGAGGTCATACACATAAAAATATTTGGTTAAAAATATAATAAATTTCAAAAAAATCATGATAAGAAGTTTTCATATTTCATATACATATTTAAAATCAAATTAAATTTAACAAAAAAAAGTTGGCCGGAACCAACCTGGGACCTTGGAATGTAAGCTTCGTAACGCTACCACCTGCGCTACTACTGTATGTACAATACCGCAGTCAGATACTGTAGTTGACAGCTTTGGCTTTATGCAAAAAACTTTAATAAATTATTACAAATAAATGAAGCATTATTTGTTAAACATAATATGCCTTTGAAATGCTCCTGCCCCATACGAAGATATCAAAGTACATTTTTATTGAAATTATGCATGTTTAGATATAGAGTACCTGGTCGACCGAGTTTTGCTCGGCATTTTCATAGGTTGGCATACAATTTAGTTTATTTAGATAATCATCAATAAAGATATTCTGGTTGTTTGTATGAATAGGTTTACTTACCAGCACAAAAGCACAACAAATCGCGGCAGAGGATTTGTCAAATAATAACGGATACAATTAAAATAGGAGAAAGACGACCTATTAACCACTACGACAAAATTCTTCATTTTATCAATCTAAGAACATACGACCAACAATTTTACTAATTGCAGATAATATTAGAACTTTAAAAACAACTACCTTTGAAGATAAACGATTATTAGATACTTTCGATAGGAGTTTTGCTTTATTAAAAGCAAAAGTAACTTTTTTACCACCACATTTCAAGACAAAACAAGGTTTAGTTAATGTATTAGATAAAGGACTAAAATACATAGCAGGTACTATGGGCAGTGACGATGAACAGCAAATAATTAACACATTAAGTAAATGGCAAAGTAAAGCACAAGATACAACTGACAACATGAATAAAATAATTTACAACTATAAATTTTTAGCTGACCAAATCAGTAATATCACTACACATATAAATGAACAACAGACCTTCATACAGAAATATATGAACGAATTTAGAGAAACAACACAAAATAAAATTAAAACTTTAAAAGACGATTTAGTATTTATGCAACATACATACCAAATAAATAACGATATAACTCTTTTACAAAACCATGTAAACGACATTGGACAAATCATTTTTTCTAGTGAAATAGGCTTAATCCCAACGGACATTTTAACACAGACCGAACTCAATCTCATTCATGACTTTGAAAGTTATAGGGACATAAAAATAGCATCTATTTTCGAAAAAAATAATATTATAATAACCATATTAATTCCACAACTCTCCCCTAATATTCTTTCCAAAATTAAATTTTAACCAATTCCAAATGTTAATAATGTGTCAATAATATTAGATAATTACGAAATTTTGTTAGATGAAAACAATAACGTATACAGTAAAATTGTAGAATATAATACGCAAATAAATCTAAAGATTATAGAAGATGAATGCATTACAAATATTTTGAAATTTAAATAAGCTAACTGTAAATTGGATATATTTGTTAAAACTAGTGTTGTAGAAATAATGCCAGGAATATTGATATTCAAAACTTCAATTCAATTATTGAACACAATTGAAATAAGCTAAAAAGTAAACGAACAGGAACATTCATAATTAAATTCAAAACCTGTACAGTAACAATTTCAAACAATACATATGAAAATAATAAAATTAAAATGTATGACACATTTATCTTGCCAAATAAAATTACAAAAATTAAAGAAAACATTAACTTCACAACAACAGAATTAAAGTTGGAGAAATTATATATGTACATAGAAAATAGGGCAAACGCAGTTGCAGTGCAGACACAATTTCAGTATGAATAGTAAGAATTTTGTAACTTAGTTTAAGTTCATATTTGACTTCAAAAAAAGTGGACACTCTGGCCCACAGGAAAAAATTTTTATTTTCCTTGTTTTTGTTCTTTAAATACTAAGGAACGTAACTTGCATAGAATAACTATGTATCGCATCTACATATGGTTGACTACGTGTGGAATATGTATGTATGTCTAGTATGTAATAATTAGAGTAAATATGTATTGTAGTAAATAAGGAAATGTTTAGAATACTTTAGTATAAATAAGTTGATAATATTTGAATAAAGACCAATAATTCATGGTGCTGGATCGGAACACCAACCTTGTTTGCAACTTATTATTTGGAACATATTTCACTAATACAAAAGTTATAAGCATTTAAATAAATTGAGCCATATAATACTTAAGTACCCTACACGTACATATGTATTAGTATTCAGATATTAGTTAGTACGTAAGTAGGTTTTCGAAGGGTTATTAGATACAAAAAGCTGTTAATGCCGTTTCTCAAGTAGGTAAACTTAAGAATTTCAAACCCAGGTAAATTTGCAGCAAGAGACATTTTTTAAAGCAGGTAGTGTTTTCTTTGCATAACTAAGGAACCTTTTATTCTAGGTAGGCTTCAATTTTTATTTGATCTGAGTATAAATAGGAGTAAATCCGAATTGTTCCTTCATAATATCTGGAAGGCTCACCGGATACTGTTCAGTCTATAAATGCTTTTCATAACCCGTCATTGACTTAAAAAAATAATAAGAATAAAAGGGCGCGAGAGTTTGAGTGTAAAAATTATCCAGATATGTTCTATTTCATCTGCGGTCAATATATTGTTAAAAGGATTCGACGTGTGTTTTTAAATCCTTTGAAAGTAACATACTATAAGTATTTTGGCATTCAACCTAAAATCATGGACACCGAATACTATGTAGTGCAATGTCGAATCGAATTGATTCATGCGGAATCCGGAATAAAAAGTTGCGTAGTAAAATTTAGGAATTTGCTACTTTTTAATGCATATCTGACTAATTTCTGGCCTAAGTAGCCACATATGAAACTTAGTACACCAATGAAGTGGAGGGAACCAACTTGCTACAGAAGTATTTGGGGTTGGAAAAGCAAGAAAAGTAACGCATGCCAGCGTAGCTACAGCGTTATTGCCAGTACCAAATTCAACGGAAGTTGCTCATCTAATTACATTGCCATTGCCAAATTCAACTTTAGTTCCGGGTTCATTTTCATTGTCAACAGCAGCATCTGATTACGCGGCATCAAGTTGTACTGAACTTCACACGGAAAATGAAAGAAACGCTTTGTCACAAGTACAACTCAATGATTGGATAAGAGATTTGAATTGTCCAAGATAAAGGCCGAGCTACACGCCTCTCGTATGCAACAATTTAAATTCCTTTCATCCGGTGTTAAGGTAAGTAATTATAGAACTCGTCGCGAACCATTTTTCAAACTCTATACGAAGGAGGACAGTGTTTGTTCCTGCAAGGCCGTATTATTACATATTGGCAACCAAGAGCCGATCAAGAATGCAGAAAAAATGAAGTAAACCTACGAGATAATGCTAAAATTACTTAAACTTATCAAATATAAAGATCATGATTGAAAAATATGTCCGATCTTAAAGTCGTTGGAATGCTATACGGTCTACAAAGTGGGTACACAAAATACTGTTGCTTTCTCTACAAATGGGATAACCGAGCTGGTCAAGACCACTACATCATAAAGGATGGGCCAAACCGAATCGAATTTAAAGTTGGTGTGGATAACATAAAATACTCCGCTCTTATAAAGAAAGAAACAATTATTTTACCCCCGCTCCACATCAAGCTTGGCCTTATCAAAAAAGCTTTGGACAAAGAAGGCGAAGCTTTCCCTCATTTAAAACATATCTTTCAAGAGATTTCAGAAGCCAAGATAAAGGAAGGCATTTTTGTTGAGCCGCAAATAAGGAAGATGATTAACAATAAACTATGCGAAAATGGGTAAATAAAAAAACATATTTAAGGCCGTTTTCTAAAGTAAACTTTAAAACCTATCTGGCCGATAAACAAAAAATGTGTATGAAAATTTTAAAGTTTATATGAGAAAACGGCCCTAGTGGAAAAAGAACGAGTAAAATGTGAATAAAAAATTTGTTCGGGACTGAACGCTGAATCCAGCCTAAGAAAATTACACACAAATGTGTCACTTATTTATCTAATTTACTTGTTTATTTTCTTTTCAAGAGTAAATATGTCTTTAAAAATTCATTTTCTGCACTCCCATTTAAATTTTTTTCCGAAAAATCTTGGTGACGAAAGTAACGAGCATGTCGAACGGTTTCATCAGCAAATTAACAGCGAAATCGTCTATCTCGAACGATAGGCTACACGAACGATTCGTCTGCTGACGTTTTCGTCTCAGTTTGCGATCTGGTATCCTCATCGTTCGTTGTCGCTTTCGTTTTACGTTATTTACGTTGCTTTCGTCTCCATTGCGTTAAAAATTTTTGGAGTTATATTGCCGGATGAATTTTTAATGTATTTTGAAAGAATTTCAAGTATTTTTGCTTTATTCAGAGGTTTTTATATTAAATTGGCAACATTGGAAATTGTTTGCATTTACTTGAAAACATTTTGTATTATGGTTATATTTATTTTATTTGGTTATTTAAAAATATATTAATAAGGAAAATAAATTTGAAAACAAATGTATGCTGCTATTGCGCTATTGGCTGATGAAACTGAAGAAGTGGAAATGCGTATAGAGAGAAGAAGGTTGCGCGACCAGATGAATGTAATGGAACTTCTTGAAACTGAGTAAGTATTTAGTTAATAATACCTGTATGCTGCTAAGAAGAATTCTTTTTTGGATTTGTAGCAAATTTCCGAATAAATAAAGAAATATTCCAATATATCCTTGATGAAATAAAAGAGCATGTTGGTCTATCGCATAGAAGCACCCATCTGTCGCCCCAACTTAAACTGGCAACTTTTTTAAGGTTTCTAGCCGCAGGAAGTTATCAAAAATCTGTGGGAAACGAATATATTTCCTCAATGGGACAGTCAACTGTGGGCAGTGTTATTAAAGAATTCCTGAACATTTTTGATGAACACTTCTGCCATCAATGGGTAAATTTTAAACGATCTACTGATGAAGAAAATGCGGTGAAAGAGTATTTTTTTTCAAAAGTATGGAATACCTGGTGTGATTGGCTGTGTTGATGGAACACATGTACGCATTAAGTCACCAGGAGGTGACAACAATCATCTGTACCTCAACCGAAAGGGATTCTACAGTTTGAACGTGAAAAGCCAACACACAAATACATAATCCGTTCTTTTACACAGATATGCGATCACAAGATGGTTGCCACATACGTTGACGCTCGACATCCAGGGGCTAATCATGGCTCATTTTTGTGGAACGTGAGCAGTGCCGAAGATGAGCTAAAAAATGACTATAACAATGGGAAAACAAATACCTGGCTGCTTGGTACATTATACAACATAATATGTTAAAGCTTTTGCTTAAAATAACAGTTTTTGTAGGCATTTCTGGATACCCTTTGCAGCCATATTTGATGACACCATTCAGAAGCGCATCCGAGGCCATTCAACGAAATAAGAACACTAAACACTCGAAAGCTCGTAACGTTATTGAAAGGTGTTATGCTGTTGTAAAAACCCGATTCCGTTGTATGATTGGCTCGAGAGGACTACATTATTCGCCCGTGACTCAGATTGTAAATGTTTGCTTCGCTCTTCACACCGTGTGCATTTTTTTCAAACATGAAATTCCTTTCGAAAGCTCTGATTCTGAAAATCTTGTTATATACGAAGAAGAAATTGAAAACAGCACTGGTTCAAGTGCGGCTTCCCTTATAAGAATGAGAATAGCAGAAAACTTGTTTTAAGGAACAAAATTTTATTTCAAAATATATACGAGTATGTGTATGTTTATAGTTCAGGTACACTGTCAAATCCATTTATCTTAGAGCTAATAAAATTATTATATAAAAAATTCAACATACTCTGCTTTTTCAGTCTCAAATGTTAGCATGGTACTTGTACAAAATGCCCATGGGATGCAATATTGTTGCGTATTCTTTGTCCTAACACCTAAAATTAATTTAAATAAAAAAAAAAAAAATATCACTTCGGTACAAAAATTCAATTGATAC
This sequence comes from Merzomyia westermanni, assembly GCA_949987695.1. NCBI lineage: Eukaryota > Metazoa > Arthropoda > Insecta > Diptera > Tephritidae > Merzomyia > Merzomyia westermanni. Next base: position 118,302,942 of record OX465292.1, on the reverse strand, counting down.
TTATATCTAAAAAAAGAATTTCCTAAACAAATTAAAATATTAGCTGCTTCAGCTGTTAAAAAAAAACTATTTACATAAAAAAATAAAATAAAAACCCTCTCTCTGAAAGCTGCAGGTCAACTGCTGCAGGCAGTCTATTTGTGGCATCAACTTGAAGCATTGATGCCTCGGCTTGCGTTTTTGCAGCTTCTGCCTGTGCTACTGCAGCCTCTGCTTGCATTTTTGCCGATTCTGCAATCGTATCCTAAATGTTCGCTTTCGTGTAATTTACCGCCTAGCAATGCAGGTATTTACCGCTATTGGTTGGAGGCCCAGTGTGGTTGGAGTGGTTTCCACTGGCGATAAAGCAGCATCTGGTACTTGCCTACGGTCCGGCGAATCTACCAGAATAAGCCGTGGCTTTTCTGCAGACGAGTAGGGGCTGGGTGCTGTCGATGGAATTCCGATTACTCTTCCACTCGTGGCAGCGGACTTCGAAATAGATACAAGCCGGTCGATGGCTTGTTCCATTTCGGACAGCGGAGAGTGCCGGAAAGGACCACCGCCGGTAGCAGTAAGACTTCTATGATTTTCTGCTATCTTTTTCTTTGTACGGCTTTTCAAGTCAGCCCATATCTTGAACGGAAAAGGAATTAAAATTAACACAGTCGTATAATATTATTTTTATGAGCTTTGTTATCTACATTCACATTCAACCGGGAAAAGCATTTCAATTGTTATCTGCAAGTACTGCTCCTAAAAAGACACGTTATAATATGCTTACTTACTTTTCTCCATTTGACAGCTGTTCTTGTGGATGAACCGTGGGAGTTTACTTTTACTTTTATTTCCTCCCACCGCTCCTCTACTCGTCCTCTATCTGATCCAAACACCGGTACACCTCTGCCCAGGTCAGGATTTATTTCCATCTCCTTTACAAGTACCTCGAACTGTGCTGTTGTTGTCTTTTTAACGCTATAAGCATACATTTTTAATTCAAATTTTCAAAATAATTCATATTTTTTGTTTACTTACTTTTTTTGCCAGAAACCTCCATCTTGACGATCACTAATAACTTTTCGTCTTTTTCAAACGATTATCGTCTCTCTTTCGTCTTGTATTCGCGTTAGAAAATGCCAACCAAGACGAAAACAACGTAACAATCAGCTGTTTTCGTGCTTGCCAGACGAAAGTTTATTTACATGATGCAAACCCACGAACGAATCGTCTGGTAGACGAAGTGAACGTTCGCTTCGAGATAGACGATTTAGCTGTTAGTTAATTGAAAGTCGGTATCAAGGATTCTGGGCTGTCGCAATGATGGGTGACTACTGTTGGTTTCTCATAAGAGAAACCGCTTCTAATCTAAATAAGCGTCCTAGAGTTAAGATAAAACTTACATACGAGGTGTGTTCAAAACGTATCGCGAATTTTGAATTTTCGCTGGTTACGTATATTCGAATTTCGAATTTTTTGTGGCGTTATGTTGGTACTCATGTCTCTCACTTATGCCGACAAGCTCGGCCATTTTGAATGTTCAGTTAATTGTTGACAGCTGCTTTGCTTGCCCGTGTTTTGGATCGTCTTCGATTTTTACCTATTCAAAAAAATGGATCAAAGAACCTGTATCAAATTTTGTGTGAAAAACGAAATTAATGCATTCCGAATGTTGACTGTGGCATACGGAGAAGCTACCTTGGACCGAAGCAACGTTTATCGGTGGTACAAAATGTTCTCAGAAGGCCGAGAAGATGTGCAAAGAAGAACAAAAATTGGCTTTTGCACCACGATAACGCCCCTGCTCACGCATCGTTGCTTGTGCGCGACTTTTTGGCCAAAAACAACACACTAATGATGCCGCAGCCACCGTTTTCCCCAGATCTGGCCCCCTGTGACTTTTTCTTGTTCCCTAAACTGAAGAGGCCCACGAAAGGACGACGTTACGCTTTTCTTGACGAGGTAAAGACGGCATCGAAGGAGGAGCTGAACAAGATACAAAAAAATGATTTTTTGAAGTGCTTCGAAGATTGGAAAAACCGTTGGCACAAGTGTATAATATCTCGTGGGGATTACTTTGAAGGGGACAAAATAGATATTCATGAATAAATAAATAATTTTTGAAAAAACACAAAATTCGCGATACTTTTTGAACACACCTCGTACATTATTATCGTCTCATATCGGCTATCTGAAAATGTGGAGCAAATGTTGTATCCGCAAAAGTGTTGTTTTTGGTGTACAATAAGTAAGTTTTAGTACATAAATTTAATACTATTTTACTACCATTTTAATTGAAATTTAGGGAATAAGCTACATATTTTAATTGTCAAATTTTGCATACCAGAGTGAAAGGCAGGAAACCATTCAAGAATCGTAAAAGGTAGTAAAGTACCAGTCAATGGCTTGTTGATGGATGTGACCCCTTTCACCTCTAGCTATCGATCACCTGTTTATTCTTCACGTTGGATTAAAATACAAAAAACACATTTCTGTTATTGTTAATGTTAGAAAGTTAGTAATTTTTTTTACTCCTTTTTTACAAAAACGGGAAAAATTCTTTAAGATGTTACCCTCCTGCGTACCTGTAAAATACACCCGTGCCATTTCAGATAGCGTACGTTTTCTGTCTCTTTTTATTTACTTCACCTTGTTTATTACACTATGACCAGGGCAATTCTTATAGGATTCATTAAACTTTTTTGTCTGTAATTAAAGTTCAATGTAGATCGGGCTTTAAACCCAGACAAGGTGGTGAGTGTGAGTGCACCAGAACACACCGAAAATATATACCCTGCCTTCTTTCACCGCCTATAATTCGATGCCCTATATATTGTCTTTAATGACTGCAGTTATTCCCTAAATTTATAATTCAATTATATGTCAGTGTCTTGTGTCCTTTTTTAAGCCAATCGATCTCGCCACACGGCTAATAATTTGAGCTTAAATGTTAAACCATTCATTGGTTTACGAAATTTTTTTCGTTTTTTTGTTGTAAACTCCAAACCTTTCCAACTGGTTTCTGGTTTAAAATTTAAACCCTTTTCAACCGAATTTTAATTTTAACCAAATTTGGCTTGGACATATATGTAGTCCAAAAAAAGTTTAAAATTTAGGCTCAAAGGCTGTGTAGGTGTATATTCTAAGCAAACTTGCATTTTTACTTTTACTTAGTTTTCTTTGTGATTGCTTTTGATAATTGTCATGCGATTTTCGACAGAGCACACAACTGAGCCCTGCTCACAGCGGGGCCTAAATAGGTTTAATCAAAAATGGCGTGAAAAATTGTGAATGAGGCATGGTCTGCTACTGTCCAGAGTACCGAAATGCGTTTCAAGTAAAATCGTGCCAGGTCGTTTTTACGAAATGCTCGCTCAGTGAAAGGATGAATTTTACCATACGAAGTTTTCAAAAAGAGTTTTTTGGGTTCGTTCATATATACGGTTCCTATTACTGTATATACCAACGAAACCAAAAACACTCTTTTTGAAAATTTTGCATGGTAAAATTCACTATTTCACTGAGCATTAGAAGGGCTAAAGCGTGAGCGATAAATGCAGAATAACACAAACTCTCAAATCGAAATAATGGTATAGGGATCGATAGATATAGTTAAGGTGAGTTCAAAGGTGATTCAAAGTTCGTATTAAGAATTTTTTAAAATTGAAATTATTCAAGAACTATCAAAACGATTTTGAATTTTTGTATACCATTAGATAGTTTTTGAGTGATTTCAATTTAAAAAAATGCTTCCTTTGAACTTTGACCTGTAATAACTTTTGTTGTTGTAGTTTTCCTCGAAAAAATCATATGTTTATTTTATCGATATCTATCGATACCAATTTTTTAATTTTTTTAATTTTAGAGTTTGAGGTATTCGGCATTTGTTCAAAGCGCGATAATCCGAGAAAAGGAGGTGTATTTTTACTTGAAACGGATTTTGGTACTCTGGACCATGCCTCATTCACACTTCTTCTAATCATTTTTGTGAAAGTTATTTAGGCCTGTGGTAACGGGGGCTGTAAGTTATGGTCAAAGGGGCTATTAAAAACGCCACTAAAACAATAGATGATAGGATGGCACATACCCTGATTCAAATGAATGGTCACTCATTTCGCTACCAAAAAACCACAATCCGGATATTCCTATGAGACCCATAATAAATTTAAAGTCAGTGGCGTGTTATAAACTGTCCAAACACCTGAAGACGATTTTAAAGGACACACTTGAACTAGACTCAGAACACACAATCAATAATACGACAGAACTAATCAAACCACTTGAGACCGTGGAACTCACAAAGAACAGCACGATCGTATCGTTTGACATAAAGGACTTATATCCATCGATACCGCTCCAAAGACAATGAATATAGTCAACAGAACACTGCTGGACAAAAGAAAAGACAAGGTCAGAACTACGCAAACTACCAATACACTAAAAACAACTCTAAAGCAAAACTACTTCCAGTTCATTAACAAAATATATGGGCAAATAAATGGGCATGGAATGGGAGAAGCCAACATCGGCCATTCTCATGGAACCATTCATGCGGAACTTGGAAAGAAAATATATGCGGAATTTGAAAACCGAGTTAGGGGTGGCATTTTACACTAAGTACGTTGATGACATCATCTGTGTTTTGACTACCAAAAACGAAGAAAGAATTTTAAAGTTCCTTAACAAGCAACATGGAAACATTAAACTCATAATGGCGATTAAAAAGGATGGGGCAATGCACTATCTGGACTCAACGATAGGGATTGTCAAAGTTACAGATAAGTTCAACTATGAAATTTCTAGGAAACCAACCGCCACCGACACCATAAGCAGTGTGACCAGGTAAGCCTTTTCGAGGCTAGATTTAGCCTTTTCTTTTGTCCTTTGGCCTCACAATTTGGGTTTTAGTCTCTTGACTTTTTTCTAGCCTTTTTTTACTCCAAACCTTTTCTGGTTCCAACAAAATATTTTTAATGCAACTTCAAGGAATATATAAAATTAAAGTTGAATGAAAGTAATATTGATGACGAAATACAGAAAATTATTCGTAAAAATTGTCAACTCCCAGTAGAACCAGGGATCATCCTTTTATTAATCCCGCAGTACTCCCTTGAGAGTATTGGATTACTCCCTATTACTCCCTATACTTCTGTGTAATACCATATAATTTTGTGTACTCTCTTTTAACATTACATGTCCTAGGAGGGCGATTAATAGAGAAACTCACTTTCACCTCCTAAAAAACAATAATGGAGCTTTAGTTGTTACTTTTTTATGAATCGCAATCAAAGCAATGGAGAAGTTTTGAAGAGTTTTAGAGGACCTCCCAGGGGAGTAATGAGAGAGACATTTCATATTCCTTCTAAAAGACCAACGAAAGTACTTTGTAAAATCATGCCTCAATCCTTCTATGGAAACAAATAAAGGAATGGGAGCAATGCAAATGCCTAAAAATACCAAATACCATCAAAAAGGGATAAATTATGGAAAATGGCAGAAATACCATTCATATTAAACAATTTCAACAACCACAAATGGTATCGAATTTAAATTAAATATTATATTTTCTACGAATGAAAATTTTTTCTTTTGTTGAAATTGTTTTTCTTTTGCTGACAGAGGAATTCTGCTTTCTCAAAAAGTTGTTAGCCGGGAGTAGAAGTTGGAGAAATCTCTACTTTTGCCCCAACTTAAGGAGGTCTCCCCTATTGCTCCAAGATTAGTAAACTTGGAGCACAGAGTGTAGAAATCGCTGTTATCGTTCCAAAGGATGTCAAAGGGAGCAATATCTTATTCATCGCTTCGGGAGATCTCGCTTCAGGTTCTACTGGGCTCTTTTTAATGTAGTTGATAACCCAATTGCGACAACGCCTACCTCTTACAAAAGATACTTTTTTTTCAGTTGATAATGCTGCGGTAATTTTGAAATTACCGTGATCTCATCTTTATGATAAATACCTAAACTTTGAACGCAGACTCAAGCTCTTCTGATTCATCAGGCGAAGAAAATATTATAAAATTAGATAGGTTTTAGGGATTTTTCTATAATATGTGATTCTTTAAAAAAATGCATAGTCAAGGAAACTGTGCTGATACGTGTTGAAACAAGAATAGTTCCTTTAAGTTATCTTCCTTTTTGCTTAATTTTAGCCTTTTCTAACCTACATTATACTTACGTGAAACCATCCGCAGCAGCATAGCAACGCAGCATTAAAGCAATTTGTGGACATACTCCAAAGAAGGCCTCTTTCACAGGAGGCATACAGGAGAGAACTGAATACAATATATACCATAACCACAAGCAATGGTTACAAAAAAGGCATGGTGTATAAACTCCGAAGGAACCAGGGACCACAAAAAAGAAGCAACGTAGAAGAAAATACAAAGATTTGGACGGCAAAAAACATAAGAATACATAGCCTTCAGAACATCGAACAATGTAGGAAAAAAATTAAGGACCAACACTAACTCGGAGGATCGGTTTAGCAAACACGAAGTATACAAATTTTGACAAGGATGACGGAACATCGTTTCAATGCACATCAACTTTCCACCCTGTCGGCAAATCAAAAAATCAAAATAAATGTGGTAACAACTTACTTTTTACCGGCAAAGAAAATTTTTGCAACTTTTACATCCGGCGAAAGTTACAGTCCAATTTTGTAACCACCAAACAGCGGGTAACGTCATGTAAACGGAAAAGTTGCACTTGTTTTGTAAAAATTTAGTTGGAGTGGAAATAGCATACATTTTGTACACAATCTAAGTAACCAGAACTAACAAAAAGTATTAGCATTTTTTTTACACAAAATTTTTATTTTTGTTGTTGGTTTTACGGTCTGTTCATTTTACATATTTTTGTAAGTATAACGAGCTCAAGACCAGTTGATAATAATTCTTAGTTAATTATTATTATTTTTGATTAGAGGAAAAATTGAAAGCAACAAACATATACAGGCTATAGTTATAGTACTATTTCGAAAACAGCCACGATTTCTCGTCAGACTAATTCGTATAGTTTTGCTATTTTCAGAGGATCTTGTGGAGATCGAACCCACTCACTTTGATTGCCAGCGCAGCCACCTAACTCATAGGCTATGCTGCGTGTAGTTTTGCAAGCTGCTTAATTCACGTTTTCCTCTAATTGTTGTTTGTTATCTTGCCAACGGTATACACAATATTTTTAGACATTCTGTCTATATGTAAATCGTGTATGTTGGACTTTGTTTGTGTACATTCTTCTTTCTATTTTTAGAAGATAGTTATTGTACATAACCGCGTGCTCCGGTATAAATGTATTTTTGTTGTTGGTTTTACGGTCTGTTCATTTTACATATTTTTGTAAGTATAACGAGCTCAAGACCAGTTGATAATAATTCTTAGTTAATTATTATTATTTTTGATTAGAGGAAAAATTGAAAGCAACAAACATATACAGGCTATAGTTATAGTACTAAAGGGTGTTTTTTTTAGGGGTATAGAACTTCGAATTGAAATAAAACACAAGAAAATCGTCTTAAGGTCCATCAATTTGGCTTTATTGAAAGGATAATTTTATGCCATTAATGTTTAAATATGATTTCGGGCATGTGGCCGCCGCGGCTGGCTCGAATAAAGCCAATTCTACAGGTCCAATTTTCAACCACTTTTTCGAGCATATGGGGCCGTATGTCGGCAATAACGCCACGAATGTTGGCTTCCAATTCCCCTAACGTTTCTGGTTTGTTGGTGTAGACGAGCGACTTCACATATCCCCAAAGAAAATAATCCAATGGTGTCAAATCACACGACCTTGGTGGCCAATTGACAGGTCCATTCAGCGAAATTATGCGCTCATCGAATGTTTCCTTCAATAAATCGATTGTGACGTGCGCTGTGTGGCATGTAGCGCCGTCTTGTTGGAACCACAACTCATCCACATTCATGCCATCCAATTCGGGAACAAAATAGTCGGTTATCATGGCTCTATACCGGTCTCCATTAACGGTAGCTGCCTCTCCAGCATTATTGCGGAAGAAGTATGGCCCAATGACTCCACCAGCCCATAGAGCACACCAAACAGTCAGTTTTTGTGGATGTAATGGCGTTTCAAGGGTCTCATGTGGATTCTCTTCACTCCAAATGCGGCAATTTTGCTTGTTGACGTAGCCATTCAACCAAAAATGAGCCTCATCACTGAACAAAATTTTGCGATGAAAATCAGCATCGAAATCAATCTCATTTTCGGCCCATACACCAAAATCACGACGCATTGCATGGTCTCGCGGCTTTAATTCTTGCACAAGCTGGATCTTGTAAGGTCGCAAGCCAAGATCTTTGCGCAAAATCTTCCATAAAGTTGATGGACAAAGCTCCAATTGCTGTGCACGGTGGCGAATCGATTCATTCGGGTCCTCTTCAACACTTTGCTCTACAGCGGCAATTGTTTCTTCGGTGCCCACTGTTCGACGTCTCTGCGGATGCGTATTATCACATAGAGTAAACGTAGTGCGAAAACGATCCATGGTTAACCGAATTAATTGCTCTGATGGACGATTATGTCGACCATAAAATGGACGGAGCTCACGGTAAACTTCGCGAACTGAACCATTATTTTCGAAATAAATTTGCACGATTTGCAAGCGTTGTTCTTTTGTCAACCTGTTCATGATGAAATGGCAAACCAAACTGAACATAAATGACATTAGAGTTGCCAGATTTGACCACAAAATGCCAGTTTTATCTCTATTCGAAAAACAAACCTGTAAAAAAAACACCCTATATTTCGAAAACAGCCACGATTTCTCGTCAGACTAATTCGTATAGTTTTGCTATTTTCAGAGGATCTTGTGGAGATCGAACCCACTTACTCTGATTGCCAGCGCAGCCGCCTAACTCATAGGCTTTGCTGCGTGTAGTTTTGCAAGCTGCTTAATTCACGTTTTCCTCTAATTGTTGTTTGTTATCTTGCCAACGGTATACACAATATTTTTAGACATTCTGTCTATATGTAAATCGTGTATGTTGGACTTTGTTTGTGTACATTCTTCATTCTATTTTTAGAAGATAGTTATTGTACATAACCGCGTGCTCCGGTATAAATGTATTTTTGTTGTTGGTTTTACGGTCTGTTCATTTTACATATTTTTGTAAGTATAACGAGCTCAAGACCAGTTGATAATAATTCTAAGTTAATTATTATTATTTTTGATTAGAGGAAAAATTTAAAGCAACAAACATATACAGGCTATAATTATAGTACTATTTCGAAAACAGCCACGATTTCTCGTCAGACTAATTCGTACAGTTTTGCTATTTTTAGAGGATCTTGTGGAGATCGAACCCACTCACTCTGATTGCCAGCGCAGCCGCCTAACCCATAGGCTATGCTGCGTGTAGTTTTGCAAGCTGCTTAATTCACGTTTTCCTCTAATTGTTGTTTGTTATCTTGCCAACGGTATACACAATATTTTTAGACATTCTGTCTATATGTAAATCGTGTATGTTGGACTTTGTTTGTGTACATTCTTCTTTATATTTTTAGAAGATAGTTATTGTACATAACCGCGTGCTCCGGTATAAATGTATTTTTGTTGTTGGTTTTACGGTCTGTTCATTTTACATATTTTTGTAAGTATAACGAGCTCAAGACCAGTTGATAATAATTCTTAGTTAATTATTATTATTTTTGATTAGAGGAAAAATTGAAAGCAACAAACATATACAGGCTATAGTTATAGTACTATTTCGAAAACAGCCACGATTTCTCGTCAGACTAATTCGTATAGTTTTGCTATTTTCAGAGGATCTTGTGGAGATCGAACCCACTCACTCTGATTGCCAGCGCAGCCGCCTAACTCATAGGCTATGCTGCGTGTAGTTTTGCAAGCTGCTTAATTCAAGTTTTCCTCTAATTGTTGTTTGTTATCTTGCCAACGGTATACACAATATTTTTAGACATTCTGTCTATATGTAAATCGTGTATGTTGGACTTTGTTTGTGTACATTCTTCTTTCTATTTTTAGAAGATAGTTATTGTACATAACCGCGTGCTCCGGTATAAATGTATTTTTGTTGTTGGTTTTACGGTCTGTTCATTTTACATATTTTTGTAAGTATAACGAGCTCAAGACCAGTTGATAATAATTCTTAGTTAATTATTATTATTTTTGATTAGAGGAAAAATTGAAAGCAACAAACATATACAGGCTATAGTTATAGTACTATTTCGAAAACAGCCACGATTTCTCGTCAGACTAATTCGTATAGTTTTGCTATTTTCAGAGGATCTTGTGGAGATCGAACCCACTCACTCTGATTGCCAGCGCAGCCGCCTAACTCATAGGCTATGCTGCTTGTAGTTTTGCAAGCTGCTTAATTCACGTTTTCCTCTAATTGTTGTTTGTTATCTTGCCAACGGTATACACAATATTTTTAGACATTCTGTCTATATGTAAATCGTGTATGTTGGACTTTGTTTGTGTACATTATTCTTTATATTTTTAGAAGATAGTTATTGTACATAACCGCGTGCTCCGGTATAAATGTATTTTTGTTGTTGGGTTTACGGTCTGTTCATTTTACATATTTTTGTAAGTATAACGAGCTCAAGACCAGTTGATAATAATTCTTAGTTAATTATTATTATTTTTGATTAGAGGAAAAATTGAAAGCAACAAACATATACAGGCTATAGTTATAGTACTATTTCGAAAACAGCCACGATTTCTCGTCAGACTAATTCGTATAGTTTTGCTATTTTCAGAGGATCTTGTGGAGATCGAACCCACTCACTCTGATTGCCAGCGCAGCCGCCTAACCCATAGGCTATGCTGCGTGTAGTTTTGCAAGCTGCTTAATTCACGTTATCCTCTAATTGTTGTTTGTTATCTTGCCAACGGTATACACAATATTTTTAGACATTCTGTCTATATGTAAATCGTGTATGTTGGACTTTGTTTGTGTACATTCTTCTTTCTATTTTTAGAAGATAGTTATTGTACATAACCGCGTGCTCCGGTATAAATGTATTTTTGTTGTTGGTTTTACGGTCTGTTCATTTTACATATTTTTGTAAGTATAACGAGCTCAAGACCAGTTGATAATAATTCTTAGTTAATTATTATTATTTTTGATGAGAGGAAAAATTGAAAGCAACAAACATATACAGGCTATAGTTATAGTACTATTTCGAAAACAGCCACGTTTTCTCGTCAGACTAATTCGTATAGTTTTGCTATTTTCAGAGGATCTTGTGGAGATCGAACCCACTCACTCTGATTGCCAGCGCAGCCGCCTAACCCATAGGCTATGCTGCGTGTAGTTTTGCAAGCTGCTTAATTCACGTTTTCCTCTAATTGTTGTTTGTTATCTTGCCAACGGTATACACAATATTTTTAGACATTCTGTCTATATGTAAATCGTGTATGTTGGACTTTGTTTGTGTAGATAGTTATTGTACATAACCGCGTGCTCCGGTATAAATGTATTTTTGTTGTTGGTTTTACGGTCTGTTCATTTTACATATTTTTGTAAGTATAACGAGCTCAAGACCAGTTGATAATAATTCTTAGTTAATTATTATTATTTTTGATTAGAGGAAAAATTGAAAGCTCGTGCCATGCCCTTTCGTTTGACAGCCATATTGAATGCATATATCAAGGTTTTGAGGGAACCACATTTTGACCGGTAACTCTTTTGTCGATAAATATATCGAAAAGTTCAAATGAAAGCTGTGGCCATGCCCTTTCATTTGACACCCATATTGAATGCATATAACAAGGTTTTATGGGAACCACATTTTGACCGATAACTCATTTATCGATATATATATCGAAAAGTTCAAATGAAAGCTGTGGCTATGCCCTTTCGTTTGACACCCATATTGAATGTGTATATAAAGGTTTTGTGGGAACCACATTTTGACCGATAACTCATTTATCGATATGTATATCGAAAAGTTCAAATGAAAGCTGTGGCCATGCCGTTTCCTTTGAGGCCGATATTGAATGCATATATCAAGGTTTTATGGGGACCACATTTTAAGATATAAGTCATTTATCGATATATATATCGAAAAGTTGAAATGAAAGCTGTGGCCATTGAATGCGTATATAAAGGTTTTGTGAGAACCACATTTTGACCGATGACTCATTTATCGATAAATATATCGAAATATCGAAAAGTTCAAATGAAAGCTATGGCCATGCCCTTACATTTGACACCCATATTGAACCACATTTTGACCGATGACTCATTTATCGATAAATATATCGAAATATCGAAAAGTTCAAATGAAAGCTATGGCCATGCCCTTTCCTTTGAGACCCATGTTGATGCATATAACAAGGTTTTATGGTAACCACATTTTGACCGATGACTCATTTATCGATAAATATATCGAAATATCGAAAAGTTCAAATGAAAGCTGTGGCCATGCCCTTTCATTTGACACCCATATTGAATGCATATGTCAAGGTTTTGAGTGACCCACATTTTGACCGATAACTCATTTATCGATATATATATCGAAAAGTTCAAATGAAAGCTGTGGCCATGCCCTTTCGTTTGACACCCATATTGAATGCATATGTCAAGGTTTTGAGGGACCCACATTTTGACCGATAACTCATTTATCGATATATATATCGAAAAGTTCAAATGAAAGCTGTGGCCATGCCCTTTCGTTTGACACCCATATTGAATGCATATGTCAAGGTTTTGAGGGACCCACATTTTGACCGATAACTCATTTATCGATATATATATCGAAAAGTTCCAATGAAAGCTGTGGCCATGCCCTTTCATTTGACACCCATATTGAATGCATATGTCAAGGTTTTGAGGGAACCACATTTTGGCCGATAACTCATTTATCGACGGCGGCCGCCGTGGTGTGAAGGTAGTGTTGCCGGCCTACCACACCGAAGGTCCATGGTTCAAGCCCTGGTACAGGTAACATCAAAATTGATTTGAAAAAAGTTTTTCAAAACGGGGTCGCCCCTCGGCAGTGGTTTGGCAAACTCTCCGAGTGTATTTCTGCCATGACAGGCTTCTCAGCAAAAATTCGTCTCCTTTGTAGATGCCGTTCGGAGTCGGCAAAAAACTGTAGGTCCCACCAATTTGTAGGGAAAATTCAAATCGGCACACCACAAATTGGAAGAGAAGCTTGGCGCAAAAATCTCTTAGGAGGTTTATGATGATATACCTGTTGTATATCGCGCCATAGAGATAGAGAGAGATATCGAAAAGTTCAAATGAAAGCTGTGGCCATGCCGTTTCCTTTGAGACCGATATTGAATGCATATATCAAGGTTTTATGGGGACCACATTTTAAGATATAAGTCATTTATCGATATATGTATCGAAAAGTTGAAATGAAAGCTGTGGCCATTGAATGCGTATATAAAGGTTTTGTGGGAACCACATTTTGACCGATAACTCATTTATCGATATGTATATCGAAAAGTTCAAATGAAAGCTGTGGCCATGCCCTTTCGTTTGACACCCATATTGAATGCATATATCAAGGTTTTATGGGAACCACATTTTGACCGATGACTCATTTATCGATAAATATATTGAAATATCGAAAAGTTCAAATGAAAGCTGTGGCCATGCCCTTTCATTTGACACCCATATTGAATGCATATATAAATTCTTAATGGGAGCCACATTTTGAGCGATAACTCATTTACCGATAAATATATCGAAATATCGAAAAGTTCAAATGAAAGCTGTGGCCATGCCCTTTCATTTGACACCCATATTGAATGCATATGTCAAGGTTTTGAGGGAACCACATTTTGACCGATAACTCATTTATCGATATATATATCGAAAAGTTCAAATGAAAGCTGTGGCCATGCCCTTTCGTTTGACACCCATATTGAATGCATATGTCAAGGTTTTGAGGGACCCACATTTTGACCGATAACTCATTTATCGATATATATATCGAAAAGTTCAAATGAAAGCTGTGGCCATGCTCTTTCGTTTGACACCCATATTGAATGCATATGTCAAGGTTTTGAGGGACCCACATTTTGACCGATAACTCATTTATCGATATATATATCGAAAAGTTCAAATGAAAGCTGTGGCCATGTCGTTTCCTTTGAGACCGATATTGAATGCATATATCAAGGTTTTATGGGGACCACATTTTAAGATATAAGTCATTTATCGATATATATATCGAAAAGTTGAAATGAAAGCTGTGGCCATTGAATGCGTATATAAAGGTTTTGTGGGAACCACATTTTGACCGATGACTCATTTATCGATAAATATATCGAAATATCGAAAAGTTCAAATGAAAGCTATGGCCATGCCCTTTCATTTGACACCCATATTGAACCACATTTTGACCGATGACTCATTTATCGATAAATATATCGAAATATCGAAAAGTTCAAATGAAAGCTATGGCCATGCCCTTTCATTTGACACCCATATTGAATGCATATGTCAAGGTTTTGAGAGAACCACATTTTGACCGATAACTTATTTATCGATATATATATCAAAAAGTTCAAATGAAAGCTGTGGCCATGCCGTTTCCTTTGAGACCCATATTGAATGCATATAACAAGGTTTTATAGGGACCACATTTTAAGATATAAGTCATTTATCGATATATATATCGAAAAGTTGAAATGAAAGCTGTGGCCATTGAATGCGTATATAAAGGTTTTGTGGGAACCACATTTTGACCGATAACTCATTTATCGATATGTATATCGAAAAGTTCAAATGAAAGCTATGGCCATGCCCTTTGGTTAGACACCCATATTGAATGCATATATCAAGGTTTTATGGGAACCACATTTTGACCGATGACTCATTTATCGATAAATATATTGAAATATCGAAAAGTTCAAATGAAAGCTGTGGCCATGCCCTTTCATTTGACACCCATATTGAATGCATATGTCATGGTTTTGAGGGAACCACATTTTGACCGATAACTCATTTATCGATATGTATATCGAAAAGTTCAAATGAAAGCTGTAGCCATGTCGTTTCCTTTGAGACCGATATTGAATGCATATATCAAGGTTTTAAGGGGACCACATTTTAAGATATAAGTCATTTATCGATATATATATCGAAAAGTTCAAATGAAAGCTGTGGCCATGCCCTTTCGTTTGACACCCATATTGAATGCATATATGCTAATAGTACTCTAAACATTTACTTTCAAAATGTTTCTGGTATGAGGACTAAAGCTAAAGATATACTCCTAGCCTCATCACGTTGTGAATACGATGTGTATGTCATTGTCGAAACTTGGCTTAGTGACGATTTTTTTGATGCTGAGTTTTTTAGCCCAATCTTATACCATACGTATCGAAAAGATAGAGATCCCATCAAAACTGGATGCTTAAGAGGTGGTGGCGTCTTAATTGCTGTAAGGCGTTCACTCCTCTCTTCTTTCGTCCAGCTCTCTAATAGTGGCTCTCTTCTTGACCAAGTTTGTGTTTCTATCTGCGGCCCGTCTGATAACCTATTTATCTGTGCGTCGTATATTCCGCCTGACAGTGACGACTCGTTGTACTGCGCCCACGTATATAATATTCTCGACACTTACGAAAATAATATAAATAGCCATTTCTGCATTTTGGGTGATTTTAATCTTAATAAGGTTGGTTGGTCAAAATTGCACAATGATGTAATTTTAACTCCAACAAATGTTAATTATGCACACGAAATAAATTTTTTAGATACCCTTTTTAGTTGTAACCTTATTCAGATTAACTCTTGTGCGAATATGCTAAACAATATATTAGATCTCATATTTGTGGATGATAATCTAATTTCTAATTTGACGGAGTGTCAATTTCCTATTTCCAAGTCGGTTATGCATCATGTGCCGCTATCTTTAACCTTAGAATTTGTAGACTTTGTCCCTATAGACCGAACACCTCAAAACATTCAATCGTTTAATCTCAAAAATGCAAATTTTGAGTTACTCAACTCGAGCATATCGCAAGCTGATTGGGAGTCTAGTTTCTCTGGTAATACCGCTGCCGAATGTTTCGACATCCTTCTGCTTGAACTGTCTGATGTATTTAGTAGAAATCTGTCTCTGCTTCCGGTTAAAAAACATAAATTACCTTGGTACAATTCTAGGTTAAAAAAGTTGAAAAACCAAAGGAACAAATTTTTTAATAAGTACAAAGCAACTAACGATATATTATTTAAAGAAAGATACCTATTTTATATGAGAGAGTTCAATGTACTCGATAAATTTTTATACAACAAATACATTCTGCACTGCGAGAATGAATTGAAAAAAAATCCTAAATCTTTTTGGAACTATGTACGTTCAAAAAAAGGTTCTGGTAATATTCCCACCTGTGTTATATATAATGGGGTTTCCTCAAATGACTTAGATGATTCCGTAAATCTTTTTGCTGATTTTTTCAAGTCTAACTTTGTTGTTGACTCTGATTCTACGGCTCACAGCCCTTTTATCGGTACACCCAAATCCCTGGACTTTGGGTCAATGTCTATATCCGAAACAGATATTATTAACGGAATATCGTCCTTACAATCTTCACTGAAAAAGGATATTGATGGTTTGTGTTCATTTTTATTCAAAAAATGTAGCTATTCCCTCAGTGCTCCGCTATGCCATATCTTCAATGTTTCGCTATCCACCGGGACTTTCATTGATCGGTGGAAATTGGCGTCTATCACCCCAATATTCAAGTCAGGCCACAGAAATGAGGTAAAAAATTACAGGCCAATCTCTAAATTGTCTACTTGCTCCAAACTTTTTGAGAAAGTGGTCAAGGAAAAGTTAGCATTTGCGATCAAAGGTCTAATCGATCCATGTCAGCATGGTTTTGTTGGAGGGCGATCCACTGTCACTAATCTTGCTGTATTCTCTCATTACTGTGTTTCTGCTTTTAAAGACGGTTGTCAAGTTGATACAATTTACACTGATTTCTCTAAAGCGTTTGACACAGTATCCCACAAAATACTGCTGTCAAAACTTGAAAACTTAGGTTTCCACTCCATTTTTTTGGTTTGGCTTAAGTCGTATCTCACTGATAGAATCTCTTTCGTCCAAATTGAGTCTGTGAAGTCTTACAACTTTCTTGCAACCTCGGGTGTGCCACAAGGTAGTATTCTTGGCCCCATCTTATTTATAATTTTCATCAATGATGTCGGCTTGCACCTAAAGCATACAAACTATCTATTGTATGCAGATGATTTAAAACTGTTCAGCAGGATCTCTTCTGAATCGGACGCCCTGCTCTTGCAGGAGGATCTGAATGCACTTAACGCTTGGGCCATTCAAAATAAATTGTGCCTCAATGGTAGTAAGTGCTGCCACATAACGTTCTCCAAGTCTATGAATGCGCGTGCGTCTACATATTTGGTTTCTAATGTAGCTCTTGCATCGGTTCGAGAATTTCGTGATTTAGGAGTAATTTTTGACTCTTCCTTCACTTTTGTTAACCATGGCAACCATATTATACCGAAAGCATATTCTAACTTGGCCTTTCTTCGACGCTATGCGAAGGATTTCAAAGACCCCTATACTAGGAAAATTTTGTTTAATCCTTTAGTGCGATCAAAATTAGAGTATGGCTCAGTTATATGGAATCCCATGTATAAAACACACTCTGTTAGAATTGAAAGAGTTC
This sequence comes from Merzomyia westermanni, assembly GCA_949987695.1. NCBI lineage: Eukaryota > Metazoa > Arthropoda > Insecta > Diptera > Tephritidae > Merzomyia > Merzomyia westermanni. Next base: position 118,285,327 of record OX465292.1, on the reverse strand, counting down.
AACGTAAATTCTCACGATTTGCTGTTCAACCTCTCAATTTTATTAGTCCTCTGCCACCCTATCCTGCCAGGTGTATGCTAATTAATGCTCAGCCACTCGATATTAGGCGAGTTGTTCATAATCTAATGTTTATTTTTGACTTAATTTCCGGTGCCATTGATTGTTCAGATCTTCTTGGACATATATGTTTTAATATCCCCAATAGAGCTCTACGCTCTACTAATATTTTTTATATTGGTATTCTGAGATCGAATTATCTCAAATTTGCCCCACTTATTAGAGGGCTCAACGAGTTAAATCGCATCTGTAGAATTATTGATCTCGATTTCGCAATGTCAGGGTCCCATTTCAAGGCAGATATTGAATCTTACTACCGAGATAATCCGCCATTGATTTAATATTTCATTAGTTTTAAGTTTAAGTTTAAGGAATCTGTAAATATAGTCAGTCAGGTTTTTGCCATTGACTTAATAAATGAATTGAATTGAATTGAAAAAAAAAAAAAAAAATATATCAAGGTTTTGAGGGAACCACATTTTGACCGGTAACTCATTTGTCGATAAATATATCGAAAAGTTCAAATGAAAGCTGTGGCCATGCCCTTTCATTTGACACCCATATTGAATGCATATGTCAAGGTTTTGAGGGAACCACATTTTGACCGATAACTCATTTATCGATATATATATCGAAAAGTTCAAATGAAAGCTGTGGCCATGCCCTTTCGTTTGACACCCATATTGAATGCATATGTCAAGGTTTTGAGGGACCCACATTTTGACCGATAACTCATTTATCGATATATATATCGAAAAGTTCAAATGAAAGCTGTGGCCATGCCCTTTCGTTTGACACCCATATTGAATGCATATGTCAAGGTTTTGAGGGACCCACATTTTGACCGATAACTCATTTATCGATATATATATCGAAAAGTTCAAATGAAAGCTGTGGCCATGCCGTTTCCTTTGAGACCGATATTGAATGCATATATCAAGGTTTTAAGGGGACCACATTTAAAGATATAAGTAATTTATCGATATATATATCGAAAAGTTGAAATGAAAGCTGTGGCCATTGAATGCGTATATAAAGGTTTTGTGGGAACCACATTTTGACCGATGACTCAATTATCGATAAATATATCGAAATATCGAAAAGTTCAAATGAAAGCTATGGCCATGCCCTTTCATTTGACACCCATATTGAATGCATATGTCAAGGTTTTGAGGGAACCACATTTTGACCGATAACTCATTTATCGATATATATATATCGAAAAGTTCAAATGAAAGCTGTGGCCATGCCGTTTCCTTTGAGACCCATATTGAATGCATATAACAAGGTTTTATGGTAACCACATTTTAACCGATGACTCATTTATCGATAAATATATCGAAATATCGAAAAGTTCAAATGAAAGCTGTAGCCATGCCCTTTCATTTGACACCCATATTGAATGCATATGTCAAGGTTTTGAGGGAACCACATTTTGACCGATAACTCATTTATCGATATATATATCGAAAAGTTCAAATGAAAGCTGTGGCCATGCCCTTTCGTTTGACACCCATATTGAATGCATATGTCAAGGTTTTGAGGGACCCACATTTTGACCGATAACTCATTTATCGATATATATATCGAAAAGTTCAAATGAAAGCTGTGGCCATGCCCTTTCGTTTGACACCCATATTGAATGCATATGTCAAGGTTTTGAGGGACCCACATTTTGACCGATAACTCATTTATCGATATATATATCGAAAAGTTCAAATGAAAGCTGTGGCCATGCCCTTTCATTTGACACCCATATTGAATGCATATGTCAAGGTTTTGAGGGACCCACATTTTGACCGATAACTCATTTATCGAAATGTATATCGAAAAGTTCAAATGAAAGCTGTGGCCATGCCGTTTACTTTGAGACCGATATTGAATGCATATATCAAGGTTTTATGGGGACCACATTTTAAGATATAAGTCATTTATCGATATATATATCGAAAAGTTGAAATGAAAGCTGTGGCCATTGAATGCGTATGTAAAGGTTTTGTGGGAACCACATTTTGACCGATAACTCATTTATCGATATGTATATCGAAAAGTTCAAATGAAAGCTGTGGCCATGCCCTTTCGTTTGACACCCATATTGAATGCATATATAAATTCTTAATGGTAGCCACATTTTGAGCGATAACTCATTTACCGATAAATATATCGAAATACCGAAAGGTTCAAATGAAAGCTGTGGCCATGCCGTTTCCTTTGAGACCCATATTGAATGCATATATCAAGGTTTTATGGGAACCACATTTTAAGATATAAGCCATTTATCGATATATATAGCGAAAAGTTCAAATGAAAGCTGTGGCCATGCCCTTTCATTTGACACCCATATTGAATGCATATGTCAAGGTTTTGAGGGAACAACATTTTGACCGATAACTCATTTATCGACATGTGTATCGAAAAGTTCAAATGAAAGCTGTGGCCATGCCGTTTCCTTTGAGACCCATATTGAATGCATATATCAAGGTTTTATGGGGACCACATTTTAAGATATAAGTCATTTATCGATATATATATCGAAAAGTTCAAATGAAAGCTGTGGCCATGCCCTTTCGTTTGACACCCATATTGAATGCATATATCAAGGTTTTGAGGGAGCCACATTTTGACCGGTAACTCATTTGTCGATAAATATATCGAAAAGTTCAAATGAAAGCTGTGGCCATGCCCTTTCATTTGACACCCATATTGAATGCATATTTCAAGGTTTTGAGGGAACCACATTTTGACCGATAACTCATTTATCGATAAATATATCGAAATATCGAAAAGTTCAAATGAAAGCTGTGGCCATGCCCTTTCGTTTGACACCCATATTGAATGCATATATCAAGGTGCTATGGGAACCACATTTTGACCGATAACTCATTTATCGATAAATATATCGAAAAGTTCAAATGAAAGCTGTGGCCATGCCCTTTCGTTTGACACCCATATTGAATGCATATGTCAAGGTTTTGAGGAACCCACATTTTGACCGATAACTCATTTATCGATATATATATCGAAAAGTTCAAATGAAAGCTGTGGCCATGCCCTTTCATTTGACACCCATATTGAATGCATATGTCAAGGTTTTGAGGGAACCACATTTTGACCGATAACTCATTTATCGAAATGTATATCGAAAAGTTCAAATGAAAGCTGTGGCCATGCCGTTTCCTTTGAGACCGATATTGAATGCATATATCAAGGTTTTATGGGGACCACATTTTAAGATATAAGTCATTTATCGATATATATATCGAAAAGTTGAAATGAAAGCTGTGGCCATTGAATGCGTATGTAAAGGTTTTGTGGGAACCACATTTTGACCGATAACTCATTTATCGATATGTATATCGAAAAGTTCAAATGAAAGCTGTGGCCATGCCCTTTCGTTTGACACCCATATTGAATGCATATATCAAGGTTTTATGGGAACCACATTTTGACCGATGACTCATTTATCGATAAATATATCGAAATATCGAAAAGTTCAAATGAAAGCTGTGGCCATGCCCTTTCATTTAACACCCATATTGAATGCATATATAAATTCTTAATGGGAGCCACATTTTGAGCGATAACTCATTTACCGATAAATATATCGAAATATCGAAAAGTTCAAATGAAAGCTGTGGCCATGCCGTTTCCTTTGAGACCGATATTGAATGCATATATCAAGGTTTTATGGGGACAACATTTTAAGATATAAGTCATTTATCGATATATATATCGAAAAGTTGAAATGAAAGCTGTGGCCATTGAATGCGTATGTAAAGGTTTTGTGGGAACCACATTTTGACCGATAACTCATTTATCGATATGTATATCGAAAAGTTCAAATGAAAGCTGTGGCCATGCCCTTTCGTTTGACACCCATATTGAATGCATATATCAAGGTTTTATGGGAACCACATTTTGACCGATGACTCATTTATCGATAAATATATCGAAATATCGAAAAGTTCAAATGAAAGCTGTGGCCATGCCCTTTCATTTAACACCCATATTGAATGCATATATAAATTCTTAATGGGAGCCACATTTTGAGCGATAACTCATTTACCGATAAATATATCGAAATATCGAAAAGTTCAAATGAAAGCTGTGGCCATGCCGTTTCCTTTGAGACCGATATTGAATGCATATATCAAGGTTTTATGGGGACCACATTTTAAGATATAAGTCATTTATCGATATATATATCGAAAAGTTGAAATGAAAGCTGTGGCCATTGAATGCGTATGTAAAGGTTTTGTGGGAACCACATTTTGACCGATAACTCATTTATCGATATGTATATCGAAAAGTTCAAATGAAAGCTGTGGCCATGCCCTTTCGTTTGACACCCATATTGAATGCATATATCAAGGTTTTATGGGAACCACATTTTGACCGATGACTCATTTATCGATAAATATATCGAAATATCGAAAAGTTCAAATGAAAGCTGTGGCCATGCCCTTTCATTTAACACCCATATTGAATGCATATATAAATTCTTAATGGGAGCCACATTTTGACCGATAACTCATTTATCGATAAATATATCGAAATATCGGAAAGTTCAAATGAAAGCTGTGGCCATGCCCTTTCGTTTGACACCCATATTGAATGCATATATCAAGGTGCTATGGGAACCACATTTTGACCGATAACTCATTTATCGATAAATATATCGAAAAGTTCAAATGAAAGCTGTGGCCATGCCCTTTCGTTTGACACCCATATTGAATGCATATGTCAAGGTTTTGAGGAACCCACATTTTGACCGATAACTCATTTATCGATATATATATCGAAAAGTTCAAATGAAAGCTGTGGCCATGCCCTTTCATTTGACACCCATATTGAATGCATATGTCAAGGTTTTGAGGGAACCACATTTTGACCGATAACTCATTTATCGAAATGTATATCGAAAAGTTCAAATGAAAGCTGTGGCCATGCCGTTTCCTTTGAGACCGATATTGAATGCATATATCAAGGTTTTATGGGGACCATATTTTAAGATATAAGTCATTTATCGATATATATATCGAAAAGTTGAAATGAAAGCTGTGGCCATTGAATGCGTATGTAAAGGTTTTGTGGGAACCACATTTTGACCGATAACTCATTTTTCGATATGTATATCGAAAAGTTCAAATGAAAGCTGTGGCCATGCCCTTTCGTTTGACACCCATATTGAATGCATATGTCAAGGTTTTGAGGGACCCACATTTTGACCGATAACTCATTTATCGATATATATATCGAAAAGTTCAAATGAAAGCTGTGGCCATGCCCTTTCGTTTGACACCCATATTGAATGCATATGTCAAGGTTTTGAGGGACCCACATTTTGACCGATAACTCATTTGTCGCTAAATATATCGAAAAGTTCAAATGAAAGCTGTGGCCATGCCCTTCCATTTGACACCCATATTGAATGCATATGTCAAGGTTTTGAGGGAACCACATTTTGACCGATAACTCATTTATCGATATATATATCGAAAAGTTCAAATGAAAGCTGTGGCCTTGCCGTTTCCTTTGATACCCATATTGAATACATATATCAAGGTTTTATGGGGACCACATTTTAAGATATAAGTCATTTATCGATATATATATATCGAAAAGTTCAAATGAAAGCTGTGGCCATGCCGTTTCTTTTGAGACCCATATTGAATGCATATAACAAGGTTTTATGTGAACCACATTTTGACCGATAAGTCATTTATCGATAAATATATCGAAATATGGATCAGTTAAGATGAAAGCTGTGGTCTTTCCTTTCGTTTGACACCCCTATTGAACGCTTATATCAAGGTTTTATGGGAACCACATTTTGACCGATAACTCATTTATCGATAAATATATCGATATATCGAGAGGTTCAAATAAAAGCTGTGGCCATGCCCTTTCATTTGACACCCATATTGAATGCATATGTCAAGGTTTTGAGGGAACCACATTTTGACGGATAACTCATTTATCGATATGTATATCGAAAAGTTCAAATGAAAGCTGTGGTCATGCCCTTACATTTGACACCCATATTGAATGCATATGTCAAGGTTTTGAGGGAACCACATTTTGACCGATAACTCATTTATCGATATGTATATCGAAAAGTTCAAATGAAAGCTGTGGCCATGCCGTTTCCTTTGAGACCGATATTGAATGCATATATCAAGGTTTTATGGGGACCACATTTTAAGATATAAGTCATTTATCGATATATATATCGAAAAGTTCAAATGAAAGCTGTGGCCATGCCCTTTCGTTTGACACCCATATTGAATGCATATATCAAGGTTTTGAGGGAACCACATTTTGACCGATAACTCATTTATCGATATATATATCGAAAAGTTCAAATGAAAGCTGTGGCCATGCCCTTTCGTTTGACACCCATATTGAATGCATATGTCAAGGTTTTGAGGGACCCACATTTTGACCGATAACTCATTTATCGATATATATATCGAAAAGTTCAAATGAAAGCTGTGGCCATGCCCTTTCGTTTGACACCCATATTGAATGCATATATCAAGGTTTTGAGGGAACCACATTTTGACCGTTAACTCATTTGTCGCTAAATATATCGAAAAGTTCAAATGAAAGCTGTGGCCATGCCCTTTCATTTGACACCCATATTGAATGCATATGTCAAGGTTTTGAGGGAACCACATTTTGACCGATAACTCATTTATCGATATACGAGGTGTGCTCAAAAAGTATCGCGAATTTTGAATTTTCGCTGGTTACGTATATTCGAATTTCGAATTTTTTGTGGCGTTATGTTAGTACTCATGTCTCTCACTTATGCCGACAAGCTCGGCCATTTTGAATGTTCAGTAAATTGTTGACAGCTGCTTTGCTTGCACGTGTTTTGGATCGTCTTCGATTTTTACCTATTCAAAAAAATGGATCAAAGAACCTGTATCAAATTTTGTGCGAAAAACGAAATTAAGTGCGCGGATGCATTCCGAATGTTGACTGTGGCATACGGAGAAGCTACCTTGGACCGAAGCAACGTTTATCGGTGGTACAAAATGTTCTGAGAAGGCCGAGAAGATGTGCAAAGAAGAACAAAAATTGGCTTTTGCACCACGATAACGCCCCGGCTCATGCATCGTTGCTTGTGCGCGACTTTTTGGCCAAAAACAACACACTAATGATGCCGCAGCCACCGTATTCCCCAGATCTGGCCCCCTGTGACTTTTTCTTGTTCCCTAAACTGAAGAGGCCCATGAAAGGACGACGTTACGCTTCTCTTGACGAGATAAAGACGGCATCGAAGGAGGAGCTGAACAAGATACAAAAAATGATTTTTTGAAGTGCTTCGAAGATTGGAAAAACCGTTGGCACAAGTGTATAATATCTCATGGGGATTACTTTGAAGGGGACAAAATAGATATTCATGAATAAATAAATAATTTTTGAAAAAACACAAAATTCGCGATACTTTTTGAACACACCTCGTATATATCGAAAAGTTCAAATGAAAGCTGTGGCCATGCCGTTTCCTTTGAGACCCATATTGAATACATATATCAAGGTTTTATGGGGACCACATTTTAAGATATAAGTCATTTATCGATATATATATATCGAAAAGTTCAAATGAAAGCTGTGGCCATGCCGTTTCTTTTGAGACCCATATTGAATGCATATAACAAGGTTTTATGTGAACCACATTTTGACCGATAAGTCATTTATCGATAAATATATCGAAATATGGATCAGTTAAGATGAAAGCTGTGGTCTTTCCTTTCGTTTGACACCCCTATTGAACGCATATATAAAGGTTTTGTGGGAACTACATTTTGACCGATAACTCATTCATCGATATGTATATCGAAAAGTTCAAATGAAAGCTGTGGCCATGCCCTTTCGTTTGACACCCATATTGAATGCATATATCAAGGTTTTATGGCAACCACATTTTTACCGATGACTCATTTATTGATAAATATATCGAAATATCGAAAAGTTCAAATGAAAGCTGTGGCCATGTCCTTTCATTTGACACCCATATTTAACGCATATATCAAGGTTATATGGGAACCACAGTTTGACCGATGACTCATTTATTGATAAATATATCGAAATATCGAAAAGTTCAAATGAAAGCTGTGGCCATGCCCTTTCATTTGACACCCATATTGAATGCATATATAAATTCTTAATGGAAACCACATTTTGAGCGATAACTCATTTACCGATAAATAAATCGAAATATCGAAAAGTTCAAATGAAAGCTGTGGCCATGCCCTTTCATTTGACACCCATATTGAATGCATATATAAATTCTTAATGGAAACCACATTTTGAGCGATAACTCATTTACCGATAAATAAATCGAAATATCGAAAAGTTCAAATGAAAGCTGTGGCCATGCCCTTTCGTTTGACACCCATATTGAATGCATATATCAAGGTTATATGGGAACCACAGTTTGACCGATGACTCATTTATTGATAAATATATCGAAATATCGAAAAGTTCAAATGAAAGCTGTGGCCATGTCCTTTCATTTGACACCCATATTTAACGCATATATCAAGGTTATATGGGAACCACAGTTTGACCGATGACTCATTTATTGATAAATATATCGAAATATCGAAAAGTTCAAATGAAAGCTGTGGCCATGCCCTTTCATTTGACACCCATATTGAATGCATATATAAATTCTTAATGGAAACCACATTTTGAGCGATAACTCATTTATTGATAAATATATCGAAATATCGAAAAGTTCAAATGAAAGCTGTGGCCATGCCCTTTCATTTGACACCCATATTGAATGCATATATAAATTCTTAATGGAAACCACATTTTGAGCGATAACTCATTTACCGATAAATAAATCGAAATATCGAAAAGTTCAAATGAAAGCTGTGGCCATGCCCTTTCGTTTGACACCCATATTGAATGCATATATCAAGGTTATATGGGAACCACAGTTTGACCGATGACTCATTTATTGATAAATATATCGAAATATCGAAAAGTTCAAATGAAAGCTGTGGCCATGCCCTTTCATTTGACACCCATATTGAATGCATATATAAATTCTTAATGGAAACCACATTTTGAGCGATAACTCATTTACCGATAAATAAATCGAAATATCGAAAAGTTCAAATGAAAGCTGTGGCCTTGGCCTTTCGTTTGACACACATATTGAATGCATATGTCAAGGTTTTGAGGGACCCACATTTTGACCGATAACTCATTTATCGATAAATATATCGAAAAGTTCAAATGAAAGCTGTGGCCATGCCGTTTCTTTTGAGACCCATATTGAATGCATATAACAAGGTTTTATGTGAACCACATTTTGACCGATAAGTCATTTATCGATAAATATATCGAAATATGGATCAGTTAAGATGAAAGCTGTGGTCTTTCCTTTCGTTTGACACCCCTATTGAACGCATATATAAAGGTTTTGTGGGAACTACATTTTGACCGAAAACTCATTCATCGATATGTATATCGAAAAGTTCAAATGAAAGCTGTGGCCATGCCCTTTCGTTTGACACCCATATTGAATGCATATATCAAGGTTTTATGGCAACCACATTTTTACCGATGACTCATTTATCGATAAATATATCGAAATATCGAAAAGTTCAAATGAAAGCTGTGGCCATGTCCTTTCATTTGACACCCATATTTAACGCATACATCAATGTTTTGTGGGAACCACATTTTGACCGATAACTCATTTATTGATAAATATATCGAAATATCGAAAAGTTCAAATGAGAGCTGTGGCCATGCCCTTTCGTTTGACACCCATATTGAATGCATATATCAAGGTTATATGGGAACCACAGTTTGACCGATGACTCATTTATTGATAAATATATCGAAATATCGAAAAGTTCAAATGAAAGCTGTGGCCATGCCCTTTCATTTGACACCCATATTGAATGCATATATAAATTCTTAATGGGAACCACATTTTGAGCGATAACTCATTTACCGATAAATAAATCGAAATATCGAAAAGTTCAAATGAAAGCTGTGGCCTTGGCCTTTCGTTTGACACACATATTGAATGCATATGTCAAGGTTTTGAGGGACCCACATTTTGACCGATAACTCATTTATCGATAAATATATCGAAAAGTTCAAATGAAAGCTGTGGCCATGCCGTTTCTTTTGAGACCCATATTGAATGCATATAACAAGGTTTTATGTGAACCACATTTTGACCGATAAGTCATTTATCGATAAATATATCGAAATATGGATCAGTTAAGATGAAAGCTGTGGTCTTTCCTTTCGTTTGACACCCCTATTGAATGCGTATGTAAAGGTTTTGTGGGAACCACATTTTGACCGATAACTCATTTATCGATATGTATATCGAAAAGTTCAAATGAAAGCTGTGGCCATGCCCTTTCGTTTGACACCCATATTGAATGCATATATCAAGGTTTTATGGGAACCACATTTTGACCGATGACTCATTTATCGATAAATATATCGAAATATCGAAAAGTTCAAATGAAAGCTGTGGCCATGCCCTTTCATTTAACACCCATATTGAATGCATATATAAATTCTTAATGGGAGCCACATTTTGAGCGATAACTCATTTACCGATAAATATATCGAAATATCGAAAAGTTCAAATGAAAGCTGTGGCCATGCCGTTTCCTTTGAGACCGATATTGAATGCATATATCAAGGTTTTATGGGGACAACATTTTAAGATATAAGTCATTCATCGATATATATATCGAAAAGTTCAAATGAAAGCTGTGGCCATGCCCTTTCGTTTGACACCCATATTGAATGCATATGTCAAGGTTTTGAGGGAACCACATTTTGACCGATAACTCATTTATCGATATATATATCGAAAAGTTCAAATGAAAGCTGTGGCCATGCCCTTTCGTTTGACACCCATATTGAATGCATATGTCAAGGTTTTGAGGGACCCACATTTTGACCGATAACTCATTTGTCGCTAAATATATCGAAAAGTTCAAATGAAAGCTGTGGCCATGCCCTTCCATTTGACACCCATATTGAATGCATATGTCAAGGTTTTGAGGGAACCACATTTTGACCGATAACTCATTTATCGATATATATATCGAAAAGTTCAAATGAAAGCTGTGGCCTTGCCGTTTCCTTTGATACCCATATTGAATACATATATCAAGGTTTTATGGGGACCACATTTTAAGATATAAGTCATTTATCGATATATATATATCGAAAAGTTCAAATGAAAGCTGTGGCCATGCCGTTTCTTTTGAGACCCATATTGAATGCATATAACAAGGTTTTATGTGAACCACATTTTGACCGATAAGTCATTTATCGATAAATATATCGAAATATGGATCAGTTAAGATGAAAGCTGTGGTCTTTCCTTTCGTTTGACACCCCTATTGAACGCTTATATCAAGGTTTTATGGGAACCACATTTTGACCGATAACTCATTTATCGATAAATATATCGATATATCGAGAGGTTCAAATAAAAGCTGTGGCCATGCCCTTTCATTTGACACCCATATTGAATGCATATGTCAAGGTTTTGAGGGAACCACATTTTGACGGATAACTCATTTATCGATATGTATATCGAAAAGTTCAAATGAAAGCTGTGGTCATGCCCTTACATTTGACACCCATATTGAATGCATATGTCAAGGTTTTGAGGGAACCACATTTTGACCGATAACTCATTTATCGATATGTATATCGAAAAGTTCAAATGAAAGCTGTGGCCATGCCGTTTCCTTTGAGACCGATATTGAATGCATATATCAAGGTTTTATGGGGACCACATTTTAAGATATAAGTCATTTATCGATATATATATCGAAAAGTTCAAATGAAAGCTGTGGCCATGCCCTTTCGTTTGACACCCATATTGAATGCATATATCAAGGTTTTGAGGGAACCACATTTTGACCGATAACTCATTTATCGATATATATATCGAAAAGTTCAAATGAAAGCTGTGGCCATGCCCTTTCGTTTGACACCCATATTGAATGCATATGTCAAGGTTTTGAGGGACCCACATTTTGACCGATAACTCATTTATCGATATATATATCGAAAAGTTCAAATGAAAGCTGTGGCCATGCCCTTTCGTTTGACACCCATATTGAATGCATATATCAAGGTTTTGAGGGAACCACATTTTGACCGTTAACTCATTTGTCGCTAAATATATCGAAAAGTTCAAATGAAAGCTGTGGCCATGCCCTTTCATTTGACACCCATATTGAATGCATATGTCAAGGTTTTGAGGGAACCACATTTTGACCGATAACTCATTTATCGATATACGAGGTGTGCTCAAAAAGTATCGCGAATTTTGAATTTTCGCTGGTTACGTATATTCGAATTTCGAATTTTTTGTGGCGTTATGTTAGTACTCATGTCTCTCACTTATGCCGACAAGCTCGGCCATTTTGAATGTTCAGTTAATTGTTGATAGCTGCTTTGCTTGCACGTGTTTTGGATCGTCTTCGATTTTTACCTATTCAAAAAAATGGATCAAAGAACCTGTATCAAATTTTGTGCGAAAAACGAAATTAAGTGCGCGGATGCATTCCGAATGTTGACTGTGGCATACGGAGAAGCTACCTTGGACCGAAGCAACGTTTATCGGTGGTACAAAATGTTCTGAGAAGGCCGAGAAGATGTGCAAAGAAGAACAAAAATTGGCTTTTGCACCACGATAACGCCCCGGCTCATGCATCGTTGCTTGTGCGCGACTTTTTGGCCAAAAACAACACACTAATGATGCCGCAGCCACCGTATTCCCCAGATCTGGCCCCCTGTGACTTTTTCTTGTTCCCTAAACTGAAGAGGCCCATGAAAGGACGACGTTACGCTTCTCTTGACGAGATAAAGACGGCATCGAAGGAGGAGCTGAACAAGATACAAAAAATGATTTTTTGAAGTGCTTCGAAGATTGGAAAAACCGTTGGCACAAGTGTATAATATCTCATGGGGATTACTTTGAAGGGGACAAAATAGATATTCATGAATAAATAAATAATTTTTGAAAAAACACAAAATTCGCGATACTTTTTGAACACACCTCGTATATATCGAAAAGTTCAAATGAAAGCTGTGGCCATGCCGTTTCCTTTGAGACCCATATTGAATACATATATCAAGGTTTTATGGGGACCACATTTTAAGATATAAGTCATTTATCGATATATATATATCGAAAAGTTCAAATGAAAGCTGTGGCCATGCCGTTTCTTTTGAGACCCATCTTGAATGCATATAACAAGGTTTTATGTGAACCACATTTTGACCGATAAGTCATTTATCGATAAATATATCGAAATATGGATCAGTTAAGATGAAAGCTGTGGTCTTTCCTTTCGTTTGACACCCCTATTGAACGCATATATAAAGGTTTTGTGGGAACTACATTTTGACCGATAACTCATTCATCGATATGTATATCGAAAAGTTCAAATGAAAGCTGTGGCCATGCCCTTTCGTTTGACACCCATATTGAATGCATATATCAAGGTTTTATGGCAACCACATTTTTACCGATGACTCATTTATCGATAAATATATCGAAATATCGAAAAGTTCAAATGAAAGCTGTGGCCATGTCCTTTCATTTGACACCCATATTTAACGCATACATCAATGTTTTGTGGGAACCACATTTTGACCGATAACTCATTTATTGATAAATATATCGAAATATCGAAAAGTTCAAATGAAAGCTGTGGCCATGCCCTTTCGTTTGACACCCATATTGAATGCATATATCAAGGTTATATGGGAACCACAGTTTGACCGATGACTCATTTATTGATAAATATATCGAAATATCGAAAAGTTCAAATGAAAGCTGTGGCCATGCCCTTTCATTTGACACCCATATTGAATGCATATATAAATTCTTAATGGGAACCACATTTTGAGCGATAACTCATTTACCGATAAATAAATCGAAATATCGAAAAGTTCAAATGAAAGCTGTGGCCTTGGCCTTTCGTTTGACACACATATTGAATGCATATGTCAAGGTTTTGAGGGACCCACATTTTGACCGATAACTCATTTATCGATAAATATATCGAAAAGTTCAAATGAAAGCTGTGGCCATGCCGTTTCTTTTGAGACCCATATTGAATGCATATAACAAGGTTTTATGTGAACCACATTTTGACCGATAAGTCATTTATCGATAAATATATCCAAATATGGATCAGTTAAGATGAAAGCTGTGGTCTTTCCTTTCGTTTGACACCCCTATTGAACGCATATATAAAGGTTTTGTGGGAACTACATTTTGACCGAAAACTCATTCATCGATATGTATATCGAAAAGTTCAAATGAAAGCTGTGGCCATGCCCTTTCGTTTGACACCCATATTGAATGCATATATCAAGGTTTTATGGCAACCACATTTTTACCGATGACTCATTTATCGATAAATATATCGAAATATCGAAAAGTTCAAATGAAAGCTGTGGCCATGTCCTTTCATTTGACACCCATATTTAACGCATACATCAATGTTTTGTGGGAACCACATTTTGACCGATAACTCATTTATTGATAAATATATCGAAATATCGAAAAGTTCAAATGAGAGCTGTGGCCATGCCCTTTCGTTTGACACCCATATTGAATGCATATATCAAGGTTATATGGGAACCACAGTTTGACCGATGACTCATTTATTGATAAATATATCGAAATATCGAAAAGTTCAAATGAAAGCTGTGGCCATGCCCTTTCATTTGACACCCATATTGAATGCATATATAAATTCTTAATGGGAACCACATTTTGAGCGATAACTCATTTACCGATAAATAAATCGAAATATCGAAAAGTTCATATGAAAGCTGTGGCCATGCCCTTTCATTTGACAGCCATATTGAATGCATATATAAATTCTTAATGGGAACCACATTTTGAGCGATAACTCATTTACCGATAAATAAATCGAAATATCGAAAAGTTCATATGAAAGCTGTGGCCATGCCCTTTCATTTGACACCCATATTGAATGCATATATAAATTCTTAATGGGAACCACATTTTGAGCGATAACTCATTTACCGATAAATAAATCGAAATATCGAAAAGTTCATATGAAAGCTGTGGCCATGCCCTTTCATTTGACAGCCATATTGAATGCATATATAAATTCTTAATGGGAACCACATTTTGAGCGATAACTCATTTACCGATAAATAAATCGAAATATCGAAAAGTTCATATGAAAGCTGTGGCCATGCCCTTTCATTTGACATCCATATTGAATGCATATATAAATTCTTAATGGGAACCACATTTTGAGCGATAACTCATTTACCGATAAATATATCGAAATTTCGAAAAGTTCAAATGAAAGCTGTGGCCATGCCCTTTCGTTTGACACCCATATTGAATGCATATGTCAAGGTTTTGAGGGACCCACATTTTGACCGATAACTCATTTATCGATAAATATATCGAAAAGTTCAAATGAAAGCTGTGGCCATGCCCTTTCGTTTGACACCCATATTGAATGCATATATCAAGGTTTTGAGGGAACCACATTTTGACCGGTAACTCATTTGTCGCTAAATATATCGAAAAGTTCAAATGAAAGCTGTGGCCATGCCCTTTCATTTGACACCCATATTGAATGCATATGTCAAGGTTTTGAGGGACCCACATTTTGACCGATAACTCATTTATCGATATATATATCGAAAAGTTCAAATGAAAGCTGTGGCCATGCCCTTTCGTTTGACACCCATATTGAATGCATATGTCAAGGTTTTGAGGGAACCACATTTTGACCGATAACTCATTTATCGATATATATATCGAAAAGTTCAAATGAAAGCTGTGGCCATGCCCTTTCGTTTGACACCCATATTGAATGCATATGTCAAGGTTTTGAGGGACCCACATTTTGACCGATAACTCATTTATCGATAAATATATCGAAAAGTTCAAATGAAAGCTGTGGCCATGCCCTTTCGTTTGACACCCATATTGAATGCATATATCAAGGTTTTGAGGGAACCACATTTTGACCGGTAACTCATTTGTCGCTAAATATATCGAAAAGTTCAAAAGAAAGCTGTGGCCATGCCCTTTCATTTGACACCCATATTGAATGCATATGTCAAGGTTTTGAGGGAACCACATTTTGACCGATAACTCATTTATCGATATGTATATCGAAAAGTTCAAATGAAAGCTGTGGCCATGCCGTTTCCTTTGAGACCGATATTGAATGCATATATCAAGGTTTTATGGGGACCACATTTTGACCGATGATTCATTTATCGATAAATATATCGAAATATCGAAAAGTTCAAATGAAAGCTGTAGCCATGCCCTTTCATTTGACACCCATATTGAATGCATATATAAATTCTTGATGGGAACCACATTTTGAGCGATAACTCATTTACCGATAAATATATCGAAATATCGAAAAGTTCAAATGAAAGCTGTGGCCATGCCCTTTCATTTGACATCCATATTGAATGCATACATAAATTCTTAATGGGAACCACATTTTGAGCGATAACTCATTTACCGATAAATATATCGAAATTTCGAAAAGTTCAAATGAAAGCTGTGGCCATGCCCTTTCGTTTGACACCCATATTGAATGCATATATCAAGGTTCTATGGGAACCACATTTTGACCGATAACTCATTTATCGATAAATATATCGAAAAGTTCAAATGAAAGCTGTGGCCATGCCCTTTCGTTTGACACCCGTATTGAATGCATATGTCAAGGTTTTGAGGGACCCACATTTTGACCGATAACTCATTTATCGATAAATATATCGAAAAGTTCAAATGAAAGCTGTGGCCATGCCCTTTCGTTTGACACCCATATTGAATGCATATATCAAGGTTTTGAGGGAACCACATTTTGACCGGTAACTCATTTGTCGCTAAATATATCGAAAAGTTCAAATGAAAGCTGTGGCCATGCCCTTTCATTTGACACCCATATTGAATGCATATGTCAAGGTTTTGAGGGACTCACATTTTGACCGATAACTCATTTATCGATATATATATCGAAAAGTTCAAATGAAAGCTGTGGCCATGCCCTTTCGTTTGACACCCATATTGAATGCATATGTCAAGGTTTTAAGGCAACCACATTTTGACCGATAACTCATTTATCGATATGTATATCGAAAAGTTCAAATGAAAGCTGTGGTCATGCCCTTTCATTTGACACCCATATTGAATGCAAATGTCAAGGTTTTGAGGGAACCACATTTTGACCGACAAGTCATTTATCGATAAATATATCGAAATATGGATCAGTTAAGATGAAAGCTGTGGTCTTTCCTTTCGTTTGACACCCCTATTGAACGCATATATCAAGGTTCTATGGGAACCACATTTTGACCGATAACTCATTTATCGATAAATATATCGAAATATGGATCAGTTCAGATGAAAACTGTGGTATTTCCTTTTGTTTGACACCCCTATTGAACGCTTATATCAAGGTTTTATGGGAACCACATTTTACCGATAACTCATTTATCGATAAATATATCGATATATCGAGAGGTTCAACTAAAAGCTGTGGCCATGCCCTTTCATTTGACACCCATATTGAATGCATATGTCAAGGTTTTGAGGGAACCACATTTTGACGGATAACTCATTTATCGATATGTATATCGAAAAGTTCAAATGAAAGCTGTGGTCATGCCCTTTCATTTGACACCCATATTGAATGCATATGTCAAGGTTTTGAGGGAACCACATTTTGACCGATAACTCATTTATCGCTATGTATATCGAAAAGTTCAAATGAAAGCTGTGGCCATGCCGTTTCCTTTGAGACCGATATTGAATGCATATATCAAGGTTTTATGGGGACCACATTTTAAGATATAAGTCATTTATCGATATATATATCGAAAAGTTCAAATGAAAGCTGTGGCCATGCCCTTTCGTTTGACACCCATATTGAATGCATATGTCAAGGTTTTGAGGGAACCACATTTTGACCGATAACTCATTTATCGATATATATATCGAAAAGTTCAAATGAAAGCTGTGGCCATGCCCTTTCGTTTGACACCCATATTGAATGCATATGTCAAGGTTTTGAGGGACCCACATTTTGACCGATAACTCGTTTATCGATATATATATCGAAAAGTTCAAATGAAAGCTGTGGCCATGCCCTTTCGTTTGACACCCATATTGAATGCATATATCAAGGTTTTGAGGGAACCACATTTTGACCGGTAACTCATTTGTCGCTAAATATATCGAAAAGTTCAAATGAAAGCTGTGGCCATGCCCTTTCATTTGACACCCATATTGAATGCATATCAAGGTTTTGAGGGAACCACATTTTGACCGATAACTCATTTATCGATATATATATCGAAAAGTTCAAATGAAAGCTGTGGCCATGCCGTTTCCGTTGAGACCCATATTGAATACATATATCAAGGTTTTATGGGGACCACATTTTAAGATATAAGTCATTTATCGATATATATATATCGAAAAGTTCAAATGAAAGCTGTGGCCATGCCGTTTCTTTTGAGACCCATATTGAATGCATATAACAAGGTTTTATGGGAACCACATTTTGACCGATAACTCATTTATCGATAAATATATCGAAATATGGATCAGTTCAGATGAAAACTGTGGTCTTTCCTTTTGTTTGACACCCCTATTGAACGCTTATATCAAGGTTTTATGGGAACCACATTTTGACCGATAACTCATTTATCGATAAATATATCGATATATCGAGAGGTTCAAATAAAAGCTGTGGCCATGCCCTTTCATTTGACACCCATATTGAATGCATATGTCAAGGTTTTGAGGGAACCACATTTTGACGGATAACTCATTTATCGATATGTATATCGAAAAGTTCAAATGAAAGCTGTGGTCATGCCCTTTCATTTGACACCCAATTTGAATGCATATGTCAAGGTTTTGAGGAAACCACATTTTGACCGATAACTCATTTATCGATATATATATCGAAAAGTTCAAATGAAAGCTGTGGCCATGCCCTTTCGTTTGACACCCATATTGAATGCATATGTCAAGGTTTTGAGGGACCCACATTTTGACCGATAACTCATTTATCGATATATATATCGAAAAGCTGTGGCCATGCCCTTTCCTTTGAGACCGATATTGAATGTATATATCAAGGTTTTATGGGGACCACATTTTAAGATATAAGTCATTTATCGATATATATATCGAAAAGTTCAAATGAAAGCTGTGGCCATGCCCTTTCGTTTGACACCCATATTGAATGCATATGTCAAGGTTTTGAGGGAACCACATTTTGACCGATAACTCATTTATCGATATATATATCGAAAAGTTCAAATGAAAGCTGTGGCCATGCCCTTTCGTTTGACACCCATATTGAATGCATATGTCAAGGTTTTGAGGGACCCACATTTTGACCGATAACTCATTTATCGATATATATATCGAAAAGTTCAAATGAAAGCTGTGGCCATGCCCTTTCGTTTGACACCCATATTGAATGCATATATCAAGGTTTTGAGGGAACCACATTTTGACCGGTAACTCATTTGTCGCTAAATATATCGAAAAGTTCAAATGAAAGCTGTGGCCATGCCCTTTCATTTGACACCCATATTGAATGCATATGTCAAGGTTTTGAGGGAACCACATTTTGACCGATAACTCATTTATCGATATATATATCGAAAAGTTCAAATGAAAGCTGTGGCCATGCCGTTTCCTTTGAGACCCATATTGAATACATATATCAAGGTTTTATGGGGACCACATTTTAAGATATAAGTCATTTATCGATATATATATATCGAAAAGTTCAAATGAAAGCTGTGACCATGCCGTTTCTTTTGAGACCCATATTGAATGCATATAACAAAGTTTTATGTGAACCACATTTTGACCGATAAGTCATTTATCGATAAATATATCGAAATATGGATCAGTTAAGATGAAAGCTGTGGTCTTTCCTTTCGTTTGACACCCCTATTGAACGCTTATATCAAGGTTTTATGGGAACCACATTTTGACCGATAACTCATTTATCGATAAATATATCGATATATCGAGAGGTTCAAATAAAAGCTGTGGCCATGCCCTTTCATTTGACACC
Source organism: Merzomyia westermanni (assembly GCA_949987695.1). Taxonomy (NCBI): domain Eukaryota; kingdom Metazoa; phylum Arthropoda; class Insecta; order Diptera; family Tephritidae; genus Merzomyia; species Merzomyia westermanni. The sequence goes on along the minus strand of OX465292.1, from coordinate 118,265,111 downwards.
CATATTGAATGCATATGTCAAGGTTTTGAGGGAACCACATTTTGACGGATAACTCATTTATCGATATGTATATCGAAAAGTTCAAATGAAAGCTGTGGTCATGCCCTTTCATTTGACACCCAATTTGAATGCATATGTCAAGGTTTTGAGGAAACCACATTTTGACCGATAACTCATTTATCGATATATATATCGAAAAGTTCAAATGAAAGCTGTGGCCATGCCCTTTCGTTTGACACCCATATTGAATGCATATGTCAAGGTTTTGAGGGACCCACATTTTGACCGATAACTCATTTATCGATATATATATCGAAAAGTTCAAATGAAAGCTGTGGCCATGCCCTTTCCTTTGAGACCGATATTGAATGTATATATCAAGGTTTTATGGGGACCACATTTTAAGATATAAGTCATTTATCGATATATATATCGAAAAGTTCAAATGAAAGCTGTGGCCATGCCCTTTCGTTTGACACCCATATTGAATGCATATGTCAAGGTTTTGAGGGAACCACATTTTGACCGATAACTCATTTATCGATATATATATCGAAAAGTTCAAATGAAAGCTGTGGCCATGCCCTTTCGTTTGACACCCATATTGAATGCATATGTCAAGGTTTTGAGGGACCCACATTTTGACCGATAACTCATTTATCGATATATATATCGAAAAGTTCAAATGAAAGCTGTGGCCATGCCCTTTCGTTTGACACCCATATTGAATGCATATATCAAGGTTTTGAGGGAACCACATTTTGACCGGTAACTCATTTGTCGCTAAATATATCGAAAAGTTCAAATGAAAGCTGTGGCCATGCCCTTTCATTTGACACCCATATTGAATGCATATGTCAAGGTTTTGAGGGAACCACATTTTGACCGATAACTCATTTATCGATATATATATCGAAAAGTTCAAATGAAAGCTGTGGCCATGCCGTTTCCTTTGAGACCCATATTGAATACATATATCAAGGTTTTATGGGGACCACATTTTAAGATATAAGTCATTTATCGATATATATATATCGAAAAGTTCAAATGAAAGCTGTGACCATGCCGTTTCTTTTGAGACCCATATTGAATGCATATAACAAAGTTTTATGTGAACCACATTTTGACCGATAAGTCATTTATCGATAAATATATCGAAATATGGATCAGTTAAGATGAAAGCTGTGGTCTTTCCTTTCGTTTGACACCCCTATTGAACGCATATATCAAGGTTCTATGGGAACCACATTTTGACCGATAACTCATTTATCGATAAATATATCGAAATATGGATCAGTTCAGATGAAAGCTGTGGTCTTTCCTTTCGTTTGACACCCCTATTGAACGCATATATAAAGGTTTTGTGGGAACTACATTTTGACCGATAACTCATTCATCGATATGTATATCGAAAAGTTCAAATGAAAGCTGTGGCCATGCCCTTTCGTTTGACACCCATATTGAATGCATATATCAAGGTTTTATGGCAACCACATTTTTACCGATGACTCATTTATTGATAAATATATCGAAATATCGAAAAGTTCAAATGAAAGCTGTGGCCATGCCCTTTCATTTGACACCCATATTGAATGCATATATAAATTCTTAATGGGAACCACATTTTGAGCGATAACTCATTTACCGATAAATAAATCGAAATATCGAAAAGTTCAAATGAAAGCTGTGGCCATGCCCTTTCGTTTGACACCCATATTGAATGCATATATCAAGGTTTTGAGGGAACCACATTTTGACCGGTAACTCATTTGTCGCTAAATATATCGAAAAGTTCAAATGAAAGCTGTGACCATGCCGTTTCTTTTGAGACCCATATTGAATGCATATAACAAAGTTTTATGTGAACCACATTTTGACCGATAAGTCATTTATCGATAAATATATCGAAATATGGATCAGTTAAGATGAAAGCTGTGGTCTTTCCTTTCGTTTGACACCCCTATTGAACGCATATATGAAGGTTCTATGGGAACCACATTAGAGACCGATAACTCATTTATCGATAAATATATCGAAATATGGATCAGTTCAGATGAAAGCTGTGGTCTTTCCTTTCGTTTGACACCCCTATTGAACGCATATATTTAGGTTTTGTGGGAACTACATTTTGACCGATAACTCATTCATCGATATGTATATCGAAAAGTTCAAATGAAAGCTGTGGCCATGCCCTTTCGTTTGACACCCATATTGAATGCATATATCAAGGTTTTATGGCAACCACATTTTTACCGATGACTCATTTATTGATAAATATATCGAAATATCGAAAAGTTCAAATGAAAGCTGTGGCCATGCCCTTTCATTTGACACCCATATTGAATGCATATATAAATTCTTAATGGGAACCACATTTTGAGCGATAACTCATTTACCGATAAATAAATCGAAATATCGAAAAGTTCAAATGAAAGCTGTGGCCTTGGCCTTTCGTTTGACACACATATTGAATGCATGTGTCAAGGTTTTGAGGGAACCACATTTTGACGGATAACTCATTTATCGATATATATATCGAAAAGTTCAAATGAAAGCTGTGGACATGCCCTTTCATTTGACACCCATATTGAATGCATATGTCAAGGTTTTGAGGGAACCACATTTTGACCGATGATTCATTTATCGATAAATATATCGAAATATCGAAAAGTTCAAATGAAAGCTGTGGCCATGCCCTTTCATTTGACACCCATATTGAATGCATATGTCAAGGTTTTGAGGGACCCACATTTTGACCGATAACTCATTTATCGATATATATATCGAAAAGTTCAAATGAAAGCTGTGGCCATGCCCTTTCGTTTGACACCCATATTGAATGCATATATCAAGGTTTTGAGGGAACCACATTTTGACCGGTAACTCATTTGTCGCTAAATATATCGAAAAGTTCAAATGAAAGCTGTGGCCATGCCCTTTCATTTGACACCCATATTGAATGCATATGTGAAGGTTTTGAGGGAACCACATTTTGACCGATAACTCATTTATCGATATATATATCGAAAAGTTCAAATGAAAGCTGTGGCCATGCCGTTTCCTTTGAGACCCATATTGAATACATATATCAAGGTTTTATGGGGACCACATTTTAAGATATAAGTCATTTATCGATATATATATATCGAAAAGTTCAAATGAAAGCTGTGACCATGCCGTTTCTTTTGAGACCCATATTGAATGCATATAACAAGGTTTTATGGGAACCACATTTTGACCGATAACTCATTTATCGATAAATATATCGAAATATGGATCAGTTCAGATGAAAACTGTGGTCTTTCCTTTTGTTTGACACCCCTATTGAACGCTTATATCAAGGTTTTATGGGAACCACATTTTGACCGATAACTCATTTATCGATAAATATATCGATATATCGAGAGGTTCAAATAAAAGCTGTGGCCATGCCCTTTCATTTGACACCCATATTGAATGCATATGTCAAGGTTTTGAGGGAACCACATTTTGACCGATAACTCATTTATCGATATGTATATCGAAAAGTTCAAATGAAAGCTGTGGTCATGCCCTTTCATTTGACACCCAATTTGAATGCATATGTCAAGGTTTTGAGGAAACCACATTTTGACCGATAACTCATTTATCGATATATATATCGAAAAGTTCAAATGAAAGCTGTGGCCATGCCCTTTAGTTTGACACCCATATTGAATGCATATGTCAAGGTTTTGAGGGACCCACATTTTGACCGATAACTCATTTATCGATATATATATCGAAAAGTTCAAATGAAAGCTGTGGCCATGCCCTTTCCTTTGAGACCGATATTGAATGTATATATCAAGGTTTTATGGGGACCACATTTTAAGATATAAGTCATTTATCGATATATATATCGAAAAGTTCAAATGAAAGCTGTGGCCATGCCCTTTCGTTTGACACCCATATTGAATGCATATGTCAAGGTTTTGAGGGAACCACATTTTGACCGATAACTCATTTATCGATATATATATCGAAAAGTTCAAATGAAAGCTGTGGCCATGCCCTTTCGTTTGACACCCATATTGAATGCATATGTCAAGGTTTTGAGGGACCCACATTTTGACCGATAACTCATTTATCGATATATATATCGAAAAGTTCAAATGAAAGCTGTGGCCATGCCCTTTCGTTTGACACCCATATTGAATGCATATATCAAGGTTTTGAGGGAACCACATTTTGACCGGTAACTCATTTGTCGCTAAATATATCGAAAAGTTCAAATGAAAGCTGTGGCCATGCCCTTTCATTTGACACCCATATTGAATGCATATGTCAAGGTTTTGAGGGAACCACATTTTGACCGATAACTCATTTATCGATATATATATCGAAAAGTTCAAATGAAAGCTGTGGCCATGCCGTTTCCTTTGAGACCCATATTGAATACATATATCAAGGTTTTATGGGGACCACATTTTAAGATATAAGTCATTTATCGATATATATATATCGAAAAGTTCAAATGAAAGCTGTGACCATGCCGTTTCTTTTGAGGCCCATATTGAATGCATATAACAAAGTTTTATGTGAACCACATTTTGACCGATAAGTCATTTATCGATAAATATATCGAAATATGGATCAGTTAAGATGAAAGCTGTGGTCTTTCCTTTCGTTTGACACCCCTATTGAACGCATATATCAAGGTTCTATGGGAACCACATTTTGACCGATAACTCATTTATCGATAAATATATCGAAATATGGATCAGTTCAGATGAAAGCTGTGGTCTTTCCTTTCGTTTGACACCCCTATTGAACGCATATATAAAGGTTTTGTGGGAACTACATTTTGACCGATAACTCTCTCATCGATATGTATATCGAAAAGTTCAAATGAAAGCTGTGGCCATGCCCTTTCGTTTGACACCCATATTGAATGCATATATCAAGGTTTTATGGCAACCACATTTTTACCGATGACTCATTTATTGATAAATATATCGAAATATCGAAAAGTTCAAATGAAAGCTGTGGCCATGCCCTTTCATTTGACACCCATATTGAATGCATATATAAATTCTTAATGGGAACCACATTTTGAGCGATAACTCATTTACCGATAAATAAATCGAAATATCGAAAAGTTCAAATGAAAGCTGTGGCCATGCCCTTTCGTTTGACACCCATATTGAATGCATATATCAAGGTTTTGAGGGAACCACATTTTGACCGGTAACTCATTTGTCGCTAAATATATCGAAAAGTTCAAATGAAAGCTGTGACCATGCCGTTTCTTTTGAGACCCATATTGAATGCATATAACAAAGTTTTATGTGAACCACATTTTGACCGATAAGTCATTTATCGATAAATATATCGAAATATGGATCAGTTAAGATGAAAGCTGTGGTCTTTCCTTTCGTTTGACACCCCTATTGAACGCATATATGAAGGTTCTATGGGAACCACATTTTGACCGATAACTCATTTATCGATAAATATATCGAAATATGGATCAGTTCAGATGAAAGCTGTGGTCTTTCCTTTCGTTTGACACCCCTATTGAACGCATATATTTAGGTTTTGTGGGAACTACATTTTGACCGATAACTCATTCATCGATATGTATATCGAAAAGTTCAAATGAAAGCTTTGGCCATGCCCTTTCGTTTGACACCCATATTGAATGCATATATCAAGGTTTTATGGCAACCACATTTTTACCGATGACTCATTTATTGATAAATATATCGAAATATCGAAAAGTTCAAATGAAAGCTGTGGCCATGCCCTTTCATTTGACACCCATATTGAATGCATATATAAATTCTTAATGGGAACCACATTTTGAGCGATAACTCATTTACCGATAAATAAATCGAAATATCGAAAAGTTCAAATGAATGCTGTGGCCTTGGCCTTTCGTTTGACACACATATTGAATGCATGTGTCAAGGTTTTGAGGGAACCACATTTTGACGGATAACTCATTTATCGATATATATATCGAAAAGTTCAAATGAAAGCTGTGGACATGCCCTTTCATTTGACACCCATATTGAATGCATATGTCAAGGTTTTGAGGGAACCACATTTTGACCGATGATTCATTTATCGATAAATATATCGAAATATCGAAAAGTTCAAATGAAAGCTGTGGCCATGCCCTTTCATTTGACACCCATATTGAATGCATATATAAATTCTTGATGGGAACCACATTTTGAGCGATAACTCATTTACCGATAAATATATCGAAATATCGAAAAGTTCAAATGAAAGCTGTGGACATGCCCTTTCATTTGACATCCATATTGAATGCATATATAAATTCTTAATGGGAACCAAATTTTGAGCGATAACTCATTTACCGATAAATATATCGAAATTTCGAAAAGTTCAAATGAAAGCTGTGGCCATGCCCTTTCATTTGTCACCCATATTGAATGCATATGTCAAGGTTTTGAGGGAACCACATTTTGACGGATAACTCATTTATCGATATATATATCGAAAAGTTCAAATGAAAGCTGCGGCCATGCCCTTTCATTTGACACCCATATTGAATGCATATGTCAAGGTTTTGAGGGAACCACATTTTGACCGATAACTCATTTATCGATATATATATCGAAAAGTTCAAATGAAAGCTGTGGCCATGCCGTTTCCTTTGAGACCCATATTGAATGCATATATCAAGGTTTTATGGGGACCACATTTTAAGATATAAGTCATTTATCGATATATATATCGAAAAGTTCAAATGAAAGCTGTGGCCATGCCGTTTCCTTTGATACCCATATTGAATGCATATAACAAGGTATTATGGTAACCACATTTTGACCGATGACTCATTTATCGATAAATATATCGAAATATGGATCAGTACAGATGAAAGCTGTGGTCTTTCCTTTCGTTTGACACCCCTATTGAACGCATATATAAAGGTTTTGTGGGAACCACATTTTGACCGATAACTCATTTATCGATATGTATATCGAAAAGTTCAAATGAAAGCTGTGGCCATGCCCTTTCGTTTGACACCCATATTGAATGCATATATCAAGGTTTTATGGGAACCACATTTTGACCGATGACTCATTTATCGATAAATATATCGAAATATCGAAAAGTTCAAATGAAAGCTGCGGCCATGCCCTTTCGTTTGACACCCATACTGAATGCATATATAAAGGTTTTGTGGGAACCACATTTTGACCGATAACTCATTTATCGATATGTATATCGAAAAGTTCAAATGAAAGCTGTGGCCATGCCCTTTCGTTTGACACCCATATTGAATGCATATATCAAGGTTTTATGGGAACCACATTTTGACCGATGACTCATTTATCGATAAATATATCGAAATATCGAAAAGTTCAAATGAAAGCTGCGGCCATGCCCTTTCGTTTGACACCCATATTTAACGCATACATCAATGTTTTGTGGGAACCACATTTTGACCGATAACTCATTTATCGATAAATATATCGAAATATCGAAAAGTTCAAATGAAAGCTGCGGCCATGCCCTTTCGTTTGACACCCATACTGAATGCATATATAAAGGTTTTGTGGGAACCACATTTTGACCGATAACTCATTTATCGATATGTATATCGAAAAGTTCAAGTGAAAGCTGTGGCCATGCCCTTTCTTTTGACACCCATATTGAATGCATATATCAAGGTTTTGAGGGAACCACATTTTGACCGGTAACTCATTTGTCGCTAAATATATCGAAAAGTTCAAATGAAAGCTGTGGCCATGCCCTTTCATTTGACACCCATATTGAATGCATATGTCAAGGTTTTGAGGGAACCACATTTTTACCGATAACTCATTTATCGATATATATATCGAAAAGTTCAAATGAAAGCTGTGGCCATGCCGTTTCCTTTGAGACCCATATTGAATACATATATCAAGGTTTTATGGGGACCACATTTTAAGATATAAGTCATTTATCGATATATATATATCGAAAAGTTCAAATGAAAGCTGTGACCATGCCGTTTCTTTTGAGACGCATATTGAATGCATATATCAAAGTTTTATGTGAACCACATTTTGACCGATAAGTAATTTATCGATAAATATATCGAAATATGGATCAGTTAAGATGAAAGCTGTGGTCTTTCCTTTCGTTTGACACCCCTATTGAACGCATATATCAAGGTTCTATGGGAACCACATTTTGACCGATAACTCATTTATCGATAAATATATCGAAATATGGATCAGTTCAGATGAAAGCTGTGGTCTTTCCTTTCGTTTGACACCCCTATTGAACGCATATATAAATATTTTGTGGGAACTACATTTTGACCGATGACTCATTTATTGATAAATATATCGAAATATCGAAAAGTTCAAATGAAAGCTGTGGCCATGCCCTTTCATTTGACACCCATATTGAATGCATATATAAATTCTTAATGGGAACCACATTTTGAGCGATAACTCATTTACCGATAAATAAATCGAAATATCGAAAAGTTCAAATGAAAGCTGTGGCCTTGGCCTTTGTTTGACACACATATTGAATGCATATGTCAAGGTTTTGAGGGAACCACATTTTGACGGATAACTCATTTATCGATATATATATCGAAAAGTTCAAATGAAAGCTGTGGCCATGCCCTTTCATTTGACACCCATATTGAATGCATATGTCAAGGTTTTGAGGGAACCACATTTTGACCGATGATTCATTTATCGATAAATATATCGAAATATCGAAAAGTTCAAATGAAAGCTGTGGCCATGCCCTTTCGTTTGACACCCATATTGAATGCATATATCAAGGTTTTATGGCAACCACATTTTTACCGATGACCCATTTATTGATAAATATATCGAAATATCGAAAAGTTCAAATGAAAGCTGTGGCCATGCCCTTTCATTTGACACCCATATTGAATGCATATATAAATTCTTAATGGGAACCACATTTTGAGCGATAACTCATTTACCGATAAATAAATCGAAATATCGAAAAGTTCAAATGAAAGCTGTGGCCTTGGCCTTTGTTTGACACACATATTGAATGCATATGTCAAGGTTTTGAGGGAACCACATTTTGACGGATAACTCATTTATCGATATATATATCGAAAAGTTCAAATGAAAGCTGTGGCCATGCCCTTTCATTTGACACCCATATTGAATGCATATGTCAAGGTTTTGAGGGAACCACATTTTGACCGATGATTCATTTATCGATAAATATATCGAAATATCGAAAAGTTCAAATGAAAGCTGTGGCCATGCCCTTTCATTTGACACCCATATTGAATGCATATATAAATTCTTGATGGGAACCACATTTTGAGCGATAACTCATTTACCGATAAATATATCGAAATATCGAAAAGTTCAAATGAAAGCTGTGGTCTTGCCCTTTTATTTGTCACCCATATTGAATGCATATGTCAAGGTTTTGAGGGAACCACATTTTGACGGATAACTCATTTATCGATATATATATCGAAAAGTTCAAATGAAAGCTGCGGCCATGCCCTTTCATTTGACACCCATATTGAATGCATATGTCAAGGTTTTGAGGGAACCACATTTTGACCGATAACTCATTTATCGATATATATACCGAAAAGTTCAAATGAAAGCTGTGGCCATGCCGTTTCCTTTGAGACCCATATTGAATGCATATATCAAGGTTTTATGGGGACCACATTTTAAGATATAAGTCATTTATCGATATATATATCGAAAAGTTCAAATGAAAGCTGTGGCCATGCCGTTTCCTTTGAGACCCATATTGAATGCATATAACAAGGTTTTATGGTAACCACATTTTGACCGATGACTCATTTATCGATAAATATATCGAAATATGGATCAGTTCAGATGAAAGCTGTGGTCTTTCCTTTCGTTTGACACCCCTATTGAACGCATATATAAAGGTTTTGTGGGAACCACATTTTGACCGATAACTCATTTATCGATATGTATATCGAAAAGTTCAAATGAAAGCTGTGGCCATGCCCTTTCGTTTGACACCCATATTGAATGCATATATCAAGGTTTTATGGGAACTACATTTTGACTGATGACTCATTTATCGATAAATATATCGAAATATCGAAAAGTTCAAATGAAAGCTGTGGCCATGTCATTTCATTTGACACCCATATTTAACGCATACATCAATGTTTTGTGGGAACCACATTTTGACCGATAACTCATTTATCGATAAATATATCGAAATATCGAAAAGTTCAAATGAAAGCTGTGGCCATGCCCTTTCGTTTGACACACATATTGAATGCATATGTCAAGGTTTTGAGGGAACCACATTTTGACGGATAACTCATTTATCGATATATATATCGAAAAGTTCAAATGAAAGCTGTGGCCATGCCCTTTCATTTGACACCCATATTGAATGCATATGTCAAGGTTTTGAGGGAACCACATTTTGACCGATGATTCATTTATCGATAAATATATCGAAATATCGAAAAGTTCAAATGAAAGCTGTGGCCATGCCCTTTCATTTGACACCCATATTGAATGCATATATAAATTCTTGATGGGAACCACATTTTGAGCGATAACTCATTTACCGATAAATATATCGAAATATCGAAAAGTTCAAATGAAAGCTGTGGCCATGCCCTTTCATTTGACATCCATATTGAATGCATATATAAATTCTTAATGGGAACCACATTTTGAGCGATAACTCATTTACCGATAAATATATCGAAATTTCGAAAAGTTCAAATGAAAGCTGTGGCCATGCCCTTTCATTTGTCACCCATATTGAATCCATATGTCAAGGTTTTGAGGGAACCACATTTTGACGGATAACTCATTTATCGATATATATATCGAAAAGTTCAAATGAAAGCTGCGGCCATGCCCTTTCATTTGACACCCATATTGAATGCATATGTCAAGGTTTTGAGGGAACCACATTTTGACCGATAACTCATTTATCGATATATACATATATCGAAAAGTTCAAATGAAAGCTGTGGCCATGCCGTTTCCTTTGAGACCCATATTGAATGCATATATCAAGGTTTTATGGGGACCACATTTTAAGATATAAGTCATTTATCGATATATATATCGAAAAGTTCAAATGAAAGCTGTGGCCATGCCGTTTCCTTTGAGACCCATATTGAATGCATATAACAAGGTTTTATGGTAACCACATTTTGACCGATGACTCATTTATCGATAAATATATCGAAATATTTATCAGTTCAGATGAAAGCTGTGGTCTTTCCTTTCGTTTGACACCCCTATTGAACGCATATATAAAGGTTTTGTGGGAACCACATTTTGACCGATAACTCATTTATCGATATGTATATCGAAAAGTTCAAATGAAAGCTGTGGCCATGCCCTTTCGTTTGACACCCATATTGAATGCATATATTAAGGTTTTATGGGAACCACATTTTGACCGATGACTCATTTATCGATAAATATATCGAAATATCGAAAAGTTCAAATGAAAGCTGTGGCCATGTCCTTTCATTTGACACCCATATTTAACGCATACATCAATGTTTTGTGGGAACCACATTTTGACCGATAACTCATTTATCGATAAATATATCGAAATATCGAAAAGTTCAAATAAAAGCTGCGGCCATGCCCTTTCGTTTGACACCCATACTGAATGCATATATCAAGGTTTTATGGGAACCACATTTTGACCGATGACTCATTTATCGATAAATATATCGAAATATCGAAGAGTTCAAATGAAAGCTGCGGCCATGCCCTTTCGTTTGACACCCATACTGAATGCATATATCAAGGTTTTATGGGAACCACATTTTGACCGATGACTCATTTATCGATAAATATATCGAAATATCGAAAAGTTCAAAAGAAAGCTGTGGCCATGCCCTTTCGTTTGATACCCATATTGAATGCATATATAAATTCTTAATGGGAACCACATTTTGAGCGATAACTCATTTACCGATAAATATATCGAAATATCGAAAAGTTCAAATGAAAGCTGTGGCCTTGGCCTTTCGTTTGACACACATATTGAACGCATATAACAAGGTTTTATGGGAACCACATTTTGACCGATAACTCATTTATCGATATGTATATCGAAATGTTCAAATGAAAGCTGTGGCCATGCCGTTTCCTTTGAGACCCATATTGAATGCATATAACAAGGTTTTATGGTAACCACATTTTGACCGATGACTCATTTATCGATAAATATATCGAAAAGTTCAAATGAAAGCTGTGACCATGCCGTTTCTTTTGAGACCCATATTGAATGCATATAACAAAGTTTTATGTGAACCACATTTTGACCGATAAGTCATTTATCGATAAATATATCGAAATATGGATCAGTTAAGATGAAAGCTGTGGTCTTTCCTTTCGTTTGACACCCCTATTGAACGCATATATCAAGGTTCTATGGGAACCACATTTTGACCGATAACTCATTTATCGATAAATATATCGAAATATGGATCAGTTCAGATGAAAGCTGTGGTCTTTCCTTTCGTTTGACACCCCTATTGAATGCATATATAAAGGTTTTGTGGGAACTACATTTTGACCGATAACTCATTCATCGATATGTATATCGAAAAGTTCAAATGAAAGCTGTGGCCATGCCCTTTCATTTGACACCCATATTGAATGCATATATAAATTCTTAATGGGAACCACATTTTGAGCGATAACTCATTTACCGATAAATAAATCGAAATATCGAAAAGTTCAAATGAAAGCTGTGGCCTTGGCCTTTCGTTTGACACACATATTGCATGCATGTGTCAAGGTTTTGAGGGAACCACATTTTGACGGATAACTCATTTATCGATATATATATCGAAAAGTTCAAATGAAAGCTGTGGCCATGACCTTTCATTTGACACCCATATTGAATGCATATGTCAAGGTTTTGAGGGAACCACATTTTGACCGATGATTCATTTATCGATAAATATATCGAAATATCGAAAAGTTCAAATGAAAGCTGTGGCCATGCCCTTTCATTTGACACCCATATTGAATGCATATATAAATTCTTGATGGGAACCACATTTTGAGCGATAACTCATTTACCGATAAATATACCGAAATATCGAAAAGTTCAAATGAAAGCTGTGGCCATGCCCTTTCATTTGACATCCATATTGAATGCATATATAAATTCTTAATGGGAACCACATTTTGAGCGATAACTCATTTACCGATAAATATATCGAAATTTCGAAAAGTTCAAATGAAAGCTGTGGCCATGCCCTTTCATTTGTCACCCATATTGAATGCATATGTCAAGGTTTTGAGGGAACCACATTTTGACGGATAACTCATTTATCGATATATATATCGAAAAGTTCAAATGAAAGCTGCGGCCATGCCCTTTCATTTGACACCCATATTGAATGCATATGTCAAGGTTTTGAGGGAACCACATTTTGACCGATAACTCATTTATCGATATATACATATATCGAAAAGTTCAAATGAAAGCTGTGGCCATGCCGTTTCCTTTGAGACCCATATTGAATGCATATATCAAGGTTTTATGGGGACCACATTTTAAGATATAAGTCATTTATCGATATATATATCGAAAAGTTCAAATGAAAGCTGTGGCCATGCCGTTTCCTTTGAGACCCATATTGAATGCATATAACAAGGTTTTATGGTAACCACATTTTGACCGATGACTCATTTATCGATAAATATATCGAAATATGGATCAGTTCAGATGAAAGCTGTGGTCTTTCCTTTCGTTTGACACCCCTATTGAACGCATATATAAAGGTTTTGTGGGAACCACATTTTGACCGATAACTCATTTATCGATATGTATATCGAAAAGTTCAAATGAAAGCTGTGGCCATGCCCTTTCGTTTGACACCCATATTGAATGTATATATTAAGGTTTTATGGGAACCACATTTTGACCGATGACTCATTTATCGATAAATATATCGAAATATCGAAAAGTTCAAATGAAAGCTGTGGCCATGTCCTTTCATTTGACACCCATATTTAACGCATACATCAATGTTTTGTGGGAACCACAGTTTGACCGATAACTCATTTATCGATAAATATATCGAAATATCGAAAAGTTCAAATGAAAGCTGTGGCCATGCCCTTTCGTTTGACACCCATATTGAATGCATATATAAATTCTTAATGGGAACCACATTTTGAGCGATAACTCATTTACCGATAAATATATCGAAATATCGAAAAGTTCAAATGAAAGCTGTGGCCATGCCCTTTCATTTGACATCCATATTGAATGCATATATAAATTCTTAATGGGAACCACATTTTGAGCGATAACTCATTTACCGATAAATATATCGAAATATGGATCAGTTCAGATGAAAGCTGTGGTCTTTCCTTTCGTTTGACACCCCTATTGAACGCATATATAAAGGTTTTGTGGGAACTACATTTTGACCGATAACTCATTCATCGATATGTATATCGAAAAGTTCAAATGAAAGCTGTGGCCATGCCCTTTCGTTTGACACCCTTATTGAATGCATATATCAAGGTTTTATGGGAACCACATTTTGACCGATGACTCATTTATCGATAAATATATCGAAATATCGAAAAGTTCAAATGAAAGCTGTGGCCATGCCCTTTCGTTTGACACCCATATTGAATGCATATATAAATTCTTAATGGGAACCACATTTTGAGCGATAACTCATTTACCGATAAATATATCGAAATATCGAAAAGTTCAAATGAAAGCTGTGGCCATGCCCTTTCATTTGACATCCATATTGAATGCATATATAAATTCTTAATGGGAACCACATTTTGAGCGATAACTCATTTACCGATAAATATATCGAAATATGGATCAGTTCAGATGAAAGCTGTGGTCTTTCCTTTCGTTTGACACCCCTATTGAACGCATATATAAAGGTTTTGTGGGAACTACATTTTGACCGATAACTCATTCATCGATATGTATATCGAAAAGTTCAAATGAAAGCTGTGGCCATGCCGTTTCCTTTGAGACCCATATTGAATGCATATAACAAGGTTTTATGGTAACCACATTTTGACCGATGACTCATTTATCGATAAATATATCGAAAAGTTCAAATGAAAGCTGTGACCATGCCGTTTCTTTTGAGACCCTTATTGAATGCATATAACAAAGTTTTATATGAACCACATTTTGACCGATAAGTCATTTATCGATAAATATATCGAAATATGGATCAGTTAAGATGAAAGCTGTGGTCTTTCCTTTCGTTTGACACCCCTATTGAACGCATATATCAAGGTTCTATGGGAACCACATTTTGACCGATAACTCATTTATCGATAAATATATCGAAATATGGATCAGTTCAGATGAAAGCTGTGGTTTTTCCTTTCGTTTGACACCCCTATTGAACGCATATATAAAGGTTTTGTGGGAACTACATTTTGACCGATAACTCATTCATCGATATGTATATCGAAAAGTTCAAATGAAAGCTGTGGCCATGCCCTTTCGTTTGACACCCATATTGAATGCATATATCAAGGTTTTATGGCAACCACATTTTTACCGATGACTCATTTATTGATAAATATATCTAAATATCGAAAAGTTCAAATGAAAGCTGTGGCCATGCCCTTTCATTTGACACCCATATTGAATGCATATATAAATTCTTAATGGGAACCACATTTTGAGCGATAACTCATTTACCGATAAATAAATCGAAATATGGAAAGTTCAAATGAAAGCTGTGGCCTTGGCCTTTCGTTTGACACACATATTGAATGCATATGTCAAGGTTTTGAGGGAACCACATTTTGACGGATAACTCATTTATCGATATATATATCGAAAAGTTCAAATGAAAGCTGTGGCCATGCCCTTTCATTTGACACCCATATTGAATGCATATGACAAGGTTTCGAGGGAACCACATTTTGACCGATGATTCATTTATCGATGAATATATCGAAATATCGAAAAGTTCAAATGAAAGCTGTGGCCATGCCCTTTCATTTGACACCCATATTGAATGCATATATAAATTCTTGATGGGAACCACATTTTGAGCGATAACTCATTTACCGATAAATATATCGAAATATCGAAAAGTTCAAATGAAAGCTGTGGCCATGCCCTTTCATTTGACATCCATATTGAATGCATATATAAATTCTTAATGGGAACCACATTTTGAGCGATAACTCATTTACCGATAAATATATCGAAATTTCGAAAAGTTCAAATGAAAGCTGTGGCCATGCCCTTTCATTTGTCACCCATATTGAATGCATATGTCAAGGTTTTGAGGGAACCACATTTTGACGGATAACTCATTTATCGATATATATATCGAAAAGTTCAAATGAAAGCTGCGGCCATGCCCTTTCATTTGACACCCATATTGAATGCATATGTCAAGGTTTTGAGGGAACCACATTTTGACCGATAACTCATTTATCGATATATACATATATCGAAAAGTTCAAATGAAAGCTGTGGCCATGCCGTTTCCTTTGAGACCCATATTGAATGCATATATCAAGGTTTTATGGGAACCACATTTTGACCGATGACTCATTTATCGATAAATATATCGAAATATGGATCAGTTCAGATGAAAGCTGTGGTCTTTTCTTTCGTTTGACACCCCTATTGAACGCATATATAAAGGTTTTGTGGGAACCACATTTTGACCGATAACTCATTTATCGATATGTATATCGAAAAGTTCAAATGAAAGCTGTGGCCATGCCCTTTCGTTTGACACCCATATTGAATGCATATATTAAGATTTTATGGGAACCACATTTTGACCGATGACTCATTTATCGATAAATATATCGAAATATCGAAAATATCAAATGAAAGCTGTGGCCATGTCCTTTCATTTGACACCCATATTTAACGCATACATCAATGTTTTGTGGGAACCACATTTTGACCGATAACTCATTTATCGATAAATATATCGAAATATCGAAAAGTTCAAATAAAAGCTGCGGCCATGCCCTTTCGTTTGACACCCATACTGAATGCATATATCAAGGCTTTATGGGAACCACATTTTGACCGATGACTCATTTATCGATAAATATATCGAAATATCGAAAAGTTCAAATGAAAGCTGTGGCCATGCCCTTTCGTTTGACACCCATATTGAATGCATATATAAATTCTTAATGGGAACCACATTTTGAGCGATAACTCATTTACCGATAAATATATCGAAATATCGAAAAGTTCAAATGAAAGCTGTGGCCTTGGCCTTTCGTTTGACACACATATTGAACGCATATAACAAGGTTTTATGGGAACCACATTTTGACCGATAACTCATTTATCGATATGTATATCGAAAAGTTCAAATGAAAGCTGTGGCCATGCCGTTTCGTTTGACACCCATATTGAATGCATATATTAAGATTTTATGGGAACCACATTTTGACCGATGACTCATTTATCGATAAATATATCGAAATATCGAAAATATCAAATGAAAGCTGTGGCCATGTCCTTTCATTTGACACCCATATTTAACGCATACATCAATGTTTTGTGGGAACCACATTTTGACCGATGACTCATTTATCGATAAATATATCGAAATATGGATCAGTTCAGATGAAAGCTGTGGTCTTTCCTTTCGTTTGACACCCCTATTGAACGCATATATAAAGGTTTTGTGGGAACCACATTTTGACCGATGACTCATTTATCGATAAATATATCGAAATATCGAAAAGTTCAAATGAAAGCTGTGGCCATGTCCTTTCATTTGACACCCATATTTAACGCATACATCAATGTTTTGTGGGAACCACATTTTGACCGATAACTCATTTATCGATAAATATATCGAAATATCGAAAAGTTCAAATGAAAGCTGCGGCCATGCCCTTTCGTTTGACACCCATACTGAATGCATATATCAAGGTTTTATGGGAACCACATTTTGACCGATGACTCATTTATCGATAAATATATCGAAATATCGAAAAGTTCAAATGAAAGCTGTGGCCATGCCCTTTCGTTTGACACCCATATTGAATGCATATATAAATTCTTAATGGGAACCACATTTTGAGCGTTAACTCATTTACCGATAAATATATCGAAATATCGAAAAGTTCAAATGAAAGCTGTGGCCTTGGCCTTTCGTTTGACACACATATTGAACGCATATAACAAGGTTTTATGGGAACCACATTTTGACCGATAACTCATTTATCGATATATATACCGAAAAGTTCAAATGAAAGCTGTGGCCATGCCGTTTCCTTTGAGACCCATATTGAATGCATATAACAAGGTTTTATGGTAACCACATTTTGATCGATGACTCATTTATCGATAAATATATCGAAATATGGATCAGTTCAGATGAAAGCTGTGGTCTTTCCTTTCGTTTGACACCCCTATTGAACGCATATATAAAGGTTTTGTGGGAACCACATTTTGACCGATAACTCATTTATCGATATGTATATCGAAAAGTTCAAATGAAAGCTGTGGCCATGCCCTTTCGTTTGACACCCATATTGAATGCATATATCAAGGTTTTATGGCAACCAAATTTTTACCGATGACTCATTTATCGATAAATATATCGAAATATCGAAAAGTTCAAATGAAAGCTGTGGCCATGCCCTTTCGTTTGACACCCATATTGAATGCATATATAAATTCTTAATGGGAACCACATTTTGAGCGTTAACTCATTTACCGATAAATATATCGAAATATCGAAAAGTTCAAATGAAAGCTGTGGCCTTGGCCTTTCGTTTGACACACATATTGAACGCATATATAAAGGTTTTGTGGGAACCACATTTTGACCGATAACTCATTTATCGATATGTATATCGAAAAGTTCAAATGAAAGCTGTGGCCATGTCCTTTCATTTGACACCCATATTTAACGCATACATCAATGTTTTGTGGGAACCACATTTTGACCGATAACTCATTTATCGATAAATATATCGAAATATCGAAAAGTTCAAATGAAAGCTGCGGCCATGCCCTTTCGTTTGACACCCATACTGAATGCATATATCAAGGTTTTATGGGAACCACATTTTGACCGATGACTCATTTATCGATAAATATATCGAAATATCGAAAAGTTCAAATGAAAGCTGTGGCCATGCCCTTTCGTTTGACACCCATATTGAATGCATATATAAATTCTTAATGGGAACCACATTTTGAGCGTTAACTCATTTACCGATAAATATATCGAAATATCGAAAAGTTCAAATGAAAGCTGTGGCCTTGGCCTTTCGTTTGACACACATATTGAACGCATATATAAAGGTTTTGTGGGAACCACATTTTGACCGATAACTCATTTATCGATATGTATATCGAAAAGTTCAAATGAAAGCTGTGGCCATGCCGTTTCCTTTGAGACCCATATTGAATGCATATAACAAGGTTTTATGGTAACCACATTTTGACCGATGACTCATTTATCGATAAATATATCGAAATATGGATCAGTTCAGATGAAAGCTGTGGTCTTTCCTTTCGTTTGACACCCCTATTGAACGCATATATAAAGGTTTTGTGGGAACCACATTTTGACCGATGACTCATTTATCGATAAATATATCGAAATATCGAAAAGTTCAAATGAAAGCTGTGGCCATGTCCTTTCATTTGACACCCATATTTAACGCATACATCAATGTTTTGTGGGAACCACATTTTGACCGATAACTCATTTATCGATAAATATATCGAAATATCGAAAAGTTCAAATGAAAGCTGCGGCCATGCCCTTTCGTTTGACACCCATACTGAATGCATATATCAAGGTTTTATGGGAACCACATTTTGACCGATGACTCATTTATCGATAAATATATCGAAATATCGAAAAGTTCAAATGAAAGCTGTGGCCATGCCCTTTCGTTTGACACCCATATTGAATGCATATATAAATTCTTAATGGGAACCACATTTTGAGCGTTAACTCATTTACCGATAAATATATCGAAATATCGAAAAGTTCAAATGAAAGCTGTGGCCTTGGCCTTTCGTTTGACACACATATTGAACGCATATAACAAGGTTTTATGGGAACCACATTTTGACCGATAACTCATTTATCGATATATATACCGAAAAGTTCAAATGAAAGCTGTGGCCATGCCGTTTCCTTTGAGACCCATATTGAATGCATATAACAAGGTTTTATGGTAACCACATTTTGATCGATGACTCATTTATCGATAAATATATCGAAATATGGATCAGTTCAGATGAAAGCTGTGGTCTTTCCTTTCGTTTGACACCCCTATTGAACGCATATATAAAGGTTTTGTGGGAACCACATTTTGACCGATAACTCATTTATCGATATGTATATCGAAAAGTTCAAATGAAAGCTGTGGCCATGCCCTTTCGTTTGACACCCATATTGAATGCATATATCAAGGTTTTATGGCAACCAAATTTTTACCGATGACTCATTTATCGATAAATATATCGAAATATCGAAAAGTTCAAATGAAAGCTGTGGCCATGCCGTTTCCTTTGAGACCCATATTGAATGCATATAACAAGGTTTTATGGTAACCACATTTTGACCGATGACTCATTTATCGATAAATATATCGAAATATGGATCAGTTCAGATGAAAGCTGTGGTATTTCCTTTCGTTTGACACCCCTATTGAACGCATATGACAAGGTTTCGAGGGAACCACATTTTGACCGATGATTCATTTATCGATGAATATATCGAAATATCGAAAAGTTCAAATGAAAGCTGTGGCCATGCCCTTTCATTTGACACCCATATTGAATGCATATATAAATTCTTGATGGGAACCACATTTTGAGCGATAACTCATTTACCGATAAATATATCGAAATATCGAAAAGTTCAAATGAAAGCTGTGGCCATGCCCTTTCATTTGACACCCATATTGAATGCATATATAAATTCTTGATGGGAACCACATTTTGAGCGATAACTCATTTACCGATAAATATATCGAAATATCGAAAAGTTCAAATGAAAGCTGTGGCCTTGGCCTTTCGTTTGACACACATATTGAATGCATATGTCAAGGTTTTGAGGGAACCACATTTTGACGGATAACTCATTTATCGATATATATATCGAAAAGTTCAAATGAAAGCTGTGGCCATGCCCTTTCATTTGACACCCATATTGAATGCATATGACAAGGTTTCGAGGGAACCACATTTTGACCGATGATTCATTTATCGATGAATATATCGAAATATCGAAAAGTTCAAATGAAAGCTGTGGCCATGCCCTTTCATTTGACACCCATATTGAATGCATATATAAATTCTTGATGGGAACCACATTTTGAGCGATAACTCATTTACCGATAAATATATCGAAATATCGAAAAGTTCAAATGAAAGCTGTGGCCATGCCCTTTCATTTGACATCCATATTGAATGCATATATAAATTCTTAATGGGAACCACATTTTGAGCGATAACTCATTTACCGATAAATATATCGAAATTTCGAAAAGTTCAAATGAAAGCTGTGGCCATGCCCTTTCATTTGTCACCCATATTGAATGCATATGTCAAGGTTTTGAGGGAACCACATTTTGACGGATAACTCATTTATCGATATATATATCGAAAAGTTCAAATGAAAGCTGCGGCCATGCCCTTTCATTTGACACCCATATTGAATGCATATGTCAAGGTTTTGAGGGAACCACATTTTGACCGATAACTCATTTATCGATATATACATATATCGAAAAGTTCAAATGAAAGCTGTGGCCATGCCGTTTCCTTTGAGACCCATATTGAATGCATATAACAAGGTTTTATGGTAACCACATTTTGACCGATGACTCATTTATCGATAAATATATCGAAATATGGATCAGTTCAGATGAAAGCTGTGGTCTTTTCTTTCGTTTGACACCCCTATTGAACGCATATATAAAGGTTTTGTGGGAACCACATTTTGACCGATAACTCATTTATCGATATGTATATCGAAAAGTTCAAATGAAAGCTGTGGCCATGCCCTTTCGTTTGACACCCATATTGAATGCATATATTAAGATTTTATGGGAACCACATTTTGACCGATGACTCATTTATCGATAAATATATCGAAATATCGAAAATATCAAATGAAAGCTGTGGCCATGTCCTTTCATTTGACACCCATATTTAACGCATACATCAATGTTTTGTGGGAACCACATTTTGACCGATAACTCATTTATCGATAAATATATCGAAATATCGAAAAGTTCAAATAAAAGCTGCGGCCATGCCCTTTCGTTTGACACCCATACTGAATGCATATATCAAGGCTTTATGGGAACCACATTTTGACCGATGACTCATTTATCGATAAATATATCGAAATATCGAAAAGTTCAAATGAAAGCTGTGGTCTTTCCTTTCGTTTGACACCCCTATTGAACGCATATATAAAGGTTTTGTGGGAACCACATTTTGACCGATAACTCATTTATCGATATGTATATCGAAAAGTTCAAATGAAAGCTGTGGTCTTTCCTTTCATTTGTCACCCATATTGAATGCATATGTCAAGGTTTTGAGGGAACCACATTTTGACGGATAACTCATTTATCGATATATATATCGAAAAGTTCAAATGAAAGCTGCGGCCATGCCCTTTCATTTGACACCCATATTGAATGCATATGTCAAGGTTTTGAGGGAACCACATTTTGACGGATAACTCATTTATCGATATATATATCGAAAAGTTCAAATGAAAGCTGCGGCCATGCCCTTTCATTTGACACCCATATTGAATGCATATGTCAAGGTTTTGAGGGAACCACATTTTGACCGATAACTCATTTATCGATATATATATCGAAAAGTTCAAATGAAAGCTGTGGCCATGCCGTTTCCTTTGAGACCCATATTGAATGCATATATCAAAGTTTTATGGGGACTACATTTTAAGATATAAGTCATTTATCGATATATATATCGAAAAGTTCAAATGAAAGCTGTGGCCATGCCGTTTCCTTTGAGACCCATATTGAATGCATATAACAAGGTTTTATGGTAACCACATTTTGACCGATGACTCATTTATCGATAAATATATCGAAATATGGATCAGTTCAGATGAAAGCTGTGGTCTTTCCTTTCGTTTGACACCCCTATTGAACGCATATATAAAGGTTTTGTGGGATCCACATTTTGACCGATAACTCATTTATCGATATGTATATCGAAAAGTTCAAATGAAAGCTGTGGCCATGCCCTTTCGTTTGACACCCATATTGAATGCATATATCAAGGTTTTATGGGAACCACATTTTGACCGATGACTCATTTATCGATAAATATATCGAAATATCGAAAAGTTCAAATGAAAGCTGTGGCCATGTCCTTTCATTTGACACCCATATTTAACGCATACATCAATGTTTTGTTTGAACCACATTTTGACGGATAACGCATTTATTGATAAATATATCGAAATATCGAAAAGTTCAAATGAAAGCTGTGGCCATGCCCTTTCGTTTGACACCCATATTGAATGCATATATCAAGGTTATATGGTAACCAAATTTTGACCGATGACTCATTTATTGATAAATATATCGAAATATCGAAAAGTTCAAATGAAAGCTGTGGCCATGCCCTTTCATTTGACACCCATATTGAATGCATATATAAATTCTTAATGGGAACCACATTTTGAGCGATAACTCATTTACCGATAAATAAATCGAAATATCTAAATGTTCAAATGAAAGCTGTGGCCTTGGCCTTTCGTTTGACACACATATTGAATACATATGTCAAGGTTTTGAGGGAACCACATTTTGACGGATAACTCATTTATCGATATATATATCGAAAAGTTCAAATGAAAGCTGTGGCCATGCCCTTTCATTTGACACCCATATTGAATGCATATGTCAAGGTTTTGAAGGAACCACATTTTGACCGATGATTCATTTATCGATAAATATATCGAAATATCGAAAAGTTCAAATGAAAGCTGTGGCCATGCCCTTTCATTTGACATCCATATTGAATGCATATATAAATTCTTAATGGGAACCACATTTTGAGCGATAACTCATTTACCGATAAATATATCGAAATTTCGAAAAGTTCAAATGAAAACTGTGGCCATGCCCTTTCATTTGTCACCCATATTGAATGCATATGTCAAGGTTTTGAGGGAACCACATTTTGACGGATAACTCATTTATCGATATATATATCGAAAAGTTCAAATGAAAGCTGCGGCCATGCCCTTTCATTTGACACCCATATTGAATGCATATGTCAAGGTTTTGAGGGAACCACATTTTGACCGATAACTCATTTATCGATATATATATCGAAAAGTTCAAATGAAAGCTGTGGCCATGCCGTTTCCTTTGAGACCCATATTGAATGCATATATCAAAGTTTTATGGGGACTACATTTTAAGATATAAGTCATTTATCGATATATATATCGAAAAGTTCAAATGAAAGCTGTGGCCATGCCGTTTCCTTTGAGACCCATATTGAATGCATATAACAAGGTTTTATGGTAACCACATTTTGACCGATGACTCATTTATCGATAAATATATCGAAATATGGATCAGTTCAGATGAAAGCTGTGGTCTTTCCTTTCGTTTGACACCCCTATTGAACGCATATATAAAGGTTTTGTGGGAACCACATTTTGACCGATAACTCATTTATCGATATGTATATCGAAAAGTTCAAATGAAAGCTGTGGCCATGCCCTTTCGTTTGACACCCATATTGAATGCATATATCAAGGTTTTATGGGAACCACATTTTGACCGATGACTCATTTATCGATAAATATATCGAAATATCGAAAAGTTCAAATGAAAGCTGTGGCCATGTCCTTTCATTTGACACCAATATTTAACGCATACATCAATGTTTTGTGGGAACCACATTTTGACCGATACCTCATTTATCGATAAATATATCGAAATATCGAAAAGTTCAAATGAAAGCTGCGGCCATGCCCTTTCGTTTGACACCCATACTGAATGCATATATCAAGGTTTTATGGGAACCACATTTTGACCGATGACTCATTTATCGATAAATATATCGAAATATCGAAAAGTTCAAATGAAAGCTGTGGCCATGCCCTTTCGTTTGACACCCATATTGAATGCATACATAAATTCTTAATGGGAACCACATTTTGAGCGATAACTCATTTACCGATAAATATATCGAAATATCGAAAAGTTCAAAGGAAAGCTGTGGCCTTGGCCTTTCGTTTGACACACATATTGAACGCATATAACAAGGTTTTATGGGAACCATATTTTGACCGATAACTCATTTATCGATATGTATATCGAAAAGTTCAAATGAAAGCTGTGGCCATGCCGCTTCCTTTGAGACCCATATTGAATGCATATAACAAGGTTTTATGGTAACCACATTTTGACCGATGACTCATTTATCGATAAATATATCGAAATATGGATCAGTTCAGATGAAAGCTGTGGTCTTTCCTTTCGTTTGACACCCCTATTGAACGCATATATAAAGGTTTTGTGGGAACCACATTTTGACCTATAACTCATTTATCGATATGTATATCGAAATATCGAAAAGTTCAAATGAAAGCTGTGGCCATGTCCTTTCATTTGACACCCATATTTAGCGCATACATCAATGTTTTGTGGGAACCACATTTTGACCGATAACTCATTTATCGATAAATATATCGAAATATCGAAAAGTTCAAATGAAAGCTGCGGCCATGCCCTTTCGTTTGACACCCATACTGAATGCATATATCAAGGTTTTATGGGAACCACATTTTGACCGATGACTCATTTATCGATAAATATATCGAAATATCGAAAAGTTCAAATGAAAGCTGTGGCCATGCCCTTTCGTTTGACACCCATATTGAATGCATATATAAATTCTTAATGGGAACCACATTTTGAGCGATAACTCATTTACCGATAAATATATCGAAATATCGAAAAGTTCAAATTAAAGCTGTGGCCTTGGCCTTTCGTTTGACACACATATTGATCGCATATAACAAGGTTTTATGGGAACCACATTTTGACCGATAACTCATTTATCGATATACGAGGTGTGTTCAAAAAGTATCGCGAATTTTGCGGTTTTTCAAAAATTATTTATTTATTCATGAATATCTATTTTGTCCCCTTCAAAGTAATCCCCATGAGATATCATACACTTGTGCCAACGGTTTTTCCAATCTTCGAAGCACTTCAAAAAATCATTTTTTTGTATCTTGTTCAGCTCCTCCTTCGATGCCGTCTTTATCTCGTCAAGAGAAGCGTAACGTCGTCCTTTCATGGGCCTCTTCAGTTTAGGGAACAAGAAAAAGTCACAGGGGGCCAGATCTGGGGAATACGGTGGCTGCGGCATCATTAGTGTGTTGTTTTTGGCCAAAGAGTCGCGCACAAGCAACGATGCGTGAGCAGGGGCGTTATCGTGGTGCAAAAGCCAATTTTTGTTCTTCCACAAATCCGGGCGTTTCTGGCGGATTGCTTCGCGCAAATTGCGCATAACTTGCAGGTAATATTCCTTATTGACCGTTCTTCCCTGTGGCAAGAACTCGTGATGCACCACGCCCCTGCAATCGAAGAAAACTGTCAGCAAAACTTTCACATTCGACCGAACTTGGCGCGCTTTTTTCGGTCTTGGTTCGTGCGGCAGCTTCCATTGAGATGATTGAGCTTTGGTTTCCACGTCATAACCATAAACCCACGATTCGTCACCAGTTATGACCCTCTGGAGCAAATTTGGGTCGTCGCGGACAGAGTTTAACATCTCATTAGCAATGTTCATGCGATGCTGTTTTTGGTCACAATTGAGCAATTTTGGTACGAATTTCGCGTTAAAATCGAAGACGATCCAAAACACGTGCAAGCAAAGCAGCTGTCAACAATTAACTGAACATTCAAAATGGCCGAGCTTGTCGGCATAAGTGAGAGACATGAGTACCAACATAACGCCACAAAAAATTCGAAATTCGAATATACGTAACCAGCGAAAATTCAAAATTCGCGATACTTTTTGAACACACCTCGTATATACCGAAAAGTTCAAATGAAAGCTGTGGCCATGCCGTTTCCTTTGAGAGCCATATTGAATGCATATAACAAGGTTTTATGGTAACCACATTTGGACCGATGACTCATTTATCGATAAGTATATCGAAATATGGATCAGTTCAGATGAAAGCTGTGGTCTTTCCTTTCGTTTGACCCCCCTATTGAACGCATATATAAAGGTTTTGTGGGAACCATATTTTGACCGATAACTCATTTATCGATATGTATATCGAAAAGTTCAAATGAAAGCTGTGGCCATGTCCTTTCATTTGACACCCATATTTAACGCATACATCAAGGTTTTGAGGGAACCACATTTTGACGGATAACTCATTTATCGATATATATATCGAAAAGTTCAAATGAAAGCTGTGGCCATGCCCTTTCATTTGACACCCATATTGAATGCATATATAAATTCTTGATGGGAACCACATTTTGAGCGATAACTCATTTACCGATAAATATATCGAAATATCGAAAAGTTCAAATGAAAGCTGTGGCCATGCCCTTTCATTTGACATCCATATTGAATGCATATATAAATTCTTAATGGGAACCACATTTTGAGCGATAACTCATTTACCGATAAATATATCGAAATTTCGAAAAGTTCAAATGAAAACTGTGGCCATGCCCTTTCATTTGTCACCCATATTGAATGCATATGTCAAGGTTTTGAGGGAACCACATTTTGACGGATAACTCATTTATCGATATATATATCGAAAAGTTCAAATGAAAGCTGTGGCCATGCCCTTTCATTTGACACCCATATTGAATGCATATGTCAAGGTTTTGAGGGAACCACATTTTGACCGATGATTCATTTATCGATAAATATATCGAAATATCGAAAAGTTCAAACGAAAGCTGTGACCATGCCCTTTCATTTGACACCCATATTGAATGCATATATAAATTCTTGATGGGAACCACATTTTGAGCGATAACTCATTTACCGATAAATATATCGAAATTTCGAAAAGTTCAAATGAAAACTGTGGCCATGCCCTTTCATTTGTCACCCATATTGAATGCATATGTCAAGGTTTTGAGGGAACCACATTTTGACGGATAACTCATTTATCGATATATATATCGAAAAGTTCAAATGAAAGCTGCGGCCATGCCCTTTCATTTGACACCCATATTGAATGCATGTGTCAAGGTTTTGAGGGAACCACATTTTGACCGATAACTCATTTATCGATATATATATCGAAAAGTTCAAATGAAAGCTGTGGCCATGCCGTTTCCTTTGAGACCCATATTGAATGCATATATCAAAGTTTTATGGGGACTACATTTTAAGATATAAGTCATTTATCGATATATATATCGAAAAGTTCAAATGAAAGCTGTGGCCATGCCGTTTCCTTTGAGACCCATATTGAATGCATATAACAAGGTTTTATGGTAACCACATTTTGACCGATGACTCATTTATCGATAAATATATCGAAATATGGATCAGTTCAGATGAAAGCTGTGGTCTTTCCTTTCGTTTGACACCCCTATTGAACGCATATATAAAGGTTTTGTGGGAACCACATTTTGACCGATAACTCATTTATCGATATGTATATCGAAAAGTTCAAATGAAAGCTGTGGCCATGCCCTTTCGTTTGACACCCATATTGAATGCATATATCAAGGTTTTATGGGAACCACATTTTGACCGATGACTCATTTATCGATATATATACCGAAAAGTTCAAAGCTGTGGCCATGCCGTTTCCTTTGAGACCCATATTGAATGCATATATCAAAGTTTTATGGGGACTACATTTTAAGATATAAGTCATTTATCGATATATATATCGAAAAGTTCAAATGAAAGCTGTCGACATGCCGTTTCCTTTGAGACCCATATTGAATGCATATATCAAAGTTTTATGGGGACTACATTTTAAGATATAAGTCATTTATCGATATATATATCGAAAAGTTCAAATGAAAGCTGTGGCCATGCCGTTTCCTTTGAGACCCATATTGAATGCATATAACAAGGTTTTATGGTAACCACATTTTGACCGATGACTCATTTATCGATAAATATATCGAAATATGGATCAGTTCAGATGAAAGCTGTGGTCTTTCCTTTCGTTTGACACCCCTGTTGAACGCATATATAAAGGTTTTGTGGGAACCATATTTTGACCGATAACTCATTTATCGATATGTATATCGAAAAGTTCAAATGAAAGCTGTGGCCATGTCCTTTCATTTGACACCCATATTTAACGCATACATCAATGTTTTGTGGGAACCACATTTTGACCGATAACTCATTTATCGATAAATATATCGAAATATCGAAAGGTTCAAATGAAAGCTGCGGCCATGCCCTTTCGTTTGACACCCATACTGAATGCATATATCAAGGTTTTATGGGAACCACATTTTGACCGATGACTCATTTATCGATAAATATATCGAAATATCGAAAAGTTCAAATGAAAGCTGTGGCCATGCCCTTTCGTTTGACACCCATATTGAATGCATATATAAATTCTTAATGGGAACCACATTTTGAGCGATAACTCATTTACCGATAAATATATCGAAATATCGAAAAGTTCAAATGAAAGCTGTGGTCTTGGCCTTTCGTTTGACACACATATTGAACGCATATAACAAGGTTTTATGGGAACCACATTTTGACCGATAACTCATTTATCGATATATATACCGAAAAGTTCAAAGCTGTGGCCATGCCGTTTCCTTTGAGACCCATATTGACCGATGTCTCATTTATCGATAAATATATCGAAATATCGAAAAGTTCAAATGAAAGCTGTGGCCATGCCCTTTCATTTGACACCCATATTGAATGCATATATAAATTCTTAATGGGAACCACATTTTGAGCGATAACTCATTTACCGATAAATATATCGAAATATCAAAAAGTTCAAATGAAAGCTGTGGCCATGCCCTTTCGTTTGACACCCATACTGAATGCATATATAAATTCTTAATGGGAACCACATTTTGAGCGATAACTCATTTACCGATAAATATATCGAAATATCGAAAAGTTCAAATGAAAGCTGTGGCCATGCCCTTTCATTTGTCACCCATATTGAATGCATATGTCAAGGTTTTGAGGGAACCACATTTTGACCGATAACTCATTTATCGATATATATATCGAAAAGTTCAAATGAAAGCTGTGGCCATGCCCTTTCATTTGACACCCATATTGAATGCATATGTCAAGGGGTTGAGGGAACCACATTTTGACCGATAACTCATTTATCGATATATGTATCGAAAAGTTCAAATGAAAGCTGTGGCCATGCCGTTTCCTTTGAGACCCATATTGAATGCATATATCAAGGTTTTATGGGAACCACATTTTAAGATATAAGTCATTTATCGATATATGTAGCGAAAAGTTCAAATGAAAGCTGTGGCCATTGAATGCGTACATAAAGGTTTTGTGGGGACCACATTTTGACCGATAACTCATTTATCGATATGTATATCGAAAAGTTCAAATGAAAGCTGTGGCCATGCCCTTTCGTTTGACACCCATATTGAATGCATATATCAAGGTTTTATGGGAACCACATTTCGACCGATGACTCATTTATCGATAAATATATCGAAATATCGAAAAGTTCAAATGAAAGCTGTGGCCATGCCCTTTCAGTTGACACCCATATTGAATGCATATATAAATTCTTAATGGGAGCCACATTTTGAGCGATCACTTATTTACCGATAAATATATCGAAATACCGAAAAGTTCAAAGCTGTGGCCATGCCGTTTCCTTTGAGACCCATATTGAATGCATATATCAAGGTTTTATGGGAACCACATTTTAAGATATAAGTCATTTATCGATATATGTAGCGAAAAGTTCAAATGAAAGCTGTAGCCATGCCCTTTCGTTTGACACCCATATTGAATGCATATGTCAAGGTTTTGAGGGAACCACATTTTGACCGATAACTCATTTATCGATATGCATATCGAAATATCGAAAAGTTCAAATGAAAGCTGTGGCCATGCCCTTTCGTTTGACACCCATATTGAATGCATATATCAAGGTTTTATGGGAACCACATTTCGACCGATGACTCATTTATCGATAAATATATCGAAATATCGAAAAGTTCAAATGAAAGCTGTGGCCATGCCCTTTCAGTTGACACCCATATTGAATGCATATATAAATTCTTAATGGGAGCCACATTTTGAGCGATCACTTATTTACCGATAAATATATCGAAATACCGAAAAGTTCAAATGAAAGCTGTGGCCATGCCCTTTCGTTTGACACCCATATTGAATGCATATATCAAGGTCTTATGGGAACCACATTTCGACCGATGACTCATTTATCGATAAATATATCGAAATATCGAAAAGTTCAAATGAAAGCTGGGGCCATGCCCTTTCAGTTGACACCCATATTGAATGCATATATAAATTCTTAATGGGAGCCACATTTTGAGCGATCACTTATTTACCGATAAATATATCGAAATACCGAAAAGTTCAAATGAAAGCTGTGGCCATGCCGTTTCCTTTGAGACCCATATTGAATGCATATATCAAGGTTTTATGGGAACCACATTTTAAGATATAAGTCATTTATCGATATATGTAGCGAAAAGTTCAAATGAAAGCTGTGGCCATGCCGTTTCCTTTGAGACCGATATTGAATGCATATATCAAGGTTTTCTGGGGACCACATTTTAAGATATAAGTCATTTATCGATATATATATCGAAAAGTTCAAATGAAAGCTGTGGCCATGCCCTTTCGTTTGACAGCCATATTGAATGCATATATCAAGGTTTTGAGGGAACCACATTTTGACCGGTAACTCATTTGTCGATAAATAAATCGAAAAGTTCAAATGAAAGCTGTGGCCATGCCCTTTCATTTGACACCCATATTGAATGCATATGTCAAGGTTTTGAGGGAACCACATTTTGACCGATAACTCATTTATCGATATATATATCGAAAAGTTCAAATGAAAGCTGTGGCCATGCCGTTTCCTTTGAGACCCATATTGAATGCATATATCAAAGTTTTATGGGGACTACATTTTAAGATATAAGTCATTTATCGATATATATATCGAAAAGTTCAAATGAAAGCTGTGGCCATGCCGTTTCCTTTGAGACCCATATTGAATGCATATATCAAAGTTTTATGGGGACTACATTTTAAGATATAAGTCATTTATCGATATATATATCGAAAAGTTCAAATGAAAGCTGTGGCCATGCCGTTTCCTTTGAGACCCATATTGAATGCATATAACAAGGTTTTATGGTAACCACATTTTGACCGATGACTCATTTATCGATAAATATATCGAAATATGGATCAGTTCAGATGAAAGCTGTGGTCTTTCCTTTCGTTTGACACCCCTATTGAACGCATATATAAAGGTTTTGTGGGAACCACATTTTGACCGATAACTCATTTATCGATATGTATATCGAAAAGTTCAAATGAAAGCTGTGGCCATGCCCTTTCGTTTGACACCCATATTGAATGCATATATCAAGGTTTTATGGGAACCACATTTTGACCGATGACTCATTTATCGATAAATATATCGAAATATCGAAAAGTTCAAATGAAAGCTGTGGCCATGTCCTTTCATTTGACACCCATATTTAACGCATACATCAATGTTTTGTGGGAACCACATTTTGACCGATACCTCATTTATCGATAAATAAATCGAAATATCGAAAAGTTGAAATGAAAGCTGCGGCCATGCCCTTTCGTTTGACACCCATACTGAATGCATATATCAAGGTTTTATGGGAACCACATTTTGACCGATGACTCATTTATCGATAAATATATCGAAATATCGAAAAGTTCAAATGAAAGCTGTGGCCATGCCCTTTCGTTTGACACCCATATTGAATGCATACATAAATTCTTAATGGGAACCACATTTTGAGCGATAACTCATTTACCGATAAATATATCGAAATATCGAAAAGTTCAAAGGAAAGCTGTGGCCTTGGCCTTTCGTTTGACACACATATTGAACGCATATAACAAGGTTTTATGGGAACCACATTTTGACCGATAACTCATTTATCGATATGTATATCGAAAAGTTCAAATGAAAGCTGTGGCCATGCCGTTTCCTTTGAGACCCATATTGAATGCATATAACAAGGTTTTATGGTAACCACATTTTGACCGATGACTCATTTATCGATAAATATATCGAAATATGGATCAGTTCAGATGAAAGCTGTGGTCTTTCCTTTCGTTTGACACCCCTATTGAACGCATATATAAAGGTTTTGTGGGAACCACATTTTGACCTATAACTCATTTATCGATATGTGTATCGAAATATCGAAAAGTTCAAATGAAAGCTGTGGCCATGTCCTTTCATTTGACACCCATATTTAACGCATACATCAATGTTTTGTGGGAACCACATTTTGACCGATAACTCATTTATCGATAAATATATCGAAATATCGAAAAGTTCAAATGAAAGCTGCGGCCATGCCCTTTCGTTTGACACCCATACTGAATGCATATATCAAGGTTTTATGGGAACCACATTTTGACCGATGACTCATTTATCGATAAATATATCGAAATATCGAAAAGTTCAAATGAAAGCTGTGGCCATGCCCTTTCGTTTGACACCCATATTGAATGCATATATAAATTCTTAATGGGAACCACATTTTGAGCGATAACTCATTTACCGATAAATATATCGAAATATCGAAAAGTTCAAATGAAAGCTGTGGCCTTGGCCTTTCGTTTGACACACATATTGATCGCATATAACAAGGTTTTATGGGAACCACATTTTGACCGATAACTCATTTATCGATATATATACCGAAAAGTTCAAATGAAAGCTGTGGCCATGCCGTTTCCTTTGAGAGCCATATTGAATGCATATAACAAGGTTTTATGGTAACCACATTTGGACCGATGACTCATTTATCGATAAATATATCGAAATATGGATCAGTTCAGATGAAAGCTGTGGTCTTTCCTTTCGTTTGACACCCCTATTGAACGCATATATAAAGGTTTTGTGGGAACCACATTTTGACCTATAACTCATTTATCGATATGTATATCGAAAAGTTCAAATGAAAGCTGTGGCCATGTCCTTTCATTTGACACCCATATTTAACGCATACATCAATGTTTTGTTTGAACCACATTTTGACCGATAACTCATTTATTGATAAATATATCGAAATATCGAAAAGTTCAAATGAAAGCTGTGGCCATGCCCTTTCGTTTGACACCCATATTGAATGCATATATCAAGGTTATATGGGAACCACATTTTGACCGATGACTCATTTATTGATAAATATATTGAAATATCGAAAAGTTCAAATGAAAGCTGTGGCCATGCCCTTTCATTTGACACCCATATTGAATGCATATGTCAAGGTTTTGAGGGAACCACATTTTGACAGATAACTCATTTATCGATATATATATCGAAAAGTTCAAATGAAAGCTGTGGCCATGCCCTTTCATTTGACACCCATATTGAATGAATATGTCAAGGTTTTGAGGGAACCACATTTTGACGGATAACTCATTTATCGATATATATATCGAAAAGTTCAAATGAAAGCTGTGGCCATGCCCTTTCATTTGACACCCATATTGAATGAATATGTCAAGGTTTTGAGGGAACCACATTTTGACCGATGATTCATTTATCGATAAATATATCGAAATATCGAAAAGTTCAAATGAAAGCTGTGGCCATGCCCTTTCACTTGACACCCATATTGAATGCATATATAAATTCTTGATGGGAACCACATTTTGAGCGATAACTCATTTACCGATAAATATATCGAAATATCGAAAAGTTCAAATGAAAGCTGTGGCCATGCCCTTTCATTTGACATCCATATTGAATGCATATATAAATTCTTAATGGGAACCACATTTTGAGCGATAACTCATTTACCGATAAATATATCGAAATTTCGAAAAGTTCAAATGAAAACTGTGGCCATGCCCTTTCATTTGTCACCCATATTGAATGCATATGTCAAGGTTTTGAGGGAACCACATTTTGACGGATAACTCATTTATCGATATATATATCGAAAAGTTCAAATGAAAGCTGCGACCATGCCCTTTCATTTGACACCCATATTGAATGCATATGTCAAGGTTTTGAGGGAACCACATTTTGACGGATAACTCATTTATCGATATATATATCGAAAAGTTCAAATGAAAGCTGCGACCATGCCGTTTCCTTTGAGACCCATATTGAATGCATATATCAAAGTTTTATGGGGACTACATTTTAAGATATAAGTCATTTATCGATATATATATCGAAAAGTTCAAATGAAAGCTGTGGCCATGCCGTTTCCTTTGAGACCCATATTGAATGCATATAACAAGGTTTTATGGTAACCACATTTTGACCGATGACTCATTTATCGATAAATATATCGAAATATGGATCAGTTCAGATGAAAGCTGTGGTCTTTCCTTTCGTTTGACACCCCTATTGAACGCATATATAAAGGTTTTGTGGGAACCACATTTTGACCTATAACTCATTTATCGATATGTATATCGAAAAGTTCAAATGAAAGCTGTGGCCATGCCCTTTCGTTTGACACCCATATTGAATGCATATATCAAGGTTTTATGGGAACCACATTTTGACCGATGACTCATTTATCGATAAATATATCGAAATATCGAAAAGTTCAAATGAAAGCTGTGGCCATGTCCTTTCGTTTGACACCCATATTTAACGCATACATCAATGTTTTGTGGGAACCACATTTTGACCGATACCTCATTTATCGATAAATATATCGAAATATCGAAAAGTTCAAATGAAAGCTGCGGCCATGCCCTTTCGTTTGACACCCATACTGAATGCATATATCAAGGTTTTATGGGAACCACATTTTGACCGATGACTCATTTATCGATAAATATATCGAAATATCGAAAAGTTCAAATGAAAGCTGTGGCCATGCCCTTTCGTTTGACACCCATATTGAATGCATACATAAATTCTTAATGGGAACCACATTTTGAGCGATAACTCATTTACCGATAAATATATCGAAATATCGAAAAGTTCAAAGGAAAGCTGTGGCCTTGGCCTTTCGTTTGACACACATATTGAACGCATATAACAAGGTTTTATGGGAACCACATTTTGACCGATAACTCATTTATCGATATGTATATCGAAAAGTTCAAATGAAAGCTGTGGCCATGCCGTTTCCTTTGAGACCCATATTGAATGCATATAACAAGGTTTTATGGTAACCACATTTGGACCGATGACTCATTTATCGATAAATATATCGAAATATGGATCAGTTCAGATGAAAGCTGTGGTCTTTCCTTTCGTTTGACACCCCTATTGAACGCATATATAAAGGTTTTGTGGGAACCACATTTTGACCTATAACTCATTTATCGATATGTATATCGAAATATCGAAAAGTTCAAATGAAAGCTGTGGCCATGTCCTTTCATTTGACACCCATATTTAACGCATGTGTGTTTTGTGGGAACCACATTTTGACCGATAACTCATTTATCGATAAATATATCGAAATATCGAAAAGTTCAAATGAAAGCTGCGGCCTTGCCCTTTCGTTTGACACCCATACTGAATGCATATATCAAGGTTTTATGGGAACCACATTTTGACCGATGACTCATTTATCGATAAATATATCGAAATATCGAAAGGTTCAATTGAAAGCTGCGGCCATGCCCTTTCGTTTGACACCCATACTGAATGCATATATCAAGGTTTTATGGGAACCACATTTTGACCGATGACTCATTTATCGATAAATATATCGAAATATCGAAAAGTTCAAATGAAAGCTGTGGCCATGCCCTTTCGTTTGACACCCATATTGAATGCATATATAAATTCTTAATGGGAACCACATTTTGAGCGATAACTCATTTACCGATAAATATATCGAAATATCGAAAAGTTCAAATGAAAGCTGTGGTCTTGGCCTTTCGCTTGACACACATATTGAACGCATATAACAAGGTTTTATGGGAACCACATTTTGACCGATAACTCATTTATCGATATATATACCGAAAAGTTCAAAGCTGTGGCCATGCCGTTTCCTTTGAGACCCATATTGACCGATGTCTCATTTATCGATAAATATATCGAAATATCGAAAAGTTCAAATGAAAGCTGTGGCCATGCCCTTTCATTTGACACCCATATTGAATGCATATATAAATTCTTAATGGGAACCACATTTTGAGCGATAACTCATTTACCGATAAATATATCGAAATATCGAAAAGTTCAAATG
Source organism: Merzomyia westermanni (assembly GCA_949987695.1). Lineage (NCBI taxonomy): Eukaryota > Metazoa > Arthropoda > Insecta > Diptera > Tephritidae > Merzomyia > Merzomyia westermanni. Next base: position 118,227,678 of record OX465292.1, on the reverse strand, counting down.
AAAGCTGTGGCCATGCCCTTTCGTTTGACACCCATACTGAATGCATATATCAAGGTTTTATGGGAACCACATTTTGACCGATGACTCATTTATCGATAAATATATCGAAATATCGAAAAGTTCAAATGAAAGCTGTGGCCATGCCCTTTCGTTTGACACCCATATTGAATGCATACATAAATTCTTAATGGGAACCACATTTTGAGCGATAACTCATTTACCGATAAATATATCGAAATATCGAAAAGTTCAAAGGAAAGCTGTGGCCTTGGCCTTTCGTTTGACACACATATTGAACGCATATAACAAGGTTTTATGGGAACCACATTTTGACCGATAACTCATTTATCGATATGTATATCGAAAAGTTCAAATGAAAGCTGTGGCCATGCCGTTTCCTTTGAGACCCATATTGAATGCATATAACAAGGTTTTATGGTAACCACATTTTGACCGATGACTCATTTATCGATAAATATATCGAAATATGGATCAGTTCAGATGAAAGCTGTGGTCTTTCCTTTCGTTTGACACCCCTATTGAACGCATATATAAAGGTTTTGTGGGAACCACATTTTGACCTATAACTCATTTATCGATATGTATATCGAAATATCGAAAAGTTCAAATGAAAGCTGTGGCCATGTCCTTTCATTTGACACCCATATTTAACGCATACATCAATGTTTTGTGGGAACCACATTTTGACCGATAACTCATTTATCGATAAATATATCGAAATATCGAAAAGTTCAAATGAAAGCTGCGGCCATGCCCTTTCGTTTGACACCCATACTGAATGCATATATCAAGGTTTTATGGGAACCACATTTTGACCGATGACTCATTTATCGATAAATATATCGAAATATCGAAAAGTTCAAAAGAAAGCTGTGGCCATGCCCTTTCGTTTGACACCCATATTGAATGCATATATAAATTCTTAATGGGAACCACATTTTGACCGATAACTCATTTACCGATAAATATATCGAAATATCGAAAAGTTCAAATGAAAGCTGTGGCCTTGGCCTTTCGTTTGACACACATATTGATCGCATATAACAAGGTTTTATGGGAACCACATTTTGACCGATAACTCATTTATCGATATATATACCGAAAAGTTCAAATGAAAGCTGTGGCCATGCCGTTTCCTTTGAGAGCCATATTGAATGCATATAACAAGGTTTTATGGTAACCACATTTGGACCGATGACTCATTAATCGATAAATATATCGAAATATGGATCAGTTCAGATGAAAGCTGTGGTCTTTCCTTTCGTTTGACACCCCTATTGAACGCATATATAAAGGTTTTGTGGGAACCATATTTTGACCGATAACTCATTTATCGATATGTATATCGAAAAGTTCAAATGAAAGCTGTGGCCATGTCCTTTCATTTGACACCCATATTTAACGCATACATTAATGTTTTGTGGGAACCACATTTTGACCGATAACTCATTTATCGATAAATATATCGAAATATCGAAAGGTTCAATTGAAAGCTGCGGCCATGCCCTTTCGTTTGACACCCATACTGAATGCATATATCAAGGTTTTATGGGAACCACATTTTGACCGATGACTCATTTATCGATAAATATATCGAAATATCGAAAAGTTCAAATGAAAGCTGTGGCCATGCCCTTTCGTTTGACACCCATATTGAATGCATATATAAATTCTTAATGGGAACCACATTTTGAGCGATAACTCATTTACCGATAAATATATCGAAATATCGAAAAGTTCAAATGAAAGCTGTGGTCTTGGCCTTTCGTTTGACACACATATTGAACGCATATAACAAGGTTTTATGGGAACCACATTTTGACCGATAACTCATTTATCGATATATATACCGAAAAGTTCAAAGCTGTGGCCATGCCGTTTCCTTTGAGACCCATATTGACCGATGTCTCATTTATCGATAAATATATCGAAATATCGAAAAGTTCAAATAAAAGCTGTGGCCATGCCCTTTCATTTGACACCCATATTGAATGCATATATAAATTCTTAATGGGAACCACATTTTGAGCGATAACTCATTTACCGATAAATATATCGAAATATCGAAAAGTTCAAATGAAAGCTGTGGCCATGCCCTTTCGTTTGACACCCATACTGAATGCATATATCAAGGTTTTATGGGAACCACATTTTGACCGATGACTCATTTATCGATAAATATATCGAAATATCGAAAGGTTCAAATGAAAGCTGTGGCCATGCCCTTTCATTTGACACCCATATTGAATGCATATATAAATTCTTAATGGGAACCACATTTTGAGCGATAACTCATTTACCGATAAATATATCGAAATATCGAAAAGTTCAAATGAAAGCTGTGGCCATGCCCTTTCATTTGTCACCCATATTGAATGCATATGTCAAGGTTTTGAGGGAACCACATTTTGACCGATAACTCATTTATCGATATATATATCGAAAAGTTCAAATGAAAGCTGTGGCCATGTCCTTTCGTTTGACACCCATATTTAACGCATACATCAATGTTTTGTGGGAACCACATTTTGACCGATACCTCATTTATCGATAAATATATCGAAATATCGAAAAGTTCAAATGAAAGCTGCGGCCATGCCCTTTCGTTTGACACCCATACTGGATGCATATATCAAGGTTTTATGGGAACCACATTTTGACCGATGACTCATTTATCGATAAATATATCGAAATATCGAAAAGTTCAAATGAAAGCTGTGGCCATGCCCTTTCGTTTGACACCCATATTGAATGCATACATAAATTCTAATGGGAACGACATTTTGAGCGATAACTCATTTACCGATAAATATATCGAAATATCGAAAAGTTCAAAGGAAAGCTGTGGCCTTGGCCTTTCGTTTGACACACATATTGAATGCATATAACAAGGTTTTATGGGAACCACATTTTGACCGATAACTCATTTATCGATATGTATATCGAAAAGTTCAAATGAAAGCTGTGGCCATGCCGTTTCCTTTGAGACCCATATTGAATGCATATAACAAGGTTTTATGGTAACCACATTTTGACCGATGACTCATTTATCGATAAATATATCGAAATATGGATCAGTTCAGATGAAAGCTGTGGTCTTTCCTTTCGTTTGACACCCCTATTGAACGCATATATAAAGGTTTTGTGGGAACCACATTTTGACCTATAACTCATTTATCGATATGTATATCGAAATATCGAAAAGTTCAAATGAAAGCTGTGGCCATGTCCTTTCATTTGACACCCATATTTAACGCATACATCAATGTTTTGTGGGAACCACATTTTGACCGATAACTCATTTATCGATAAATATATCGAAATATCGAAAAGTTCAAATGAAAGCTGCGGCCATGCCCTTTCGTTTGACACCCATACTGAATGCATATATCAAGGTTTTATGGGAACCACATTTTGACCGATGACTCATTTATCGATAAATATATCGAAATATCGAAACGTTCAAATGAAAGCTGTGGCCATGCCCTTTCGTTTGACACCCATATTGAATGCATATATAAATTCTTAATGGGAACCACATTTTGAGCGATAACTCATTTACCGATAAATATATCGAAATATCGAAATGTTCAAATGAAAGCTGTGGCCTTGGCCTTTCGTTTGACACACATATTGATCGCATATAACAAGGTTTTATGGGAACCACATTTTGACCGATAACTCATTTATCGATATATATACCGAAAAGTTCAAATGAAAGCTGTGGCCATGCCGTTTCCTTTGAGAGCCATATTGAATGCATATAACAAGGTTTTATGGTAACCACATTTGGACCGATGACTCATTTATCGATAAATATATCGAAATATGGATCAGTTCAGATGAAAGCTGTGGTCTTTCCTTTCGTTTGACACCCCTATTGAACGCATATATAAAGGTTTTGTGGGAACCATATTTTGACCGATAACTCATTTATCGATATGTATATCGAAAAGTTCAAATGAAAGCTGTGGCCATGTCCTTTCATTTGACACCCATATTTAACGCATACATTAATGTTTTGTGGGAACCACATTTTGACCGATAACTCATTTATCGATAAATATATCGAAATATCGAAAGGTTCAATTGAAAGCTGCGGCCATGCCCTTTCGTTTGACACCCATACTGAATGCATATATCAAGGTTTTATGGGAACCACATTTTGACCGATGACTCATTTATCGATAAATATATCGAAATATCGAAAAGTTCAAATGAAAGCTGTGGCCATGCCCTTTCGTTTGACACCCATATTGAATGCATATATAAATTCTTAATGGGAACCACATTTTGAGCGATAACTCATTTACCGATAAATATATCGAAATATCGAAAAGTTCAAATGAAAGCTGTGGTCTTGGCCTTTCGTTTGACACACATATTGAACGCATATAACAAGGTTTTATGGGAACCACATTTTGACCGATAACTCATTTATCGATATATATACCGAAAAGTTCAAAGCTGTGGCCATGCCGTTTCCTTTGAGACCCATATTGACCGATGTCTCATTTATCGATAAATATATCGAAATATCGAAAAGTTCAAATGAAAGCTGTGGCCATGCCCTTTCATTTGACACCCATATTGAATGCATATATAAATTCTTAATGGGAACCACATTTTGAGCGATAACTCATTTACCGGTAAATATATCGAAATATCGAAAAGTTCAAATGAAAGCTGTGGCCATGCCCTTTCGTTTGACACCCATACTGAATGCATATATCAAGGTTTTATGGGAACCACATTTTGACCGATGACTCATTTATCGATAAATATATCGAAATATCGAAAGGTTCAAATGAAAGCTGTGGCCATGCCCTTTCATTTGACACCCATATTGAATGCATATATAAATTCTTAATGGGAACCACATTTTGAGCGATAACTCATTTACCGATAAATATATCGAAATATCGAAAAGTTCAAATGAAAGCTGTGGCCATGCCCTTTCATTTGTCACCCATATTGAATGCATATGTCAAGGTTTTGAGGGAACCACATTTTGACCGATAACTCATTTATCGATATATATATCGAAAAGTTCAAATGAAAGCTGTGGCCATGCCCTTTCATTTGACACCCATATTGAATGCATATGTCAAGGGGTTGAGGGAACCACATTTTGACCGATAACTCATTTATCGATATATGTATCGAAAAGTTCAAATGAAAGCTGTGGCCATGCCGTTTCCTTTGAGACCCATATTGAATGCATATATCAAGGTTTTATGGGAACCACATTTTAAGATATAAGTCATTTATCGATATATGTAGCGAAAAGTTCAAATGAAAGCTGTGGCCATTGAATGCGTACATAAAGGTTTTGTGGGGACCACATTTTGACCGATAACTCATTTATCGATATGTATATCGAAAAGTTCAAATGAAAGCTGTGGCCATGCCCTTTCGTTTGACACCCATATTGAATGCATATATCAAGGTTTTATGGGAACCACATTTCGACCGATGACTCATTTATCGATAAATATATCGAAATATCGAAAAGTTCAAATGAAAGCTGTGGCCATGCCCTTTCAGTTGACACCCATATTGAATGCATATATAAATTCTTAATGGGAGCCACATTTTGAGCGATCACTCATTTACCGATAAATATATCGAAATACCGAAAAGTTCAAATGAAAGCTGTGGCCATGCCGTTTCCTTTGAGACCCATATTGAATGCATATATCAAGGTTTTATGGGAACCACATTTTAAGATATAAGTCATTTATCGATATATGTAGCGAAAAGTTCAAATGAAAGCTGTAGCCATGCCCTTTCGTTTGACACCCATATTGAATGCATATGTCAAGGTTTTGAGGGAAACCACATTTTGACCGATAACTCATTTATCGATATGTATATCGAAAAGTTCAAATGAAAGCTGTGGCCATGCCGTTTCCTTTGAGACCGATATTGAATGCATATATCAAGGTTTTATGGGGACCACATTTTAAGATATAAGTCATTTATCGATATATATATCGAAAAGTTCAAATGAAAGCTGTGGCCATGCCCTTTCGTTTGACAGCCATATTGAATGCATATATCAAGGTTTTGAGGGAACCACATTTTGACCGGTAACTCATTTGTCGATAAATATATCGAAAAGTTCAAATGAAAGCTGTGGCCATGCCCTTTCATTTGACACCCATATTGAATGCATATGTCAAGGTTTTGAGGGAACCACATTTTGACCGATAACTCATTAATCGATATATATATCGAAATGTTCAAATGAAAGCTGTGGCCATGCCGTTTCCTTTGAGACCCATACTGAATGCATATATCAAAGTTTTATGGGGACTACATTTTAAGATATAAGTCATTTATCGATATATATATCGAAAAGTTCAAATGAAAGTTGTGGCCATGCCGTTTCCTTTGAGACCCATATTGAATGCATATATCAAAGTTTTATGGGGACTACATTTTAAGATATAAGTCATTTATCGATATATATATCGAAAAGTTCAAATGAAAGCTGTGGCCATGCCGTTTCCTTTGAGACCCATATTGAATGCATATAACAAGGTTTTATGGTAACCACATTTTGACCGATGACTCATTTATCGATAAATATATCGAAATATCGAAAAGTTCAAATGAAAGCTGTGGCCATGCCCTTTCATTTGACACCCATATTTAACGCATACATCAATGTTTTGTGGGAACCACATTTTGACCGATACCTCATTTATCGATAAATATATCGAAATATCGAAAAGTTCAAATGAAAGCTGCGGCCATGTCCTTTCGTTTGACACCCATACTGAATGCATATATCAAGGTTTTATGGGAACCACATTTTGACCGATGACTCATTTATCGATAAATATATCGAAATATCGAAAAGTTCAAATGAAAGCTGTGGCCATGCCCTTTCGTTTGACACCCATATTGAATGCATACATAAATTCTTAATGGGAACCACATTTTGAGCGATAACTCATTTACCGATAAATATATCGAAATATGGAAAATTCAAAGGAAAGCTGTGGTCTTTCCTTTCGTTTGACACCCCTATTGAACGCATATATAAAGGTTTTGTGGGAACCACATTTTGACCGATAACTCATTTATCGATATGTATATCGAAAAGTTCAAATGAAAGCTGTGGCCATGCCCTTTCGCTTGACACCCATATTGAATGCATATATCAAGGTTTTATGGTAACCACATTTTGACCGATGACTCATTTATCGATAAATATATCGAAATATGGATCAGTTCAGATGAAAGCTGTGGTCTTTCCTTTCGTTTGACACCCCTATTGAACGCATATATAAAGGTTTTGTGGGAACCACATTTTGACCTATAACTCATTTATCGATATGTATATCGAAATATCGAAAAGTTCAAATGAAAGCTGTGGCCATGTCCTTTCATTTGACACCCATATTGAATGCATATATCAAGGTTTTATGGGAACCACATTTCGACCGATGACTCATTTATCGATAAATATATCGAAATATCGAAAAGTTCAAATGAAAGCTGTGGCCATGCCCTTTCAGTTGACACCCATATTGAATGCATATATAAATTCTTAATGGGAGCCACATTTTGAGCGATCACTCATTTACCGATAAATATATCGAAATACCGAAAAGTTCAAATGAAAGCTGTGGCCATGCCGTTTCCTTTGAGACCCATATTGAATGCATATATCAAGGTTTTATGGGAACCACATTTTAAGATATAAGTCATTTATCGATATATGTAGCGAAAAGTTCAAATGAAAGCTGTAGCCATGCCCTTTCGTTTGACACCCATATTGAATGCATATATCAAGGTTTTATGGGGACCACATTTTAAGATATAAGTCATTTATCGATATATATATCGAAAAGTTCAAATGAAAGCTGTGGCCATGCCCTTTCGTTTGACAGCCATATTGAATGCATATTTGTCGATAAATATATCGAAAAGTTCAAATGAAAGCTGTGGCCATGCCCTTTCATTTGACACCCATATTGAATGCATATGTCAAGGTTTTGAGGGAACCACATTTTGACCGATAACTCATTTATCGATATATATATCGAAATGTTCAAATGAAAGCTGTGGCCATGCCGTTTCCTTTGAGACCGATATTGAATGCATATATCAAGGTTTTATGGGGACCACATTTTAAGATATAAGTCATTTATCGATATATATATCGAAAAGTTCAAATGAAAGCTGTGGCCATGCCCTTTCGTTTGACAGCCATATTGAATGCATATTTGTCGATAAATATATCGAAAAGTTCAAATGAAAGCTGTGGCCATGCCCTTTCATTTGACACCCATATTGAATGCATATGTCAAGGTTTTGAGGGAACCACATTTTGACCGATAACTCATTTATCGATATATATATCGAAATGTTCAAATGAAAGCTGTGGCCATGCCGTTTCCTTTGAGACCCATACTGAATGCATATATCAAAGTTTTATGGGGACTACATTTTAAGATATAAGTCATTTATCGATATATATATCGAAAAGTTCAAATGAAAGTTGTGGCCATGCCGTTTCCTTTGAGACCCATATTGAATGCATATATCAAAGTTTTATGGGGACTACATTTTAAGATATAAGTCATTTATCGATATATATATCGAAAAGTTCAAATGAAAGCTGTGGCCATGCCGTTTCCTTTGAGACCCATATTGAATGCATATAACAAGGTTTTATGGTAACCACATTTTGACCGATGACTCATTTATCGATAAATATATCGAAATATCGAAAAGTTCAAATGAAAGCTGTGGCCATGTCCTTTCATTTGACACCCATATTTAACGCATACATCAATGTTTTGTGGGAACCACATTTTGACCGATACCTCATTTATCGATAAATATATCGAAATATCGAAAAGTTCAAATGAAAGCTGCGGCCATGTCCTTTCGTTTGACACCCATACTGAATGCATATATCAAGGTTTTATGGGAACCACATTTTGACCGATGACTCATTTATCGATAAATATATCGAAATATCGAAAAGTTCAAATGAAAGCTGTGGCCATGCCCTTTCGTTTGACACCCATATTGAATGCATACATAAATTCTTAATGGGAACCACATTTTGAGCGATAACTCATTTACCGATAAATATATCGAAATATGGAAAATTCAAAGGAAAGCTGTGGTCTTTCCTTTCGTTTGACACCCCTATTGAACGCATATATAAAGGTTTTGTGGGAACCACATTTTGACCGATAACTCATTTATCGATATGTATATCGAAAAGTTCAAATGAAAGCTGTGGCCATGCCCTTTCGCTTGACACCCATATTGAATGCATATATCAAGGTTTTATGGGAACCATATTTTGACCGATGACTCATTTATCGATAAATATATCGAAATATCGAAAAGTTCAAATGAAAGCTGTGGCCATGTCCTTTCATTTGACACCCATATTTAACGCATACATCAATGTTTTGTGGGAACCACATTTTGACCGATACCTCATTTATCGATAAATATATCGAAATATCGAAAAGTTCAAATGAAAGCTGCGGCCATGCCCTTTCGTTTGACACCCATACTGAATGCATATATCAAGGTTTTATGGGAACCACATTTTGACCGATGACTCATTTATCGATAAATATATCGAAATATCGAAAAGTTCAAATGAAAGCTGTGGCCATGCCCTTTCGTTTGACACCCATATTGAATGCATACATAAATTCTTAATGGGAACCACATTTTGAGCGATAACTCATTTACCGATAAATATATCGAAATATGGAAAATTCAAAGGAAAGCTGTGGCCTTGGCCTTTCGTTTGACACACATATTGAACGCATATAACAAGGTTTTATGGGAACCACATTTTGACCGATAACTTATTTATCGATATGTATATCGAAAAGTTCAAATGAAAGCTGTGGCCATGCCGTTTCCTTTGAGACCCATATTGAATGCATATACGAGTAACAAGGTTTTATGGTAACCACATTTTGACCGATGACTCATTTATCGATAAATATATCGAAATATGGATCAGTTCAGATGAAAGCTGTGGTCTTTCCTTTCGTTTGACACCCCTATTGAACGCATATATAAAGGTTTTGTGGGAACCACATTTTGACCTATAACTCATTTATCGATATGTATATCGAAATATCGAAAAGTTCAAATGAAAGCTGTGGCCATGTCCTTTCATTTGACACCCATATTGAATGCATATATCAAGGTTTTATGGGAACCACATTTCGACCGATGACTCATTTATCGATAAATATATCGAAATATCGAAAAGTTCAAATGAAAGCTGTGGCCATGCCCTTTCAGTTGACACCCATATTGAATGCATATATAAATTCTTAATGCGAGCCACATTTTGAGCGATCACTCATTTACCGATAAATATATCGAAATACCGAAAAGTTCAAATGAAAGCTGTGGCCATGCCGTTTCCTTTGAGACCCATATTGAATGCATATATCAAGGTTTTATGGGAACCACATTTTAAGATATAAGTCATTTATCGATATATGTAGCGAAAAGTTCAAATGAAAGCTGTAGCCATGCCCTTTCGTTTGACACCCATATTGAATGCATATGTCAAGGTTTTGAGGAAACCACATTTTGACCGATAACTCATTTATCGATATGTATATCGAAAAGTTCAAATGAAAGCTGTGGCCATGCCGTTTCCTTTGAGACCGATATTGAATGCATATATCAAGGTTTTATGGGGACCACATTTTAAGATATAAGTCATTTATCGATATATATATCGAAAAGTTCAAATGAAAGCTGTGGCCATGCCCTTTCGTTTGACAGCCATATTGAATGCATATATCAAGGTTTTGAGGGAACCACATTTTGACCGGTAACGCATTTGTCGATAAATATATCGAAAAGTTCAAATGAAAGCTGTGGCCATGCCCTTTCATTTGACACCCATATTGAATGCATATGTCAAGGTTTTATGGGAACCACATTTCGACCGATGACTCATTTATCGATAAATATATCGAAATATCGAAAAGTTCAAATGAAAGCTGTGGCCATGCCCTTTCAGTTGACACCCATATTGAATGCATATATAAATTCTTAATGGGAGCCACATTTTGAGCGATCACTCATTTACCGATAAATATATCGAAATACCGAAAAGTTCAAATGAAAGCTGTGGCCATGCCGTTTCCTTTGAGACCCATATTGAATGCATATATCAAGGTTTTATGGGAACCACATTTTAAGATATAAGTCATTTATCGATATATGTAGCGAAAAGTTCAAATGAAAGCTGTAGCCATGCCCTTTCGTTTGACACCCATATTGAATGCATATGTCAAGGTTTTGAGGAAACCACATTTTGACCGATAACTCATTTATCGATATGTATATCGAAAAGTTCAAATGAAAGCTGTGGCCATGCCGTTTCCTTTGAGACCCATATTGAATGCATATATCAAGGTTTTATGGGGACCACATTTTAAGATATAAGTCATTTATCGATATATATATCGAAAAGTTCAAATGAAAGCTGTGGCCATGCCCTTTCGTTTGACAGCCATATTGAATGCATATATCAAGGTTTTGAGGGAACCACATTTTGACCGGTAACTCATTTGTCGATAAATATATCGAAAAGTTCAAATGAAAGCTGTGGCCATGCCCTTTCGTTTGACAGCCATATTGAATGCATATATCAAGGTTTTGAGGGAACCACATTTTGACCGGTAACTCATTTGTCGATAAATATATCGAAAAGTGCAAATGAAAGCTGTGGCCATGCCCTTTCATTTGACACCCATATTGAATGCATATGTCAAGGTTTTGTGGGAACCACATTTTGACCGATAACTCATTTATCGATATGTATATCGAAAAGTTCAAATGAAAGCTGTGGCCATGCCCTTTCGCTTGACACCCATATTGAATGCATATATCAAGGTTTTATGGGAACCACATTTTGACCGATGACTCATTTATCGATAAATATATCGAAATATCGAAAAGTTCAAATGAAAGCTGTGGCCATGTCCTTTCATTTGACACCCATATTTAACGCATACATCAATGTTTTGTGGGAACCACATTTTGACCGATACCTCATTTATCGATAAATATATCGAAATATCGAAAAGTTCAAATGAAAGCTGCGGCCATGCCCTTTCGTTTGACACCCATACTGAATGCATATATCAAGGTTTTATGGGAACCACATTTTGACCGATGACTCATTTATCGATAAATATATCGAAATATCGAAAAGTTCAAATGAAAGCTGTGGCCATGCCCTTTCGTTTGACACCCATATTGAATGCATACATAAATTCTTAATGGGAACCACATTTTGAGCGATAACTCATTTACCGATAAATATATCGAAATATGGAAAATTCAAAGGAAAGCTGTGGCCTTGGCCTTTCGTTTGACACACATATTGAACGCATATAACAAGGTTTTATGGGAACCACATTTTGACCGATAACTTATTTATCGATATGTATATCGAAAAGTTCAAATGAAAGCTGTGGCCATGCCGTTTCCTTTGAGACCCATATTGAATGCATATAACAAGGTTTTATGGTAACCACATTTTGACCGATGACTCATTTATCGATAAATATATCGAAATATCGAAAAGTTCAAATGAAAGCTGCGGCCATGCCCTTTCGTTTGACACCCATACTGAATGCATATATCAAGGTTTTATGGGAACCACATTTTGACCGATGACTCATTTATCGATAAATATATCGAAATATCGAAAAGTTCAAATGAAAGCTGTGGCCATGCCCTTTCGTTTGACACCCATATTGAATGCATACATAAATTCTTAATGGGAACCACATTTTGAGCGATAACTCATTTACCGATAAATATATCGAAATATGGAAAATTCAAAGGAAAGCTGTGGCCTTGGCCTTTCGTTTGACACACATATTGAACGCATATAACAAGGTTTTATGGGAACCACATTTTGACCGATAACTTATTTATCGATATGTATATCGAAAAGTTCAAATGAAAGCTGTGGCCATGCCGTTTCCTTTGAGACCCATATTGAATGCATATAACAAGGTTTTATGGTAACCACATTTTGACCGATGACTCATTTATCGATAAATATATCGAAAAGTTCAAATGAAAGCTGTGGCCATGCCGTTTCCTTTGAGACCCATATTGAATGCATATATCAAGGTTTTATGGGAACCACATTTTAAGATATAAGTCATTTATCGATATATGTAGCGAAAAGTTCAAATGAAAGCTGTAGCCATGCCCTTTCGTTTGACACCCATATTGAATGCATATGTCAAGGTTTTGAGGAAACCACATTTTGACCGATAACTCATTTATCGATATGTATATCGAAAAGTTCAAATGAAAGCTGTGGCCATGCCGTTTCCTTTGAGACCGATATTGAATGCATATATCAAGGTTTTATGGGGACCACATTTTAAGATATAAGTCATTTATCGATATATATATCGAAAAGTTCAAATGAAAGCTGTGGCCATGCCCTTTCGTTTGACAGCCATATTGAATGCATATATCAAGGTTTTGAGGGAACCACATTTTGACCGGTAACTCATTTGTCGATAAATATATCGAAAAGTTCAAATGAAAGCTGTGGCCATGCCCTTTCATTTGACACCCATATTGAATGCATATGTCAAGGTTTTATGGGAACCACATTTTGACCGATACCTCATTTATCGATAAATATATCGAAATATCGAAAAGTTCAAATGAAAGCTGCGGCCATGCCCTTTCGTTTGACACCCATACTGAATGCATATATCAAGGTTTTATGGGAACCACATTTTGACCGATGACTCATTTATCGATAAATATATCGAAATATCGAAAAGTTCAAATGAAAGCTGTGGCCATGCCCTTTCGTTTGACACCCATACTGAATGCATATATCAAGGTTTTATGGGAACCACATTTTGACCGATAACTTATTTATCGATATGTATATCGAAAAGTTCAAATGAAAGCTGTGGCCATGCCGTTTCCTTTGAGACCCATATTGAATGCATATAACAAGGTTTTATGGTAACCACATTTTGACCGATGACTCATTTATCGATAAATATATCGAAATATCGAAAAGTTCAAATGAAAGCTGCGGCCATGCCCTTTCGTTTGACACCCATACTGAATGCATATATCAAGGTTTTATGGGAACCACATTTTGACCGATGACTCATTTATCGATAAATATATCGAAATATCGAAAAGTTCAAATGAAAGCTGTGGCCATGCCCTTTCGTTTGACACCCATATTGAATGCATACATAAATTCTTAATGGGAACCACATTTTGAGCGATAACTCATTTACCGATAAATATATCGAAATATGGAAAATTCAAAGGAAAGCTGTGGCCTTGGCCTTTCGTTTGACACACATATTGAACGCATATAACAAGGTTTTATGGGAACCACATTTTGACCGATAACTTATTTATCGATATGTATATCGAAAAGTTCAAATGAAAGCTGTGGCCATGCCGTTTCCTTTGAGACCCATATTGAATGCATATAACAAGGTTTTATGGTAACCACATTTTGACCGATGACTCATTTATCGATAAATATATCGAAAAGTTCAAATGAAAGCTGTGGCCATGCCGTTTCCTTTGAGACCCATATTGAATGCATATATCAAGGTTTTATGGGAACCACATTTTAAGATATAAGTCATTTATCGATATATGTAGCGAAAAGTTCAAATGAAAGCTGTAGCCATGCCCTTTCGTTTGACACCCATATTGAATGCATATGTCAAGGTTTTGAGGAAACCACATTTTGACCGATAACTCATTTATCGATATGTATATCGAAAAGTTCAAATGAAAGCTGTGGCCATGCCATTTCCTTTGAGACCGATATTGAATGCATATATCAAGGTTTTATGGGGACCACATTTTAAGATATAAGTCATTTATCGATATATATATCGAAAAGTTCAAATGAAAGCTGTGGCCATGCCCTTTCGTTTGACAGCCATATTGAATGCATATATCAAGGTTTTGAGGGAACCACATTTTGACCGGTAACTCATTTGTCGATAAATATATCGAAAAGTTCAAATGAAAGCTGTGGCCATGCCCTTTCATTTGACACCCATATTGAATGCATATGTCAAGGTTTTATGGGAACCACATTTCGACCGATGACTCATTTATCGATAAATATATCGAAATATCGAAAAGTTCAAATGAAAGCTGCGGCCATGCCCTTTCGTTTGACACCCATACTGAATGCATATATCAAGGTTTTATGGGAACCACATTTTGACCGATGACTCATTTATCGATAAATATATCGAAATATCGAAAAGTTCAAATGAAAGCTGTGGCCATGCCCTTTCGTTTGACACCCATATTGAATGCATACATAAATTCTTAATGGGAACCACATTTTGACCGATGACTCATTTATCGATAAATATATCGAAATATCGAAAAGTTCAAATGAAAGCTGTGGCCATGCCCTTTCGTTTGACACCCATATTGAATGCATACATAAATTCTTAATGGGAACCACATTTTGAGCGATAACTCATTTACCGATAAATATATCGAAATATGGAAAATTCAAAGGAAAGCTGTGGCCTTGGCCTTTCGTTTGACACACATATTGAACGCATATAACAAGGTTTTATGGGAACCACATTTTGACCGATAACTTATTTATCGATATGTATATCGAAAAGTTCAAATGAAAGCTGTGGCCATGCCGTTTCCTTTGAGACCCATATTGAATGCATATACGAGGTGTGTTCAAAAAGTATCGCGAATTTTGAATTTTCGCTGGTTACGTATATTCGAATTTCGAATTTTTTGTGGCGTTATGTTGGTACTCATGTCTCTCACTTATGCCGACAAGCTCGGCCATTTTGAATGTTCAGTTAATTGTTGACAGCTGCTTTGCTTGCACGTGTTTTGGATCGTCTTCGATTTTTACCTATTTTTTTACCAAAATTGCTCAATTGTGACCAAAAATAGCATCGCATGAACTTTGCTAATGAGATGTTAAACTCTGTCCGCGACGACCCAAATTTGCTCCAGAGGGTCATAACTGGTGACGAATCGTGGGTTTATGGTTATGACGTGGAAACCAAAGCTCAATCATCTCAATGGAAGCTGCCGCACGAACCAAGACCGAAAAAAGCACGCCAAGTTCGGTCGAATGTGAAAGTTTTGCTGACAGTTTTCTTCGATTGCAGGGGCGTGGTGCATCATGAGTTCTTGCCACAGGGAAGAACGGTCAATAAGGAATATTACCTGCAAGTTATGCGCAATTTGCGCCAAGCAATCCGCCAGAAACGCCCGGATTTGTGGAAGAACAAAAATTGGCTTTTGCACCACGATAACGCCCCTGCTCACGCATCGTTGCTTGTGCGCGACTTTTTGGCCAAAAACAACACACTAATGATGCCGCAGCCACCGTATTCCCCAGATCTGGCCCCCTGTGACTTTTTCTTGTTCCCTAAACTGAAGAGGCCCATGAAAGGACGACGTTACGCTTTTCTTGACGAGATAAAGACGGCATCGAAGGTGGAGCTGAACAAGATACAAAAAAATGATTTTTTGAAGTGCTTCGAAGATTGGAAAAACCATTGGCACAAGTGTATAATATCTCATGGGGATTACTTTGAAGGGGACAAAATAGATATTCATGAATAAATAAATAATTTTTGAAAAAACACAAAATTCGCGATACTTTTTGAACACACCTCGTAACAAGGTTTTATGGTAACCACATTTTGACCGATGACTCATTTATCGATAAATATATCGAAATATGGATCAGTTCAGATGAAAGCTGTGGTCTTTCCTTTCGTTTGACACCCCTATTGAACGCATATATAAAGGTTTTGTGGGAACCACATTTTGACCTATAACTCATTTATCGATATGTATATCGAAATATCGAAAAGTTCAAATGAAAGCTGTGGCCATGTCCTTTCATTTGACACCCATATTGAATGCATATATCAAGGTTTTATGGGAACCACATTTCGACCGATGACTCATTTATCGATAAATATATCGAAATATCGAAAAGTTCAAATGAAAGCTGTGGCCATGCCCTTTCAGTTGACACCCATATTGAATGCATATATAAATTCTTAATGGGAGCCACATTTTGAGCGATCACTCATTTACCGATAAATATATCGAAATACCGAAAAGTTCAAATGAAAGCTGTGGCCATGCCGTTTCCTTTGAGACCCATATTGAATGCATATATCAAGGTTTTATGGGAACCACATTTTAAGATATAAGTCATTTATCGATATATGTAGCGAAAAGTTCAAATGAAAGCTGTAGCCATGCCCTTTCGTTTGACACCCATATTGAATGCATATGTCAAGGTTTTGAGGAAACCACATTTTGACCGATAACTCATTTATCGATATGTATATCGAAAAGTTCAAATGAAAGCTGTGGCCATGCCGTTTCCTTTGAGACCGATATTGAATGCATATATCAAGGTTTTATGGGGACCACATTTTAAGATATAAGTCATTTATCGATATATATATCGAAAAGTTCAAATGAAAGCTGTGGCCATGCCCTTTCGTTTGACAGCCATATTGAATGCATATATCAAGGTTTTGAGGGAACCACATTTTGACCGGTAACTCATTTGTCGATAAATATATCGAAAAGTTCAAATGAAAGCTGTGGCCATGCCCTTTCATTTGACACCCATATTGAATGCATATGTCAAGGTTTTGAGGGAACCACATTTTGACCGATAACTCATTTATCGATATATATATCGAAATGTTCAAATGAAAGCTGTGGCCATGCCGTTTCCTTTGAGACCCATATTGAATGCATATATCAAAGTTTTATGGGGACTACATTTTAAGATATAAGTCATTTATCGATATATATATCGAAAAGTTCAAATGAAAGTTGTGGCCATGCCGTTTCCTTTGAGACCCATATTGAATGCATATATCAAAGTTTTATGGGGACTACATTTTAAGATATAAGTCATTTATCGATATATATATCGAAAAGTTTAAATGAAAGCTGTGGCCATGCCGTTTCCTTTGAGACCCATATTGAATGCATATAACAAGGTTTTATGGTAACCACATTTTGACCGATGACTCATTTATCGATAAATATATCGAAATATGGATCAGTTCAGATGAAAGCTGTGGTCTTTCCTTTCGTTTGACACCCCTATTGAATGCATATATAAAGGTTTTGTGGGAACCACATTTTGACCGATAACTCATTTATCGATATGTATATCGAAAAGTTCAAATGAAAGCTGTGGCCATGCCGTTTCCTTTGAGACCCATATTGAATGCATATATCAAAGTTTTATGGGGACTACATTTTAAGATATAAGTCATTTATCGATATATATATCGAAAAGTTCAAATGAAAGTTGTGGCCATGCCGTTTCCTTTGAGACCCATATTGAATGCATATATCAAAGTTTTATGGGGACTACATTTTAAGATATAAGTCATTTATCGATATATATATCGAAAAGTTCAAATGAAAGCTGTGGCCATGCCGTTTCCTTTGAGACCCATATTGAATGCATATAACAAGGTTTTATGGTAACCACATTTTGACCGATGACTCATTTATCGATAAATATATCGAAATATGGATCAGTTCAGATGAAAGCTGTGGTCTTTCCTTTCATTTGACACCCATATTTAACGCATACATCAATGTTTTGTGGGAACCACATTTTGACCGATACCTCATTTATCGATAAATATATCGAAATATCGAAAAGTTCAAATGAAAGCTGCGGCCATGCCCTTTCGTTTGACACCCATACTGAATGCATATATCAAGGTTTTATGGGAACCACCTTTTGACCGATGACTCATTTATCGATAAATATATCGAAATATCGAAAAGTTCAAATGAAAGCTGTGGCCATGCCCTTTCGTTTGACACCCATATTGAATGCATACATAAATTCTTAATGGGAACCACATTTTGAGCGATAACTCATTTACCGATAAATATATCGAAATATGGAAAATTCAAAGGAAAGCTGTGGCCTTGGCCTTTCGTTTGACACACATATTGAACGCATATAACAAGGTTTTATGGGAACCACATTTTGACCGATAACTTATTTATCGATATGTATATCGAAAAGTTCAAATGAAAGCTGTGGCCATGCCGTTTCCTTTGAGACCCATATTGAATGCATATATCAAGGTTTTATGGGAACCACATTTCGACCGATGACTCATTTATCGATAAATATATCGAAATATGGATCAGTTCAGATGAAAGCTGTGGTCTTTCCTTTCGTTTGACACCCCTATTGAACGCATATATAAAGGTTTTGTGGGAACCACATTTTGACCTATAACTCATTTATCGATATGTATATCGTAATATCGAAAAGTTCAAATGAAAGCTGTGGCCATGTCCTTTCATTTGACACCCATATTGAATGCATATATCAAGGTTTTATGGGAACCACATTTCGACCGATGACTCATTTATCGATAAATATATCGAAATATGGATCAGTTCAGATGAAAGCTGTGGTCTTTCCTTTCGTTTGACACCCCTATTGAACGCATATATAAAGGTTTTGTGGGAACCACATTTTGACCTATAACTCATTTATCGATATGTATATCGTAATATCGAAAAGTTCAAATGAAAGCTGTGGCCATGTCCTTTCATTTGACACCCATATTGAATGCATATATCAAGGTTTTATGGGAACCACATTTCGACCGATGACTCATTTATCGATAAATATATCGAAATATCGAAAAGTTCAAATGAAAGCTGTGGCCATGCCCTTTCAGTTGACACAAATATTGAATGCATATATAAATTCTTAATGGGAGCCACATTTTGAGCGATCACTCATTTACCGATAAATATATCGAAATACCGAAAAGTTCAAATGAAAGCTGTGGCCATGCCGTTTCCTTTGAGACCCATATTGAATGCATATATCAAGGTTTTATGGGAACCACATTTTAAGATATAAGTCATTTATCGATATATGTAGCGAAAAGTTCAAATGAAAGCTGTAGCCATGCCCTTTCGTTTGACACCCATATTGAATGCATATGTCAAGGTTTTGAGGAAACCACATTTTGACCGATAACTCATTTATCGATATGTATATCGAAAAGTTCAAATGAAAGCTGTGGCCATGCCGTTTCCTTTGAGACCGATATTGAATGCATATATCAAGGTTTTATGGGGACCACATTTTAAGATATAAGTCATTTATCGATATATATATCGAAAAGTTCAAATGAAAGCTGTGGCCATGCCCTTTCGTTTGACAGCCATATTGAATGCATATATCAAGGTTTTGAGGGAACCACATTTTGACCGGTAACTCATTTGTCGATAAATATATCGAAAAGTTCAAATGAAAGCTGTGGCCATGCCCTTTCATTTGACACCCATATTGAATGCATATGTCAAGGTTTTGAGGGCACCACATTTTGACCGATAACTCATTTATCGATATATATATCGAAATGTTCAAATGAAAGCTGTGGCCATGCCGTTTCCTTTGAGACCCATATTGAATGCATATATCAAAGTTTTATGGGGACTACATTTTAAGATATAAGTCATTTATCGATATATATATCGAAAAGTTCAAATGAAAGTTGTGGCCATGCCGTTTCCTTTGAGACCCATATTGAATGCATATATCAAAGTTTTATGGGGACTACATTTTAAGATATAAGTCATTTATCGATATATATATCGAAAAGTTCAAATGAAAGCTGTGGCCATGCCGTTTCCTTTGAGACCCATATTGAATGCATATAACAAGGTTTTATGGTAACCACATTTTGACCGATGACTCATTTATCGATAAATATATCGAAATATGGATCAGTTCAGATGAAAGCTGTGGTCTTTCCTTTCGTTTGACACCCCTATTGAATGCATATATAAAGGTTTTGTGGGAACCACATTTTGACCGATAACTCATTTATCGATATGTATATCGAAAAGTTCAAATGAAAGCTGTGGCCATGCCCTTTCGCTTGACACCCATATTGAATGCATATATCAAGGTTTTATGGGAACCACATTTTGACCGATGAATCATTTATCGATAAATATATCGAAATATCGAAAAGTTCAAATGAAAGCTGTGGCCATGTCCTTTCATTTGACACCCATATTTAACGCATACATCAATGTTTTGTGGGAACCACATTTTGACCGATACCTCATTTATCGATAAATATATCGAAATATCGAAAAGTTCAAATGAAAGCTGCGGCCATGCCCTTTCGTTTGACACCCATACTGAATGCATATATCAAGGTTTTATGGGAACCACATTTTGACCGATGACTCATTTATCGATAAATATATCGAAATATCGAAAAGTTCAAATGAAAGCTGTGGCCATGCCCTTTCGTTTGACACCCATATTGAATGCATACATAAATTCTTAATGGGAACCACATTTTGAGCGATAACTCATTTACCGATAAATATATCGAAATATGGAAAATTCAAAGGAAAGCTGTGGCCTTGGCCTTTCGTTTGACACACATATTGAACGCATATAACAAGGTTTTATGGGAACCACATTTTGACCGATAACTTATTTATCGATATGTATATCGAAAAGTTCAAATGAAAGCTGTGGCCATGCCGTTTCCTTTGAGACCCATATTGACCGATGTCTCATTTATCGATAAATATATCGAAATATCGAAAAGTTCAAATGAAAGCTGTGGCCATGCCCTTTCATTTGACACCCATATTGAATGCATATATAAATTCTTAATGGGAACCACATTTTGAGCGATAACTCATTTACCGATAAATATATCGAAATATGGATCAGTTCAGATGAAAGCTGTGGTCTTTCCTTTCGTTTGACACCCCTATTGAACGCATATATAAAGGTTTTGTGGGAACCACATTTTGACCTATAACTCATTTATCGATATGTATATCGAAATATCGAAAAGTTCAAATGAAAGATGTGGCCATGTCCTTTCATTTGACACCCATATTTAACGCATACATCAATGTTTTGTGGGAACCACATTTTGACCGATAACTCATTTATCGATAAATATATCGAAATATCGAAAAGTTCAAATGAAAGCTGCGGCCATGCCCTTTCGTTTGACACCCATACTGAATGCATATATCAAGGTTTTATGGGAACCACATTTTGACCGATGACTCATTTATCGATAAATATATCGAAATATCGAAAAGTTCAAATGAAAGCTGTGGCCATGCCCTTTCAGTTGACACCCATATTGAATGCATATATAAATTCTTAATGCGAGCCACATTTTGAGCGATCACTCATTTACCGAAAAATATATCGAAATACCGAAAAGTTCAAATGAAAGCTGTGGCCATGCCGTTTCCTTTGAGACCCATATTGAATGCATATATCAAGGTTTTATGGGAACCACATTTTAAGATATAAGTCATTTATCGATATATGTAGCGAAAAGTTCAAATGAAAGCTGTAGCCATGCCCTTTCGTTTGACACCCATATTGAATGCATATGTCAAGGTTTTGAGGAAACCACATTTTGACCGATAACTCATTTATCGATATGTATATCGAAAAGTTCAAATGAAAGCTGTGGCCATGCCGTTTCCTTTGAGACCGATATTGAATGCATATATCAAGGTTTTATGGGGACCACATTTTAAGATATAAGTCATTTATCGATATATATATCGAAAAGTTCAAATGAAAGCTGTGGCCATGCCCTTTCGTTTGACACCCATATTGAATGCATACATAAATTCTTAATGGGAACCACATTTTGAGCGATAACTCATTTACCGATAAATATATCGAAATATGGAAAATTCAAAGGAAAGCTGTGGCCTTGGCCTTTCGTTTGACACACATATTGAACGCATATAACAAGGTTTTATGGGAACCACATTTTGACCGATAACTTATTTATCGATATGTATATCGAAAAGTTCAAATGAAAGCTGTGGCCATGCCGTTTCCTTTGAGACCCATATTGACCGATGTCTCATTTATCGATAAATATATCGAAATATCGAAAAGTTCAAATGAAAGCTGTGGCCATGCCCTTTCATTTGACACCCATATTGAATGCATATATAAATTCTTAATGGGAACCACATTTTGAGCGATAACTCATTTACCGATAAATATATCGAAATATGGATCAGTTCAGATGAAAGCTGTGGTCTTTCCTTTCGTTTGACACCCCTATTGAACGCATATATAAAGGTTTTGTGGGAACCATATTTTGACCGATAACTCATTTATCGATATGTATATCGAAAAGTTCAAATGAAAGCTGTGGCCATGTCCTTTCATTTGACACCCATATTTAACGCATACATCAATGTTTTGTGGGAACCACATTTTGACCGATAACTCATTTATCGATAAATATATCGAAATATCGAAAAGTTCAAATGAAAGCTGCGGCCATGCCCTTTCGTTTGACACCCATACTGAATGCATATATCAAGGTTTTATGGGAACCACATTTTGACCGATGACTCATTTATCGATAAATATATCGAAATATCGAAAAGTTCAAATGAAAGCTGTGGCCATGCCCTTTCGTTTGACACCCATATTGAATGCATATATAAATTCTTAATGGGAACCACATTTTGAGCGATAACTCATTTACCGATAAATATATCGAAATATCGAAAAGTTCAAATGAAAGCTGTGGTCTTGGCCTTTCGTTTGACACACATATTGAACGCATATAACAAGGTTTTATGGGAACCACATTTTGACCGATAACTCATTTATCGATATATATACCGAAAAGTTCAAATGAAAGCAGTGGCCATGCCGTTTCCTTTGAGGCCCATATTGACCGATGTCTCATTTATCGATAAATATATCGAAATATCGAAAAGTTCAAATGAAAGCTGTGGCCATGCCCTTTCATTTGACACCCATATTGAATGCATATATAAATTCTTAATGGGAACCACATTTTGAGCGATAACTCATTTACCGATAAATATATCGAAATATCGAAAAGTTCAAATGAAAGCTGTGGCCATGCCCTTTCGTTTGACACCCATACTGAATGCATATATCAAGGTTTTATGGGAACCACATTTTGACCGATGACTCATTTATCGATAAATATATCGAAATATCGAAAGGTTCAAATGAAAGCTGTGGCCATGCCCTTTCATTTGACACCCATATTGAATGCATATATAAATTCTTAATGGGAACCACATTATGAGCGATAACTCATTTACCGATAAATATATCGAAATATCGAAAAGTTCAAATGAAAGCTGTGGCCATGCCCTTTCATTTGTCACCCATATTGAATGCATATATCAAGGTTTTATGGGAACCACATTTCGACCGATGACTCATTTATCGATAAATATATCGAAATATCGAAAAGTTCAAATGAAAGCTGTGGCCATGCCCTTTCGTTTGACACCCATATTGAATGCATATATCAAGGTTTTATGGGAACCACATTTCGACCGATGACTCATTTATCGATAAATATAGCGAAATATCGAAAAGTTCAAATGAAAGCTGTGGCCATGCCCTTTCATTTGACACCCATATTGAATGCATATATAAATTCTTAATGGGAACCACATTTTGAGCGATAACTCATTTAGCGATAAATATATCGAAATATCGAAAAGTTCAAATGAAAGCTGTGGCCATGCCCTTTCTTTTCTCACCCATATTGAATGCATATGTCAAGGTTTTAAGGGAACCACATTTTGACCGATAACTCATTTATCGATATATATATCGAAAAGTTCAAATGAAAGCTGTGGCCATGCCCTTTCATTTGACACCCATATTGAATGCATACATAAATTCTTAATGGGAGCCACATTTTGAGCGATCACTTATTTACCGATAAATATATCGAAATACCGAAAAGTTCAAATGAAAGCTGTGGCCATGCCCTTTCGTTTGACACCCATATTGAATGCATATATCAAGGTTTTATGGGAACCACATTTCGACCGATGACTCATTTATCGATAAATATATCGAAATATCGAAATGTTCAAATGAAAGCTGTGGCCATGCCCTTTCGTTTGACACCCATACTGAATGCATATATCAAGGTTTTATGGGAACCACATTTTGACCGATGACTCATTTATCGATAAATATATCGAAATATCGAAAGGTTCAAATGAAAGCTGTGGCCATGCCCTTTCATTTGACACCCATATTGAATGCATATATAAATTCTTAATGGGAACCACATTTTGAGCGATAACTCATTTACCGATAAATATATCGAAATATCGAAAAGTTCAAATGAAAGCTGTGGCCATGCCCTTTCATTTGTCACCCATATTGAATGCATATGTCAAGGTTTTGAGGGAACCACATTTTGACCGATAACTCATTTATCGATATATATATCGAAAAGTTCAAATGAAAGCTGTGGCCATGCCCTTTCATTTGACACCCATATTGAATGCATATGTCAAGGGGTTGAGGGAACCACATTTTGACCGATAACTCATTTATCGATATATGTATCGAAAAGTTCAAATGAAAGCTGTGGCCATGCCGTTTCCTTTGAGACCCATATTGAATGCATATATCAAGGTTTTATGGGAACCACATTTTAAGATATAAGTCATTTATCGATATATGTAGCGAAAAGTTCAAATGAAAGCTGTGGCCATTGAATGCGTACATAAAGGTTTTGTGGGGACCACATTTTGACCGATAACTCATTTATCGATATGTATATCGAAAAGTTCAAATGAAAGCTGTGGCCATGCCCTTTCGTTTGACACCCATATTGAATGCATATATCAAGGTTTTATGGGAACCACATTTCGACCGATGACTCATTTATCGATAAATATATCGAAATATCGAAAAGTTCAAATGAAAGCTGTGGCCATGCCCTTTCAGTTGACACCCATATTGAATGCATATATAAATTCTTAATGGGAGCCACATTTTGAGCGATCACTCATTTACCGATAAATATATCGAAATACCGAAAAGTTCAAATGAAAGCTGTGGCCATGCCGTTTCCTTTGAGACCCATATTGAATGCATATATCAAGGTTTTATGGGAACCACATTTTAAGATATAAGTCATTTATCGATATATGTAGCGAAAAGTTCAAATGAAAGCTGTAGCCATGCCGTTTCGTTTGACACCTATATTGAATGCATATGTCAAGGTTTTGAGGGAACCACATTTTGACCGATAACTCATTTATCGATATGTATATCGAAAAGTTCAAATGAAAGCTGTGGCCATGCCGTTTCCTTTGAGACCGATATTGAATGCATATATCAAGGTTTTATGGGGACCACATTTTAAGATATAAGTCATTTACCGATATATATATCGAAAAGTTCAAATGAAAGCTGTGGCCATGCCCTTTCGTTTGACAGCCATATTGAATGCATATATCAAGGTTTTGAGGGAACCACATTTTGACCGGTAACTCATTTGTCGATAAATATATCGAAAAGTTCAAATGAAAGCTGTGGCCATGCCCTTTCATTTGACACCCATATTGAATGCATATGTCAAGGTTTTGAGGGAACCACATTTTGACCGATAACTCATTTATCGATATGTATATCGAAAAGTTCAAATGAAAGCTGTGGCCATGCCGTTTCCTTTGAGACCGATATTGAATGCATATATCAAGGTTTTATGGGGACCACATTTTAAGATATAAGTCATTTATCGATATATATATCGAAAAGTTCAAATGACAGCTGTGGCCATGCCCTTTCGTTTGACAGCCATATTGAATGCATATATCCAGGTTTTGAGGGAACCACATTTTGACCGGTAACTCATTTGTCGATAAATATATCGAAAAGTTCAAATGAAAGCTGTGGCCATGCCCTTTCATTTGACACCCATATTGAATGCATATGTCAAGGTTTTGAGGGAACCACATTTTGACCGATAACTCATTTATCGATATATATATCGAAAAGTTCAAATGAAAGCTGTGGCCATGCCCTTTCGTTTGACACCCATATTGAATGCATATGTCACGGTTTTGAGGGAACCACATTTTGACCGATAACTCATTTATCGATAGATATATCGAAAAGTTCAAATGAAAGCTGTGGCCATGCCCTTTCGTTTGACAGCCATATTGAATGCATATGTCAAGGTTTTGAGGGACCCACATTTTGACCGATAACTCATTTATCGATATATATATCGAAAAGTTCAAATGAAAGCTGTGGCCATGCCCTTTCGTTTGACGCCTATATTGAATGCATATATCAAGGTTTTGAGGGAACCACATTTTGACCGGTGACTCATTTGTCGATAAATATATCGAAAAGTTGAAATGAAAGCTGTGGCCATGCCGTTTCCTTTGAGACCCATATTGAATACATATATCAAGGTTTTATGGGGACCACATTTTAAGATATAAGTCATTTATCGATATATATATCGAAAAGTTCAAATGAAAGCTGTGGCCATGCCGTTTCTTTTGAGACCCATATTGAATGCATATAACAAGGTTTTATGGGAACCACATATTGACCGATAAGTCATTTATCGATAAATATATCGAAAAGTTCAAATGAAAGCTGTGGCCATGCCCTTTCGTTTGACGCCTATATTGAATGCATATATCAAGGTTTTGAGGGAACCACATTTTGACCGGTGACTCATTTGTCGATAAATATATCGAAAAGTTCAAATGAAAGCTGTGGCCATGCCCTTTCGTTTGACGCCTATATTGAATGCATATGTCAAGGTTTTGAGGGACCCACATTTTGACCGATAACTCATTTATCGATATATATATCGAAAAGTTCAAATGAAAGCTGTGGCCATGCCCTTTCATTTGACACCCATATTGAATGCATATGTCAAGGTTTTGAGGGAACCACATTTTGACCGATAACTCATTTATCGATAGATATATCGAAAAGTTCAAATGAAAGCTGTGGCCATGCCCTTTCGTTTGACAGCCATATTGAATGCATATATCCAGGTTTTGAGGGACCCACATTTTGACCGGTGACTCATTTGTCGATATATATATCGAAAAGTTCAAATGAAAGCTGTGGCCATGCCCTTTCATTTGACACCCATATTGAATGCATATGTCAAGGTTTTGAGGGAACCACATTTTGACCGATAACTCATTTATCGATAGATATATCGAAAAGTTCAAATGAAAGCTGTGGCCATGCCCTTTCGTTTGACGCCTATATTGAATGCATATGTCAAGGTTTTGAGGGACCCACATTTTGACCGATAACTCATTTATCGATATATATATCGAAAAGTTCAAATGAAAGCTGTGGCCATGCCCTTTCATTTGACACCCATATTGAATGCATATGTCAAGGTTTTGAGGGAACCACATTTTGACCGATAACTCATTTATCGATAGATATATCGAAAAGTTCAAATGAAAGCTGTGGCCATGCCCTTTCGTTTGACGCCTATATTGAATGCATATATCAAGGTTTTGAGGGAACCACATTTTGACCGGTGACTCATTTGTCGATAAATATATCGAAAAGTTCAAATGAAAGCTGTGGCCATGCCCTTTCGTTTGACGCCTATATTGAATGCATATGTCAAGGTTTTGAGGGAACCACATTTTGACCGATAAGTCATTTATCGATAAATATATCGAAAAGTTCAAATGAAAGCTGTGGCCATGCCCTTTCGTTTGACGCCTATATTGAATGCATATATCAAGGTTTTGAGGGAACCACATTTTGACCGGTGACTCATTTGTCGATAAATATATCGAAAAGTTCAAATGAAAGCTGTGGCCATGCCCTTTCGTTTGACGCCTATATTGAATGCATATGTCAAGGTTTTGAGGGACCCACATTTTGACCGATAACTCATTTATCGATATATATATCGAAAAGTTCAAATGAAAGCTGTGGCCATGCCCTTTCATTTGACACCCATATTGAATGCATATGTCAAGGTTTTGAGGGAACCACATTTTGACCGATAACTCATTTATCGATAGATATATCGAAAAGTTCAAATGAAAGCTGTGGCCATGCCCTTTCGTTTGACGCCTATATTGAATGCATATATCAAGGTTTTGAGGGAACCACATTTTGACCGATAAGTCATTTATCGATAAATATATCGAAAAGTTCAAATGAAAGCTGTGGCCATGCCCTTTCGTTTGACGCCTATATTGAATGCATATATCAAGGTTTTGAGGGAACCACATTTTGACCGGTGACTCATTTGTCGATAAATATATCGAAAAGTTCAAATGAAAGCTGTGGCCATGCCCTTTCGTTTGACGCCTATATTGAATGCATATGTCAAGGTTTTGAGGGACCCACATTTTGACCGATAACTCATTTATCGATATATATATCGAAAAGTTCAAATGAAAGCTGTGGCCATGCCCTTTCATTTGACACCCATATTGAATGCATATGTCAAGGTTTTGAGGGAACCACATTTTGACCGATAACTCATTTATCGATAGATATATCGAAAAGTTCAAATGAAAGCTGTGGCCATGCCCTTTCGTTTGACAGCCATATTGAATGCATATATCCAGGTTTTGAGGGACCCACATTTTGACCGGTGACTCATTTGTCGATATATATATCGAAAAGTTCAAATGAAAGCTGTGGCCATGCCCTTTCATTTGACACCCATATTGAATGCATATGTCAAGGTTTTGAGGGAACCACATTTTGACCGATAACTCATTTGTCGATAAATATATCGAAAAGTTCAAATGAAAGCTGTGGCCATGCCCTTTCGTTTGACGCCTATATTGAATGCATATGTCAAGGTTTTGAGGGACCCACATTTTGACCGATAACTCATTTATCGATATATATATCGAAAAGTTCAAATGAAAGCTGTGGCCATGCCCTTTCATTTGACACCCATATTGAATGCATATGTCAAGGTTTTGAGGGAACCACATTTTGACCGATAACTCATTTATCGATAGATATATCGAAAAGTTCAAATGAAAGCTGTGGCCATGCCCTTTCGTTTGACAGCCATATTGAATGCATATATCCAGGTTTTGAGGGACCCACATTTTGACCGGTGACTCATTTGTCGATAAATATATCGAAAAGTTCAAATGAAAGCTGTGGCCATGCCCTTTCGTTTGACGCCTATATTGAATGCATATGTCAAGGTTTTGAGGGACCCACATTTTGACCGATAACTCATTTATCGATATATATATCGAAAAGTTCAAATGAAAGCTGTGGCCATGCCCTTTCGTTTGACAGCCATATTGAATGCATATATCCAGGTTTTGAGGGACCCACATTTTGACCGGTGACTCATTTGTCGATAAATATATCGAAAAGTTCAAATGAAAGCTGTGGCCATGCCCTTTCGTTTGACGCCTATATTGAATGCATATGTCAAGGTTTTGAGGGACCCACATTTTGACCGATAACTCATTTATCGATATATATATCGAAAAGTTCAAATGAAAGCTGTGGCCATGCCCTTTCATTTGACACCCATATTGAATGCATATGTCAAGGTTTTGAGGGAACCACATTTTGACCGATAACTCATTTATCGATAGATATATCGAAAAGTTCAAATGAAAGCTGTGGCCATGCCCTTTCGTTTGACGCCTATATTGAATGCATATGTCAAGGTTTTGAGGGACCCACATTTTGACCGATAACTCATTTATCGATATATATATCGAAAAGTTCAAATGAAAGCTGTGGCCATGCCCTTTCGTTTGACGCCTATATTGAATGCATATGTCAAGGTTTTGAGGGACCCACATTTTGACCGATAACTCATTTATCGATATATATATCGAAAAGTTCAATGTAAAGCTGTGGCCATGCCGTTTTCTTTGAGACCCATATTGAATGCATATATCAAGGTTTTATGGGGACCACATTTTAAGATATAAGTCATTTATCGATATATATATCGAAAAGTTGAAATGAAAGCTGTGGCCATGCCGTTTCCTTTGAGACCCATATTGAATGCATATAACAAGGTTTTATGGGAACCACGTTTTGACCGATGACTCATTTATCGATAAATATATCGAAATATGGATCAGTTCAGATGAAAGCTGTGGTCTTTCCTTTCGTATGACACCCCTATTGAACGCATATATAAAGGTTTTGTGGGAACCACATTTTGACCGATAACTCATTTATCGATATGTATATCGAAAAGTTCAAATGAAAGCTGTGGCCATGCCCTTTCGTTAGACACCCATATTAAATGCATATATCAAGGTTTTATGGGAACCACATTTTGACCGATGACTCATTTATCGATAAATATATCGAAATATCGAAAAGTTCAAATGAAAGCTGTGGCCATGTCCTTTCATTTGACACCCATATTTAACGCATACATCAATGTTTTGTGGGAACCACATTTTGACCGATAACTCATTTATCGATAAATATATCGAAATATCGAAAAGTTCAAATGAAAGCTGTGGCCATGCCCTTTCGTTTGACACCCATACTGAATGCATATATCAAGGTTTTATGGGAACCACATTTTGACCGATGACTCATTTATCGATAAATATATCGAAATATCGAAAAGTTCAAATGAAAGCTGTGGCCTTGGCCTTTCGTTTGACACACATATTGAACGCATATAACAAGGTTTTATGGGAACCACATTTTGACCGATAACTCATTTATCGATATATATATCGAAAAGTTCAAATGAAAGCTATGGCCATGCCGTTTCCTTTGATACCCATATTGAGTGCATATATCAAGGTTTTATGGGAACCACATTTTAAGATATAAGTCATTTATCGATATATATAGCGAAAAGTTCAAATGAAAGCTGTGGTCATGCCCTTTCGTTTGACACCCATATTGGATGCATATATCAAGGTTTTGAGGGAACCACATTTTGACCGGTAACTCATTTGTCGATAAATATATCGAAAAGTTCAAATGAAAGCTGTGGCCATGCCCTTTCATTTGACACCCATATTGAATGCATATGTCAAGGTTTTGAGGGAACCACATTTTGACCGATAACTCATTTATCGATATGTATATCGAAAAGTTCAAATGAAAGCTGTGGCCATGCCGTTTCCTTTGAGACCGATATTGAATGCATATATCAAGGTTTTATGGGGACTACATTTTAAGATATAAGTCATTTATCGATATATATATCGAAAAGTTCAAATGAAAGCTGTGGCCATGCCCTTTCGTTTGACAGCCATATTGAATGCATATATCAAGGTTTTGAGGGAACCACATTTTGACCGGTAACTCATTTGTCGATAAATATATCGAAAAGTTCAAATGAAAGCTGTGGCCATGCCCTTTCATTTGACACCCATATTGAATGCATATGTCAAGGTTTTGAGGGAACCACATTTTGACCGATGACTCATTTATCGATAAATATATCGAAATATCGAAAAGTTCAAATGAAAGCTGTGGCCTTGGCCTTTCGTTTGACACACATATTGAACGCATATAACAAGGTTTTATGGGAACCACATTTTGACCGATAACTCATTTATCGATATATATATCGAAAAGTTCAAATGAAAGCTATGGCCATGCCGTTTCCTTTGATACCCATATTGAGTGCATATATCAAGGTTTTATGGGAACCACATTTTAAGATATAAGTCATTTATCGATATATATAGCGAAAAGTTCAAATGAAAGCTGTGGCCTTGGCCTTTCGTTTGACACACATATTGAACGCATATAACAAGGTTTTGTGGGAACCACATTTTGACCGATAACTCATTTATCGATAAATATATCGAAATATCGAAATGTTCAAATGAAAGCTGTGGCCATGCCCTTTCGTTTGACACCCATACTGAATGCATATATCAAGGTTTTATGGGATCCACATTTTGACCGATGACTCATTTATCGATAAATATATCGAAATATCGAAAAGTTCAAATGAAAGCTGTGGCCTTGGCCTTTCGTTTGACACACATATTGAACGCATATAACAAGGTTTTATGGGAACCACATTTTGACCGATAACTCATTTGACACCCATATTGAATGCATATGTCAAGGTTTTGTGGGAACCACATTTTCACCGATAACTCATTTATCGATAGATATATCGAAAAGTTCAAATGAAAGCTGTGGCCATGCCCTTTCGTTTGACACCCATATTGAATGCATATGTCAAGGTTTTGTGGGACCCACATTTTGACCGATAACTCATTTATCGATATATATATCGAAAAGTTCAAATGAAAGCTATGGCCATGCCGTTTCCTTTGATACCCATATTGAGTGCATATATCAAGGTTTTATGGGAACCACATTTTAAGATATAAGTCATTTATCGATATATATAGCGAAAAGTTCAAATGAAAGCTGTGGTCATGCCCTTTCGTTTGACACCCATATTGGATGCATATATCAAGGTTTTGAGGGAACCACATTTTGACCGGTAACTCATTTGTCGATAAATATATCGAAAAGTTCAAATGAAAGCTGTGGCCATGCCGTTTCCTTTGAGACCGATATTGAATGCATATATCAAGGTTTTATGGGGACCACATTTTAAGATATAAGTCATTTATCGATATATATATCGAAAAGTTCAAATGAAAGCTATGGCCATGCCGTTTCCTTTGATACCCATATTGAGTGCATATATCAAGGTTTTATGGGAACCACATTTTAAGATATAAGTCATTTATCGATATATATAGCGAAAAGTTCAAATGAAAGCTGTGGCCATGCCCTTTCGTTTGACAGCCATATTGAATGCATATATCAAGGTTTTGAGGGAACCACATTTTGACCGGTAACTCATTTGTCGATAAATATATCGAAAAGTTCAAATGAAAGCTGTGGCCATGCCCTTTCATTTTACACCCATATTGAATGCATATGTCAAGGTTTTGAGGGAACCACATTTTGACCGATAACTCATTTATCGATATATATATCGAAAAGTTCAAATGAAAGCTGTGGCCATGCCCTTTCGTTTGACACCCATATTGAATGCATATGTCAAGGTTTTGAGGGAACCACATTTTCACCGATAACTCATTTATCGATAGATATATCGAAAAGTTCAAATGAAAGCTGTGGCCATGCCCTTTCGTTTGACACCCATATTGAATGCATATGTCAAGGTTTTGTGGGACCCACATTTTGACCGATAACTCATTTATCGATATATATATCGAAAAGTTCAAATGAAAGCTGTGGCCATGCCCTTTCGTTTGACGCCTATATTGAATGCATATATCAAGGTTTTGAGGGAACCACATTTTGACCGGTAACTCATTTGTCGATAAATATATCGAAAAGTTCAAATGAAAGCTGTGGCCATGCCCTTTCATTTGACACCCATATTGAATGCATATGTCAAGGTTTTGAGGAAACCACATTTTGACCGATAACTCATTTATCGATATATATATCGAAAAGTTCAAATGAAAGCTGTGGCCATGCCGTTTCCTTTGAGACCCATATTGAATACATATATCAAGGTTTCATGGGGACCACATTTTAAGATATAAGTCATTTATCGATATATATATCGAAAAGTTCAAATGAAAGCTGTGGCCATGCCGTTTCTTTTGAGACCCATATTGAATGCATATAACAAGGTTTTATGGGAACCACATTTTGACCGATAAGTCATTTATCGATAAATATATCGAAATATGGATCAGTTCAGATGAAAGCTGTGGTCTTTCCTTTCGTTTGACACCCCTATTGAACGCATATATCAAGGTTTTATGGGAACCACATTTTGACCGATAACTCATTTATCGATAAATATATCGAAATATGGATCAGTTCAGATGAAAGCTGTGGTATTTCCTTTTGTTTGACACCCCTATTGAACGGATATATCAAGGTTTTATGGGAACCACATTTTGACCGATAACTCATCTATCGATAAATATATCGATATATGGAGAGGTTCAAATAAAAGCTGTGGCCATGCCCTTTCATTTGACACCCATATTGAATGCATATTTCAAGGTTTTGAGGGAACCACATTTTGACGGGTAACTCATTTATCGATATATATATCGAAAAGTTCAAATGAAAGCTGTGGCCATGCCCTTTCATTTGACACCAATATTGAATGCATATGTCAAGGTTTTGAGGGAACCACATTTTGACCGATAACTCATTTATCGATATATATATCGAAAAGTTCAATGTAAAGCTGTGGCCATGCCGTTTCCTTTGAGACCCATATTGAATGCATATATCAAGGTTTTATGGGGACCACATTTTAAGATATAAGTCATTTATCGATATATATATCGAAAAGTTGAAATGAAAGCTGTGGCCATGCCGTTTCCTTTGAGACCCATATTGAATGCATATAACAAGGTTTTATGGGAACCACGTTTTGACCGATGACTCATTTATCGATAAATATATCGAAATATGGATCAGTTCAGATGAAAGCTGTGGTCTTTCCTTTCGTTTGACACCCCTATTGAACGCATACATAAAGGTTTTGTGGGAACCACATTTTGACCGATAACTCATTTATCGATATGTATATCGAAAAGTTCAAATGAAAGCTGTGGCCATGCCCTTTCGTTTGACACCCATATTAAATGCATATATCAAGGTTTTATGGGAACCACATTTTGACCGATGACTCATTTATCGATAAATATATCGAAATCTCGAAAAGTTCAAATGAAAGCTGTGGCCATGTCCTTTCATTTGACACCCATATTTAACGCATACATCAATGTTTTGTGGGAACCACATTTTGACCGATAACTCATTTATCGATAAATATATCGAAATATCGAAAAGTTCAAATGAAAGCTGTGGCCATGCCCTTTCGTTTGACACCCATACTGAATGCATATATCAAGGTTTTATGGGAACCACATTTTGACCGATGACTCATTTATCGATAAATATATCGAAATATCGAAAAGTTCAAATGAAAGCTGTGGCCTTGGCCTTTCGTTTGACACACATATTGAACGCATATAACAAGGTTTTATGGGAACCACATTTTGACCGATAACTCATTTATCGATATATATATCGAAAAGTTCAAATGAAAGCTATGGCCATGCCGTTTCCTTTGATACCCATATTGAGTGCATATATCAAGGTTTTATGGGAACCACATTTTAAGATATAAGTCATTTATCGATATA
This sequence comes from Merzomyia westermanni, assembly GCA_949987695.1. NCBI lineage: Eukaryota > Metazoa > Arthropoda > Insecta > Diptera > Tephritidae > Merzomyia > Merzomyia westermanni. The sequence continues at coordinate 118,191,528 of OX465292.1, read as the reverse complement.
TATAGCGAAAAGTTCAAATGAAAGCTGGGGTCATGCCCTTTCGTTTGACACCCATATTGGATCCATATATCAAGGTTTTGAGGGAACCACATTTTGACCGGTAACTCATTTGTCGATAAATATATCGAAAAGTTCAAATGAAAGCTGTGGCCATGCCCTTTCATTTGAAACCCATATTGAATGCATATGTCAAGGTTTTGAGAGAACCACATTTTGACCGATAACTCATTTATCGATATGTATATCGAAAAGTTCAAATGAAAGCTGTGGCCATGCCCTTTCGTTTGACACCCGTATTGAATGCATATATCAGGTTTTATGGGAACCACATTTTGACCGATGACTCATTTATCGATAAATATATCGAAAAGTTCAAATGAAAGCTGTGGCCATGCCCTTTCATTTGACACCCATATTGAACGCATACATTAAGGTTTTATGGGAACCACACTTTGACCGATAACTCATTTATCGATAAAGATATCAAAATATAGATCAGTTCAGATGAAAGCTGTGGCCTTTCCCTTTCGTTTGACACCCTTATTGAATGCATGTATCAAGGTTTTATGGGAACCACATTTTGAGCGATAACTCATTTATCGATAAATATATGGATATATCGAAAACTTCAAATGAAAGCTGTCCCCGGAAGAGGTTTGTTTCAGTGGAAAGTAATGCCATTCGGTCTCCACTCCGCACCAGCCACGTTCCAACGAGCGCTCGACTCCATACTGGGCGCGGAGCTTCAGCCCAAAGTATTCGCCTATCTTGGCGACATCATCGTACTAGGCAACACGTTTGAAGCACACTTGGCCAACCTACAGGAAGTATTTCGACGGCTCAGCTTTGACAAATGCAGCTTCGCGCAAAACCGGCTCAACTATCTGGGACACGTCGTTAGTGCGGAAGGCATTCACACCCACCCGGCTAAGATATCAGCTGTACAACAAATATCCGCCCCAACCAACATAAAAACGCTACGAAGATTCCTCTCCCGATTCATCGCCGACTTCGCGACAATCGCAGCATCACTACACCAGCTTCTAAAAAAAAAACCAACATTGGATATGGGAGGACGCACAGCAAGAAGCTTTGACAACCCTCAAAGACAGGCTTTCCAGCGCACCGGTACTATGTTGCCCGGATTTCCACCACTCGTTCTTTCTACAAACAGACGCCAGCGGCGAGGGCCTTGGTGTAGTACTGTTCCAGCGGCAGCGTGAACAAGAGCGAGTCATAGCGTACGCTAGCCGTAGCCTCTGTAGCCTGGAGAAACGCTACTCCGCCACGGAACAGGAGTGTCTAGCGGTGCTATGGGGCATTCGGAAAATGAGGTCGTACCTGGAAGGATACCGATTCACCGTCCTCACCGATCACCATTCCTTGAAATGGCAGCAGAATCCGTCCGGTAGACTGGCAAGGTGGGCTTTGGAATTGCAACAATATAATTTCGAGATTGAGTACCGGAAAGGAACACTGAAAGCCGTCGCCGACGCGCCCTTGCGATGCCCGATGCCGACAACGGAAGCTGACGACGACGTACTACACGCGATTAAGGCTCGCCGGATGGATTATTGGTACGCAAACAAGGTAAAGCAGGTTACCAGCCACCCGCACCGTTATCCCGACTACCAGATAATCGACAATAGACTTTTTCGAAACATCCGGCCAAAGAACAAACTCTCCCGCTCGCCACAATGGAAGTTATGTATACCCCACACCGCAAGAGACGACATCCTGAAGGAAATACACGACTCCGCCACAGCCGGGCATCTGGAAGCGAAGAAGTCAGGAAAATTATTACTGGCCAGGCATGTACAGCGACGTGGTGAACCACGTGCGCACTTGCCTGAGCTGCGCAGAGTATAAATTACAACAGCTACGACCCGTCGGACCAATGGCAACGATGGCGAGCTCTCATCCATAGGAAATAGTCACCGGAGACTTCTTCGGACCCTTGCCACGTTCTAAACAAGGAAACTCCTACTTGCTAGTGCTGGTGACAAGTTCTCCCAGTGGGTGGAACTAGTACTCCTGCGCCAAGCTTTGGGCACAACCTCCTAGCGCCGTGCCAGATCAGAAACGAGGGGGCAGTACCTGACGAAACGCCAACCACACCACCAGTAATAACCGAACTATGGCAAGAAATCAAAGAACACCTCGTCGCGGCATCGTAACAACAAAATAAATATTACGACCTACGCCGTCGCGTCTGGAAACCGAAAGAAGGAGAGAGAGTAATGAAACGTGACCACCCGCTCTATTCGGCGGTCAACAAGTTTGTCCAAAAACTGGCACCAAAGCTTTCCGGCCCATATACGATAAAAGAATAGATTTGAATCAACACCGTGAACATAGTCGATGCTATCCGCCCACGGGCCAAACCACTACATGTTCACCTACAAGGCCTGAAGCACTATGCCGATCCCAACCATACCCCAACCCTCCCGTCCCACAAATTAACATAAATAAATTTCACACGCCTTCTCATTACAGACAAGCACTTATTCAGAGATGGCGCGAAAGCAAATTAAAATGCAATTGGTAGAGGGAGACAAGCCAGAGGCGGTAAAACAATGGATACCGCCTTTCGAAGCCGTGCCGTGGCCAAACAATAAGGCAGTAATCAGAGGGATTAAAATAACCCAAGGGGAGCCGATACAGTTGCCAATTACAATAGACAAGCTACTGGCACTGACACAGCAAACGCCACCAGCCAGCAGCAGAGCTGAAAGTGAAGACCACCTGACACCAGCACCGCCACCAGGCGACGACACCCACGAACGCAAGCAACCAGAGACAAGCGAGTGGCTCCCACAAGGTTTCATTTTGAAACGCCCAATGAAAAAGCGAAGGCGGTGGTTCCACCAGTATAAGCGAAAGAGGTATCTGATCCGAAACGTCAGAGAGCAGGGCGCGGACGTATGATATGAGGGTCAAGTATCATACGTTCAATTCACCGAACGAGACTGAACATATAAAATTTTTTTTTTATGTATTTACTTATTACACTACTATGAAATGTAGCCATTTTTGTTTACAAATTTTCCATGTTTGTACAATTTTCGATCTCTAAATGAAATATACATGAGAGGTTATGAAATATGAATGAAATGTAAAATGAATGAAATATATATACAAAATGTTAAATGAAATGTAATTTGAAAACAAAAAAAAATATTTTAAATAAATAATACAGGTCACCACACACACACACCGCCCGAGCCTTCGCACAAGAGTACGAAGGTAAATAATACCAGGGATTAACCCTAGGTAGTGCAGGGGGGGACTGTAATGCCGCTTTTCAATAGCATCACAATAATTCATACCCTTTGCTACCACCCTACCACTCACGCGCCCACTATACCGAACGGCAAACAAAGCATAAGTACAGCGCAAACGAAGAGCAAGTGATCACTTTGCTACCACCCTATCACCCACGCGCCCACTATACCAAAAGGTAAACCAAGCATAAGTACAGCGCAAACACAGAGCAAGTGATCGCTTAGCATGATTTCACTCACGATCACTTGGGCATAGAATTCGCATACAGTTCATACTTAGTTATGCTTAAGTAGATACTTCGCGCTGCATTAGGGATCCACAGTGCGGTCACGGTGAGCGATAAGGCAAGTACCACATAGTGAGATACATCCTACCTCACCCTGCACGACCCATCACTCTCGATTCCTTACATTTTGGTTGCTATATTGGACGTTGAGAAGTGGTCTTAAGGCGACACCTTCGTTCCATATTTTTCGTAGTGTCTATTGGACGTGGAGAAGTGTTCATACGGTCACACCCACGTTCATAAAGCCACTGCTGCGTCCCTCGGGACCACCAAATAAGTCTATATCAGTGTACGATTATACCAACAATAATCAAGCGGTCCTCGGTAACTTGGCACCGATCCACCGGCAACTCATCGGTAACTGGGCACCGGTCTTCACCGGCCTCCACCAACCGTCTCACCGGCCTTCATCGACTTTCACCAACCGTCTCACCGGTCTTCACCGACCTTCACCAACCGTCTCACCGGCCTTCACCGACATTCACCAACCGTCTCAGCGGCCTTCACCGACAACCACCAACATCTACCAACCGTCTCACCGGTATCCACCAACCAGCCACCTGATCCTCCTAGCCCGACTAGACACACCTCTGTGTGTGTTTGTGTGTGTGTGTGTCCAACTGAAATAACCACTAAATCGCTGTGTTCTTATTAGTAAAGGAAGTGGGACCTCTACTTGATCCTGGAGTGGCTGAGCATTATTCCAGCCTATGACAAAACCCACGTCACAAAGTATAGGCCATTATCTAATAAAAAAATATCCAAGAACAAATTTCAAACATTGTGCAAAACGTAGGAAAATTAATGCAAGTTTCATCAAAATTATACACTTTTTAATCCGAATTTTTATAAAAAATTTCGATTTAAAGTTTTATGACCTATTAAATCTTAATATATAATAAAGTGCCAAGATGAATTTGGCAAAAAAATAGTGCTAATTATGGGAATTTACTGATAAATTTATGGTGTCATTGTTGTTATGTGAATAGATGTTTATTTCAGTATTTCTGTTTTCTATTTATTTATTGATCATATAATAATGGAAATAGTAGATTTTCGGGTCTTCAACAAACCATAGAGAAGAAAATGACAAAAATTTATATAGGCTTGCTGAATTTAATGAACCACTTGTTCAAAGCCAAAATATGGCGGCCGAAGCTAATTTATGGAGAAGGTTCTTTAAGCGACCTGATCAAAACGTAATTTCATAACTTATACAAATTGCTAAACACTTCTACAGTAGAACTCAACTTTTCCCCCCTTCTTCTTCTTTAAATACCGCTTAACCGTCTAAGCGACTTTGGCCTTTTACCATAGCTCGTCACTCGTTACGTCTTTCTGCCAATTGGCCCTAATCCGAAACACTACGGGATCACAATCGGTCTCCAATTCGAAGTGGTGGTCTCCCTCTTCCTCTGCTACTACCGGTGCGTGCCGATACGAATACATTCTGGGCCGGAACATTTTAACTCATTCGTACAACATGGCCTAGTCAATTAAGACATTGGGTTTTAATTCGTTGGACTATGCCGGTGTCTGCATACAGATCATCATTTAATCTTCTTCGGTACTCCAACGCGTAAGGGTCCGTAAATCTTTCGAAGAATCTTTCTCTCGAATGCTCCCAAAACCGCCTCATCAGATGTTGTCAGTGTCCAAGCTTCTGCACTATAAACCAGGACGGGTACGATAAGTGACTTATTTATTTTCGTTCTATAAGAAAGGACTTTACTTTTCAATTGCCAATTTAGTCAAAGGCGGTACTTGTTTGCGTGATTGATTCTTCCTTGGATTTTCTCTCTTTTCTCTTTGTGGCGCGATATACAACAGGTATATCATCATAAACCTCCTAAGAGATTTTTGCGCCAAGCTTCTCTTCCAATTTGTGGTGTGCCGATTTGAATTTTCCCTACAAATTGGTGGGACCTACAGTTTTTTGTCGACTCCGAACGGCATCTACAAAGGAGACGAATTTTTGCTGAGAAGCCTGTCATGGCAGATTGGATTGGATTTTCTAGGCTGACATTATTGTTGGTGTTAATGCTGGTTCCAACGTTAAAAAACTTATCTACGTAACTCTAATGGAGAAGTAATTAAAATATTGATATGTACATTGTGCTGTACAATTGTTTAATATCCTATCTTATTTATGCCTTCTCTTTATACAAGAATATTACAACTCACCTTTTAAGTAATGATATTTTCTTGGGGACTTCTGTATTTTCCTCAATAAATGTATATATAAATTCTTAATGGGAACCACATTTTGAGCGATAACTCATTTACCGATAAATATATAGAAATATCGAAAAGTTCAAATGTAAGCTGTGGCCTTGGCCTTTAGTTTGACACACATATTGAACGCATATAACAAGGTTTTATGGGAACCACATTTTGACCGATAACTCATTTATCGATATATATATCGAAAAGTTCAAATGAAAGTTGTGGCCATGCCGTTTCCTTTGAAACCCATATTGAATGCATATATCAAGGTTTTATGGGGACCAGATTTTAAGATATAAGTCATTTATCGATATATACATCGAAAAGTTCAAGTGAAAGCTGTGTCCATGCTGTTTCCTTTGAAACCCATATTGAATGCATATATCAAGGTTTTCTGGGGACCACATTTTAAGATATAAGCCATTTAGCGATATATATATCGAAAAGTTCAAATGAAAGCTGTGGCCATGCCGTTTCCTTTGAGACCCATATTGAATGCATATAACAAGGTTTTATGGGAACCACATTTTGACCGATAAGTCATTTATCGATAAATATATCGAAATATGGATCAGTTCAGATGAAAGCTGTGGTCTTTCCTTTCGTTTGACACCCCTATTGAACGCATATATCAAGGTTTTATGTGAACCACATTTTGACCGATAAGTCATTTATCGATAAATATATCGAAATATCGAAAAGTTCAAATGAAAGCTGTGGCCTTGGCCTTTCGTTTGACACACATATTGAATGCATATAACAAGGTTTTATGGGAACCACATTTTGACCGATAAGTCATTTATCGATAAATATATCGAAATATGGATCAGTTCAGATGAAAGCTGTGGTCTTTCCTTTCGTTTGACACCCCTATTGAACGCATATATCAAGGTTTTATGTGAACCACATTTTGACCGATAACTCATTTATCGATAAATATATCGAAATATCGAAAAGTTCAAATGTAAGCTGTGGCCTTGGCCTTTCGTTTGACACACATATTGAACGCATATAACAAGGTTTTATGGGAACCACATTTTGACCGATAACTCATTTATCGATATATATATCGAAAAGTTCAAATGAAAGCTATGGCCATGCCGTTTCCTTTGATACCCATATTGAGTGCATATATCAAGGTTTTATGGGAACCACATTTTAAGATATAAGTCATTTATCGATATATATAGCGAAAAGTTCAAATGAAAGCTGTGGTCATGCCCTTTCGTTTGACACCCATATTGGATGCATATATCAAGGTTTTGAGGGAACGACATTTTGACCGATAACTCATTTATCGATATATATATCGAAAAGTTCAAATGAAAGCTATGGCCATGCCGTTTCCTTTGATACCCATATTGAGTGCATATATCAAGGTTTTATGGGAACCACATTTTAAGATATAAGTCATTTATCGATATATATATCGAAAAGTTCAAATGAAAGCTGTGGCTATGCCCTTTCGTTTGACACCCATATTGAATGTGTATATAAAGGTTTTGTGGGAACCACATTTTGACCGATAACTCATTTATCGATATGTATATCGAAAAGTTCAAATGAAAGCTGTGGCCATGCCCTTTCGTTTGACACCCCTATTGAATGCATATATCAAGGTTTTATGGGAACCATATTTTGACCGATGACTCATTTATCGATAAATATATCAAGATATCGAAAAGTTCAAGTGAAAGCTGTGTCCATGCCCTTTCATTTGACACCCATATTGAACGCATACATCAAGGTTTTGTGGGAACCACATTTTGACCGATAACTCATTTATCGATAAATATATCGAAATATGGAAAAGTTCAAATGAAAGCTGTGGCCATGCCCTTTCGTTTGACACCCATATTGAATGCATATATCAAGGTTTTATGGGAACCACATTTTGACCGATAAGTCATTTATCGATAAATATATCGAAATATGGATCAGTTCAGATGAAAGCTGTGGTCTTTCCTTTCGTTTGACACCCCTATTGAACGCATATATCAAGGTTTTATGTGAACCACATTTTGACCGATAACTCATTTATCGATAAATATATCGAAATATCGAAAAGTTCAAATGTAAGCTGTGGCCTTGGCCTTTCGTTTGACACACATATTGAACGCATATAACAAGGTTTTATGGGAACCACATTTTGACCGATAACTCATTTATCGATATATATATCGAAAAGTTCAAATGAAAGCTATGGCCATGCCGTTTCCTTTGAGACCCATATTGAATGCATATTACAAGGTTTTATGGGAACCACATTTTGACCGATAAGTCATTTATCGATAAATATATCGAAATATGGATCAGTTCAGATGAAAGCTGTGGTCTTTCCTTTCGTTTGACACCCCTATTGAACGCATATATCAAGGTTTTATGTGAACCACATTTTGACCGATAACTCATTTATCGATAAATATATCGAAATATCGAAAAGTTCAAATGTAAGCTGTGGCCTTGGCCTTTCGTTTGACACACATATTGAACGCATATAACAAGGTTTTATGGGAACCACATTTTGACCGATAACTCATTTATCGATATATATATCGAAAAGTTCAAATGAAAGCTATGGCCATGCCGTTTCCTTTGATACCCATATTGAGTGCATATATCAAGGTTTTATGGGAACCACATTTTAAGATATAAGTCATTTATCGATATATATAGCGAAAAGTTCAAATGAAAGCTGTGGTCATGCCCTTTCGTTTGACACCCATATTGGATGCATATATCAAGGTTTTGAGGGAACGACATTTTGACCGATAACTCATTTATCGATATATATATCGAAAAGTTCAAATGAAAGCTATGGCCATGCCGTTTCCTTTGATACCCATATTGAGTGCATATATCAAGGTTTTATGGGAACCACATTTTAAGATATAAGTCATTTATCGATATATATATCGAAAAGTTCAAATGAAAGCTGTGGCTATGCCCTTTCGTTTGACACCCATATTGAATGTGTATATAAAGGTTTTGTGGGAACCACATTTTGACCGATAACTCATTTATCGATATGTATATCGAAAAGTTCAAATGAAAGCTGTGGCCATGCCCTTTCGTTTGACACCCCTATTGAATGCATATATCAAGGTTTTATGGGAACCATATTTTGACCGATGACTCATTTATCGATAAATATATCAAGATATCGAAAAGTTCAAGTGAAAGCTGTGTCCATGCCCTTTCATTTGACACCCATATTGAACGCATACATCAAGGTTTTGTGGGAACCACATTTTGACCGATAACTCATTTATCGATAAATATATCGAAATATGGAAAAGTTCAAATGAAAGCTGTGGCCATGCCCTTTCGTTTGACACCCATATTGAATGCATATATCAAGGTTTTATGGGAACCACATTTTGACCGATGACTCATTTATCGATATGTATATCGCAAAGTTTAAGTGAAAGCTGTGGCCATGCCGTTTCCTTTGCGACCCATACTGAATGCATATATCAAGGTTTTATGGGGACCACATTTTAAGATATAAGTCATTTATCGATATATATATCGAAAAGTTCAAATGAAAGCTGTGGCCATGCCCTTTCATTTGTCACCCATATTGAACGCATACATCAAGGTTTTGTGGGAACCACATTTTGACCGATAACTCATTTATCGATAAATATATCGAAATATCGAAAAGTTCAAATGAAAGCTGTGGCCATGCCCTTTCATTTGACACCCATATTGAATGCATATATAAATTCTTAATGGGAACCACATTTTGAGCGATAACTCATTTACCGATAAATATATCGAAATATCGAAAAGTTCAAATGAAAGCTGTGGCCTAGGCCTTTCGGTTGACACACATATTGAACGCATATAACAAGGGTTTATGGGAACCACATTTTGACCGATAACTCATTTATCGATATATATATCGAAAAGTTCAAATTAAAGCTTTGACCATGCCGTTTCCTTTGAGACCCATATTGAATGCATATATCAAGGTTTTATGGGAACCACATTTTAAGATATAGGTCATTTATCGATATATATAGCGAAAAGTTCAAATGAAAGCTGTGGCCATGTCCTTTCGTTTGACACCCATATTGAATGCATATATCAAGGTTTTGAGGGAACCACATTTTGACCGGTAACTCATTTGTCGGTTAATATATCGAAAAGTTCACATGAAAGCTGTGGCCATGCCCTTTCATTTGACACCCATATTGAATGCATATGTCAAGGTTTTGAGGGAACCACATTTTGACCGATAACTCATTTATCGATATGTATATCGAAAAGTTTAAGTGAAAGCTGTGGCCATGCCGTTTCCTTTGCGACCCATACTGAATGCATATATCAAGGTTTTATGGGGACCACATTTTAAGATATAAGTCATTTATCGATATATATATCGAAAAGTTCAAATGAAAGCTGTGGCCATGCCCTTTCATTTGTCACCCATATTGAATTCATATGTCAAGGTTTTGAGGGAAGCACATTTTGACCGATAACTCATTTATCGATATATATATCGAAAAGTACAAATGAAAGCTGTGGCTATGCCCTTTCGTTTGACACCATTATTGAATGCATATATCAAGGTTTTATGGGAACCACATTTTGACCGATGACTCATTTATCGATAAATATATCGATATATCGAAAAGTTCAAATGATAGCTGTGGCCATGCCCTTTCATTTGACACCCATATTGAATGCATATATAAATTCTTAATGGGAACCACATTTTGAGCGATAACTCATTTACCGATAAATATATCGAAATATCGAAAAGTTCAAGTGAAAGCTGTGGCCATGCCCTTTCGTTTGGCACCCATATTGAATGCATATATCAAGGTTTTATGGGAACCACATTTTGACCGATGACTCATTTATCGATAAATATATCGATATATCGAAAAGTTCAAATGATAGCTGTGGCCATGCCCTTTCATTTGACACCCATATTGAACGCATACATCAAGGTTTTGTGGGAACCACATTTTGACCGATAACTCATTTATCGATAAATATATCGAAATATGGAAAAGTTCATATGAAAGCTGTGGCCATGCCCTTTCGTTTGACACCCATATTGAATGCATATATCAAGGTTTTATGGGAACCACATTTTAAGATATAGGTCATTTATCGATATATATAGCGAAAAGTTCAAATGAAAGCTGTGGCCATGTCCTTTCGTTTGACACCCATATTGAATGCATATATCAAGGTTTTGAGGGAACCACATTTTGACCGGTAACTCATTTGTCGGTTAATATATCGAAAAGTTCACATGAAAGCTGTGGCCATGCCCTTTCATTTGACACCCATATTGAATGCATATGTCAAGGTTTTGAGGGAACCACATTTTGACCGATAACTCATTTATCGATATGTATATCGAAAAGTTTAAGTGAAAGCTGTGGCCATGCCGTTTCCTTTGCGACCCATACTGAATGCATATATCAAGGTTTTATGGGGACCACATTTTAAGATATAAGTCATTTATCGATATATATATCGAAAAGTTCAAATGAAAGCTGTGGCCATGCCCTTTCATTTGTCACCCATATTGGATTCATATGTCAAGGTTTTGAGGGAAGCACATTTTGACCGATAACTCATTTATCGATATATATATCGAAAAGTACAAATGAAAGCTGTGGCTATGCCCTTTCGTTTGACACCCATATTGAATGCGTATATAAAGGTTTTGTGGGAACCACATTTTGACCGATAACTCATTTATCGATATGTATATCGAAAAGTTCAAATGAAAGCTGTGGCCATGCCCTTTCGTTTGACACCATTATTGAATGCATATATCTAGGTTTTATGGGAACCACATTTTTACCGATGACTCATTTATCGATAAATATATCGAAATATCGAAAAGTTCAAATGAAAGCTGTGGCCATGCCCTTTCGTTTGCACCCATACTGAATGCATATATCAAGGTTTTATGGGAACCACATTTTGACCGATGACTCATTTATCGAAATATCGAAAAGTTCAAATGATAGCTGTGGCCATGCCCTTTCATTTGTCACCCATATTGAATGCATATATCAAGGTTTTATGGGAACCACATTTTGACCGATGACTCATTTATCGATAAATATATCGAAATATCGAAAAGTTCAAATGAAAGCTGTGGCCATGCCCTTCCGTTTGGCACCCATATTGAATGCATATATCAAGGTTTTATGGGAACCACATTTTGACCGATGACTCATTTATCGATAAATATATCGATATATCGAAAAGTTCAAAAGATAGCTGTGGCCATGCCCTTTCATTTGACACCCATATTGAATGCATATATCAAGGTTTTATGGGAACCACATTTTGACCGATGACTCATTTATCGATAAATATATCGAAATATCGAAAAGTTCAAGTGAAAGCTGTGGCCATGCCCTTTCATTTGACAACAATATTGAACGCATACATCAAGGTTTTGTGGGAACCACATTTTGACCGATAACTCATTTATCGATAAATATATCGAAATATCGAAAAGTTCAAATGAAAGCTGTGGCCATGCCCTTTCGTTTGGCACCCATATTGAATGCATACATCAAGGTTTTGTGGGAACCACATTTTGACCGATAACTCATTTATCGATAAATATATGGAAATATCGAAAAGTTCAAGTGAAAGCTGTGGCCATGCCCTTTCGTTTGGCACCCATATTTAATGCATATATCAAGGTTTTATGGGAACCACATTTTGACCGATGACTCATTTATCGATAAATATATCGAAATATCGAAAAGTTCAAATGATAGCTGTGGCCATGCCCTTTCATTTGACACCCATATTGAATGCATATGTCAAGGCTTTGAGGGAACCACATTTTGACCGATGACTCATTTATCGATAAATATATCGAAATATCGAAAAGTTCAAATGATAGCTGTAGCCATGCCCTTTCATTTGACACCCATATTGAATGCATATGTCAAGGCTTTGAGGGAACCACATTTTGACCGATAACTCATTTATCGATAAATATATCGAAATATCGAAAATTTTAAATGAAAGCTGTGGCCATGCCCTTTCATTTGACAGCCATATTGAATGCATATGTCAAGGTTTTGAGGAAACCACATTTTGACCTGTAACTCATTTGCCGATAAAGATATCGAAATATCGAAAAGTTGAAATGAAAGCTGTGGCCATGCCCTTTCATTTGACACCCATATTGAATGCATATGTCAAGGTTTTATGGGAACCACATTTTGACCGATGACTCATTTATCGATAAATATATCGAAATATCGAAAAGTTCAAATGAAAGCTGTGGCCATGCCCTTTCGTTTGGCACCCATATTGAATGCATATATCAAGGTTTTATGGGAACCACATTTTGACCGATGACTCATTTATCGATAAATATATCGAAATATCGAAAAGTTCAAGTGCAAGCTGTGGCCATGCCCTTTCATTTGATACCCATATTGAACGCACACATCAAGGTTTTGTGGGAACCACATTTTGACCGATAACTCAGTTATCGATAAATATGTCGAAATATCGAAAAGTTCAAATGAAAGCTGTGGCCATGCCCTTTCGTTTGGCACCCATATTGAATGCATATATCAAGGTTTTATGGGAACCACATTTTGACCGATGACTCATTTATCGATAAATATATCGAAATATCGAAAAGTTCAAATGAAAGCTGTGGCCATGCCCTTTCGTTTGGCACCCATATTGAATGCATATATCAAGGTTTTATAGGAACCACATTTTGACCGATGACTCATTTATCGATAAATATATCGAAATATCGAAAAGTTCAAGTGAAAGCTGTGGCCATGCCCTTTCATTTGATACCCATATTGAACGCACACATCAAGGTTTTTTGGGAACCACATTTTGACCGATAACTCAGTTATCGATAAATATGTCGAAATATCGAAAAATTCTAATGAAAGCTGTGGCCATGCCCTTTCGTTTGGCACCCATATTGAATGCATATATCAAGGTTTTATGGGAACCACATTTTGACCGATGACTCATTTATCGATAAATATATCGAAATATCGAAAAGTTCAAATGATAGCTGTGGCCATGCCCTTTCATTTGACACCCATATTGAATGCATATGTCAAGGCTTTGAGGGAACCACATTTTGACCGATAACTCATTTATCGATAAATATATCGAAATATCGAAAAGTTTAAATGAAAGCTGTGGCCATGCCCTTTAATTTGACACCCATATTGAATGCATATGTCAACGTTTTGAGGAAACCACATTTTGACCTGTAACTCATTTGCCGATAAAGATATCGAAATATCGAAAAGTTCAAATGAAAGCTGTGGTCATGCCCTTTCATTTGACACCCATATTGAATGCATATGTCAAGGTTTTATGGGAACCACATTTTGACCGATGACTCATTTATCGATAAATATATCGAAATATCGAAAAGTTCAAATGAAAGCTGTGGCCATGCCCTTCCGTTTGGCACCCATATTGAATGCATATATCAAGGTTTTATGGGAACCACATTTTGACCGATGACTCATTTATCGATAAATATATCGATATATCGAAAAGTTCAAAAGATAGCTGTGGCCATGCCCTTTCATTTGACACCCATATTGAATGCATATATCAAGGTTTTATGGGAACCACATTTTGACCGATGACTCATTTATCGATAAATATATCGAAATATCGAAAAGTTCAAGTGAAAGCTGTGGCCATGCCCTTTCATTTGACAACAATATTGAACGCATACATCAAGGTTTTGTGGGAACCACATTTTGACCGATAACTCATTTATCGATAAATATATCGAAATATCGAAAAGTTCAAATGAAAGCTGTGGCCATGCCCTTTCGTTTGGCACCCATATTGAATGCATACATCAAGGTTTTGTGGGAACCACATTTTGACCGATAACTCATTTATCGATAAATATATGGAAATATCGAAAAGTTCAAGTGAAAGCTGTGGCCATGCCCTTTCGTTTGGCACCCATATTTAATGCATATATCAAGGTTTTATGGGAACCACATTTTGACCGATGACTCATTTATCGATAAATATATCGAAATATCGAAAAGTTCAAATGATAGCTGTGGCCATGCCCTTTCATTTGACACCCATATTGAATGCATATGTCAAGGCTTTGAGGGAACCACATTTTGACCGATGACTCATTTATCGATAAATATATCGAAATATCGAAAAGTTCAAATGATAGCTGTAGCCATGCCCTTTCATTTGACACCCATATTGAATGCATATGTCAAGGCTTTGAGGGAACCACATTTTGACCGATAACTCATTTATCGATAAATATATCGAAATATCGAAAATTTTAAATGAAAGCTGTGGCCATGCCCTTTCATTTGACAGCCATATTGAATGCATATGTCAAGGTTTTGAGGAAACCACCTTTTGACCTGTAACTCATTTGCCGATAAAGATATCGAAATATCGAAAAGTTGAAATGAAAGCTGTGGCCATGCCCTTTCATTTGACACCCATATTGAATGCATATGTCAAGGTTTTATGGGAACCACATTTTGACCGATGACTCATTTATCGATAAATATATCGATATATCGAAAAGTTCAAATGATAGCTGTGGCCATGCCCTTTCATTTGACACCCATATTGAACGCATACATCAAGGTTTTGTGGGAACCACATTTTGACCGATAACTCATTTATCGATAAATATATCGAAATATGGAAAAGTTCATATGAAAGCTGTGGCCATGCCCTTTCGTTTGACACCCATATTGAATGCATATATCAAGGTTTTATGGGAACCACATTTTGACCGATGACTCATTTATCGATAAATATATCGAAATATCGAAAAGTTCAAATGAAAGCTGTGGCCATGCCCTTTCATTTGACACCCATATTGAATGCATATATAAATTCTTAATGGGAACCACATTTTGAGCGATAACTCATTTACCGATAAATATATCGAAATATCGAAAAGTTCAAATGAAAGCTGTGGCCTAGGCCTTTCGGTTGACACACATATTGAACGCATATAACAAGGGTTTATGGGAACCACATTTTGACCGATAACTCATTTATCGATATATATATCGAAAAGTTCAAATTAAAGCTTTGACCATGCCGTTTCCTTTGAGACCCATATTGAATGCATATATCAAGGTTTATGGGAACCACATTTTAAGATATAGGTCATTTATCGATATATATAGCGAAAAGTTCAAATGAAAGCTGTGGCCATGTCCTTTCGTTTGACACCCATATTGAATGCATATATCAAGGTTTTGAGGGAACCACATTTTGACCGGTAACTCATTTGTCGGTTAATATATCGAAAAGTTCACATGAAAGCTGTGGCCATGCCCTTTCGTTTGACACCCATATTGAATGCATATATCAAGGTTTTATGGGAACCACATTTTGACCGATAAGTCATTTATCGATAAATATATCGAAATATGGATCAGTTCAGATGAAAGCTGTGGTCTTTCCTTTCGTTTGACACCCCTATTGAACGCATATATCAAGGTTTTATGTGAACCACATTTTGACCGATAACTCATTTATCGATAAATATATCGAAATATCGAAAAGTTCAAATGTAAGCTGTGGCCTTGGCCTTTCGTATGACACACATATTGAACGCATATAACAAGGTTTTATGGGAACCACATTTTGACCGATAACTCATTTATCGATATATATATCGAAAAGTTCAAATGAAAGCTATGGCCATGCCGTTTCCTTTGAGACCCATATTGAATGCATATAACAAGGTTTTATGGGAACCACATTTTGACCGATAAGTCATTTATCGATAAATATATCGAAATATGGATCAGTTCAGATGAAAGCTGTGGTCTTTCCTTTCGTTTGACACCCCTATTGAACGCATATATCAAGGTTTTATGTGAACCACATTTTGACCGATAACTCATTTATCGATAAATATATCGAAATATCGAAAAGTTCAAATGTAAGCTGTGGCCTTGGCCTTTCGTTTGACACACATATTGAACGCATATAACAAGGTTTTATGGGAACCACATTTTGACCGATAACTCATTTATCGATATATATATCGAAAAGTTCAAATGAAAGCTATGGCCATGCCGTTTCCTTTGATACCCATATTGAGTGCATATATCAAGGTTTTATGGGAACCACATTTTAAGATATAAGTCATTTATCGATATATATAGCGAAAAGTTCAAATGAAAGCTGTGGTCATGCCCTTTCGTTTGACACCCATATTGGATGCATATATCAAGGTTTTGAGGGAACGACATTTTGACCGATAACTCATTTATCGATATATATATCGAAAAGTTCAAATGAAAGCTATGGCCATGCCGTTTCCTTTGATACCCATATTGAGTGCATATATCAAGGTTTTATGGGAACCACATTTTAAGATATAAGTCATTTATCGATATATATATCGAAAAGTTCAAATGAAAGCTGTGGCTATGCCCTTTCGTTTGACACCCATATTGAATGTGTATATAAAGGTTTTGTGGGAACCACATTTTGACCGATAACTCATTTATCGATATGTATATCGAAAAGTTCAAATGAAAGCTGTGGCCATGCCCTTTCGTTTGACACCCCCTATTGAATGCATATATCAAGGTTTTATGGGAACCATATTTTGACCGATGACTCATTTATCGATAAATATATCAAGATATCGAAAAGTTCAAGTGAAAGCTGTGTCCATGCCCTTTCATTTGACACCCATATTGAACGCATACATCAAGGTTTTGTGGGAACCACATTTTGACCGATAACTCATTTATCGATAAATATATCGAAATATGGAAAAGTTCAAATGAAAGCTGTGGCCATGCCCCTTTCGTTTGACACCCATATTGAATGCATATATCAAGGTTTTATGGGAACCACATTTTGACCGATGACTCATTTATCGATATGTATATCGCAAAGTTTAAGTGAAAGCTGTGGCCATGCCGTTTCCTTTGCGACCCATACTGAATGCATATATCAAGGTTTTATGGGGGACCACATTTTAAGATATAAGTCATTTATCGATATATATATCGAAAAGTTCAAATGAAAGCTGTGGCCATGCCCTTTCATTTGTCACCCATATTGAACGCATACATCAAGGTTTTGTGGGAACCACATTTTGACCGATAACTCATTTATCGATAAATATATGGAAATATCGAAAAGTTCAAATGAAAGCTGTGGCCATGCCCTTTCATTTGACACCCATATTGAATGCATATATAAATTCTTAATGGGAACCACATTTTGAGCGATAACTCATTTACCGATAAATATATCGAAATATCGAAAAGTTCAAATGAAAGCTGTGGCCTAGGCCTTTCGGTTGACACACATATTGAACGCATATAACAAGGGTTTATGGGAACCACATTTTGACCGATAACTCATTTATCGATATATATATCGAAAAGTTCAAATTAAAGCTTTGACCATGCCGTTTCCTTTGAGACCCATATTGAATGCATATATCAAGGTTTTATGGGAACCACATTTTAAGATATAGGTCATTTATCGATATATAAGAAAAGTTCAAATGAAAGCTGTGGCCATGTCCTTTCGTTTGACACCCATATTGAATGCATATATCAAGGTTTTGAGGGAACCACATTTTGACCGGTAACTCATTTGTCGGTTAATATATCGAAAAGTTCACATGAAAGCTGTGGCCATGCCCTTTCATTTGACACCCATATTGAATGCATATGTCAAGGTTTTGAGGGAACCACATTTTGACCGATAACTCATTTATCGATATGTATATCGAAAAGTTTAAGTGAAAGCTGTGGCCATGCCGTTTCCTTTGCGACCCATACTGAATGCATATATCAAGGTTTTATGGGGACCACATTTTAAGATATAAGTCATTTATCGATATATATATCGAAAAGTTCAAATGAAAGCTGTGGCCATGCCCTTTCATTTGTCACCCATATTGAATTCATATGTCAAGGTTTTGAGGGAAGCACATTTTGACCGATAACTCATTTATCGATATATATATCGAAAAGTACAAATGAAAGCTGTGGCTATGCCCTTTCGTTTGACACCCATATTGAATGCGTATATAAAGGTTTTGTGGGAACCACATTTTGACCGATAACTCATTTATCGATATGTATATCGAAAAGTTCAAATGAAAGCTGTGGCCATGCCCTTTCGTTTGACACCATTATTGAATGCATATATCTAGGTTTTATGGGAACCACATTTTTACCGATGACTCATTTATCGATAAATATATCGAAATATCGAAAAGTTCAAATGAAAGCTGTGGCCATGCCCTTTCGTTTGCACCCATATTGAATGCATATATCAAGGTTTTATGGGAACCACATTTTGACCGATGACTCATTTATCGAAATATCGAAAAGTTCAAATGATAGCTGTGGCCATGCCCTTTCATTTGTCACCCATATTGAATGCATATATCAAGGTTTTATGGGAACCACATTTTGACCGATGACTCATTTATCGATAAATATATCGAAATATCGAAAAGTTCAAATGAAAGCTGTGGCCATGCCCTTTCGTTTGACACCCATATTGAATGCATATGTCAAGGCTTTGAGGGAACCACATTTTGACCGATGACTCATTTATCGATAAATATATCGAAATATCGAAAAGTTCAAATGATAGCTGTAGCCATGCCCTTTCATTTGACACCCATATTGAATGCATATGTCAAGGCTTTGAGGGAACCACATTTTGACCGATAACTCATTTATCGATAAATATATCGAAATATCGAAAATTTTAAATGAAAGCTGTGGCCATGCCCTTTCATTTGACAGCCATATTGAATGCATATGTCAAGGTTTTGAGGAAACCACCTTTTGACCTGTAACTCATTTGCCGATAAAGATATCGAAATATCGAAAAGTTGAAATGAAAGCTGTGGCCATGCCCTTTCATTTGACACCCATATTGAATGCATATGTCAAGGTTTTATGGGAACCACATTTTGACCGATGACTCATTTATCGATAAATATATCGATATATCGAAAAGTTCAAATGATAGCTGTGGCCATGCCCTTTCATTTGACACCCATATTGAACGCATACATCAAGGTTTTGTGGGAACCACATTTTGACCGATAACTCATTTATCGATAAATATATCGAAATATGGAAAAGTTCATATGAAAGCTGTGGCCATGCCCTTTCGTTTGACACCCATATTGAATGCATATATCAAGGTTTTATGGGAACCACATTTTGACCGATGACTCATTTATCGATAAATATATCGAAATATCGAAAAGTTCAAATGAAAGCTGTGGCCATGCCCTTTCATTTGACACCCATATTGAATGCATATATAAATTCTTAATGGGAACCACATTTTGAGCGATAACTCATTTACCGATAAATATATCGAAATATCGAAAAGTTCAAATGAAAGCTGTGGCCTAGGCCTTTCGGTTGACACACATATTGAACGCATATAACAAGGGTTTATGGGAACCACATTTTGACCGATAACTCATTTATCGATATATATATCGAAAAGTTCAAATTAAAGCTTTGACCATGCCGTTTCCTTTGAGACCCATATTGAATGCATATATCAAGGTTTTATGGGAACCACATTTTAAGATATAGGTCATTTATCGATATATATAGCGAAAAGTTCAAATGAAAGCTGTGGCCATGTCCTTTCGTTTGACACCCATATTGAATGCATATATCAAGGTTTTGAGGGAACCACATTTTGACCGGTAACTCATTTGTCGGTTAATATATCGAAAAGTTCACATGAAAGCTGTGGCCATGCCCTTTCGTTTGACACCCATATTGAATGCATATATCAAGGTTTTATGGGAACCACATTTTGACCGATAAGTCATTTATCGATAAATATATCGAAATATGGATCAGTTCAGATGAAAGCTGTGGTCTTTCCTTTCGTTTGACACCCCTATTGAACGCATATATCAAGGTTTTATGTGAACCACATTTTGACCGATAACTCATTTATCGATAAATATATCGAAATATCGAAAAGTTCAAATGTAAGCTGTGGCCTTGGCCTTTCGTTTGACACACATATTGAACGCATATAACAAGGTTTTATGGGAACCACATTTTGACCGATAACTCATTTATCGATATATATATCGAAAAGTTCAAATGAAAGCTATGGCCATGCCGTTTCCTTTGAGACCCATATTGAATGCATATAACAAGGTTTTATGGGAACCACATTTTGACCGATAAGTCATTTATCGATAAATATATCGAAATATGGATCAGTTCAGATGAAAGCTGTGGTCTTTCCTTTCGTTTGACACCCCTATTGAACGCATATATCAAGGTTTTATGTGAACCACATTTTGACCGATAACTCATTTATCGATAAATATATCGAAATATCGAAAAGTTCAAATGTAAGCTGTGGCCTTGGCCTTTCGTTTGACACACATATTGAACGCATATAACAAGGTTTTATGGGAACCACATTTTGACCGATAACTCATTTATCGATATATATATCGAAAAGTTCAAATGAAAGCTATGGCCATGCCGTTTCCTTTGATACCCATATTGAGTGCATATATCAAGGTTTTATGGGAACCACATTTTAAGATATAAGTCATTTATCGATATATATAGCGAAAAGTTCAAATGAAAGCTGTGGTCATGCCCTTTCGTTTGACACCCATATTGGATGCATATATCAAGGTTTTGAGGGAACGACATTTTGACCGATAACTCATTTATCGATATATATATCGAAAAGTTCAAATGAAAGCTATGGCCATGCCGTTTCCTTTGATACCCATATTGAGTGCATATATCAAGGTTTTATGGGAACCACATTTTAAGATATAAGTCATTTATCGATATATATATCGAAAAGTTCAAATGAAAGCTGTGGCTATGCCCTTTCGTTTGACACCCATATTGAATGTGTATATAAAGGTTTTGTGGGAACCACATTTTGACCGATAACTCATTTATCGATATGTATATCGAAAAGTTCAAATGAAAGCTGTGGCCATGCCCTTTCGTTTGACACCCCTATTGAATGCATATATCAAGGTTTTATGGGAACCATATTTTGACCGATGACTCATTTATCGATAAATATATCAAGATATCGAAAAGTTCAAGTGAAAGCTGTGTCCATGCCCTTTCATTTGACACCCATATTGAACGCATACATCAAGGTTTTGTGGGAACCACATTTTGACCGATAACTCATTTATCGATAAATATATCGAAATATGGAAAAGTTCAAATGAAAGCTGTGGCCATGCCCTTTCGTTTGACACCCATATTGAATGCATATATCAAGGTTTTATGGGAACCACATTTTGACCGATGACTCATTTATCGATATGTATATCGCAAAGTTTAAGTGAAAGCTGTGGCCATGCCGTTTCCTTTGCGACCCATACTGAATGCATATATCAAGGTTTTATGGGGACCACATTTTAAGATATAAGTCATTTATCGATATATATATCGAAAAGTTCAAATGAAAGCTGTGGCCATGCCCTTTCATTTGTCACCCATATTGAACGCATACATCAAGGTTTTGTGGGAACCACATTTTGACCGATAACTCATTTATCGATAAATATATGGAAATATCGAAAAGTTCAAATGAAAGCTGTGGCCATGCCCCTTCATTTGACACCCATATTGAATGCATATATAAATTCTTAATGGGAACCACATTTTGAGCGATAACTCATTTACCGATAAATATATCGAAATATCGAAAAGTTCAAATGAAAGCTGTGGCCTAGGCCTTTCGGTTGACACACATATTGAACGCATATAACAAGGGTTTATGGGAACCACATTTTGACCGATAACTCATTTATCGATATATATATCGAAAAGTTCAAATTAAAGCTTTGACCATGCCGTTTCCTTTGAGACCCATATTGAATGCATATATCAAGGTTTTATGGGAACCACATTTTAAGATATAGGTCATTTATCGATATATATAGCGAAAAGTTCAAATGAAAGCTGTGGCCATGTCCTTTCGTTTGACACCCATATTGAATGCATATATCAAGGTTTTGAGGGAACCACATTTTGACCGGTAACTCATTTGTCGGTTAATATATCGAAAAGTTCACATGAAAGCTGTGGCCATGCCCTTTCATTTGACACCCATATTGAATGCATATGTCAAGGTTTTGAGGGAACCACATTTTGACCGATAACTCATTTATCGATATGTATATCGAAAAGTTTAAGTGAAAGCTGTGGCCATGCCGTTTCCTTTGCGACCCATACTGAATGCATATATCAAGGTTTTATGGGGACCACATTTTAAGATATAAGTCATTTATCGATATATATATCGAAAAGTTCAAATGAAAGCTGTGGCCATGCCCTTTCATTTGTCACCCATATTGAATTCATATGTCAAGGTTTTGAGGGAAGCACATTTTGACCGATAACTCATTTATCGATATATATATCGAAAAGTACAAATGAAAGCTGTGGCTATGCCCTTTCGTTTGACACCCATATTGAATGCGTATATAAAGGTTTTGTGGGAACCACATTTTGACCGATAACTCATTTATCGATATGTATATCGAAAAGTTCAAATGAAAGCTGTGGCCATGCCCTTTCGTTTGACACCATTATTGAATGCATATATCTAGGTTTTATGGGAACCACATTTTTACCGATGACTCATTTATCGATAAATATATCGAAATATCGAAAAGTTCAAATGAAAGCTGTGGCCATGCCCTTTCGTTTGCACCCATATTGAATGCATATATCAAGGTTTTATGGGAACCACATTTTGACCGATGACTCATTTATCGAAATATCGAAAAGTTCAAATGATAGCTGTGGCCATGCCCTTTCATTTGTCACCCATATTGAATGCATATATCAAGGTTTTATGGGAACCACATTTTGACCGATGACTCATTTATCGATAAATATATCGAAATATCGAAAAGTTCAAATGAAAGCTGTGGCCATGCCCTTTCGTTTGGCACCCATATTGAATGCATATATCAAGGTTTTATGGGAACCACATTTTGACCGATGACTCATTTATCGATAAATATATCGATATATCGAAAAGTTCAAATGATAGCTGTGGCCATGCCCTTTCATTTGACACCCATATTGAATGCATATATAAATTCTTAATGGGAACCACATTTTGAGCGATAACTCATTTACCGATAAATATATCGAAATATCGAAAAGTTCAAGTGAAAGCTGTGGCCATGCCCTTTCGTTTGGCACCCATATTGAATGCATATATCAAGGTTTTATGGGAACCACATTTTGACCGATGACTCATTTATCGATAAATATATCGATATATCGAAAAGTTCAAATGATAGCTGTGGCCATGCCCTTTCATTTGACACCCATATTGAACGCATACATCAAGGTTTTGTGGGAACCACATTTTGACCGATAACTCATTTATCGATAAATATATCGAAATATGGAAAAGTTCATATGAAAGCTGTGGCCATGCCCTTTCGTTTGACACCCATATTGAATGCATATATCAAGGTTTTATGGGAACCACATTTTGACCGATGACTCATTTATCGATAAATATATCGAAATATCGAAAAGTTCAAATGAAAGCTGTGGCCATGCCCTTTCATTTGACACCCATATTGAATGCATATATAAATTCTTAATGGGAACCACATTTTGAGCGATAACTCATTTACCGATAAATATATCGAAATATCGAAAAGTTCAAATGAAAGCTGTGGCCTAGGCCTTTCGGTTGACACACATATTGAACGCATATAACAAGGGTTTATGGGAACCACATTTTGACCGATAACTCATTTATCGATATATATATCGAAAAGTTCAAATTAAAGCTTTGACCATGCCGTTTCCTTTGAGACCCATATTGAATGCATATATCAAGGTTTTATGGGAACCACATTTTAAGATATAGGTCATTTATCGATATATATAGCGAAAAGTTCAAATGAAAGCTGTGGCCATGTCCTTTCGTTTGACACCCATATTGAATGCATATATCAAGGTTTTGAGGGAACCACATTTTGACCGGTAACTCATTTGTCGGTTAATATATCGAAAAGTTCACATGAAAGCTGTGGCCATGCCCTTTCATTTGACACCCATATTGAATGCATATGTCAAGGTTTTGAGGGAACCACATTTTGACCGATAACTCATTTATCGATATGTATATCGAAAAGTTTAAGTGAAAGCTGTGGCCATGCCGTTTCCTTTGCGACCCATACTGAATGCATATATCAAGGTTTTATGGGGACCACATTTTAAGATATAAGTCATTTATCGATATATATATCGAAAAGTTCAAATGAAAGCTGTGGCCATGCCCTTTCATTTGTCACCCATATTGGATTCATATGTCAAGGTTTTGAGGGAAGCACATTTTGACCGATAACTCATTTATCGATATATATATCGAAAAGTACAAATGAAAGCTGTGGCTATGCCCTTTCGTTTGACACCCATATTGAATGCGTATATAAAGGTTTTGTGGGAACCACATTTTGACCGATAACTCATTTATCGATATGTATATCGAAAAGTTCAAATGAAAGCTGTGGCCATGCCCTTTCGTTTGACACCATTATTGAATGCATATATCTAGGTTTTATGGGAACCACATTTTTACCGATGACTCATTTATCGATAAATATATCGAAATATCGAAAAGTTCAAATGAAAGCTGTGGCCATGCCCTTTCGTTTGCACCCATACTGAATGCATATATCAAGGTTTTATGGGAACCACATTTTGACCGATGACTCATTTATCGAAATATCGAAAAGTTCAAATGATAGCTGTGGCCATGCCCTTTCATTTGTCACCCATATTGAATGCATATATCAAGGTTTTATGGGAACCACATTTTGACCGATGACTCATTTATCGATAAATATATCGAAATATCGAAAAGTTCAAATGAAAGCTGTGGCCATGCCCTTCCGTTTGGCACCCATATTGAATGCATATATCAAGGTTTTATGGGAACCACATTTTGACCGATGACTCATTTATCGATAAATATATCGATATATCGAAAAGTTCAAAAGATAGCTGTGGCCATGCCCTTTCATTTGACACCCATATTGAATGCATATATCAAGGTTTTATGGGAACCACATTTTGACCGATGACTCATTTATCGATAAATATATCGAAATATCGAAAAGTTCAAGTGAAAGCTGTGGCCATGCCCTTTCATTTGACAACAATATTGAACGCATACATCAAGGTTTTGTGGGAACCACATTTTGACCGATGACTCATTTATCGAAATATCGAAAAGTTCAAATGAAAGCTGTGGCCATGCCCTTTCGTTTGGCACCCATATTGAATGCATACATCAAGGTTTTGTGGGAACCACATTTTGACCGATAACTCATTTATCGATAAATATATGGAAATATCGAAAAGTTCAAGTGAAAGCTGTGGCCATGCCCTTTCGTTTGGCACCCATATTTAATGCATATATCAAGGTTTTATGGGAACCACATTTTGACCGATGACTCATTTATCGATAAATATATCGAAATATCGAAACGTTCAAATGATAGCTGTGGCCATGCCCTTTCATTTGACACCCATATTGAATGCATATGTCAAGGCTTTGAGGGAACCACATTTTGACCGATGACTCATTTATCGATAAATATATCGAAATATCGAAAAGTTCAAATGATAGCTGTAGCCATGCCCTTTCATTTGACACCCATATTGAATGCATATGTCAAGGCTTTGAGGGAACCACATTTTGACCGATAACTCATTTATCGATAAATATATCGAAATATCGAAAATTTTAAATGAAAGCTGTGGCCATGCCCTTTCAGTTGACAGCCATATTGAATGCATATGTCAAGGTTTTGAGGAAACCACATTTTGACCTGTAACTCATTTGCCGATAAAGATATCGAAATATCGAAAAGTTGAAATGAAAGCTGTGGCCATGCCCTTTCATTTGACACCCATATTGAATGCATATGTCAAGGTTTTATGGGAACCACATTTTGACCGATGACTCATTTATCGATAAATATATCGAAATATCGAAAAGTTCAAATGAAAGCTGTGGCCATGCCCTTTCGTTTGGCACCCATATTGAATGCATATATCAAGGTTTTATGGGAACCACATTTTGACCGATGACTCATTTATCGATAAATATATCGAAATATCGAAAAGTTCAAGTGCAAGCTGTGGCCATGCCCTTTCATTTGATACCCATATTGAACGCACACATCAAGGTTTTGTGGGAACCACATTTTGACCGATAACTCAGTTATCGATAAATATGTCGAAATATCGAAAAGTTCAAATGAAAGCTGTGGCCATGCCCTTTCGTTTGGCACCCATATTGAATGCATATATCAAGGTTTTATGGGAACCACATTTTGACCGATGACTCATTTATCGATAAATATATCGAAATATCGAAAAGTTCAAATGAAAGCTGTGGCCATGCCCTTTCGTTTGGCACCCATATTGAATGCATATATCAAGGTTTTATAGGAACCACATTTTGACCGATGACTCATTTATCGATAAATATATCGAAATATCGAAAAGTTCAAGTGAAAGCTGTGGCCATGCCCTTTCATTTGATACCCATATTGAACGCACACATCAAGGTTTTTTGGGAACCACATTTTGACCGATAACTCAGTTATCGATAAATATGTCGAAATATCGAAAAATTCTAATGAAAGCTGTGGCCATGCCCTTTCGTTTGGCACCCATATTGAATGCATATATCAAGGTTTTATGGGAACCACATTTTGACCGATGACTCATTTATCGATAAATATATCGAAATATCGAAAAGTTCAAATGATAGCTGTGGCCATGCCCTTTCATTTGACACCCATATTGAATGCATATGTCAAGGCTTTGAGGGAACCACATTTTGACCGATAACTCATTTATCGATAAATATATCGAAATATCGAAAAGTTTAAATGAAAGCTGTGGCCATGCCCTTTAATTTGACACCCATATTGAATGCATATGTCAACGTTTTGAGGAAACCACATTTTGACCTGTAACTCATTTGCCGATAAAGATATCGAAATATCGAAAAGTTCAAATGAAAGCTGTGGTCATGCCCTTTCATTTGACACCCATATTGAATGCATATGTCAAGGTTTTATGGGAACCACATTTTGACCGATGACTCATTTATCGATAAATATATCGAAATATCGAAAAGTTCAAATGAAAGCTGTGGCCATGCCCTTCCGTTTGGCACCCATATTGAATGCATATATCAAGGTTTTATGGGAACCACATTTTGACCGATGACTCATTTATCGATAAATATATCGATATATCGAAAAGTTCAAAAGATAGCTGTGGCCATGCCCTTTCATTTGACACCCATATTGAATGCATATATCAAGGTTTTATGGGAACCACATTTTGACCGATGACTCATTTATCGATAAATATATCGAAATATCGAAAAGTTCAAGTGAAAGCTGTGGCCATGCCCTTTCATTTGACAACAATATTGAACGCATACATCAAGGTTTTGTGGGAACCACATTTTGACCGATAACTCATTTATCGATAAATATATCGAAATATCGAAAAGTTCAAATGAAAGCTGTGGCCATGCCCTTTCGTTTGGCACCCATATTGAATGCATACATCAAGGTTTTGTGGGAACCACATTTTGACCGATAACTCATTTATCGATAAATATATGGAAATATCGAAAAGTTCAAGTGAAAGCTGTGGCCATGCCCTTTCGTTTGGCACCCATATTTAATGCATATATCAAGGTTTTATGGGAACCACATTTTGACCGATGACTCATTTATCGATAAATATATCGAAATATCGAAAAGTTCAAATGATAGCTGTGGCCATGCCCTTTCATTTGACACCCATATTGAATGCATATGTCAAGGCTTTGAGGGAACCACATTTTGACCGATGACTCATTTATCGATAAATATATCGAAATATCGAAAAGTTCAAATGATAGCTGTAGCCATGCCCTTTCATTTGACACCCATATTGAATGCATATGTCAAGGCTTTGAGGGAACCACATTTTGACCGATAACTCATTTATCGATAAATATATCGAAATATCGAAAATTTTAAATGAAAGCTGTGGCCATGCCCTTTCATTTGACAGCCATATTGAATGCATATGTCAAGGTTTTGAGGAAACCACATTTTGACCTGTAACTCATTTGCCGATAAAGATATCGAAATATCGAAAAGTTGAAATGAAAGCTGTGGCCATGCCCTTTCATTTGACACCCATATTGAATGCATATGTCAAGGTTTTATGGGAACCACATTTTGACCGATGACTCATTTATCGATAAATATATCGAAATATCGAAAAGTTCAAATGAAAGCTGTGGCCATGCCCTTTCGTTTGGCACCCATATTGAATGCATATATCAAGGTTTTATGGGAACCACATTTTGACCGATGACTCATTTATCGATAAATATATCGAAATATCGAAAAGTTCAAGTGCAAGCTGTGGCCATGCCCTTTCATTTGATACCCATATTGAACGCACACATCAAGGTTTTGTGGGAACCACATTTTGACCGATAACTCAGTTATCGATAAATATGTCGAAATATCGAAAAGTTCAAATGAAAGCTGTGGCCATGCCCTTTCGTTTGGCACCCATATTGAATGCATATATCAAGGTTTTATGGGAACCACATTTTGACCGATGACTCATTTATCGATAAATATATCGAAATATCGAAAAGTTCAAATGAAAGCTGTGGCCATGCCCTTTCGTTTGGCACCCATATTGAATGCATATATCAAGGTTTTATAGGAACCACATTTTGACCGATGACTCATTTATCGATAAATATATCGAAATATCGAAAAGTTCAAGTGAAAGCTGTGGCCATGCCCTTTCATTTGATACCCATATTGAACGCACACATCAAGGTTTTTTGGGAACCACATTTTGACCGATAACTCAGTTATCGATAAATATGTCGAAATATCGAAAAATTCTAATGAAAGCTGTGGCC
This sequence comes from Merzomyia westermanni, assembly GCA_949987695.1. NCBI lineage: Eukaryota > Metazoa > Arthropoda > Insecta > Diptera > Tephritidae > Merzomyia > Merzomyia westermanni. Next base: position 118,161,689 of record OX465292.1, on the reverse strand, counting down.
ATGCCCTTTCGTTTGGCACCCATATTGAATGCATATATCAAGGTTTTATGGGAACCACATTTTGACCGATGACTCATTTATCGATAAATATATCGAAATATCGAAAAGTTCAAATGATAGCTGTGGCCATGCCCTTTCATTTGACACCCATATTGAATGCATATGTCAAGGCTTTGAGGGAACCACATTTTGACCGATAACTCATTTATCGATAAATATATCGAAATATCGAAAAGTTTAAATGAAAGCTGTGGCCATGCCCTTTCGTTTGGCACCCATATTGAATGCATATATCAAGGTTTTATAGGAACCACATTTTGACCGATGACTCATTTATCGATAAATATATCGAAATATCGAAAAGTTCAAGTGAAAGCTGTGGCCATGCCCTTTCATTTGATACCCATATTGAACGCACACATCAAGGTTTTTTGGGAACCACATTTTGACCGATAACTCAGTTATCGATAAATATGTCGAAATATCGAAAAATTCTAATGAAAGCTGTGGCCATGCCCTTTCATTTGATACCCATATTGAACGCACACATCAAGGTTTTTTGGGAACCACATTTTGACCGATAACTCAGTTATCGATAAATATGTCGAAATATCGAAAAATTCTAATGAAAGCTGTGGTCATGCCCTTTCATTTGACACCCATATTGAATGCATATGTCAAGGTTTTATGGGAACCACATTTTGACCGATGACTCATTTATCGATAAATATATCGAAATATCGAAAAGTTCAAATGAAAGCTGTGGCCTAGGCCTTTCGGTTGACACACATATTGAACGCATATAACAAGGGTTTATGGGAACCACATTTTGACCGATAACTCATTTATCGATATATATATCGAAAAGTTCAAATTAAAGCTGTGACCATGCCGTTTCCTTTGAGACCCATATTGAATGCATATATCAAGGTTTTATGGGAACCACATTTTAAGATATAGGTCATTTATCGATATATATAGCGAAAAGTTCAAATGAAAGCTGTGGCCATGTCCTTTCGTTTGACACCCATATTGAATGCATATATCAAGGTTTTGAGGGAACCACATTTTGACCGGTAACTCATTTGTCGATAAATATATCGAAAAGTTCACATGAAAGCTGTGCCCATGCCCTTTCATTTGACACCCATATTGAATGCATATGTCAAGGCTTTGAGGGAACCACATTTTGACCGATAACTCATTTATCGATATGTATATCGAAAAGTTCAAGTGTAAGCTGTGGCCATGCCGTTTCCTTTGAGACCCATACTGAATGCATATATCAAGGTTTTATGGGGACCACATTTTAAGATATAAGTCATTTATCGATATATATATCGAAAAGTTCAAATGAAAACTGTGGCCATGCCCTTTCATTTGTCACCCATATTGAATGCATATGTCAAGGTTTTGAGGAAAGCACATTTTGACCGATAACTCATTTATCGATATATATATCGAAAAGTACAAATGAAAGCTGTGGCTATGCCCTTTCGTTTGACACCCATATTGAATGCGTATATAAAGGTTTTGTGGGAACCACATTTTGACCGATAACTCATTTATCGATATGTATATCGAAAAGTTCAAATGAAAGCTGTGGCCATGCACTTTCGTTTGACACCCTTATTGAATGCCTATATCAAGGTTTTATGGGAACCACATTTTGACCGATGACTCATTTATCGATAAATATATCGAAATATCGAAAAGTTCAAATGAAAGCTGTGGCCATGCCCTTTCGTTTGGCACCCATATTGAATGCATATATCAAGGTTTTATGGGAACCACATTTTGACCGATGACTGATTTATCGATAAATATATCGAAATATCGAAAAGTTCAAGTGAAAGCTGTGGTCATGCCCTTTCGTTTGGCACCCATATTGAATGCATATATCAAGGTTTTATGGGAACCACATTTTGACCGACGACTCATTTATCGATAAATATATCGAAATATCGAAAAGTTCAAATGATAGCTGTGGCCATACCCTTTCATTTGACACCCATATTGAATGCATATATCAAGGTTTTATGGGAACCACATTTTGACCGATGACTCATTTATCGATAAATATATCGAAATATCGAAAAGTTCAAGTGAAAGCTGTGGCCATGCCCTTTCGTTTGGCACTCATATTGAATGCATATATCAAGGTTTTATGGGAACCACATTTTGACCGACGACTCATTTATCGATAAATATATCGAAATATCGAAAAGTTCAAATGATAGCTGTGGCCATGCCCTTTCATTTGACACCCATATTGAATGCATATGTCAATATTTGAGGAAACTACATTTTGACCTGTAACTCATTTGCCGATAAAGATATCGAAATATCGAAAAGTTCAAATGAAAGCTGTGGCCATGCCCTTTCGTTTGGCACCCATATTGAATGCATATATCAAGGTTTTATGGGAACCACATTTTGACCGATGACTCATTTATCGATAAATATATCGAAATATCGAAAAGTTCAAGTGCAAGCTGTGGCCATGCCCTTTCATTTGATACCCATATTGAACGCACACATCAAGGTTTTGTGGGAACCACATTTTGACCGATAACTCAGTTATCGATAAATATGTCGAAATATCGAAAAGTTCAAATGAAAGCTGTGGCCATGCCCTTTCGTTTGGCACCCATATTGAATGCATATGTCAAGGCTTTGAGGGAACCACATTTTGACCGATAACTCATTTATCGATAAATATATCGAAATATCGAAAATTTTAAATGAAAGCTGTGGCCATGCCCTTTCATTTGACAGCCATATTGAATGCATATATCAAGGTTTTATGGGAACCACATTTTGACCGATGACTCATTTATCGATAAATATATCGAAATATCGAAAAGTTCAAGTGCAAGCTGTGGCCATGCCCTTTCATTTGATACCCATATTGAACGCACACATCAAGGTTTTGTGGGAACCACATTTTGACCGATAACTCAGTTATCGATAAATATGTCGAAATATCGAAAAGTTCAAATGAAAGCTGTGGCCATGCCCTTTCGTTTGGCACCCATATTGAACGCACACATCAAGGCTTTGAGGGAACCACATTTTGACCGATGACTCATTTATCGATAAATATATCGAAATATCGAAAAGTTCAAATGATAGCTGTAGCCATGCCCTTTCATTTGACACCCATATTGAATGCATATGTCAAGGCTTTGAGGGAACCACATTTTGACCGATAACTCATTTATCGATAAATATATCGAAATATCGAAAATTTTAAATGAAAGCTGTGGCCATGCCCTTTCATTTGACAGCCATATTGAATGCATATGTCAAGGTTTTGAGGAAACCACATTTTGACCTGTAACTCATTTGCCGATAAAGATATCGAAATATCGAAAAGTTGAAATGAAAGCTGTGGCCATGCCCTTTCATTTGACACCCATATTGAATGCATATGTCAAGGTTTTATGGGAACCACATTTTGACCGATGACTCATTTATCGATAAATATATCGAAATATCGAAAAGTTCAAATGAAAGCTGTGGCCATGCCCTTTCGTTTGGCACCCATATTGAATGCATATATCAAGGTTTTATGGGAACCACATTTTGACCGATGACTCATTTATCGATAAATATATCGAAATATCGAAAAGTTCAAGTGCAAGCTGTGGCCATGCCCTTTCATTTGATACCCATATTGAACGCACACATCAAGGTTTTGTGGGAACCACATTTTGACCGATAACTCAGTTATCGATAAATATGTCGAAATATCGAAAAGTTCAAATGAAAGCTGTGGCCATGCCCTTTCGTTTGGCACCCATATTGAATGCATATATCAAGGTTTTATGGGAACCACATTTTGACCGATGACTCATTTATCGATAAATATATCGAAATATCGAAAAGTTCAAATGAAAGCTGTGGCCATGCCCTTTCGTTTGGCACCCATATTGAATGCATATATCAAGGTTTTATAGGAACCACATTTTGACCGATGACTCATTTATCGATAAATATATCGAAATATCGAAAAGTTCAAGTGAAAGCTGTGGCCATGCCCTTTCATTTGATACCCATATTGAACGCACACATCAAGGTTTTTTGGGAACCACATTTTGACCGATAACTCAGTTATCGATAAATATGTCGAAATATCGAAAAATTCTAATGAAAGCTGTGGCCATGCCCTTTCGTTTGGCACCCATATTGAATGCATATATCAAGGTTTTATGGGAACCACATTTTGACCGATGACTCATTTATCGATAAATATATCGAAATATCGAAAAGTTCAAATGATAGCTGTGGCCATGCCCTTTCATTTGACACCCATATTGAATGCATATGTCAAGGCTTTGAGGGAACCACATTTTGACCGATAACTCATTTATCGATAAATATATCGAAATATCGAAAAGTTTAAATGAAAGCTGTGGCCATGCCCTTTAATTTGACACCCATATTGAATGCATATGTCAACGTTTTGAGGAAACCACATTTTGACCTGTAACTCATTTGCCGATAAAGATATCGAAATATCGAAAAGTTCAAATGAAAGCTGTGGTCATGCCCTTTCATTTGACACCCATATTGAATGCATATGTCAAGGTTTTATGGGAACCACATTTTGACCGATGACTCATTTATCGATAAATATATCGAAATATCGAAAAGTTCAAATGAAAGCTGTGGCCTAGGCCTTTCGGTTGACACACATATTGAACGCATATAACAAGGGTTTATGGGAACCACATTTTGACCGATAACTCATTTATCGATATATATATCGAAAAGTTCAAATTAAAGCTGTGACCATGCCGTTTCCTTTGAGACCCATATTGAATGCATATATCAAGGTTTTATGGGAACCACATTTTAAGATATAGGTCATTTATCGATATATATAGCGAAAAGTTCAAATGAAAGCTGTGGCCATGTCCTTTCGTTTGACACCCATATTGAATGCATATATCAAGGTTTTGAGGGAACCACATTTTGACCGGTAACTCATTTGTCGATAAATATATCGAAAAGTTCACATGAAAGCTGTGCCCATGCCCTTTCATTTGACACCCATATTGAATGCATATGTCAAGGCTTTGAGGGAACCACATTTTGACCGATAACTCATTTATCGATATGTATATCGAAAAGTTCAAGTGTAAGCTGTGGCCATGCCGTTTCCTTTGAGACCCATACTGAATGCATATATCAAGGTTTTATGGGGACCACATTTTAAGATATAAGTCATTTATCGATATATATATCGAAAAGTTCAAATGAAAACTGTGGCCATGCCCTTTCATTTGTCACCCATATTGAATGCATATGTCAAGGTTTTGAGGAAAGCACATTTTGACCGATAACTCATTTATCGATATATATATCGAAAAGTACAAATGAAAGCTGTGGCTATGCCCTTTCGTTTGACACCCATATTGAATGCGTATATAAAGGTTTTGTGGGAACCACATTTTGACCGATAACTCATTTATCGATATGTATATCGAAAAGTTCAAATGAAAGCTGTGGCCATGCACTTTCGTTTGACACCCTTATTGAATGCCTATATCAAGGTTTTATGGGAACCACATTTTGACCGATGACTCATTTATCGATAAATATATCGAAATATCGAAAAGTTCAAATGAAAGCTGTGGCCATGCCCTTTCGTTTGGCACCCATATTGAATGCATATATCAAGGTTTTATGGGAACCACATTTTGACCGATGACTGATTTATCGATAAATATATCGAAATATCGAAAAGTTCAAGTGAAAGCTGTGGTCATGCCCTTTCGTTTGGCACCCATATTGAATGCATATATCAAGGTTTTATGGGAACCACATTTTGACCGACGACTCATTTATCGATAAATATATCGAAATATCGAAAAGTTCAAATGATAGCTGTGGCCATACCCTTTCATTTGACACCCATATTGAATGCATATATCAAGGTTTTATGGGAACCACATTTTGACCGATGACTCATTTATCGATAAATATATCGAAATATCGAAAAGTTCAAGTGAAAGCTGTGGCCATGCCCTTTCGTTTGGCACTCATATTGAATGCATATATCAAGGTTTTATGGGAACCACATTTTGACCGACGACTCATTTATCGATAAATATATCGAAATATCGAAAAGTTCAAATGATAGCTGTGGCCATGCCCTTTCATTTGACACCCATATTGAATGCATATGTCAATATTTGAGGAAACTACATTTTGACCTGTAACTCATTTGCCGATAAAGATATCGAAATATCGAAAAGTTCAAATGAAAGCTGTGGCCATGCCCTTTCATTTGACACCCATATTGAATGCATATGTCAAGGTTTTATGGGAACCACATTTTGACCGATGACTCATTTATCGATAAATATATCGAAATATCGAAAAGTTCAAGTGAAAGCTGTGGCCATGCCCTTTCATTTGACACCCATATTGAACGCATACATCAAGGTTTTGTGGCAACCACATTTTAACCGATAACTCATTTATCGATAAGTATATCGAAATATCGAAAAGTTCAAATGAAAGCTGTGGCCATGCCCTTTCGTTTGGCACCCATATTGAATGCATATATCAAGGTTTTATGGGAACCACATTTTGACCGATGACTCATTTATCGATAAATATATCGAAATATCGAAAAGTTCAAGTGAAAGCTGTGGCCATGCCCTTTCGTTTGGCACCCATATTGAATGCATATATCAAGGTTTTATGGGAACCACATTTTGACCGATGACTCATTTATCGATAAATATATCGAAATATCGAAAAGTTCAAATGATAGCTGTGGTCATGCCCTTTCATTTGACACCCATATTGAATGCATATGTCAAGGCTTTGAGGGAACCACATTTTGACCGATAACTCATTTATCGATAAATATATCGAAATATCGAAAAGTTTAAATGAAAGCTGTGGCCATGCCCTTTCATTTGACACCCATATTGAATACATATGTCAACGTTTTGAGGAAACCACATTTTGACCTGTAACTCATTTGCCGATAAAGATATCGAAATATCGAAAAGTTCAAATGAAAGCTGTGGTCATGCACTTTCATTTGACACCCATATTGAATGCATATGTCAAGGTTTTATGGGAACCACATTTTGACCGATGACTCATTTATCGATAAATATATCGAAATATCGAAAAGTTCAAATGAAAGCTGTGGCCATGCCCTTTCATTTGACACCCATATTGAATGCATATATAATTCTTAATGGGAACCACATTTTGACCGATGACTCATTTATCGATAAATATATCGAAATATCGAAAAGTTCAAGTGAAAGCTGTGGCCATGCCCTTCCATTTGACACCCATATTGAACGCATACATCAATTTTTTGTGGGAACCACATTTTGACCGATAACTCAGTTATCGATAAACATGTCGAAATATCGAAAAGTTCAAATGATAGCTGTGGCCATGCCCTTTCATTTGACACCCATATTGAATGCATATGTCAAGGCTTTGAGGGAACCACATTTTGACCGATAACTCATTTATCGATAAATATATCGAAATATCGAAAAGTTTAAATGAAAGCTGTGGCCTTGGCCTTTCGTTTGACACACATATTGAACGCATATAACAAGGTTTTATGGGAGCCACATTTTGACCGATAAGTCATTTATCGATAAATATATCGAAATATGGATCAGTTCAGATGAAAGCTGTGGTCTTTCCTTTCGTTTGACACCCCTATTGAACGCATATATCAAGGTTTTATGTGAACCACATTTTGACCGATAAGTCATTTATCGATATATATATCGAAATATCGAAAAATTTAAATGAAAGCTGTGGCCATGCCCTTTCATTTGACACCCATATTGAATGCATATGTCAACGTTTTGAGGAAACCACATTTTGACCTGTAACTCATTTGCCGATAAAGATATCGAAATATCGAAAAGTTCAAATGAAAGCTGTGGCCATGCCCTTTCATTTGACACCCATATTGAATGCATATGTCAAGGTTTTGAGGGAACCACATTTTGACCGATAAATCATTTATAGATATGTACGAGTATATCGAAAAGTTCAAATGAAAGCTGTGGCCATGCCCTTTCGTTTGACACCCATATTGAATGCATATATCAAGGTTTTATGGGAACCACATTTTGACCGATGACTCATTTATCGATAAATATATCGAAATATCGAAAAGTTCAAATGAAAGCTGTGGACATGCCCTTTCATTTGACACCCATATTGAATGCATATATAAATTCTTAATGGGAACCACATTTTGAGCGATAACTCATTTACCGATAAAGGTATCGAAATATCGAAAAGTTCAAATGTAAGCTGTGACCTTGGCCTTTCGTTTGACACACATATTGAACGCATATAACAAGGTTTTATGGGAACCACATTTTGACCGGTAACTGATTTGTCGATAAATATATCGAAAAGTTCAAATGAAAGCTGTGGCCATGCCGTTTTCTTTGAGACCCATACTGAATGCATATATCAAGGTTTTATGGGGACCACATTTTAAGATATAAGTCATTTATGGATATATATATCAAAAAGTTCAAATGAAAGCTATGGCCATGCCCTTTCATTTGTCACCCATATTGAATGCATGTGTCAAGGTTTTGAGGGAACCACATTTTGACCGATAAATCATTTATCTATATATATATCGAAAAGTTCAAATGAAAGCTGTGGCTATGCCCTTTCGTTTGACACCCATATTGAATGCGTATATAAAGGTTTTGTGGGAACCACATTTTGACCGATAACTCATTTATCGATATGTATATCGAAAAGTTCAAGTGAAAGCTGTGGCCATGCCCTTTCATTTGACACCCATATTGAATGCGTATATAAAGGTTTTGTGGGAACCACATTTTGACCGATAACTCATTTATGGATATGTATATCGAAAAGTTCAAATGAAACTGTGGCAATGCCGTTTCCTTTGAGACCCATACTGAATGCATATATCAAGGTTTTATGGGGACCACATTTTAAGATATAAGTCATTTATCGATGTATATATCGAAAAGTTCAAATTAAAGCTGTGACCATGCCGTTTCCTTTGAGACCCATATTGAATGCATATATAAATTCTTAATGGGAACCACATTTTGACCGGTAACTGATTTGTCGATAAATATATCGAAAAGTTCAAATGAAAGCTGTGGCCATGCCGTTTCCTTTGAGACCCATACTGAATGCATATATCAAGGTTTTATGGGGACCACATTTTAAGATATAAGTCATTTATCGATATATATATCAAAATGTTCAAATGAAAGCTATGGCCATGCCCTTTCATTTGTCACCCATATTGAATGCATATGTCAAGGTTTTGAGGGAACCACATTTTGACCGATAAATCATTTATCGATATATATATCGAAAAGTACAAATAAAGCTGTGGCCATGCCCTTTCGTTTGACACCCATATTGAATGCATATATCAAGGTTTTGAGGGAACCACATTTTGACCGATAACTCATTTATCGATATGTATATCGAAAAGTTCAAATGAAAGCTGTGGCCATGCCCTTTCATTTGACACCCATATTGAATGCATGTGTCAAGGTTTTGAGGGACCCACATTTTGACCGATAACTCATTTATCGATATATATATCGAAAAGTTCAAATGAAAGCTGTGGCCATGCCCTTTCGTTTGACACCCATATTGAATGCATATATCAAGGTTTTGAGGGAACCACATTTTGACCGGTAACTCATTTGTCGATAAATATATCGAAAAGTTCAAATGAAAGCTGTGTCCATGCCCTTTCATTTGACACCCATATTGAATGCATATGTCAAGGTTTTGAGGGAACCACATTTTGACCGGTAACTTATTTGTCGATAAATATATCGAAAAGTTCAAATGAAAGCTGTGGCCATGCCCTTTCATTTGACACCCATATTAAATGCATATGTCAAGGTTTTTAGGGACCCACATTTTGACCGATAACTCATTTATCGATATATATATCGAAAAGTACAAATAAAGCTGTGGCCATGCCCTTTCGTTTGACACCCATATTGAATGCATATATCAAGGTTTTGAGCGAACCACATTTTGACCGATAACTCATTTATCGATATGTATATCGAAAAGTTCAAATGAAAGCTGTGGCCATGCCCTTTCGTTTGACACCCATATTGAATGCATATATCAAGGTTTTATGGGAACCACATTTTGACCAATGACTCATTTATCGATATATATATCGAAAAGTACAAATGAAAGCTGTGGCCATGCCCTGTCATTTGACACCCATATTGAATGCATATGTCAAGGTTTTGAGGGAACCACATTTTGACCGATAACTCATTTATCGATATATATATCGAAAAGTACAAATAAAGCTGTGGCCATGCCCTTTCGTTTGACACCCAAATTGAATGCGTATATAAAGGTTTTGTGGGAACCACATTTTGACCGATAACTCATTTATCGATAAATATTTCGAAATATCGAAAAGTTCAAGTGAAAGCTGTGGCCATGCCCTTTCATTTGTCACCCATATTGAATGCATATGTCAAGGTTTTGAGGGAACCACATTTTGACCGATAACTCTTTTATCGATATATATATCGAAAAGTTCAAATAAAGCTGTGGCCATGCCCTTTCGTTTGACACCCAAATTGAATGCATATATCAAGGTTTTGAGGGAACCACATTTTGACCGATAACTCATTTATCGATATGTATATCGAAAAGTTCAAATGAAAGCTGTGGCCATGCCCTTTCGTTTGACACCCATATTGAATGCGTATATAAAGGTTTTGTGGGAACCACATTTTGACCGATAACTCATTTATCGATAAATATTTCGAAATATCGAAAAGTTCAAGTGAAAGCTGTGGCCATGCCCTTTCATTTGTCACCCATATTGAATGCATATGTCAAGGTTTTGAGGGAACCACATTTTGACCGATAACTCATTTATCGATATATATATCGAAAAGTTCAAATAAAGCTGTGGCCATGCCCTTTCGTTTGACACCCAAATTGAATGCATATATCAAGGTTTTGAGGGAACCACATTTTGACCGATAACTCATTTATCGATATGTATATCGAAAAGTTCAAATGAAAGCTGTGGCCATGCCCTGTCATTTGACACCCATATTGAATGCATATGTCAAGGTTTTGAGGGAACCACATTTTGACCGATAACTCATTTATCGATATATATATCGAAAAGTACAAATAAAGCTGTGGCCATGCCCTTTCGTTTGACACCCAAATTGAATGCATATATCAAGGTTTTGAGGGAACCACATTTTGACCGATAACTCATTTATCGATATGTATATCGAAAAGTTCAAATGAAAGCTGTGGCCATGCCCTGTCATTTGACACCCATATTGAATGCATATATCAAGGTTTTATGGGAACCACATTTTGACCGATAACTCATTTATCGATATGTATATCGAAAAGTTCAAATGAAACTGTGGCCATGCCCTTTCGTTTGCCACCCTTATTGAATGCATATATCAAGGTTTTATGGGAACCATATTTTGACCGATGACTCATTTATCGATATATATATCGAAATATCGAAAAGTTCAAATGAAAGCTGTGGCCATGCCCTTTCATTTGACACCCATATTGAATGCATATATCAAGGTTTTATGGGAACCACATTTTGACCGATGACTCATTTATCGATAAATATATCGAAATATCGAAAAGTTCAAATGAAAGCTGTGGCCATGCCCTTTCATTTGACACCCATATTGAATGCATATATAAATTCTTAATGGGAACCACATTTTGAGCGATAACTCATATACCGATAAATATATCGAAATATCGAAAAGTTCAAATGAAAGCTGTGGCCTTGGCCTTTCGTTTGACACACATATTGAACGCATATAACAAGCTTTTATGGGAACCACATTTTGACCGACAACTCATTTATCGATATATATATCGAAAAGTTCAAATTAAAGCTGTGACCATGCCGTTTCCTTTGAGACACATATTGAATGCATATATCAAGGTTTTATGGGAACCACATTTTAAGATATAGGTCATTTATCGATATATATGGCGAAAAGTTCAAATGAAAGCTGTGGCCATGTCCTTTCGTTTGACACCCATATTGAATGCATATATCAAGGTTTTGAGGGAACCACATTTTGACCGGTAACTGATTTGTCGATAAATATATCGAAAAGTTCAAATGAAAGCTGTGGCCATGCCCTTTCATTTGACACCCATATTGAATGCATATGTCAAGGTTTTGAGGGAACCACATTTTGACCGATAACTTATTTATCGATATGTATATCGAAAAGTTCAAATGAAAGCTGTGGCCATGCCGTTTCCTTTGAGACCCATACTGAATGCATATGTCAAGGTTTTGAGGGAACCACATTTTGACCGGTAACTCATTTATCGATATGTATATCGAAAAGTTCAAATGAAAGCTGTGGCCATGCCCTTTCATTTGACACCCATATTGAATGCATATGTCAAGGTTTTATGGGGACCACATTTTAAGATATAAGTCATTTATCGATATATATATCAAAAAGTTCAAATGAAAGCAGTGGCCATGCCGTTTCATTTGTCACCCATATTGAATGCATATGTCAAGGTTTTGAGGGAACCACATTTTGACCGATAACTCATTTATCGATATATATATCGAAAAGTTCAAATGAAAGCTTGGCCATGCCCTTTCGTTTGACACCCATATTGAATGCATATATCAAGGTTTTGAGGGAACCACATTTTGACCGGTAACTCATTTGTCGATAAATATATCGAAAAGTTCAAATGAAAGCTGTGGGCATGCCCTTTCATTTGACACCCATATTGAATGCATATGTCAAGGTTTTGAGGGAACCACATTTTGACCGGTAACTCATTTATCGATATGTATATCGAAAAGTTCAAATGAAAGCTGTGGCCATGCCCTTTCATTTGACACCCATATTGAATGCATATGTCAAGGTTTTGAGGGACCCACATAACTCATTTATCGATATATATATCGAAAAGTTCAAATAAAAGCTGTGGCCATGCCCTTTCATTTGACACCCATATGGAATGCATATGTCAAGATTTTGAGGGACCCACATTTTCACCGATAACTCATTTATCGATATATATATCTAAAAGTACAAATAAAGCTGTGGCCATGCCGTTTCCTTTGAAACCCATATTGAATGCATATATCAAGGTTTTATGGGGACCACATTTTAAGATATAAGTCATTTATCGATATATATATCGAAAAGTTCAAATGAAAGCTGTGTCCATGCCGTTTCCTTTGAAACCCATATTGAATGCATATATCAAGGTTTTATGGGGACCACCTTTTCAAAATATAAGTCATTTATCGATATATATATCGAAAAGTTCAAATGAAAGCTGTGGCCATGCCGTTTTCTTTGAGACCCATATTGAATGCATATAACAAGGTTTTATGGGAACCACATTTTGACCGATAAGTCATTTATCGATAAATATATCGAAATATGGATCAGTTCAGATGAAAGCTGTGGTCTTTCCTTTCGTTTGACACCCCTATTGAACGCATATATCAAGGTTTTATGTGAACAACGCAAACGTCAAGCTGTGTAGTTCTGTTTATATTTTTCACTGCGATTATATTTAATAAATTAATAGTATCTTTTATATTCTAAAGTTAAAATTAATGTTAATAGAGATAAATATCTAATTGTGCTTCACTACTTGGTGTGAATAGTGTTAAAAAGTTTTGATAGTGATTCATTATTATAAATTCATTTTGTTGAGTTTGTGTGTGCCGAGTTTTTTGCATATTTTATTTGTTGCTATTGAAAGGCTTTATTTCATATTGCAATTGTTGTTGTGCTCTGACTTGCTTTTCTTATTTCTTTTTCGTTACAGCTGTTTTGCGTGGTTTGTTGAACGTCAGATACAGTGTGTTTAAAACTGTTCGCTCAGTACTGTGTCATTTAAACTGTCAGGGTTGTTTTTCTTTAATCCGCAAAAATTTTTTCTTAACTTATAATTTTATTATAAATTTATATAAGTATTTATACGAAAATGTCGTGCATGATAGCAAACTGCCAGTTAAAAAGCGAGCCCGAACGCTTTGTAGCATGCTGGCGGTGTGATGGATTTGTCCACGCCAAGTGCACTGGGTTAACCGGTAGAATAGCTGACCTGCTTAACGAAGGAAAAGGCCCGCGCTGGTCTTGTTCCAAATGCCGGTCGACGGAAGTTGATCTCTGTAAAATCTTTAGGCATATCAGAAACGGGTTTTCTGAAATAAGCAAAGATTTTTCATTGCTGACTGAAAAATTCCAAAAATATGAAAATATTTTCAAAACCTTGGAAACTTTGGAGAATTCGCCTCATTTGGAATGCCCTGATAATCGCGAAAACAAGCGCAGGCGTACGGATGATCGGCCTACTACCTCAACAGTCCCGAACTTGCCTCAACCCCTTGAACTTATAGATTTGGCTTCTCCAATTCCTAGTACGGTTGTCCGAGCAACGTCGAAGAACGCCCCTTCAAAAATGTCCACTAGGAAAAACCCGGAAATTCCAACTATTGCACTGGAGTCTGAACCAATCGTTGGTAAGCTGGTTGTGGTTCCTCGCAAAAAATCAATTTTTGTGTCTAGGTTCCATCCAGATACTACCGAGGATGATTTGTTGTACCATATTTCTTCTAAAGTTAAAGATCAAAGCGTAACTGTTAGAAAATTTAATTTTACATATCAAAGAAGTATGTCTTCGTTTAAGATTGATGTATCTGGGAAAGATTTCGATACTCTTTTGGACAGCTCGTTTTGGCCTCCCGGGGCTCTTGTGCGGGAGTTTGAATACAGACCGAATAGGAATGTTCAAAATGTAGTGAAAATTTCTCGTAATAATAACTCATTTATCGATATATATATCGAAAAGTTCAAATGAAAGCTGTGGCCATGCCCTTTCGTTTGACACCCATATTGAATGCATATATCAAGGTTTTGAGGGAACCACATTTTGACCGGTAACTCATTTGTCGATAAATATATCGAAAAGTTCAAATGAAAGCTGTGTCCATGCCCTTTCATTTGACACCCATATTGAATGCATATGTCAAGGTTTTGAGGGAACCACATTTTGACCGGTAACTCATTTGTCGATAAATATATCGAAAAGTTCAAATGAAAGCTGTGGCCATGCCCTTTCATTTGACACCCATATTAAATGCATATGTCAAGGTTTTTAGGGACCCACATTTTGACCGATAACTCATTTATCGATATATATATCGAAAAGTACAAATAAAGCTGTGGCCATGCCCTTTCGTTTGACACCCATATTGAATGCATATATCAAGGTTTTGAGCGAACCACATTTTGACCGATAACTCATTTATCGATATGTATATCGAAAAGTTCAAATGAAAGCTGTGGCCATGCCCTTTCGTTTGACACCCATATTGAATGCATATATCAAGGTTTTATGGGAACCACATTTTGACCAATGACTCATTTATCGATATATATATCGAAAAGTACAAATGAAAGCTGTGGCTATGCCCTTTCGTTTGACACCCATATTGAATGCGTATATAAAGGTTTTGTGGGAACCACATTTTGACCGATAACTCATTTATCGATAAATATTTCGAAATATCGAAAAGTTCAAGTGAAAGCTGTGGCCATGCCATTTCATTTGTCACCCATATTGAATGCATATGTCAAGGTTTTGAGGGAACCACATTTTGACCGATAACTCATTTATCGATATATATATCGAAAAGTTCAAGTAAAGCTGTGGCCATGCCCTTTCGTTTGACACCCAAATTGAATGCATATATCAAGGTTTTGAGGGAACCACATTTTGACCGATAACTCATTTATCGATATGTATATCGAAAAGTTCAAATGAAAGCTGTGGCCATGCCCTGTCATTTGACACGCATATTGAATGCATATGTCAAGGTTTTGAGGGAACCACATTTTGACCGATAACTCATTTATCGATATATATATCGAAAAGTACAAATAAAGCTGTGGCCATGCCCTTTCGTTTGACACCCAAATTGAATGCATATATCAAGGTTTTGAGGGAACCACATTTTGACCGATAACTCATTTATCGATATGTATATCGAAAAGTTCAAATGAAAGCTGTGGCCATGCCCTGTCATTTGACACCCATATTGAATGCATATATCAAGGTTTTATGGGAACCACATTTTGACCGATAACTCATTTATCGATATGTATATCGAAAAGTTCAAATGAAACTGTGGCCATGCCCTTTCGTTTGCCACCCTTATTGAATGCATATATCAAGGTTTTATGGGAACCATATTTTGACCGATGACTCATTTATCGATATATATATCGAAATATCGAAAAGTTCAAATGAAAGCTGTGGCCATGCCTTTTCATTTGACACCCATATTGAATGCATATATCGAGGTTTTATGGGAACCACATTTTGACCGATGACTCATTTATCGATAAATATATCGAAATATCGAAAAGTTCAAATGAAAGCTGTGGCCATGCCCTTTCATTTGACACCCATATTGAATGCATATATAAATTCTTAATGGGAACCACATTTTGAGCGATAACTCATTTACCGATAAATATATCGAAATATCGAAAAGTTCAAATGAAAGCTGTGGCCTTGGCCTTTCGTTTGACACACATATTGAACGCATATAACAAGCTTTTATGGGAACCACATTTTGACCGACAACTCATTTATCGATATATATATCGAAAAGTTCAAATTAAAGCTGTGACCATGCCGTTTCCTTTGAGACACATATTGAATGCATATATCAAGGTTTTATGGGAACCACATTTTAAGATATAGGTCATTTATCGATATATATGGCGAAAAGTTCAAATGAAAGCTGTGGCCATGTCCTTTGGTTTGACACCCATATTGAATGCATATATCAAGGTTTTGAGGGAACCACATTTTGACCGGTAACTGATTTGTCGATAAATATATCGAAAAGTTCAAATGAAAGCTGTGGCCATGCCCTTTCATTTGACACCCATATTGAATGCATATGTCAAGGTTTTGAGGGAACCACATTTTGACCGATAACTTATTTATCGATATGTATATCGAAAAGTTCAAATGAAAGCTGTGGCCATGCCGTTTCCTTTGAGACCCATACTGAATGCATATGTCAAGGTTTTGAGGGAACCACATTTTGACCGGTAACTCATTTATCGATATGTATATCGAAAAGTTCAAATGAAAGCTGTGGCCATGCCCTTTCATTTGACACCCATATTGAATGCATATGTCAAGGTTTTATGGGGACCACATTTTAAGATATAAGTCATTTATCGATATATATATCAAAAAGTTCAAATGAAAGCTGTGGCCATGCCGTTTCATTTGTCACCCATAATGAATGCATATGTCAAGGTTTTGAGGGAACCACATTTTGAACGGTAACTCATTTATCGATAAATATATCGAAAAGTTCAAATGAAAGCTGTGGCCATGCCCTTTCATTTGACACCCATATTGAATGCATATGTCAAGGTTTTGAGGGAACCACATTTTGACCGGTAACTCATTTGTCGATAAATATATCGAAAAGTTCAAATGAAAGCTGTGGCCATGCCCTTTCATTTGACACCCATATTGAATGCATATGTAAAGGTTTTTAGGGACCCACATTTTGACCGATAACTCATTTATCGATATATATATCGAAAAGTACAAATAAAGCTGTGGCCATGCAATTTCATTTGACACCCATATTGAATGCATATATCAAGGTTTTGAGGGAACCACATTTTGACCGATAACTCATTTATCGATATGTATATCGAAAAGTTCAAATGAAAGCTGTGGCCATGCCCTTTCGTTTGACACCCATATTGAATGCATATATCAAGGTTTTATGGGAACCACATTTTGACCGGTGACTCATTTATTGATAAATATATCGAAAAGTTCAAATGAAAGCTGTGGCCATGCCCTTTCATTTGACACCCATATTGAATGCATATGTAAAGGTTTTTAGGGACCCACATTTTGACCGATAACTCATTTATCGATATATATATCGAAAAGTACAAATAAAGCTGTGGCCATGCAATTTCGTTTGACACCCATATTGAATGCATATATCAAGGTTTTGAGGGAACCACATTTTGACCGATAACTCATTTATCGATATGTATATCGAAAAGTTCAAATGAAAGCTGTGGCCATGCAATTTCGTTTGACACCCATATTGAATGCATATGTCAAGATTTTGAGGGACCCACATTTTCACCGATAACTCATTTATCGATATATATATCTAAAAGTACAAATAAAGCTGTGGCCATGCCGTTTCCTTTGAAACCCATATTGAATGCATATATCAAGGTTTTATGGGGACCACATTTTAAGATATAAGTCATTTATCGATATATCTATCGAAAAGTTCAAATGAAAGCTGTGGCCATGCCGTTTCCTTTGAAACCCATATTGAATGCATATATCAAGGTTTTATGGGGACCACAGTTTAAGATATAAGTCATTTATCGATATATCTATCGAAAAGTTCAAATGAAAGCTGTGGCCATGCCCTTTCATTTGACACCCATATTGAATGCATATGTCAAGGTTTTGAGGGAACCACATTTTGACCGGTAACTCATTTGTCGATAAATATATCGAAAAGTTCAAATGAAAGCTGTGGCCATGCCCTTTCATTTGACACCCATATTGAATGCATATGTAAAGGTTTTTAGGGACCCACATTTTGACCGATAACTCATTTATCGATATATATATCGAAAAGTACAAATAAAGCTGTGGCCATGCAATTTCATTTGACACCCATATAGAATGCATATGTCAAGGTTTTGAGGGAACCACATTTTGACCGGTAACTCATTTGTCGATAAATATATCGAAAAGTTCAAATGAAAGCTGTGGCCATGCCCTTTCATTTGACACCCATATTGAATGCATATGTCAAGGTTTTGAGGGAACCACATTTTGACCGGTAACTCATTTGTCGATAAATATATCGAAAAGTTCAAATGAAAGCTGTGGCCATGCCCTTTCGTTTGACACCCATATTGAATGCATATGTAAAGGTTTTTAGGGACCCACATTTTGACCGATAACTCATTTGTCGATAAATATATCGAAAAGTTCAAATGAAAGCTGTGGCCATGCCCTTTCATTTGACACCCATATTGAATGCATATGTAAAGGTTTTAGGGACCCACATTTTGACCGATAACTCATTTATCGATATATATATCGAAAAGTACAAATAAAGCTGTGGCCATGCAATTTCGTTTGACACCCATATTGAATGCATATGTCAAGATTTTGAGGGACCCACATTTTCACCGATAACTCATTTATCGATATATATATCTAAAAGTACAAATAAAGTTGTGGCCATGCCGTTTCCTTTGAAACCCATATTGAATGCATATATCAAGGTTTTATGGGGACCACATTTTAAGATATAAGTCATTTATCGATATATCTATCGAAAAGTTCAAATGAAAGCTGTGGCCATGCCGTTTCCTTTGAAACCCATATTGAATGCATATATCAAGGTTTTATGGGGACCACATTTTAAGATATAAGTCATTTATCGATATATCTATCGAAAAGTTCAAATGAAAGCTGTGTCCATGCCGTTTCCTTTGAAACCCATATTGAATGCATATGTCAAGGTTTTAAGGGACCCACATTTTGACCGATAACTCATTTATCGATATATATATCGAAAAGTTCAAATGAAAGCTGTGGCCATGCCCTTTCATTTGACACCCATATTGAATGCATATGTCAAGGTTTTGAGGGAACCACATTTTGACCGGTAACTCATTTGTCGATAAATATATCGAAAAGTTCAAATGAAAGCTGTGGCCATGCCCTTTCATTTGACACCCATATTGAATGCATATGTAAAGGTTTTTAGGGACCCACATTTTGACCGATAACTCATTTATCGATATATATATCGAAAAGTACAAATAAAGCTGTGGCCATGCAATTTCGTTTGACACCCATATTGAATGCATATATCAAGGTTTTATGGGAACCACATTTTGACCGGTGACTCATTTATTGATAAATATATCGAAATATCGAAAAGTTCAAATAAAAGCTGTGGCCATGCCCTTTCATTTGGCACCCATATTGAATGCATATATCAAGGTTTTGAGGGAACCACATTTTGACCGGTAACTCAGTTGTCGATAAATATATCGAAAAGTTCAAATGAAAGCTGTGGCCATGCCCTTTTATTTGACACCCATATTGAATGCATATGTCAAGGTCTTGAGGGACCCACATTTTGACCGATAACTCATTTATCGATATATATATCGAAAAGTTCAAATGAAAGCTGTGGCCATGCCCTTTCGTTTGACACCCATATTGAATGCATATATCAAGGTTTTATGGGAACCACATTTTGACCGGTGACTCATTTATTGATAAATATATCGAAATACCGAAAAGTTCAAATAAAAGCTGTGGCCATGCCCTTTCATTTGACACCCATATTGAATGCATATGTCAAGATTTTGAGGGTCCCACATTTTCACCGATAACTCATTTATCGATATATATATCTAAAAGTACAAATAAAGCTGCGGCCATGCCGTTTCCTTTGAAACCCATATTGAATGCATATATCAAGGTTTTATGGGGACCACATTTTAAGATATAAGTCATTTATCGATATATATATCGAAAAGTTCAAATGAAAGCTGTGTCCATGCCGTTTCCTTTGAAACCCATATTGAATGCATATATCAAGGTTTTATGGGGACCACCTTTTCAAAATATAAGTCATTTATCGATATATATATCGAAAAGTTCAAATGAAAGCTGTGGCCATGCCGTTTTCTTTGAGACCCATATTGAATGCATATAACAAGGTTTTATGGGAACCACATTTTGACCGATAAGTCATTTATCGATAAATATATCGAAATATGGATCAGTTCAGATGAAAGCTGTGGTCTTTCCTTCGTTTGACACCCCTATTGAACGCATATATCAAGGTTTTATGTGAACAACGCAAACGTCAAGCTGTGTAGTTCTGTTTATATTTTTCACTGCGATTATATTTAATAAATTAATAGTATCTTTTATATTCTAAAGTTAAAATTAATGTTAATAGAGATAAATATCTAATTGTGCTTCACTACTTGGTGTGAATAGTGTTAAAAAGTTTTGATAGTGATTCATTATTATAAATTCATTTTGTTGAATTTGTGTGTGCCGAGTTTTTTGCATATTTTATTTGTTGCTATTGAAAGGCTTTATTTCATATTGCAATTGTTGTTGTGCTCTGACTTGCTTTTCTTATTTCTTTTTCGTTACAGCTGTTTTGCGTGGTTTGTTGAACGTCAGATACAGTGTGTTTAAAACTGTTCGCTCAGTACTGTGTCATTTAAACTGTCAGGGTTGTTTTTCTTTAATCCGCAAAAATTTTTTCTTAACTTATAATTTTATTATAAATTTATATAAGTATTTATACGAAAATGTCGTGCATGATAGCAAACTGCCAGTTAAAAAGCGAGCCCGAACGCTTTGTAGCATGCTGGCGGTGTGATGGATTTGTCCACGCCAAGTGCACTGGGTTAACCGGTAGAATAGCTGACCTGCTTAACGAAGGAAAAGGCCTGCGCTGGTCTTGTTCCAAATGCCGGTCGACGGAAGTTGATCTCTGTAAAATCTTTAGGCATATCAGAAACGGGTTTTCTGAAATAAGCAAAGATTTTTCATTGCTGACTGAAAAATTCCAAAAATATGAAAATATTTTCAAAACCTTGGAAACTTTGGAGAATTCGCCTCATTTGGAATGCCCTGATAATCGCGAAAACAAGCGCAGGCGTACGGATGATCGGCCTACTACCTCAACAGTCCCGAACTTGCCTCAACCCCTTGAACTTATAGGTTTGGCTTCTCCAATTCCTAGTACGGTTGTCCGAGCAACGTCGAAGAACGCCCCTTCAAAAATGTCCACTAGGAAAAACCCGGAAATTCCAACTATTGCACTGGAGTCTGAACCAATCGTTGGTAAGCTGGTTGTGGTTCCTCGCAAAAAATCAATTTTTGTGTCTAGGTTCCATCCAGACACTACCGAGGATGATTTGTTGTACCATATTTCTTCTAAAGTTAAAGATCAAAGCGTAACTGTTAGAAAATTTAATTTTACATATCAAAGAAGTATGTCTTCGTTTAAGATTGATGTATCTGGGAAAGATTTCGATACTCTTTTGGACAGCTCGTTTTGGCCTCCCGGGGCTCTTGTGCGGGAGTTTGAATACAGACCGAATAGGAATGTTCAAAATGTAGCGAAAATTTCTCGTAATAACGTTGAGTCAAAAAACTGAGCACTAAATCCGTGAATATCTTTTATCAAAATGTCAGAGGTCTAAATACCAAATTAACTGATCTCTTTTTGAAATCTTTTCATTGTAATTATAACGTAATTGCTTTTACCGAAACTTGGCTAAAACCTCATGTTTTCAATTCAGAGTTTTTATGTTATGAATATCAAGTATATAGAAATGATCGCTTGAACAGAGTCGGGGGTGGTGTTCTACTTGCCGTTCATTCCTCCATCCCTTCAGAAGAGGTTAGTATTCCTAACATCGATTTCATTGAGTTCAAATGCATCCGCCTTCAACTAGACAACGTCTCTATGTACTTATATGTTTGCTACATCCCTCCAGCATCAGATTTTTCAGTCTACATGCAACATGTCTCTCTGCTCAAAACTGTTAACTTTATGACTAAAGCTTCAGATTCAATTATTGTTTTGGGTGATTTTAACTTACCTCATATATCGTGGAACATATCTGATGGTAACATTATTCCAAATCCGTCAAAACTGGGGTTCAATGACTTTTTAGATGGAATTTCCGATCTTTGCCTTAATCAAATAAATGTTACCGCTAACAAGTTTGGGAAAGTCTTAGATTTAGTGTATGTTAATGATATAAACCAATTTTCTGTAAATCGTTGTGGTCCGTTGGTTTTACCAGAAGACCTTTACCACCCTTCTATCAAAATAGTCTACGAAACCATTGATATGGCCAAGGTAGCTTTGATTTTAACTTTTCCAAAGCAAACTACAAGAAATTAAATAAAGAACTGTCTAAATTAACTTAGCCTGAATTTGGTTGTGATATGGATCTAAACGTCTCACATTTTAATCAACTATTTACTGCCTATTTGAGAAGTTTATTCCTAAACGTAAAGTAACTTATGATCATCCTACGCAAGCTTGGTTTACTAAAGAGCTTAAGGCTTTTAAAAATAGGAAAACGCGATCATTTAATTTATATAAGAAATCCGGATTAAATAAACATTACCTACTGTATTCCATTCTACGTCAGAAGTACACAGATTTAAATAAAAAGTGCTGTAAAGCTTATATCTCTAAAACCAAAAGAGACATTATTCTCAATCCAAAGTCATTTTATGGTTTCGTAAATTCTAAACGTAAAGTATCAGGGTTTCCCTCAGCCATGAAATATCAAGACATTATATCTAGCGATAATCAATATATCGCAAATATTTTTGCTCAACTTTTCACTTCTAACTATTCTGCTGTCACCAATTCAAACTTTCAAAACTATCCCTATAAGCTACACGGGACAAATTCAATTAATTCACCAATTATATGCGCCAAAGATGTTCTAATTTATCTTAAAAGCTTAAAAGAATCTTTTAAATATGGTCCTGATAGGATTCCTACATGTTTCTTGAAAAAGTGTGCGAACCATATTTACCAACCCCTTACCAATTTGTTCAGTCTATCACTAAAGTGTGGTGTTTTTCCAACTGCGTGGAAAGAATCGTTTCTTCTACCGCTGCATAAAAGCGGGAGTAGGTATTCTATAGAGAACTATCGTGGCATCGCAAAGCTTTCTGCCATCCCAAAATTGTTTGAAGCTATTGTTACAAATCAACTTACAGGTCCAATCTCTACTTTGATAGCTGACTGCCAACGCGGGTTCAGTAAGGGAAAGTCCACAGTTACGAATTTACTTGAGTTTACCAGTCATGTCTCAAATGCCTTTAGAAAAAATCTGCACACCAACGTTATTTATACGGATTTCAGCAAAGCTTTTGACAAAGTGTGTCACTCATTACTGATTCATAAACTCGATCAGTTGGGCTTCCAGCGGGGTCTCAATCGCTGGATCTCTTCTTACCTTAGTGACAGGACACAAAGAGTAATGTTTAAAAATTTAGTATTTGATGTCATTTATGTCTCTTCGGGGGTTCCTCAAGGAAGCCATCTTGGCCCGATTCTGTTCTTGTTGTTTATAAATGATATTTCTACAATAATAAAATCTTCAAAAATGTTAATGTATGCCGACGACGTAAAGCTTTTCATGTCATTCGCGTCATTTGAAGATAGAAATAAGCTACAATCAGATCTAGATACACTTGTTACTTGGTGCGATTTAAATTATATGCCACTTAACCTTAAAAAATGTAAACACATGGGGTCCTATTTAATTAAAAATTATAGTCTTGAGCAAGTGTATGATTTTGTTGACCTGGGGGTTGCTATGGAATATAAACTCAGTTTCAACCGCCATATTAACACAACAGTCAATAAGGCTAGAGGTGCTCTAGCATTCGTTAAACGGTGGTCTAAAGAATTTAGCGACCCTTATGTAACTAAAGCCCTCTTCACTACATTAGTCAGACCGGTACTTGAATATGGTTCTATAATTCGCCTTGAATCAGTTCAAAAACAATTTTTACTATTTGCCTTAAGAGATTTTCATTGGGATCCCTTGTACAATCTGCCACCCTATACGAATCGTTTAAAACTCATTAATCTGCACACACTTTCTAGTCGGAGACAAATGCTTGGAATTATTTTTATGATTAAATTGCTAAATGGTTCACTATCCAGCCCATTTCTTCTAAGTGAAGTGAACTTCAATGTACCGTCTCGTCCTTCAAGGCATTTTAAACCTCTAGTCTTAAAACAGTGCCGAACCAATTTTCAGTTCAATGAGCCTTTTCGCTGTTTGTGTTAAGATTATAACTCTCTTTCTGGTAGATTTGATATTTCAGACTCGCTTTTCAGCATAAAAAAATCAATTCTTTTTATCCTAAATTCATAGCTACTAATTGTTTCTTATTCTTTGACTTCTATATTAACTTCTAACAATAATTTTATTCTGTTAACTAGTTATTTCTTAATGTATAATCTCTATCCTATATCTACTTTACTTAGCTGATGAGGTTTTCTCTGTAGCTGAGCAGTTTTAGATCTCGACGATTAACAAACCAAAGCCTTTCAACGACTCGGCACGAACGAATAATCCGCGCGTTATGCGGATGCGCCCCTCGCGCCGGTCGGGCGGGATATGGTGGGTAATCCGTTCGGAATTAAAAAAAAAAAAAAAAACAAAAAAAAAAAAAACACATTTTGACCGATAAGTCATTTGTCGATAAATATATCGAAATATCGAAAAGTTCAAATGAAAGCTGTGGCCATGCCCTTTCGTTTGACACCCATATTGAATGCATATATCAAGGTTTTATAGGAACCACAATTTGACCGATGACTCATTTATCGATAAATATATCAAAATATCGAAAAGTTCAAATGTAAGCTGTGGCCTTGGCCTTTCGTTTGACACACATATTGAATGCGTATATAAAGGTTTTGTGGGAACCACATTTTGACCGATAACTCATTTATCGATATGTATATCGAAAAGTTCAAATGAAAGCTGTGGCGATGCCCTTTCGTTTGACACCCTTATTGAATGCATATATCAAGGCTTTATGGGAACCATATTTTGACCGATGACTCATTTATCGATAAATATATCGAAATATCGAAAAGTTCAAATTAAAGCTGTGGCCATGCCCTTTCATTTGACACCCATATTGAACGCATACATCAAGGTTTTGTGGGAACCACATTTTGACCGATAACTCATTTATCGATAAATATATCGAAATATCGAAAAGTTCAAATGAAAGCTGTGGCCATGCCCTTTCGTTTGACACCCATATTGAATGCGTATATAAAGGTTTTGTGGGAACCACATTTTGACCGATAACTCATTTATCGATATGTATATCGAAAAGTTCAAATGAAAGCTGTGGCCATGCCCTTTCGTTTGACACCCTTATTGAATGCATATATCAAGGTTTTATGGGAACCATATTTTGACCGCTGACTCATTTATCGATAAATATATCGAAATATCGAAAAGTTCAAGTGAAAGCTGTGGCCATGCCCTTTCGTTTGACACCCATATTGAATGCGTATATAAAGGTTTTGTGGGAACCACATTTTGACCGATAACTCATTTATCGATATGTATATCGAAAAGTTCAAATGAAAGCTGTGGCGATGCCCTTTCGTTTGACACCCTTATTGAATGCATATATCAAGGCTTTATGGGAACCATATTTTGACCGATGACTCATTTATCGATAAATATATCGAAATATCGAAAAGTTCAAGTGAAAGCTGTGGCCATGCCCTTTCATTTGACACCCATATTGAACGCATACATCAAGGTTTTATGGGAACCACATTTTGACCGATAACTCATTTATCGATAAATATATCGAAATATCGAAAAGTTCAAATGAAAGCTGTGGCCATGCCCTTTCGTTTGACACCCATATTGAATGCATATATCAAGGTTTTATAGGAACCACATTTTGACCGATGACTCATTTATCGATAAATATATCGAAATATCGAAAAGTTCAAATGAAAGCTGTGGCCATGCCCTTTCGTTTGACACCCATATTGAATGCATATATCAAGGTTTTATAGGAACCACATTTTGACCGATGACTCATTTATCGATAAATATATCGAAATATCGAAAAGTTCAAATTAAAGCTGTGGCCATGCCCTTTCATTTGACAGCCATATTGAATGCATACATAAATTCTTAATGGGAACCACATTTTGAGCGATAACTCATTTACCGATAAATATATCGAAATATCGAAAAGTTCAAATGAAAGCTGTGGCCATGCCCTTTCATTTGACACCCATATTGAACGCATAAATAAAGGTTTTGTGGGAACCACATTTTGACCGATAACTCATTTATCGATAAATATATCGAAATATCGAAAAGTTCAAATGAAAGCTGTGGCCATGTCCTTTCGTTTGACACCCATATTGAATGCATATATCAAGGTTTTGAGGGAACCACATTTTGACCGGTAACTCATTTGTCGATAAATATATCGAAAAGTTCAAATGAAAGCTGTGGCCATGCCCTTTCATTTGACACCCATATTGAATGCATATGTCAAGGTTTTGAGGGAACCACATTTTGACCGATAACTCATTTATCAATATGTATATCGAAAAGTTCAAATGAAAGCTGTGGCCATGCCGTTTCCTTTCAGACCCATACTGAATGCATATATCAAGGTTTTATGGGGACCACATTTTATGATATAAGTCATTTATCGATATATATAGCGAAAAGTTCAAATGAAAGCTGTGGCCATGCCCTTTCATTTGTCACCCATATTGAATGCATATGTCAAGGTTTTGAGGGAACTACATTTTGACCGATAACTCATTTATCGATATATATATCGAAAAGTACAAATGAAAGCTGTGGCTATACCCTTTCGTTTGACACCCATATTGAATGCGTATATAAAGGTTTTGTGGGAACCACATTTTGACCGATAACTCATTTATCGATATGTACATCGAAAAATTCCAATGGAAGCTGTGGCCATGCCCTTTCGTTTGACACATTTATTGAATGCATATATCAAGGTTTTATGGGAACTACATTTTGACCGATGACTCATTTATCGATAAATATATCGAAATATCGAAAAGTTCAAGTGAAAGCTGTGGCCATGCCCTTTCGTTTGACACCCATATTGAATGCATATATCAAGGTTTTATGGGAACCACATTTTGACCGATGACTCATTTATCGATAAATATATCGAAATATCGAAAAGTTCAAGTGAAAGCTGTGGCCATGCCCTTTCGTTTGACACACATATTGAACGCATATAACAAGGTTTTATGGGAACCACATTTTGACCGATAACTCATTTATCGATATGTATATCGAAAAGTTCAAATGAAAGCTGTGGCCATGCCCTTTCGTTTGACACCCTTATTGAATGCATATATCAAGGTTTTATGGGGACCACATTTTAAGATATAAGTCATTTATCGATATATATATCGAAAAGTTCAAATGAAAGCTGTGGCCATGCCCTTTCATTTGACACCCATATTGAATGCATATGTCAAGATTTTGAGGGTCCCACATTTTCACCGATAACTCATTTATCGATATATATATCTAAAAGTACAAATAAAGCTGCGGCCATGCCGTTTCCTTTGAAACCCATATTGAATGCATATATCAAGGTTTTATGGGGACCACATTTTAAGATATAAGTCATTTATCGATATATATATCGAAAAGTTCAAATGAAAGCTGTGTCCATGCCGTTTCCTTTGAAACCCATATTGAATGCATATATCAAGGTTTTATGGGGACCACCTTTTCAAAATATAAGTCATTTATCGATATATATATCGAAAAGTTCAAATGAAAGCTGTGGCCATGCCGTTTTCTTTGAGACCCATATTGAATGCATATAACAAGGTTTTATGGGAACCACATTTTGACCGATAAGTCATTTATCGATAAATATATCGAAATATGGATCAGTTCAGATGAAAGCTGTGGTCTTTCCTTCGTTTGACACCCCTATTGAACGCATATATCAAGGTTTTATGTGAACAACGCAAACGTCAAGCTGTGTAGTTCTGTTTATATTTTTCACTGCGATTATATTTAATAAATTAATAGTATCTTTTATATTCTAAAGTTAAAATTAATGTTAATAGAGATAAATATCTAATTGTGCTTCACTACTTGGTGTGAATAGTGTTAAAAAGTTTTGATAGTGATTCATTATTATAAATTCATTTTGTTGAATTTGTGTGTGCCGAGTTTTTTGCATATTTTATTTGTTGCTATTGAAAGGCTTTATTTCATATTGCAATTGTTGTTGTGCTCTGACTTGCTTTTCTTATTTCTTTTTCGTTACAGCTGTTTTGCGTGGTTTGTTGAACGTCAGATACAGTGTGTTTAAAACTGTTCGCTCAGTACTGTGTCATTTAAACTGTCAGGGTTGTTTTTCTTTAATCCGCAAAAATTTTTTCTTAACTTATAATTTTATTATAAATTTATATAAGTATTTATACGAAAATGTCGTGCATGATAGCAAACTGCCAGTTAAAAAGCGAGCCCGAACGCTTTGTAGCATGCTGGCGGTGTGATGGATTTGTCCACGCCAAGTGCACTGGGTTAACCGGTAGAATAGCTGACCTGCTTAACGAAGGAAAAGGCCTGCGCTGGTCTTGTTCCAAATGCCGGTCGACGGAAGTTGATCTCTGTAAAATCTTTAGGCATATCAGAAACGGGTTTTCTGAAATAAGCAAAGATTTTTCATTGCTGACTGAAAAATTCCAAAAATATGAAAATATTTTCAAAACCTTGGAAACTTTGGAGAATTCGCCTCATTTGGAATGCCCTGATAATCGCGAAAACAAGCGCAGGCGTACGGATGATCGGCCTACTACCTCAACAGTCCCGAACTTGCCTCAACCCCTTGAACTTATAGGTTTGGCTTCTCCAATTCCTAGTACGGTTGTCCGAGCAACGTCGAAGAACGCCCCTTCAAAAATGTCCACTAGGAAAAACCCGGAAATTCCAACTATTGCAATGGAGTCTGAACCAATCGTTGGTAAGCTGGTTGTGGTTCCTCGCAAAAAATCAATTTTTGTGTCTAGGTTCCATCCAGACACTACCGAGGATGATTTGTTGTACCATATTTCTTCTAAAGTTAAAGATCAAAGCGTAACTGTTAGAAAATTTAATTTTACATATCAAAGAAGTATGTCTTCGTTTAAGATTGATGTATCTGGGAAAGATTTCGATACTCTTTTGGACAGCTCGTTTTGGCCTCCCGGGGCTCTTGTGCGGGAGTTTGAATACAGACCGAATAGGAATGTTCAAAATGTAGCGAAAATTTCTCGTAATAACGTTGAGTCAAAAAACTGAGCACTAAATCCGTGAATATCTTTTATCAAAATGTCAGAGGTCTAAATACCAAATTAACTGATCTCTTTTTGAAATCTTTTCATTGTAATTATAACGTAATTGCTTTTACCGAAACTTGGCTAAAACCTCATGTTTTCAATTCAGAGTTTTTATGTTATGAATATCAAGTATATAGAAATGATCGCTTGAACAGAGTCGGGGGTGGTGTTCTACTTGCCGTTCATTCCTCCATCCCTTCAGAAGAGGTTAGTATTCCTAACATCGATTTCATTGAGTTCAAATGCATCCGCCTTCAACTAGACAACGTCTCTATGTACTTATATGTTTGCTACATCCCTCCAGCATCAGATTTTTCAGTCTACATGCAACATGTCTCTCTGCTCAAAACTGTTAACTTTATGACTAAAGCTTCAGATTCAATTATTGTTTTGGGTGATTTTAACTTACCTCATATATCGTGGAACATATCTGATGGTAACATTATTCCAAATCCGTCAAAACTGGGGTTCAATGACTTTTTAGATGGAATTTCCGATCTTTGCCTTAATCAAATAAATGTTACCGCTAACAAGTTTGGGAAAGTCTTAGATTTAGTGTATGTTAATGATATAAACCAATTTTCTGTAAATCGTTGTGGTCCGTTGGTTTTACCAGAAGACCTTTACCACCCTTCTATCAAAATAGTCTACGAAACCATTGATATGGCCAAGGTAGCTTTGATTTTAACTTTTCCAAAGCAAACTACAAGAAATTAAATAAAGAACTGTCTAAATTAACTTAGCCTGAATTTGGTTGTGATATGGATCTAAACGTCTCACATTTTAATCAACTATTTACTGCCTATTTGAGAAGTTTATTCCTAAACGTAAAGTAACTTATGATCATCCTACGCAAGCTTGGTTTACTAAAGAGCTTAAGGCTTTTAAAAATAGGAAAACGCGATCATTTAATTTATATAAGAAATCCGGATTAAATAAACATTACCTACTGTATTCCATTCTACGTCAGAAGTACATAGATTTAAATAAAAAGTGCTGTAAAGCTTATATCTCTAAAACCAAAAGAGACATTATTCTCAATCCAAAGTCATTTTATGGTTTCGTAAATTCTAAACGTAAAGTATCAGGGTTTCCCTCAGCCATGAAATATCAAGACATTATATCTAGCGATAATCAATATATCGCAAATATTTTTGCTCAACTTTTCACTTCTAACTATTCTGCTGTCACCAATTCAAACTTTCAAAACTATCCCTATAAGCTACACGGGACAAATTCAATTAATTCACCAATTATATGCGCCAAAGATGTTCTAATTTATCTTAAAAGCTTAAAAGAATCTTTTAAATATGGTCCTGATAGGATTCCTACATGTTTCTTGAAAAAGTGTGCGAACCATATTTACCAACCCCTTACCAATTTGTTCAGTCTATCACTAAAGTGTGGTGTTTTTCCAACTGCGTGGAAAGAATCGTTTCTTCTACCGCTGCATAAAAGCGGGAGTAGGTATTCTATAGAGAACTATCGTGGCATCGCAAAGCTTTCTGCCATCCCAAAATTGTTTGAAGCTATTGTTACAAATCAACTTACAGGTCCAATCTCTACTTTGATAGCTGACTGCCAACGCGGGTTCAGTAAGGGAAAGTCCACAGTTACGAATTTACTTGAGTTTACCAGTCATGTCTCAAATGCCTTTAGAAAAAATCTGCACACCAACGTTATTTATACGGATTTCAGCAAAGCTTTTGACAAAGTGTGTCACTCATTACTGATTCATAAACTCGATCAGTTGGGCTTCCAGCGGGGTCTCAATCGCTGGATCTCTTCTTACCTTAGTGACAGGACACAAAGAGTAATGTTTAAAAATTTAGTATTTGATGTCATTTATGTCTCTTCGGGGGTTCCTCAAGGAAGCCATCTTGGCCCGATTCTGTTCTTGTTGTTTATAAATGATATTTCTACAATAATAAAATCTTCAAAAATGTTAATGTATGCCGACGACGTAAAGCTTTTCATGTCATTCGCGTCATTTGAAGATAGAAATAAGCTACAATCAGATCTAGATACACTTGTTACTTGGTGCGATTTAAATTATATGCCACTTAACCTTAAAAAATGTAAACACATGGGGTCCTATTTAATTAAAAATTATAGTCTTGAGCAAGTGTATGATTTTGTTGACCTGGGGGTTGCTATGGAATATAAACTCAGTTTCAACCGCCATATTAACACAACAGTCAATAAGGCTAGAGGTGCTCTAGCATTCGTTAAACGGTGGTCTAAAGAATTTAGCGACCCTTATGTAACTAAAGCCCTCTTCACTACATTAGTCAGACCGGTACTTGAATATGGTTCTATAATTCGCCTTGAATCAGTTCAAAAACAATTTTTACTATTTGCCTTAAGAGATTTTCATTGGGATCCCTTGTACAATCTGCCACCCTATACGAATCGTTTAAAACTCATTAATCTGCACACACTTTCTAGTCGGAGACAAATGCTTGGAATTATTTTTATGATTAAATTGCTAAATGGTTCACTATCCAGCCCATTTCTTCTAAGTGAAGTGAACTTCAATGTACCGTCTCGTCCTTCAAGGCATTTTAAACCTCTAGTCTTAAAACAGTGCCGAACCAATTTTCAGTTCAATGAGCCTTTTCGCTGTTTGTGTTAAGATTATAACTCTCTTTCTGGTAGATTTGATATTTCAGACTCGCTTTTCAGCATAAAAAAATCAATTCTTTTTATCCTAAATTCATAGCTACTAATTGTTTCTTATTCTTTGACTTCTATATTAACTTCTAACAATAATTTTATTCTGTTAACTAGTTATTTCTTAATGTATAATCTCTATCCTATATCTACTTTACTTAGCTGATGAGGTTTTCTCTGTAGCTGAGCAGTTTTAGATCTCGACGATTAACAAACCAAAGCCTTTCAACGACTCGGCACGAACGAATAATCCGCGCGTTATGCGGATGCGCCCCTCGCGCCGGTCGGGCGGGATATGGTGGGTAATCCGTTCGGAATTAAAAAAAAAAAAAAAAACAAAAAAAAAAAAAACACATTTTGACCGATAAGTCATTTGTCGATAAATATATCGAAATATCGAAAAGTTCAAATGAAAGCTGTGGCCATGCCCTTTCGTTTGACACCCATATTGAATGCATATATCAAGGTTTTATAGGAACCACAATTTGACCGATGACTCATTTATCGATAAATATATCAAAATATCGAAAAGTTCAAATGTAAGCTGTGGCCTTGGCCTTTCGTTTGACACACATATTGAATGCGTATATAAAGGTTTTGTGGGAACCACATTTTGACCGATAACTCATTTATCGATATGTATATCGAAAAGTTCAAATGAAAGCTGTGGCGATGCCCTTTCGTTTGACACCCTTATTGAATGCATATATCAAGGCTTTATGGGAACCATATTTTGACCGATGACTCATTTATCGATAAATATATCGAAATATCGAAAAGTTCAAATTAAAGCTGTGGCCATGCCCTTTCATTTGACACCCATATTGAACGCATACATCAAGGTTTTGTGGGAACCACATTTTGACCGATAACTCATTTATCGATAAATATATCGAAATATCGAAAAGTTCAAATGAAAGCTGTGGCCATGCCCTTTCGTTTGACACCCATATTGAATGCGTATATAAAGGTTTTGTGGGAACCACATTTTGACCGATAACTCATTTATCGATATGTATATCGAAAAGTTCAAATGAAAGCTGTGGCCATGCCCTTTCGTTTGACACCCTTATTGAATGCATATATCAAGGTTTTATGGGAACCATATTTTGACCGCTGACTCATTTATCGATAAATATATCGAAATATCGAAAAGTTCAAGTGAAAGCTGTGGCCATGCCCTTTCGTTTGACACCCATATTGAATGCGTATATAAAGGTTTTGTGGGAACCACATTTTGACCGATAACTCATTTATCGATATGTATATCGAAAAGTTCAAATGAAAGCTGTGGCGATGCCCTTTCGTTTGACACCCTTATTGAATGCATATATCAAGGCTTTATGGGAACCATATTTTGACCGATGACTCATTTATCGATAAATATATCGAAATATCGAAAAGTTCAAGTGAAAGCTGTGGCCATGCCCTTTCATTTGACACCCATATTGAACGCATACATCAAGGTTTTGTGGGAACCACATTTTGACCGATAACTCATTTATCGATAAATATATCGAAATATCGAAAAGTTCAAATGAAAGCTGTGGCCATGCCCTTTCGTTTGACACCCATATTGAATGCATATATCAAGGTTTTATAGGAACCACATTTTGACCGATGACTCATTTATCGATAAATATATCGAAATATCGAAAAGTTCAAATGAAAGCTGTGGCCATGCCCTTTCGTTTGACACCCATATTGAATGCATATATCAAGGTTTTATAGGAACCACATTTTGACCGATGACTCATTTATCGATAAATATATCGAAATATCGAAAAGTTCAAATTAAAGCTGTGGCCATGCCCTTTCATTTGACAGCCATATTGAATGCATACATAAATTCTTAATGGGAACCACATTTTGAGCGATAACTCATTTACCGATAAATATATCGAAATATCGAAAAGTTCAAATGAAAGCTGTGGCCATGCCCTTTCATTTGACACCCATATTGAACGCATAAATAAAGGTTTTGTGGGAACCACATTTTGACCGATAACTCATTTATCGATAAATATATCGAAATATCGAAAAGTTCAAATGAAAGCTGTGGCCATGTCCTTTCGTTTGACACCCATATTGAATGCATATATCAAGGTTTTGAGGGAACCACATTTTGACCGGTAACTCATTTGTCGATAAATATATCGAAAAGTTCAAATGAAAGCTGTGGCCATGCCCTTTCATTTGACACCCATATTGAATGCATATGTCAAGGTTTTGAGGGAACCACATTTTGACCGATAACTCATTTATCAATATGTATATCGAAAAGTTCAAATGAAAGCTGTGGCCATGCCGTTTCCTTTCAGACCCATACTGAATGCATATATCAAGGTTTTATGGGGACCACATTTTATGATATAAGTCATTTATCGATATATATAGCGAAAAGTTCAAATGAAAGCTGTGGCCATGCCCTTTCATTTGTCACCCATATTGAATGCATATGTCAAGGTTTTGAGGGAACTACATTTTGACCGATAACTCATTTATCGATATATATATCGAAAAGTACAAATGAAAGCTGTGGCTATACCCTTTCGTTTGACACCCATATTGAATGCGTATATAAAGGTTTTGTGGGAACCACATTTTGACCGATAACTCATTTATCGATATGTATATCGAAAAATTCCAATGGAAGCTGTGGCCATGCCCTTTCGTTTGACACATTTATTGAATGCATATATCAAGGTTTTATGGGAACTACATTTTGACCGATGACTCATTTATCGATAAATATATCGAAATATCGAAAAGTTCAAGTGAAAGCTGTGGCCATGCCCTTTCGTTTGACACCCATATTGAATGCATATATCAAGGTTTTATGGGAACCACATTTTGACCGATGACTCATTTATCGATAAATATATCGAAATATCGAAAAGTTCAAGTGAAAGCTGTGGCCATGCCCTTTCGTTTGACACACATATTGAACGCATATAACAAGGTTTTATGGGAACCACATTTTGACCGATAACTCATTTATCGATATGTATATCGAAAAGTTCAAATGAAAGCTGTGGCCATGCCCTTTCGTTTGACACCCTTATTGAATGCATATATCAAGGTTTTATGGGGACCACATTTTAAGATATAAGTCATTTATCGATATATATATCGAAAAGTTCAAATGAAAGCTGTGGCCATGCCCTTTCGTTTGACACCCTTATTGAATGCATATATCAAGGTTTTATGCGAACCACATTTTGACCGATGACTCATTTATCGATAAATATATCGAAATATCGAAAAGTTCAAGTGAAAGCTGTGGCCATGCCCTTTCGTTTGACACACATATTGAACGCATATAAAAAGGTTTTATGGGAACCACATTTTGACCGATAACTCATTTATCGATATATATATCGAAAAGTTCAAATGAAAGCTGTGGCCATGCCCTTTCGTTTGACACCCTTATTGAATGCATATATCAAGGTTTTATGGGAACCACATTGTGACCGATAACTCATTTATCGATAAATATATCGAAATATCGAAAAGTTCAAGTGAAAGCTGTGGCCATGCCCTTTCGTTTGACACACATATTGAACGCATATAACAAGGTTTTATGGGAACCACATTTTGACCGATAACTCATTTATCGATATATATATCGAAAAGTTCAAATGAAAGCTGTGGTCATGCCCTTTCGTTTGACACCCTTATTGAATGCATATATCAAGGTTTTATGGGGACCACATTTTAAGATATAAGTCATTTATCGATATATATATCGAAAAGTTCAAATGAAAGCTGTGGCCATGCCCTTTCGTTTGACACCCTTATTGAATGCATATATCAAGGTTTTATGGGAACCACATTTTGACCGATGACTCGTTTATCGATAAATATATCGAAATATCGAAAAGTTCAAGTGAAAGCTGTGGCCATGCCGTTTCCTTTGAGACCCATATTGAATGCATATAACAAGGTTTTGAGGGAACCACATTTTGACCGGTAACTCATTTGTCGATATATATATCGAAAAGTTCAAATGAAAGCTGTGGCCATGCCCTTTCGTTTGACACCCTTATTGAATGCATATATCAAGGTTTTATGGGGACCACATTTTAAGATATAAGTCATTTATCGATATATATATCGAAAAGTTCAAATGAAAGCTGTGGCCATGCCCTTTCGTTTGACACCCTTATTGAATGCATATATCAAGGTTTTATGGGGACCACATTTTAAGATATAAGTCATTTATCGATATATATATCGAAAAGTTCAAATGAAAGCTGTGGCCATGCCCTTTCGTTTGACACACATATTGAACGCATATAACAAGGTTTTATGGGAACCACATTTTGACCGATAACTCATTTATCGATATATATATCGAAAAGTTCAAATGAAAGCTGTGGCCATGCCCTCTCATTTGACACCCATATTGAATGCGTATATAAATTGTTAATGGGAACCACATTTTGAGCGATAACTCATTTACCGATAAATATATCGAAATATCGAAAAGTTCAAATGTAAGCTGTGGCCTTGGCCTTTCGTTTGACACATATTGAACGCATATAAGAAGGTTTTATGGGAACCACATTTTGACCGATAACTCATTTACCGATAAATATATCGAAATATCGAAAAGTTCCAATGAAAGCTGTGGCCATGCCGTTTCCTTTGAGACCCATATTGAATGCATATAACAAGGTTTTATGGGAACCACATTTTGACCGATAAGTCATTTATCGATAAATATATCGAAATATGGATCAGTTCAGATGAAAGCTGTGGTCTTTCCTTTCGTTTGACACCCCTATTGAACGCATATATCAAGGTTTTATGTGAACCACATTTTGACCAATAACTCATTTATCGATATATATATCGAAAAGTTCAAATGAAAGCTGTGGCTATGCCCTTTCATTTGACACCCATATTGAATGCATATATAAATTCTTAATGGGAACCACATTTTGAGCGATAACTCATTTATCGATAAATATATCGAAATATCGAAAAGTTCAAATGAAAGCTGTGGCCTTGGCCTTTCGTTTGACACACATATTGAACGCATATAACAAGGTTTTATGGGAACCACATTTTGACCAATAACTCATTTATCGATATATATATCGAAAAGTTCAAATGAAAGCTGTGGCTATGCCCTTTCATTTGACACCCATATTGAATGCATATATAAATTCGTAATGGGAACCACATTTTGAGCGATAACTCATTTATCGATAAATATATCGAAATATCGAAAAGTTCAAATGAAAGCTGTGGCCTTGGCCTTTCGTTTGACACACATATTGAACGCATATAACAAGGTTTTATGGGAACCACATTTTGACCGATAACTCATTTATCGATATATATATCGAAAAGTTCAAATTAAAGCTGTGACCATGCCGTTTCCTTTGAGACCCATATTGAATGCATATATCAAGGTTTTATGGGAACCACATTTTAAGATATAGGTCTTTTATCGATATATATAGCGAAAAGTTCAAATGAAAGCTGTGGCCATGTCCTTTCGTTTGACACCCATATTGAATGCATATATCAAGGTTTTGAGGGAACCGCATTTTGACCGGTAACTCATTTGTCGATAAATATAACGAAAAGTTCAAATGAAAGCTGTGGCCATGCCCTTTCATTTAAAAGCCATATTGAATGCATATGTCAAGGTTTTGAGGGAACCACATTTTGACCGATAACTCATTTATCGATATGTATATCGAAAAGTTCAAATGAAAGCTGTGGCCATGCCGTTTCTTTTGAGACCCATACTGAATGCATATATCAAGGTTTTATAGGGACCACATTTTAAGATATAAGTCATTTATCGATATATATATCGAAAAGTTCAAATGAAAGCTGTGGCCATGCCCTTTCGTTTGACACCCATATTGAATGCGTATATAAAGGTTTTGCGGGAACCACATTTTGACCGATAACTCATTTATCGATATGTATATCGAAAAGTTCAAATGAAAGCTGTGGCTATCCCCTTTCGTTTGACACCCATATTGAATGCGTATATAAAGGTTTTGTGGGAACCACATTTTGACCGATAACTCATTTATCGATATGTATATCGAAAAGTTCAAATGAAAGCTGTGGCCATGCCCTATCGTTTGACACCCTTATTGAATGCATATATCAAGGTTTTATGGGGACCATATTTTGACCGATGACTCATTTATCGATAAATATATCGAAATATCGAAAAGTTCAAGTGAAAGCTGTGGCCATGCCCTTTCATTTGACACCCATATTGAATGCATATATCAAGGTTTTATGGGGACCACATTTTAAGATATAAGTCATTTATCGATATATATATCGAAAAGTTCAAATGAAAGCTGTGGCCATGCCCTTTCGTTTGACA
The DNA here is from genome assembly GCA_949987695.1 of Merzomyia westermanni. Lineage (NCBI taxonomy): Eukaryota > Metazoa > Arthropoda > Insecta > Diptera > Tephritidae > Merzomyia > Merzomyia westermanni. The sequence continues at coordinate 118,122,522 of OX465292.1, read as the reverse complement.
CCCATATTGAATGCGTATATAAAGGTTTTGTGGGAACCACATTTTGACCGATAACTCATTTATCGATATGTATATCGAAAAGTTCAAATGAAAGCTGTGGCCATGCCCTTTCATTTGACACCCTTATTGAATGCATATATCAAGGTTTTATGGGGACCATATTTTGACCGATGACTCATTTATCGATAAATATATCGAAATATCGAAAGGTTTAAGTGAAAGCTGTGGCCATGCCCTTTCATTTGACACCCATATTGAACGCATACATCAAGGTTTTGTGGGAACCACATTTTGACCGATAACTCATTTATCGATATGTATATCGAAAAGTTCAAATGAAAGCTGTGGCCATGCCCTTTCGTTTGACACCCTTATTGAATGCATATATCAAGGTTTTATGGGAACCATATTTTGACCGGTGACTCATTTATCGATAAATATATCGAAATATCGAAAAGTTCAAATGAAAGCTGTGGCCATGCCCTTTCGTTTGACACCCATATTGAACGCATACATCAAGGTTTTGTGGGAACCACATTTTGACCGATAACTCATTTATCGATATGTATATCGAAAAGTTCAAATGAAAGCTGTGGCCATGCCCTTTCGTTTGACACCCTTATTGAATGCATGTATCAAGATTTTATGGGGACCATATTTTGACCGATGACTCATTTATCGATAAATATATCGAAATATCGAAAAGTTCAAGTAAAAGCTGTGGCCATGCCCTTTCATTTGACACCCATATTGAATGCATATATCAAGGTTTTATGGGGACCACATTTTAAGATATAAGTCATTTATCGATATATATATCGAAAAGTTCAAATGAAAGCTGTGGCCATGCCCTTTCGTTTGACACCCATATTGAATGCGTATATAAAGGTTTTGTGGGAACCACATTTTGACCGATAACTCATTTATCGATATGTATATCGAAAACTTCAAATGAAAGCTGTGGCCATGCCCTTTCGTTTGACACCCTTATTGAATGCATATATCAAGGTTTTATGGGAACCATATTTTGACCGGTGACTCATTTATCGATAAATATATCGAAATATCGAAAAGTTCAAATGAAAGCTGTGGCCATGCCCTTTCGTTTGACACCCATATTGAACGCATACATCAAGGTTTTGTGGGAACCACATTTTGACCGATAACTCATTTATCGATATGTATATCGAAAAGTTCAAATGAAAGCTGTGGCCATGCCCTTTCGTTTGACACCCATATTGAATGCGTATATAAAGGTTTTGTGGGAACCACATTTTGACCGATAACTCATTTATCGATATGTATATCGAAAAGTTCAAATGAAAGCTGTGGCCATGCCCTTTCGTTTGACACCCTTATTGAATGCATATATCAAGGTTTTAGGGGAACCATATTTTGACCGATGACTCATTTATCGATAAATATATCGAAATATCGAAAAGTTCAGGTGAAAGCTGTGGCCATGCCCCTTCATTTGACACCCATATTGAACGCATACATCAAGGTTTTGTGGGAACCACATTTTGACCGATAACTCATTTATCGATATGTATATCGAAAAGTTCAAATGAAAGCTGTGGCCATGCCCTTTCGTTTGACACCCTTATTGAATGCATATATCAAGGTTTTATGGGAACCATATTTTGACCGGTGACTCATTTATCGATAAATATATCGAAATATCGAAAAATTCAAATGAAAGCTGTGGCCATGCCCTTTCGTTTGACACCCATATTGAATACATATATCAAGGTTTTATGGGAACCACATTTTGACCGATAACTCATTTATCGATATGTATATCGAAAAGTTCAAATGAAAGCTGTGGCCATGCCCTTTCGTTTGACACCCTTATTGAATGCATATATCAAGGTTTTATGGGGACCATATTTTGACCGATGACTCATTTATCGATAAATATATCGAAAAGTTCAAATGAAAGCTGTGGCCATGCCCTTTCGTTTGACACCCTTATTGAATGCATACATCAAGGTTTTGTGGGAACCACATTTTGACCGATAACTCATTTATCGATATGTATATCGAAAAGTTCAAATGAAAGCTGTGGCCATGCCCTTTCGTTTGACACCCTTATTGAATGCATATATCAAGGTTTTGTGGGAACCACATTTTGACCGATAACTCATTTATCGATATGTATATCGAAAAGTTCAAATGAAAGCTGTGGCCATGCCCTTTCATTTGACACCCATATTGGATGCATATATAAATTCTTAATGGGAACCACATTTTGAGCGATAACTCATTTACCGATAAATATATCGAAATATCGAAAAGTTCAAATGAAAGCTGTGGCCTTGGCCTTTCGTTTGACACACATATTGAACGCATATAACAAGGTTTTATGGGAACCACATTTTGACCGATAACTCATTTATCGATATATATACCGAAAAGTTCAAATTAAAGCTGTGACCATGCCGTTTCCTTTGAGACCCATATTGAACGCATACATCAAGGTTTTGTGGGAACCACATTTTGACCGATAACTCATTTATCGATATGTATATCGAAAAGTTCAAATGAAAGCAGTGGCCATGCCCTTTCGTTTGACACCCTTATTGAATGCATACATCAAGGTTTTGTGGGAACCACATTTTGACCGATAACTCATTTATCGATATGTATATCGAAAAGTTCAAATGAAAGCTGTGGCCATGCCCTTTCGTTTGACACCCTTATTGAATGCATATATCAAGGTTTTGTGGGAACCACATTTTGACCGATAACTCATTTATCGATATGTATATCGAAAAGTTCAAATGAAAGCTGTGGCCATGGCCTTTCGCTTGACACCCTTATTGAATGCATATATCAAGGTTTTATGGGAAACATATTTTGACCGATGACTCATTTATCGATAAATATATCGAAATATCGAAAAGTTCAAGTGAAAGCTGTGGCCATGCCCTTTCATTTGACACCCATATTGAACGCATACATCAAGGTTTTGTGGGAACCACATTTTGACCGATAACTCATTTATCGATATGTATATCGAAAAGTTCAAATGAAAGCTGTGGCCATGCCCTTTCGTTTGTCACCCTTATTGAATGCATATATCAAGGTTTTATGGGAACCATATTTTGACCGATGACTCATTTATCGATAAATATATCGAAATATCGAAAAGTTCAAATGAAAGCTGTGGCCATGCCCTTTCATTTGACACCCATATTGGATGCATATATAAATTCTTAATGGGAACCACATTTTGAGCGATAACTCATTTACCGATAAATATATCGAAATATCGAAAAGTTCAAATGAAAGCTGTGGCCTTGGCCTTTCGTTTGACACACATATTGAACGCATATAACAAGGTTTTATGGGAACCACATTTTGACCGATAACTCATTTATCGATATATATATCGAAAAGTTCAAATTAAAGCTGTGACCATGCCGTTTCCTTTGAGACCCATATTGAACGCATACAACAAGGTTTTGTGGGAACCACATTTTGACCGATAACTCATTTATCGATATGTATATCGAAAAGTTCAAATGAAAGCTGTGGCCATGCTCTTTCGTTTGACACCCTTATTGAATGCATATATCAAGGTTTTATGGGAACCATATTTTGACCGATGACTCATTTATCGATAAATATATCGAAATATCGAAAAGTTCAAATGAAAGCTGTGGCCATGCCCTTTCATTTGACACCCATATTGGATGCATATATAAATTCTTAATGGGAACCACATTTTGAGCGCTAACTCATTTACCGATAAATATATCGAAATATCGAAAAGTTCAAATGAAAGCTGTGGCCATGCCCTTTCGTTTGACACCCATATTGAATGCGTATATAAAGGTTTTGTGGGAACCACATTTTGACCGATAACTCATTTATCGATATGTATACCGAAAAGTTCAAATGAAAGCTGTGGCCATGCCCTTTCGTTTGACACCCTTATTGAATGCATATATCAAGGATTTATGGGAACCATATTTTGACCGGTGACTCATTTATCGATAAATATATCGAAATATCGAAAAGTTCAAATGAAAGCTGTGGCCATGCCCTTTCGTTTGACACCCATATTGAATGCATATATCAAGGTTTTATGGGAACCACATTTTCACCGATAACTCATTTATCGATATGTATATCGAAAAGTTCAAATGAAAGCTGTGGCCATGCCCTTTCATTTGACACCCTTATTGAATGCATATATCAAGGTTTTATGGGGACCATATTTTGGCCGATGACTCATTTATCGATAAATATATCGAAATATCGAAAAGTTTAAGTGAAAGCTGTGGCCATGCCGTTTCATTTGACACCCATATTGAACGCATACATCAAGGTTTTGTGGGAACCACATTTTGACCGATAACTCATTTATCGATATATATATCGAAAAGTTCAAATGAAAGCTGTGGCCATGCCCTTTCGTTTGACACCCTTATTGAATGCATATATCAAGGTTTTATGGGAACCATATTTTGACCGGTGACTCATTTATCGATAAATATATCGAAATATCGAAAAGTTCAAATGAAAGCTGTGGCCATGCCCTTTCGCTTGACACCCATATTGAACGCATACATCAAGGTTTTGTGGGTACCACATTTTGACCGATAACTCATTTATCGATATATATATCGAAAAGTTCAAATGAAAGCTGTGGCCATGCCCTTTCGTTTGACACCCTTATTGAATGCATATATCAAGGTTTTATGGGGACCATATTTTGACCGATGACTCATTTATCGATAAATATATCGAAATATCGAAAAGTTCAAGTGAAAGCTGTGGCCATGCCCTTTCATTTGACACCCATATTGAATGCATATATCAAGGTTTTATGGGAACCACATTTTGACCGATAACACATTTATCGATATGTATATCGAAAAGTTCAAATGAAAGCTGTGGCCATGCCCTTTCGTTTGACACCCTTATTGAATGCATATATCAAGGTTTTATGGGGACCATATTTTGACCGATGACTCATTTATCGATAAATATATCGAAATATCGAAAAGTTCCAGTGAAAGCTGTGGCCATGCCCTTTCATTTGACACCCATATTGAACGCATACATCAAGGTTTTGTGGGAACCACATTTTGACCGATAACTCATTTATCGATATGTATATCGAAAAGTTCAAATGAAAGCTGTGGCCATGCCCTTTCGTTTGACACCCTTATTGAATGCATATATCAAGGTTTTGTGGGAGCCACATTTTGACCGATAACTCATTTATCGATATGTATATCGAAAAGTTCAAATGAAAGCTGTGGCCATGCCCTTTCGTTTGACACCCTTATTGAATGCATATATCAAGGTTTTATGGGAACCATATTTTGACCGATGACTCATTTATCGATAAATATATCGAAATATCGAAAAGTTGAAGTGAAAGCTGTGGCCATGCCCTTTCATTTGACACCCATATTGAACGCATACATCAAGGTTTTGTGGGAACCACATTTTGACCGATAACTCATTTATCGATATGTATATCGAAAAGTTCAAATAAAAGCTGTGGCCATGCCCTTTCGTTTGACACCCTTACTGAATGCATATATCAAGGTTTTATGGGAACCATATTTTGACCGATGACTCATTTATCGATAAATATATCGAAATATCGAAAAGTTCAAATGAAAGCTGTGGCCATGCCCTTTCATTTGACACCCATATTGGATGCATATATAAATTCTTAATGGGAACCACATTTTGAGCGATAACTCATTTACCGATAAATATATCGAAATATCGAAAAGTTCAAATGAAAGCTGTGGCCTTGGCCTTTCGTTTGACACACATATTGAACGCATACATCAATGTTTTGTGGGAACCACATTTTGACCGATAACTCATTTATCGATATGTATATCGAAAAGTTCAAATGAAAGCAGTGGCCATGCCCTTTCGTTTGACACCCTTATTGAATGCATACATCAAGGTTTTGTGGGAACCACATTTTGACCGATAACTCATTTATCGATATGTATATCGAAAAGTTCAAATGAAAGCTGTGGCCATGCCCTTTCGTTTGACACCCTTATTGAATGCATATATCAAGGTTTTGTGGGAACCACATTTTGACCGATAACTCATTTATCGATATGTATATCGAAAAGTTCAAATGAAAGCTGTGGCCATGCCCTTTCGCTTGACACCCTTATTGAATGCATATATCAAGGTTTTATGGGAAACATATTTTGACCGATGACTCATTTATCGATAAATATATCGAAATATCGAAAAGTTCAAGTGAAAGCTGTGGCCATGCCCTTTCATTTGACACCCATATTGAACGCATACATCAAGGTTTTGTGGGAACCACATTTTGACCGATAACTCATTTATCGATATGTATATCGAAAAGTTCAAATGAAAGCTGTGGCCATGCCCTTTCGTTTGACACCCTTATTGAATGCATATATCAAGGTTTTATGGGAACCATATTTTGACCGATGACTCATTTATCGATAAATATATCGAAATATCGAAAAGTTCAAATGAAAGCTGTGGCCATGCCCTTTCATTTGACACCCATATTGGATGCATATATAAATTCTTAATGGGAACCACATTTTGAGCGATAACTCATTTACCGATAAATATATCGAAATATCGAAAAGTTCAAATGAAAGCTGTGGCCTTGGCCTTTCGTTTGACACACATATTGAACGCATATAACAAGGTTTTATGGGAACCACATTTTGACCGATAACTCATTTATCGATATATATATCGAAAAGTTCAAATTAAAGCTGTGACCATGCCGTTTCCTTTGAGACCCATATTGAACGCATACAACAAGGTTTTGTGGGAACCACATTTTGACCGATAACTCATTTATCGATATGTATATCGAAAAGTTCAAATGAAAGCTGTGGCCATGCTCTTTCGTTTGACACCCTTATTGAATGCATATATCAAGGTTTTATGGGAACCATATTTTGACCGATGACTCATTTATCGATAAATATATCGAAATATCGAAAAGTTCAAATGAAAGCTGTGGCCATGCCCTTTCATTTGACACCCATATTGGATGCATATATAAATTCTTAATGGGAACCACATTTTGAGCGCTAACTCATTTACCGATAAATATATCGAAATATCGAAAAGTTCAAATGAAAGCTGTGGCCATGCCCTTTCGTTTGACACCCATATTGAATGCGTATATAAAGGTTTTGTGGGAACCACATTTTGACCGATAACTCATTTATCGATATGTATACCGAAAAGTTCAAATGAAAGCTGTGGCCATGCCCTTTCGTTTGACACCCTTATTGAATGCATATATCAAGGATTTATGGGAACCATATTTTGACCGGTGACTCATTTATCGATAAATATATCGAAATATCGAAAAGTTCAAATGAAAGCTGTGGCCATGCCCTTTCGTTTGACACCCATATTGAATGCATATATCAAGGTTTTATGGGAACCACATTTTCACCGATAACTCATTTATCAAATGAAAGCTGTGGCCATGCCCTTTCATTTGACACCCTTATTGAATGCATATATCAAGGTTTTATGGGGACCATATTTTGGCCGATGACTCATTTATCGATAAATATATCGAAATATCGAAAAGTTTAAGTGAAAGCTGTGGCCATGCCGTTTCATTTGACACCCATATTTAACGCATACATCAAGGTTTTGTGGGAACCACATTTTGACCGATAACTCATTTATCGATATGTATATCGAAAAGTTCAAATGAAAGCTGTGGCCATGCCCTTTCGTTTGACACCCTTATTGAATGCATATATCAAGGTTTTATGGGAACCATATTTTGACCGGTGACTCATTTATCGATAAATATATCGAAATATCGAAAAGTTCAAATGAAAGCTGTGGCCATGCCCTTTCGCTTGACACCCATATTGAACGCATGCATCAAGGTTTTGTGGGAACCACATTTTGACCGATAACTCATTTATCGATATATATATCGAAAAGTTCAAATGAAAGCTGTGGCCATGCCCTTTCGTTTGACACCCTTATTGAATGCATATATCAAGGTTTTATGGGGACCATATTTTGACCGATGACTCATTTATCGATAAATATATCGAAATATCGAAAAGTTCAATTGAAAGCTGTGGCCATGCCCTTTCATTTGACACCCATATTGAATGCATATATCAAGGTTTTATGGGAACCACATTTTGACCGATAACTCATTTATCGATATGTATATCGAAAAGTTCAAATGAAAGCTGTGGCCATGCCCTTTCGTTTGACATCCTTATTGAATGCATATATCAAGGTTTTATGGGGACCATATTTTGACCGATGACTCATTTATCGATAAATATATCGAAATATCGAAAAGTTCCAGTGAAAGCTGTGGCCATGCCCTTTCATTTGACACCCATATTGAACGCATACATCAAGGTTTTGTGGGAACCACATTTTGACCGATAACTCATTTATCGATATGTATATCGAAAAGTTCAAATGAAAGCTGTGGCCATGCCCTTTCGTTTGACACCCTTATTGAATGCATATATCAAGGTTTTGTGGGAGCCACATTTTGACCGATAACTCATTTATCGATATGTATATCGAAAAGTTCAAATGAAAGCTGTGGCCATGCCCTTTCGTTTGACACCCTTATTGAATGCATATATCAAGGTTTTATGGGAACCATATTTTGACCGATGACTCATTTATCGATAAATATATCGAAATATCGAAAAGTTGAAGTGAAAGCTGTGGCCATGCCCTTTCATTTGACACCCATATTGAACGCATACATCAAGGTTTTGTGGGAACCACATTTTGACCGATAACTCATTTATCGATATGTATATCGAAAAGTTCAAATGAAAGCTGTGGCCATGCCCTTTCGTTTGACACCCTTACTGAATGCATATATCAAGGTTTTATGGGAACCATATTTTGACCGATGACTCATTTATCGATAAATATATCGAAATATCGAAAAGTTCAAATGAAAGCTGTGGCCATGCCCTTTCATTTGACACCCATATTGGATGCATATATAAATTCTTAATGGGAACCACATTTTGAGCGATAACTCATTTACCGATAAATATATCGAAATATCGAAAAGTTCAAATGAAAGCTGTGGCCTTGGCCTTTCGTTTGACACACATATTGAACGCATATAACAAGGTTTTATGGGAACCACATTTTGACCGATAACTCATTTATCGATATATATATCGAAAAGTTCAAATTAAAGCTGTGACCATGCCGTTTCCTTTGAGACCCATATTGAACGCATACGTCAAGGTTTTGTGGGAACCACATTTTGACCGATAACTCATTTATCGATATGTATATCGAAAAGTTCAAACGAAAGCTGTGGCCATGCCCTTTCGTTTAACACCCTTATTGAATGCATATATCAAGGTTTTATGGGAACCATATTTTGACCGATGACTAATTTATCGATAAATATATCGAAATATCGAAAAGTTCAAATGAAAGCTGTGGCCATGCCCTTTCATTTGACACCCATATTTAATGCATATATAAATTCTTAATGGGAACCACATTTTGAGCGATAACTCATTTATCGATAAATATATCGAAATATCGGAAAGTTCAAATGAAAGCTGTGGCCTTGGCCATTCGTTTGACACACATATTGAACGCATATAACAAGGTTTTATGGGAACCACATTTTGACCGATAACTCATTTATCGATATATATATCGAAAAGTTCAAATTAAAGCTGTGACCATGCCGTTTCCTTTGAGACCCATATTGAATGCATATATCAAGGTTTTATGGGAACCACATTTTAAGATATAGGTCATTTATCGATATATATAGCGAAAAGTTCAAATGAAAGCTGTGGCCATGTCCTTTCGTTTGACACCCATATTGAATGCATATATCAAGGTTTTGAGGGAACCGCATTTTGACCGGTAACTCATTTGTCGATAAATATAACGAAAAGTTCAAATGAAAGCTGTGGCCATGCCCTTTCATTTAACACCCATATTGAATGCATATATCAAGGATTTATGGGAACCATATTTTGACCGGTGACTCATTTATCGATAAATATATCGAAATATCGAAAAGTTCAAATGAAAGCTGTGGCCATGCCCTTTCGTTTGACACCCATATTGAATGCATATATCAAGGTTTTATGGGAACCACATTTTCACCGATAACTCATTTATCGATATGTATATCGAAAAGTTCAAATGAAAGCTGTGGCCATGCCCTTTCGTTTGACACCCTTATTGAATGCATATATCAAGGTTTTATGGGGACCATATTTTGGCCGATGACTCATTTATCGATAAATATATCGAAATATCGAAAAGTTTAAGTGAAAGCTGTGGCCATGCCGTTTCATTTGACACCCATATTAAACGCATACATCAAGGTTTTGTGGGAACCACATTTTGACCGATAACTCATTTATCGATATGTATATCGAAAAGTTCAAATGAAAGCTGTGGCCATGCCCTTTCGTTTGACACCCTTATTGAATGCATATATCAAAGTTTTATGGGAACCATATTTTGACCGGTGACTCATTTATCGATAAATATATCGAAATATCGAAAAGTTCAAATGAAAGCTGTGGCCATGCCCTTTCGCTTGACACCCATATTGAACGCATGCATCAAGGTTTTGTGGGAACCACATTTTGACCGATAACTCATTTATCGATATATATATCGAAAAGTTCAAATGAAAGCTGTGGCCATGCCCTTTCGTTTGACACCCTTATTGAATGCATATATCAAGGTTTTATGGGGACCATATTTTGACCGATGACTCATTTATCGATAAATATATCGAAATATCGAAAAGTTCAAGTGAAAGCTGTGGCCATGCCCTTTCATTTGACACCCATATTGAATGCATATATCAAGGTTTTATGGGAACCACATTTTGACCGATAACTCATTTATCGATATGCATATCGAAAAGTTCAAATGAAAGCTGTGGCCATGCCCTTTCGTTTGACACCCTTATTGAATGCATATATCAAGGTTTTATGGGAACCACATTTTGACCGATAACTCATTTATCGATATATATATCGAAAAGTTCAAATTAAAGCTGTGACCATGCCGTTTCCTTTGAGACCCATATTGAACGCATACGTCAAGGTTTTGTGGGAACCACATTTTGACCGATAACTCATTTATCGATATGTATATCGAAAAGTTCAAATGAAAGCTGTGGCCATGCCCTTTCGTTTAACACCCTTATTGAATGCATATATCAAGGTTTTATGGGAACCATATTTTGACCGATGACTAATTTATCGATAAATATATCGAAATATCGAAAAGTTCAAATGAAAGCTGTGGCCATGCCCTTTCATTTGACACCCATATTTAATGCATATATAAATTCTTAATGGGAACCACATTTTGAGCGATAACTCATTTATCGATAAATATATCGAAATATCGGAAAGTTCAAATGAAAGCTGTGGCCTTGGCCATTCGTTTGACACACATATTGAACGCATATAACAAGGTTTTATGGGAACCACATTTTGACCGATAACTCATTTATCGATATATATATCGAAAAGTTCAAATTAAAGCTGTGACCATGCCGTTTCCTTTGAGACCCATATTGAATGCATATATCAAGGTTTTATGGGAACCACATTTTAAGATATAGGTCATTTATCGATATATATAGCGAAAAGTTCAAATGAAAGCTGTGGCCATGTCCTTTCGTTTGACACCCATATTGAATGCATATATCAAGGTTTTGAGGGAACCGCATTTTGACCGGTAACTCATTTGTCGATAAATATAACGAAAAGTTCAAATGAAAGCTGTGGCCATGCCCTTTCATTTAACACCCATATTGAATGCATATATCAAGGATTTATGGGAACCATATTTTGACCGGTGACTCATTTATCGATAAATATATCGAAATATCGAAAAGTTCAAATGAAAGCTGTGGCCATGCCCTTTCGTTTGACACCCATATTGAATGCATATATCTAGGTTTTATGGGAACCACATTTTCACCGATAACTCATTTATCGATATGTATATCGAAAAGTTCAAATGAAAGCTGTGGCCATGCCCTTTCGTTTGACACCCTTATTGAATGCATATATCAAGGTTTTATGGGGACCATATTTTGGCCGATGACTCATTTATCGATAAATATATCGAAATATCGAAAAGTTTAAGTGAAAGCTGTGGCCATGCCGTTTCATTTGACACCCATATTAAACGCATACATCAAGGTTTTGTGGGAACCACATTTTGACCGATAACTCATTTATCGATATGTATATCGAAAAGTTCAAATGAAAGCTGTGGCCATGCCCTTTCGTTTGACACCCTTATTGAATGCATATATCAAAGTTTTATGGGAACCATATTTTGACCGGTGACTCATTTATCGATAAATATATCGAAATATCGAAAAGTTCAAATGAAAGCTGTGGCCATGCCCTTTCGCTTGACACCAATATTGAACGCATGCATCAAGGTTTTGTGGGAACCACATTTTGACCGATAACTCATTTATCGATATATATATCGAAAAGTTCAAATGAAAGCTGTGGCCATGCCCTTTCGTTTGACACCCTTATTGAATGCATATATCAAGGTTTTATGGGGACCATATTTTGACCGATGACTCATTTATCGATAAATATATCGAAATATCGAAAAGTTCAAGTGAAAGCTGTGGCCATGCCCTTTCATTTGACACCCATATTGAATGCATATATCAAGGTTTTATGGGAACCACATTTTGACCGATAACTCATTTATCGATATGCATATCGAAAAGTTCAAATGAAAGCTGTGGCCATGCCCTTTCGTTTGACACCCTTATTGAATGCATATATCAAGGTTTTATGGGGACCATATTTTGACCGATGACTCATTTATCGATAAATATATCGAAATATCGAAAAGTTCCAGTGAAAGCTGTGGCCATGCCCTTTCATTTGACACCCATATTGAACGCATACATCAAGGTTTTGTGGGAACCACATTTTGACCGATAACTCATTTATCGATATGTATATCGAAAAGTTCAAATGAAAGCTGTGGCCATGCCCTTTCGTTTGACACCCTTATTGAATGCATATATCAAGGTTTTGTGGGAGCCACATTTTGACCGATAACTCATTTATCGATATGTATATCGAAAAGTTCAAATGAAAGCTGTGGCCATGCCCTTTCGTTTGACACCCTTATTGAATGCATATATCAAGGTTTTATGGGAACCATATTTTGACCGATGACTCATTTATCGATAAATATATCGAAATATCGAAAAGTTGAAGTGAAAGCTGTGGCCATGCCCTTTCATTTGACACCCATATTGAACGCATACATCAAGGTTTTGTGGGAACCACATTTTGACCGATAACTCATTTATCGATATGTATATCGAAAAGTTCAAATGAAAGCTGTGGCCATGCCCTTTCGTTTGACACCCTTACTGAATGCATATATCAAGGTTTTATGGGAACCATATTTTGACCGATGACTCATTTATCGATAAATATATCGAAATATCGAAAAGTTCAAATGAAAGCTGTGGCCATGCCCTTTCATTTGACACCCATATTGGATGCATATATAAATTCTTAATGGGAACCACATTTTGAGCGATAACTCATTTACCGATAAATATATCGAAATATCGAAAAGTTCAAATGAAAGCTGTGGCCTTGGCCTTTCGTTTGACACACATATTGAACGCATATAACAAGGTTTTATGGGAACCACATTTTGACCGATAACTCATTTATCGATATATATATCGAAAAGTTCAAATTAAAGCTGTGACCATGCCGTTTCCTTTGAGACCCATATTGAACGCATACGTCAAGGTTTTGTGGGAACCACATTTTGACCGATAACTCATTTATCGATATGTATATCGAAAAGTTCAAATGAAAGCTGTGGCCATGCCCTTTCGTTTGACACCCTTATTGAATGCATATATCAAGGTTTTATGGGAACCATATTTTGACCGATGACTAATTTATCGATAAATATATCGAAATATCGAAAAGTTCAAATGAAAGCTGTGGCCATGCCCTTTCATTTGACACCCATATTTAATGCATATATAAATTCTTAATGGGAACCACATTTTGAGCGATAACTCATTTATCGATAAATATATCGAAATATCGAAAAGTTCAAATGAAAGCTGTGGCCTTGGCCTTTCGTTTGACGCACATATTGAACGCATATAACAAGGTTTTATGGGAACCACATTTTGACCGATAACTCATTTATCGATATATATATCGAAAAGTTCAAATTAAAGCTGTGACCATGCCGTTTCCTTTGAGACCCATATTGAATGCATATATCAAGGTTTTATGGGAACCACATTTTAAGATATAGGTCATTTATCGATATATATAGCGAAAAGTTCAAATGAAAGCTGTGGCCATGTCCTTTCGTTTGACACCCATATTGAATGCATATATCAAGGTTTTGAGGGAACCGCATTTTGACCGGTAACTCATTTGTCGATAAATATAACGAAAAGTTCAAATGAAAGCTGTGGCCATGCCCTTTCATTTAACACCCATATTGAATGCATATGTCAACGTTTTGAGGGAACCACATTTTGACCGATAACTCATTTATCGATATGTATATCGAAAAGTTCAAATGAAAGCTGTGACCATGCCGTTTCCTTTGAGACCCATATTGAATGCATATATCAAGGTTTTATGGGAACCACATTTTAAGATATAGGTCATTTATCGATATATATAGCGAAAAGTTCAAATGAAAGCTGTGGCCATGTCCTTTCGTTTGACACCCATATTGAATGCATATATCAAGGTTTTGAGGGAACCGCATTTTGACCGGTAACTCATTTGTCGATAAATATAACGAAAAGTTCAAATGAAAGCTGTGGCCATGCCCTTTCATTTAACACCCATATTGGATGCATATATAAATTCTTAATGGGAACCACATTTTGAGCGATAACTCATTTACCGATAAATATATCGAAATATCGAAAAATTCAAATGAAAGCTGTGGCCTTGGCCTTTCGTTTGACACACATATTGAACGCATATAACAAGGTTTTATGGGAACCACATTTTGACCGATAACTCATTTATCGATATGTATATCGAAAAGTTCAAATGAAAGCTGTGGCCATGCCCTTTCGTTTGACACCCTTATTGAATGCATATATCAAGGTTTTATGGGAACCATATTTTGACCGATGACTAATTTATCGATAAATATATCGAAATATCGAAAAGTTCAAATGAAAGCTGTGGCCATGCCCTTTCATTTGACACCCATATTTAATGCATATATAAATTCTTAATGGGAACCACATTTTGAGCGATAACTCATTTATCGATAAATATATCGAAATATCGAAAAGTTCAAATGAAAGCTGTGGCCTTGGCCTTTCGTTTGACACCCTTACTGAATGCATATATCAAGGTTTTATGGGAACCATATTTTGACCGATGACTCATTTATCGATAAATATATCGAAATATCGAAAAGTTCAAATGAAAGCTGTGGCCATGCCCTTTCATTTGACACCCATATTGGATGCATATATAAATTCTTAATGGGAACCACATTTTGAGCGATAACTCATTTACCGATAAATATATCGAAATATCGAAAAGTTCAAATGAAAGCTGTGGCCTTGGCCTTTCGTTTGACACACATATTGAACGCATATAACAAGGTTTTATGGGAACCACATTTTGACCGATAACTCATTTATCGATATATATATCGAAAAGTTCAAATTAAAGCTGTGACCATGCCGTTTCCTTTGAGACCCATATTGAATGCATATATCAAGGTTTTATGGGAACCACATTTTAAGATATAGGTCATTTATCGATATATATAGCGAAAAGTTCAAATGAAAGCTGTGGCCATGTCCTTTCGTTTGACACCCATATTGAATGCATATATCAAGGTTTTGAGGGAACCGCATTTTGACCGGTAACTCATTTGTCGATAAATATAACGAAAAGTTCAAATGAAAGCTGTGGCCATGCCCTTTCATTTAACACCCATATTGAATGCATATATCAAGGTTTTATGGGAACCATATTTTGACCGATGACTCATTTATCGATAAATATATCGAAATATCGAAAAGTTGAAGTGAAAGCTGTGGCCATGCCCTTTCATTTGACACCCATATTGAACGCATACATCAAGGTTTTGTGGGAACCACATTTTGACCGATAACTCATTTATCGATATGTATATCGAAAAGTTCAAATGAAAGCTGTGGCCATGCCCTTTCGTTTGACACCCTTACTGAATGCGTATATCAAGGTTTTATGGGAACCATATTTTGACCGATGACTCATTTATCGATAAATATATCGAAATATCGAAAAGTTCAAATGAAAGCTGTGGCCATGCCCTTTCATTTGACACCCATATTGGATGCATATATAAATTCTTAATGGGAACCACATTTTGAGCGATAACTCATTTACCGATAAATATATCGAAATATCGAAAAGTTCAAATGAAAGCTGTGGCCTTGGCCTTTCGTTTGACACACATATTGAACGCATATAACAAGGTTTTATGGGAACCACATTTTGACCGATAACTCATTTATCGATATATATATCGAAAAGTTCAAATTAAAGCTGTGACCATGCCGTTTCCTTTGAGACCCATATTGAACGCATACGTCAAGGTTTTGTGGGAACCACATTTTGACCGATAACTCATTTATCGATATGTATATCGAAAAGTTCAAATGAAAGCTGTGGCCATGCCCTTTCGTTTAACACCCTTATTGAATGCATATATCAAGGTTTTATGGGAACCATATTTTGACCGATGACTAATTTATCGATAAATATATCGAAATATCGAAAAGTTCAAATGAAAGCTGTGGCCATGCCCTTTCATTTGACACCCATATTTAATGCATATATAAATTCTTAATGGGAACCACATTTTGAGCGATAACTCATTTATCGATAAATATATCGAAATATCGGAAAGTTCAAGTGAAAGCTGTGGCCTTGGCCATTCGTTTGACACACATATTGAACGCATATAACAAGGTTTTATGGGAACCACATTTTGACCGATAACTCATTTATCGATATATATATCGAAAAGTTCAAATTAAAGCTGTGACCATGCCGTTTCCTTTGAGACCCATATTGAATGCATATATCAAGGTTTTATGGGAACCACATTTTAAGATATAGGTCATTTATCGATATATATAGCGAAAAGTTCAAATGAAAGCTGTGGCCATGTCCTTTCGTTTGACACCCATATTGAATGCATATATCAAGGTTTTGAGGGAACCGCATTTTGACCGGTAACTAATTTGTCGATAAATATAACGAAAAGTTCAAATGAAAGCTGTGGCCATGCCCTTTCATTTAACACCCATATTGAATGCATATATCAAGGATTTATGGGAACCATATTTTGACCGGTGACTCATTTATCGATAAATATATCGAAATATCGAAAAGTTCAAATGAAAGCTGTGGCCATGCCCTTTCGTTTGACACCCATATTGAATGCATATATCTAGGTTTTATGGGAACCACATTTTCACCGATAACTCATTTATCGATATGTATATCGAAAAGTTCAAATGAAAGCTGTGGCCATGCCCTTTCGTTTGACACCCTTATTGAATGCATATATCAAGGTTTTATGGGGACCATATTTTGGCCGATGACTCATTTATCGATAAATATATCGAAATATCGAAAAGTTTAAGTGAAAGCTGTGGCCATGCCGTTTCATTTGACACCCATATTAAACGCATACATCAAGGTTTTGTGGGAACCACATTTTGACCGATAACTCATTTATCGATATGTATATCGAAAAGTTCAAATGAAAGCTGTGGCCATGCCCTTTCGTTTGACACCCTTATTGAATGCATATATCAAAGTTTTATGGGAACCATATTTTGACCGGTGACTCATTTATCGATAAATATATCGAAATATCGAAAAGTTCAAATGAAAGCTGTGGCCATGCCCTTTCGCTTGACACCCATATTGAACGCATGCATCAAGGTTTTGTGGGAACCACATTTTGACCGATAACTCATTTATCGATATGTATATCGAAAAGTTCAAATGAAAGCTGTGGCCATGCCCTTTCGTTTAACACCCTTATTGAATGCATATATCAAGGTTTTATGGGAACCATATTTTGACCGATGACTAATTTATCGATAAATATATCGAAATATCGAAAAGTTCAAATGAAAGCTGTGGCCATGCCCTTTCATTTGACACCCATATTTAATGCATATATAAATTCTTAATGGGAACCACATTTTGAGCGATAACTCATTTATCGATAAATATATCGAAATATCGGAAAGTTCAAATGAAAGCTGTGGCCTTGGCCATTCGTTTGACACACATATTGAACGCATATAACAAGGTTTTATGGGAACCACATTTTGACCGATAACTCATTTATCGATATATATATCGAAAAGTTCAAATTAAAGCTGTGACCATGCCGTTTCCTTTGAGACCCATATTGAACGCATACGTCAAGGTTTTGTGGGAACCACATTTTGACCGATAACTCATTTATCGATATGTATATCGAAAAGTTCAAATGAAAGCTGTGGCCATGCCCTTTCGTTTAACACCCTTATTGAATGCATATATCAAGGTTTTATGGGAACCATATTTTGACCGATGACTAATTTATCGATAAATATATCGAAATATCGAAAAGTTCAAATGAAAGCTGTGGCCATGCCCTTTCATTTGACACCCATATTTAATGCATATATAAATTCTTAATGGGAACCACATTTTGAGCGATAACTCATTTATCGATAAATATATCGAAATATCGAAAAGTTCAAATGAAAGCTGTGGCCTTGGCCTTTCGTTTGACGCACATATTGAACGCATATAACAAGGTTTTATGGGAACCACATTTTGACCGATAACTCATTTATCGATATATATATCGAAAAGTTCAAATTAAAGCTGTGACCATGCCGTTTCCTTTGAGACCCATATTGAATGCATATATCAAGGTTTTATGGGAACCACATTTTAAGATATAGGTCATTTATCGATATATATAGCGAAAAGTTCAAATGAAAGCTGTGGCCATGTCCTTTCGTTTGACACCCATATTGAATGCATATATCAAGGTTTTGAGGGAACCGCATTTTGACCGGTAACTCATTTGTCGATAAATATAACGAAAAGTTCAAATGAAAGCTGTGGCCATGCCCTTTCATTTAACACCCATATTGAATGCATATGTCAACGTTTTGAGGGAACCACATTTTGACCGATAACTCATTTATCGATATGTATATCGAAAAGTTCAAATGAAAGCTGTGACCATGCCGTTTCCTTTGAGACCCATATTGAATGCATATATCAAGGTTTTATGGGAACCACATTTTAAGATATAGGTCATTTATCGATATATATAGCGAAAAGTTCAAATGAAAGCTGTGGCCATGTCCTTTCGTTTGACACCCATATTGAATGCATATATCAAGGTTTTGAGGGAACCGCATTTTGACCGGTAACTCATTTGTCGATAAATATAACGAAAAGTTCAAATGAAAGCTGTGGCCATGCCCTTTCATTTAACACCCATATTGGATGCATATATAAATTCTTAATGGGAACCACATTTTGAGCGATAACTCATTTACCGATAAATATATCGAAATATCGAAAAGTTCAAATGAAAGCTGTGGCCTTGGCCTTTCGTTTGACACACATATTGAACGCATATAACAAGGTTTTATGGGAACCACATTTTGACCGATAACTCATTTATCGATATGTATATCGAAAAGTTCAAATGAAAGCTGTGGCCATGCCCTTTCGTTTGACACCCTTATTGAATGCATATATCAAGGTTTTATGGGAACCATATTTTGACCGATGACTAATTTATCGATAAATATATCGAAATATCGAAAAGTTCAAATGAAAGCTGTGGCCATGCCCTTTCATTTGACACCCATATTTAATGCATATATAAATTCTTAATGGGAACCACATTTTGAGCGATAACTCATTTATCGATAAATATATCGAAATATCGAAAAGTTCAAATGAAAGCTGTGGCCTTGGCCTTTCGTTTGACACCCTTACTGAATGCATATATCAAGGTTTTATGGGAACCATATTTTGACCGATGACTCATTTATCGATAAATATATCGAAATATCGAAAAGTTCAAATGAAAGCTGTGGCCATGCCCTTTCATTTGACACCCATATTGGATGCATATATAAATTCTTAATGGGAACCACATTTTGAGCGATAACTCATTTACCGATAAATATATCGAAATATCGAAAAGTTCAAATGAAAGCTGTGGCCTTGGCCTTTCGTTTGACACACATATTGAACGCATATAACAAGGTTTTATGGGAACCACATTTTGACCGATAACTCATTTATCGATATATATATCGAAAAGTTCAAATTAAAGCTGTGACCATGCCGTTTCCTTTGAGACCCATATTGAATGCATATATCAAGGTTTTATGGGAACCACATTTTAAGATATAGGTCATTTATCGATATATATAGCGAAAAGTTCAAATGAAAGCTGTGGCCATGTCCTTTCGTTTGACACCCATATTGAATGCATATATCAAGGTTTTGAGGGAACCGCATTTTGACCGGTAACTCATTTGTCGATAAATATAACGAAAAGTTCAAATGAAAGCTGTGGCCATGCCCTTTCATTTAACACCCATATTGAATGCATATATCAAGGTTTTATGGGAACCATATTTTGACCGATGACTCATTTATCGATAAATATATCGAAATATCGAAAAGTTGAAGTGAAAGCTGTGGCCATGCCCTTTCATTTGACACCCATATTGAACGCATACATCAAGGTTTTGTGGGAACCACATTTTGACCGATAACTCATTTATCGATATGTATATCGAAAAGTTCAAATGAAAGCTGTGGCCATGCCCTTTCGTTTGACACCCTTACTGAATGCGTATATCAAGGTTTTATGGGAACCATATTTTGACCGATGACTCATTTATCGATAAATATATCGAAATATCGAAAAGTTCAAATGAAAGCTGTGGCCATGCCCTTTCATTTGACACCCATATTGGATGCATATATAAATTCTTAATGGGAACCACATTTTGAGCGATAACTCATTTACCGATAAATATATCGAAATATCGAAAAGTTCAAATGAAAGCTGTGGCCTTGGCCTTTCGTTTGACACACATATTGAACGCATATAACAAGGTTTTATGGGAACCACATTTTGACCGATAACTCATTTATCGATATATATATCGAAAAGTTCAAATTAAAGCTGTGACCATGCCGTTTCCTTTGAGACCCATATTGAACGCATACGTCAAGGTTTTGTGGGAACCACATTTTGACCGATAACTCATTTATCGATATGTATATCGAAAAGTTCAAATGAAAGCTGTGGCCATGCCCTTTCGTTTAACACCCTTATTGAATGCATATATCAAGGTTTTATGGGAACCATATTTTGACCGATGACTAATTTATCGATAAATATATCGAAATATCGAAAAGTTCAAATGAAAGCTGTGGCCATGCCCTTTCATTTGACACCCATATTTAATGCATATATAAATTCTTAATGGGAACCACATTTTGAGCGATAACTCATTTATCGATAAATATATCGAAATATCGGAAAGTTCAAATGAAAGCTGTGGCCTTGGCCATTCGTTTGACACACATATTGAACGCATATAACAAGGTTTTATGGGAACCACATTTTGACCGATAACTCATTTATCGATATATATATCGAAAAGTTCAAATTAAAGCTGTGACCATGCCGTTTCCTTTGAGACCCATATTGAATGCATATATCAAGGTTTTATGGGAACCACATTTTAAGATATAGGTCATTTATCGATATATATAGCGAAAAGTTCAAATGAAAGCTGTGGCCATGTCCTTTCGTTTGACACCCATATTGAATGCATATATCAAGGTTTTGAGGGAACCGCATTTTGACCGGTAACTAATTTGTCGATAAATATAACGAAAAGTTCAAATGAAAGCTGTGGCCATGCCCTTTCATTTAACACCCATATTGAATGCATATATCAAGGATTTATGGGAACCATATTTTGACCGGTGACTCATTTATCGATAAATATATCGAAATATCGAAAAGTTCAAATGAAAGCTGTGGCCATGCCCTTTCGTTTGACACCCATATTGAATGCATATATCTAGGTTTTATGGGAACCACATTTTCACCGATAACTCATTTATCGATATGTATATCGAAAAGTTCAAATGAAAGCTGTGGCCATGCCCTTTCGTTTGACACCCTTATTGAATGCATATATCAAGGTTTTATGGGGACCATATTTTGGCCGATGACTCATTTATCGATAAATATATCGAAATATCGAAAAGTTTAAGTGAAAGCTGTGGCCATGCCGTTTCATTTGACACCCATATTAAACGCATACATCAAGGTTTTGTGGGAACCACATTTTGACCGATAACTCATTTATCGATATGTATATCGAAAAGTTCAAATGAAAGCTGTGGCCATGCCCTTTCGTTTGACACCCTTATTGAATGCATATATCAAAGTTTTATGGGAACCATATTTTGACCGGTGACTCATTTATCGATAAATATATCGAAATATCGAAAAGTTCAAATGAAAGCTGTGGCCATGCCCTTTCGCTTGACACCCATATTGAACGCATGCATCAAGGTTTTGTGGGAACCACATTTTGACCGATAACTCATTTATCGATATATATATCGAAAAGTTCAAATGAAAGCTGTGGCCATGCCCTTTCGTTTGACACCCTTATTGAATGCATATATCAAGGTTTTATGGGGACCATATTTTGACCGATGACTCATTTATCGATAAATATATCGAAATATCGAAAAGTTCAAGTGAAAGCTGTGGCCATGCCCTTTCATTTGACACCCATATTGAATGCATATATCAAGGTTTTATGGGAACCACATTTTGACCGATAACTCATTTATCGATATGCATATCGAAAAGTTCAAATGAAAGCTGTGGCCATGCCCTTTCGTTTGACACCCTTATTGAATGCATATATCAAGGTTTTATGGGGACCATATTTTGACCGATGACTCATTTATCGATAAATATATCGAAATATCGAAAAGTTCCAGTGAAAGCTGTGGCCATGCCCTTTCATTTGACACCCATATTGAACGCATACATCAAGGTTTTGTGGGAACCACATTTTGACCGATAACTCATTTATCGATATGTATATCGAAAAGTTCAAATGAAAGCTGTGGCCATGCCCTTTCGTTTGACACCCTTATTGAATGCATATATCAAGGTTTTGTGGGAGCCACATTTTGACCGATAACTCATTTATCGATATGTATATCGAAAAGTTCAAATGAAAGCTGTGGCCATGCCCTTTCGTTTGACACCCTTATTGAATGCATATATCAAGGTTTTATGGGAACCATATTTTGACCGATGACTCATTTATCGATAAATATATCGAAATATCGAAAAGTTGAAGTGAAAGCTGTGGCCATGCCCTTTCATTTGACACCCATATTGAACGCATACATCAAGGTTTTGTGGGAACCACATTTTGACCGATAACTCATTTATCGATATGTATATCGAAAAGTTCAAATGAAAGCTGTGGCCATGCCCTTTCGTTTGACACCCTTACTGAATGCATATATCAAGGTTTTATGGGAACCATATTTTGACCGATGACTCATTTATCGATAAATATATCGAAATATCGAAAAGTTCAAATGAAAGCTGTGGCCATGCCCTTTCATTTGACACCCATATTGGATGCATATATAAATTCTTAATGGGAACCACATTTTGAGCGATAACTCATTTACCGATAAATATATCGAAATATCGAAAAGTTCAAATGAAAGCTGTGGCCTTGGCCTTTCGTTTGACACACATATTGAACGCATATAACAAGGTTTTATGGGAACCACATTTTGACCGATAACTCATTTATCGATATATATATCGAAAAGTTCAAATTAAAGCTGTGACCATGCCGTTTCCTTTGAGACCCATATTGAACGCATACGTCAAGGTTTTGTGGGAACCACATTTTGACCGATAACTCATTTATCGATATGTATATCGAAAAGTTCAAATGAAAGCTGTGGCCATGCCCTTTCGTTTGACACCCTTATTGAATGCATATATCAAGGTTTTATGGGAACCATATTTTGACCGATGACTAATTTATCGATAAATATATCGAAATATCGAAAAGTTCAAATGAAAGCTGTGGCCATGCCCTTTCATTTGACACCCATATTTAATGCATATATAAATTCTTAATGGGAACCACATTTTGAGCGATAACTCATTTATCGATAAATATATCGAAATATCGAAAAGTTCAAATGAAAGCTGTGGCCTTGGCCTTTCGTTTGACACACATATTGAACGCATATAACAAGGTTTTATGGGAACCACATTTTGACCGATAACTCATTTATCGATATATATATCGAAAAGTTCAAGTTAAAGCTGTGACCATGCCGTTTCCTTTGAGACCCATATTGAATGCATATATCAAGGTTTTATGGGAACCACATTTTAAGATATAGGTCATTTATCGATATATATAGCGAAAAGTTCAAATGAAAGCTGTGGCCATGTCCTTTCGTTTGACACCCATATTGAATGCATATATCAAGGTTTTGAGGGAACCGCATTTTGACCGGTAACTCATTTGTCGATAAATATAACGAAAAGTTCAAATGAAAGCTGTGGCCATGCCCTTTCATTTAACACCCATATTGAATGCATATGTCAACGTTTTGAGGGAACCACATTTTGACCGATAACTCATTTATCGATATGTATATCGAAAAGTTCAAATGAAAGCTGTGGCCATGCCGTTTCTTTTGAGACCCATACTGAATGCATATATCAAGGTTTTATGGGGACCACATTTTAAGATATAAGTCATTTATCGATATATATATCGAAAAGTTCAAATGAAAGCTGTGGCCATGCCCTTTCGTTTGACACCCAAATTGAATGCGTATATAAAGGTTTTGTGGGAACCACATTTTGACCGATAACTCATTTATCGATATGTATATCGAAAAGTTCAAATGAAAGCTGTGGCCATGCCCTTTCGTTTGACACCCTTATTGAATGCATATATCAAGGTTTTATGGGGACCATATTTTGACCGATGACTCATTTATCGATAAATATATCGAAATATCGAAAAGTTCAAGTGAAAGCTGTGGCCATGCCCTTTCATTTGACACCCATATTGAATGCATATATCAAGGTTTTATGGGGACCATATTTTGACCGATGACTCATTTATCGATAAATATATCGAAATATCGAAAAGTTCCAGTGAAAGCTGTGGCCATGCCCTTTCATTTGACACCCATATTGAACGCATACATCAAGGTTTTTTGGGAACCACATTTTGACCGATAACTCATTTATCGATATGTATATCGAAAAGTTCAAATGAAAGCTGTGGCCATGCCCTTTCGTTTGACACCCTTATTGAATGCATATATCAAGGTTTTGTGGGAACCACATTTTGACCGATAACTCATTTATCGTAATGTATATCGAAAAGTTCAAATGAAAGCTGTGGCCATGCCCTTTCGTTTGACACCCTTATTGAATGCATATATCAAGGTTTTATGGGAACCATATTTTGACCGATGACTCATTTATCGATAAATATATCGAAATATCGAAAAGTTCAAGTGAAAGCTGTGGCCATGCCCTTTCATTTGACACCCATATTGAACGCATACATCAAGGTTTTTTGGGAACCACATTTTGACCGATAACTCATTTATCGATATGTATATCGAAAACTTCAAATGAAAGCTGTGGCCATGCCCTTTCGTTTGACACCCTTATTGAATGCATATATCAAGGTTTTATGGGAACCATATTTTGACCGATGACTCATTTATCGATAAATATATCGAAATATCGAAAAGTTCAAATGAAAGCTGTGGCCATGCCCTTTCATTTGACACCCATATTGGATGCATATATAAATTCTTAATGGGAACCACATTTTGAGCGATAACTCATTTACCGATAAATATATCGAAATATCGAAAAGTTCAAATGAAAGCTGTGGCCTTGGCCTTTCGTTTGACACACATATTGAACGCATATAACAAGGTTTTATGGGAACCACATTTTGGCCGATAACTCATTTATCGATATATATATCGAAAAGTTCAAATTAAAGCTGTGACCATGCCGTTTCCTTTGAGACCCATATTGAACGCATACATCAAGGTTTTGTGGGAACCACATTTTGACCGATAACTCATTTATCGATATGTATATCGAAAAGTTCAAATGAAAGCTGTGGCCATGCCCTTTCGTTTGACACCCTTATTGAATGCATATATCAAGGTTTTATGGGAACCATATTTTGACCGATGACTCATTTATCGATAAATATATCGAAATATCGAAAAGTTCAAATGAAAACTGTGGCCATGCCCTTTCATTTGACACCCATATTGAATGCATATATAAATTCTTAATGGGAACCACATTTTGAGCGATAACTCATTTATCGATAAATATATCGAAATATCGAAAAGTTCAAATGAAAGCTGTGGCCTTGGCCTTTCGTTTGACACACATATTGAACGCATATAACAAGGTTTTATGGGAACCACATTTTGACCGATAACTCATTTATCGATATATATATCGAAAAGTTCAAATTAAAGCTGTGACCATGCCGTTTCCTTTGAGACCCATATTGAATGCATATATCAAGGTTTTATGGGAACCACATTTTAAGATATAGGTCATTTATCGATATATATAGCGAAAAGTTCAAATTAAAGCTGTGACCATGCCGTTTCCTTTGAGACCCATATTGAACGCATACATCAAGGTTTTGTGGGAACCACATTTTGACCGATAACTCATTTATCGATATGTATATCGAAAGGTTCAAATGAAAGCTGTGGCCATGCCCTTTCGTTTGACACCCTTATTGAATGCATATATCAAGGTTTTATGGGAACCATATTTTGACCGATGACTCATTTATCGATAAATATATCGAAATATCGAAAAGTTCAAATGAAAGCTGTGGCCATGCCCTTTCATTTGACACCCATATTGGATGCATATATAAATTCTTAATGGGAACCACATTTTGAGCGATAACTCATTCACCGATAAATATATCGAAATATCGAAAAGTTCAAATGAAAGCTGTGGCCTTGGCCTTTCGTTTGACACACATATTGAACGCATATAACAAGGTTTTATGGGAACCACATTTTGGCCGATAACTCATTTATCGATATATATATCGAAAAGTTCAAATTAAAGCTGTGACCATGCCGTTTCCTTTGAGACCCATATTGAACGCATACATCAAGGTTTTGTGGGAACCACATTTTGACCGATAACTCATTTATCGATATGTATATCGAAAAGTTCAAATGAAAGCTGTGGCCATGCCCTTTCGTTTGACACCCTTATTGAATGCATATATCAAGGTTTTATGGGAACCATATTTTGACCGATGACTCATTTATCGATAAATATATCGAAATATCGAAAAGTTCAAATGAAAGCTGTGGCCATGCCCTTTCATTTGACACCCATATTGAATGCATATATAAATTCTTAATGGGAACCACATTTTGAGCGATAACTCATTTATCGATAAATATATCGAAATATCGAAAAGTTCAAATGAAAGCTGTGGCCTTGGCCTTTCGTTTGACACACATATTGAACGCATATAACAAGGTTTTATGGGAACCACATTTTGACCGATAACTCATTTATCGATATATATATCGAAAAGTTCAAATTAAAGCTGTGACCATGCCGTTTCCTTTGAGACCCATATTGAATGCATATATCAAGGTTTTATGGGAACCACATTTTAAGATATAGGTCATTTATCGATATATATAGCGAAAAGTTCAAATTAAAGCTGTGACCATGCCGTTTCCTTTGAGACCCATATTGAACGCATACATCAAGGTTTTGTGGGAACCACATTTTGACCGATAACTCATTTATCGATATGTATATCGAAAGGTTCAAATGAAAGCTGTGGCCATGCCCTTTCGTTTGACACCCTTATTGAATGCATATATCAAGGTTTTATGGGAACCATATTTTGACCGATGACTCATTTATCGATAAATATATCGAAATATCGAAAAGTTCAAATGAAAGCTGTGGCCATGCCCTTTCATTTGACACCCATATTGAATGCATATATAATTTCTTAATGGGAACCACATTTTGAGCGATAACTCATTTATCGATAAATATATCGAAATATCGAAAAGTTCAAATGAAAGCTGTGGCCTTGGCCTTTCGTTTGACACACATATTGAACGCATATAACAAGGTTTTATGGGAACCACATTTTGACCGATAACTCATTTATCGATATATATATCGAAAAGTTCAAATTAAAGCTGTGACCATGCCGTTTCCTTTGAGACCCATATTGAATGCATATATCAAGGTTTTATGGGAACCACATTTTAAGATATAGGTCATTTATCGATATATATAGCGAAAAGTTCAAATTAAAGCTGTGACCATGCCGTTTCCTTTGAGACCCATATTGAACGCATACATCAAGGTTTTGTGGGAACCACATTTTGACCGATAACTCATTTATCGATATGTAAATCGAAAAGTTCAAATGAAAGCTGTGGCCATGCCCTTTCGTTTGACACCCTTATTGAATGCATATATCAAGGTTTTATGGGAACCATATTTTGACCGATGACTCATTTATCGATAAATATATCGAAATATCGAAAAGTTCAAATGAAAGCTGTGGCCATGCCCTTTCATTTGACACCCATATTGAATGCATATATAAATTCTTAATGGGAACCACATTTTGAGCGATAACTCATTTATCGATAAATATATCGAAATATCGAAAAGTTCAAATGAAAGCTGTGGCCTTGGCCTTTCGTTTGACACACATATTGAACGCATATAACAAGGTTTTATGGGAACCACATTTTGACCGATAACTCATTTATCGATATATATATCGAAAAGTTCAAATTAAAGCTGTGACCATGCCGTTTCCTTTGAGACCCATATTGAATGCATATATCAAGGTTTTATGGGAACCACATTTTAAGATATAGGTCATTTATCGATATATATAGCGAAAAGTTCAAAGGAAAGCTGTGGCCATGTCCTTTCGTTTGACACCCATATTGAATGCATATATCAAGGTTTTGAGGGAACCGCATTTTGACCGGTAACTCATTTGTCGATAAATATAACGAAAAGTTCAAATGAAAGCTGTGGCCATGCCCTTTCATTTAACACCCATATTTCATTTCATTTCATTTCATTTATTTGCAGTCAATGGAATAAATCCTTACAGACTAAAAAATATTAAATAGTACTTAAATTAGGTGTAGAGCTTAACGTATGAAACTTATGTACATATAAGGACCGGAGAACTTAAAATGCAGAGTTTAAAATAATTAAAAATTCAGACCTTGGTAGTGAAAAATCCAAGGAAACCATGAAGCTCAGTGAGTTAAACTCCCGAATAGCACGGGCAATAGGAGCGTTACATGCATAGTTAGTTCTAAGATTATCTCCATAAAAGGGGTAGAAATTCCTGAGAGAACGTTGAGGAACATTAAATCGAAACCGCTCCAGCAAGTATGGGCAGTCAATAGACCCATTAATAATGTTATAAGCAAAACTTAAACAGATAATTGATCTACGATTCACCAAGGACTTAAGATTTAATAGCATCAGACGTGCAGAATAGGAAGGCATAGGTTCAGAAAAGTTCAGTGGTCGAAGAGCATATTTAAGAAAGATCTTCTGTATACGCTCGATTCTATTTACTGCTGTCAATTGACTTGGCCTCCAAATAAAAACTCCATATTCCAGATGCGACCGAACAAAGGACGTGAATAATAGCTTGAACGTATAGGGGTCTGAGAATTTGATGGTATTCCGCCTAACAAAGCCAAGCATCGAATACGATTTAACAGTAACATAGTTTACATGGTTGCTAAAAGAAAATTTACTATCAAAGATAATACCGAGATCTTTAATCTCACTAACGGACTGAAGCTCACAATTTGAAGTTTTGTAAGTCGTATGTATTATATTAGTGGCTTTCGCATAAGTTATGTGGAAGCATTTGGCCGGATTCAAGGAAAGATGATATTTTTCGCACCATCGATAGAGTTTGTCAATGTCGTTTTGCAGTCTTGAGGCATCTTCTGGCCCCTTAATTGATGAGAATAGCTTTAAGTCATCAGCGTAAAGCAAGCAGTTGGCAAACGAGAAGCAACTACTAATGTCATTGATAAACAAAATAAAAAATAACGGTCCTAATATACAACCTTGGGGTACACCGGAAGTTGCAACAAAGGGCCTGGAGGATACACCATCAATATTAACTACACATTGCCTATTAAATAAATAAGAGGCAATCCAACGCAGAAATGAGGAATGAAAGCCCAGAAAAGCCAGCTTTTCAATTAAAACTCTGTGTGAAACTCTGTCAAAAGCTTTAGAGAAATCTGTGTAGATGCAATCCACTTGAATATGTGCAGAAAATGACTCAACACAGTATTCACTAAAGACCGCCAGGTTAGAAACTGTTGATCTGCCGGCAACAAATCCATGTTGATAGGGAGAAATTAATGATTTAACAGCAAAATTTAGCTTTGCATTGACAGCATGCTCAAAAATCTTGGATATAGTAGACAGTTTGGATATAGGCCTGTAGTTGCGGACATCATTCTTGTTTCCACTTTTAAAGACAGGGGTAATAGAAGTGATCTTCCAATCACTAATGAACGTCCCTGAAGACAAGGATTTATTGAAGATCAATCTTAATGGAATTATTAGAGCCGGACAGCCCTTTAGCACTACTGGACACAAACCATCAACATCAGACCGATAGGAAGATTTCAACTTGAGGATGGCATTACCAATATCTTCTGAAGAGAGACAAAGCGATCCAAAGTTGACAGCACAGTCCTGACTCCTAGGAAATTCAAATGTTTGATTACTATTGTCTTCAGCGTCGAAATTCGACTTGAAGAACTCCGCAAATAAGTTGGCTGTTTCAGTTGGAGAATTCGCAGAATTGTCGTCAAGAAAAACACCAGTTGGTACACTGGCACAGCATTTTTTTGACTTAATATAATTCCAGAATGATTTCGGGTTCGATTTAATGTTTGACTCAATGTTACGAATGTAATTGGTATAAAGATACTTATCCAAATTATTGAAACTTCTAAGATAAAGCTTGTATTTAATAAAGAACA
Organism: Merzomyia westermanni; assembly: GCA_949987695.1. Taxonomy (NCBI): domain Eukaryota; kingdom Metazoa; phylum Arthropoda; class Insecta; order Diptera; family Tephritidae; genus Merzomyia; species Merzomyia westermanni. The sequence continues at coordinate 118,091,182 of OX465292.1, read as the reverse complement.
AATGATTCTTTGTGTTTTTGAATTTTTTGAAGTATTTGTTTCTCAGATTCTTCAGTTTCTTTATGTCCCTTGAGTACCATGGTAATTTGTAGGGCCTTTTTCTTCGAACCGGAATCCAATCCAGGCAGTGATTGTACAAAATAGTTTTAAAAGTGCAGAAACTACTAGCGGTATCAAGCCCATCAAATAGCTCCTCCCAGTTAATTTGAAATAAACAGTCTTACACTCTTTAATGAATCAAATGAATTGAAATTAAAAGAAACACTGCTATCAAAATTCTCCGAGGCAAAACAATAGAAATTAATTGTAATAATCATGAATGCATATGTCCAGGTTTTGAGGGAACCACATTTTGACCGATAACTCATTTATCGATATGTATATCGAAAAGTTCAAATGAAAGCTGTGGCCATGCCGTTTCTTTTGAGACCCATACTGAATGCATATATCAAGGTTTTATGGGGACCACATTTTAAGATATAAGTCATTTATCGATATATATATCGAAAAGTTCAAATGAAAGCTGTGGCCATGCCCTTTCGTTTGACACCCATATTGAATGCGTATATAAAGGTTTTGTGGGAACCACATTTTGACCGATAACTCATTTATCGATATGTATATCGAAAAGTTCAAATGAAAGCTGTGGCTATGCCCTTTCGTTTGACACCCATATTGAATGCGTATATAAAGGTTTTGTGGGAACCACATTTTGACCGATAACTCATTTATCGATATGTATATCGAAAAGTTCAAATGAAAGCTGTGGCCATGCCCTTTCATTTGACACCCATATTGAACGCATACATCAAGGTTTTTTGGGAACCACATTTTGACCGATAACTCATTTATCGATATGTATATCGAAAAGTTCAAATGAAAGCTGTGGCCATGCCCTTTCGTTTGACACCCTTATTGAATGCATATATCAAGGTTTTGAGGGAACCGCATTTTGACCGGTAACTCATTTGTCGATAAATATAACGAAAAGTTCAAATGAAAGCTGTGGCCATGCCCTTTCATTTAACACCCATATTGAATGCATATGTCAAGGTTTTGAGGGAACCACATTTTGACCGATAACTCATTTATCGATATGTATATCGAAAAGTTCAAATGAAAGCTGTGGCCATGCCGTTTCTTTTGAGACCCATACTGAATGCATATATCAAGGTTTTATGGGGACCACATTTTAAGATATAAGTCATTTATCGATATATATATCGAAAAGTTCAAATGAAAGCTGTGGCCATGCCCTTTCGTTTGACACCCATATTGAATGCGTATATAAAGGTTTTGTGGGAACCACATTTTGACCGATAACTCATTTATCGATATGTATATCGAAAAGTTCAAATGAAAGCTGTGGCTATGCCCTTTCGTTTGACACCCATATTGAATGCGTATATAAAGGTTTTGTGGGAACCACATTTTGACCGATAACTCATTTATCGATATGTATATCGAAAAGTTCAAATGAAAGCTGTGGCCATGCCCTTTCGTTTGACACCCTTATTGAATGCATATATCAAGGTTTTATGGGGACCATATTTTGACCGATGACGCATTTATCGATAAATATATCGAAATATCGAAAAGTTCAAGTGAAAGCTGTGGCCATGCCCTTTCATTTGACACCCATATTGAATGCATATATCAAGGTTTTATGGGGACCACATTTTAAGATATAAGTCATTTATCGATATATATATCGAAAAGTTCAAATGAAAGCTGTGGCCATGCCCTTTCGTTTGACACCCATATTGCATGCGTATATAAAGGTTTTGTGGGAACCACATTTTGACCGATAACTCATTTATCGATATGTATATCGAAAAGTTCAAATGAAAGCTGTGGCCATGCCCTTTCGTTTGACACCCTTATTGAATGCATATATCAAGGTTTTATGGGAACCATATTTTGACCGGTGACTCATTTATCGATAAATATACCGAAATATCGAAAAGTTCAAATGAAAGCTGTGGCCATGCCCTTTCGTTTGACACCCATATTGAATGCATATATCAAGGTTTTATGGGAACCACATTTTCACCGATAACTCATTTATCGATATGTATATCGAAAAGTTCAAATGAAAGCTGTGGCCATGCCCTTTCATTTGACACCCTTATTGAATGCATATAGCAAGGTTTTATGGGGACCATATTTTGACCGATGACTCATTTATCGATAAATATATCGAAATATCGAAAGGTTTAAGTGAAAGCTGTGGCCATGCCCTTTCATTTGACACCCATATTGAACGCATACATCAAGGTTTTGTGGGAACCACATTTTGACCGATAACTCATTTATCGATATGTATATCGAAAAGTTCAAATGAAAGCTGTGGCCATGCCCTTTCGTTTGACACCCTTATTGAATGCATGTATCAAGATTTTATGGGGACCATATTTTGACCGATGACTCATTTATCGATAAATATATCGAAATATCGAAAAGTTCAAATGAAAGCTGTGGCCATGCCCTTTCATTTGACACCCATATTGAATGCATATATAAATTCTTAATGGGAACCACATTTTGAGCGATAACTCATTTATCGATAAATATATCGAAATATCGAAAAGTTCAAATGAAAGCTGTGGCCTTGGCCTTTCGTTTGACACACATATTGAACGCATATAACAAGGTTTTATGGGAACCACATTTTGACCGATAACTCATTTATCGATATGTATATCGAAAAATTCAAATGAAAGCTGTGGCCATGCCCTTTCGTTTGACACCCTTATTGAATGCATATATCAAGGTTTTATGGGAACCATATTTTGACCGGTGACTCATTTATCGATAAATATATCGAAATATCGAAAAGTTCAAATGAAAGCTGTGGCCATGCCCTTTCGTTTGACACCCATATTGAACGCATACATCAAGGTTTTGTGGGAACCACATTTTGACCGATAACTCATTTATCGATATGTATATCGAAAAGTTCAAATGAAAGCTGTGGCCATGCCCTTTCGTTTGACACCCTTATTGAATGCATGTATCAAGATTTTATGGGGACCATATTTTGACCGATGACTCATTTATCGATAAATATATCGAAATATCGAAAAGTTCAAATGAAAGCTGTGGCCATGCCCTTTCATTTGACACCCATATTGAATGCATATATAAATTCTTAATGGGAACCACATTTTGAGCGATAACTCATTTATCGATAAATATATCGAAATATCGAAAAGTTCAAATGAAAGCTGTGGCCTTGGCCTTTCGTTTGACACACATATTGAACGCATATAACAAGGTTTTATGGGAACCACATTTTGACCGATAACTCAATTATCGATATATATATCGAAAAGTTCAAATTAAAGCTGTGACCATGCCGTTTCCTTTGAGACCCATATTGAATGCATATATCAAGGTTTTATGGGAACCACATTTTAAGATATAGGTCATTTATCGATATATATAGCGAAAAGTTCAAATTAAAGCTGTGACCATGCCTTTGAGACCCATATTGAACGCATACATCAAGGTTTTGTGGGAACCACATTTTGACCGATAACTCATTTATCGATATGTATATCGAAAAGTTCAAATGAAAGCTGTGGCCATGCCCTTTCGTTTGACACCCTTATTGAATGCATGTATCAAGATTTTATGGGGAGCATATTTTGACCGATGACTCATTTATCGATAAATATATCGAAATATCGAAAAGTTCAAATGAAAGCTGTGGCCATGCCCTTTCATTTGACACCCATATTGAATGCATATATAAATTCTTAATGGGAACCACATTTTGAGCGATAACTCATTTATCGATAAATATATCGAAATATCGAAAAGTTCAAATGAAAGCTGTGGCCTTGGCCTTTCGTTTGACACACATATTGAACGCATATAACAGGGTTTTATGGGAACCACATTTTGACCGATAACTCATTTATCGATATATATATCGAAAAGTTCAAATTAAAGCTGTGACCATGCCGTTTCCTTTGAGACCCATATTGAATGCATATATCAAGGTTTTATGGGAACCACATTTTAAGATATAGGTCATTTATCGATATATATAGCGAAAAGTTCAAATTAAAGCTGTGACCATGCCTTTGAGACCCATATTGAACGCATACATCAAGGTTTTGTGGGAACCACATTTTGACCGATAACTCATTTATCGATATGTATATCGAAAAGTTCAAATGAAAGCTGTGGCCATGCCCTTTCATTTGACACCCATATTGAATGCATATATAAATTCTTAATGGGAACCACATTTTGAGCGATAACTCATTTATCGATAAATATATCGAAATATCGAAAAGTTCAAATGAAAGCTGTGGCCTTGGCCTTTCGTTTGACACACATATTGAACGCATATAACAAGGTTTTATGGGAACCACATTTTGACCGATAACTCATTTATCGATATATATATCGAAAAGTTCAAATTAAAGCTGTGACCATGCCGTTTCCTTTGAGACCCATATTGAATGCATATATCAAGGTTTTATGGGAACCACATTTTAAGATATAGGTCATTTATCGATATATATAGCGAAAAGTTCAAATTAAAGCTGTGACCATGCCGTTTCCTTTGAGACCCATATTGAACGCATACATCAAGGTTTTGTGGGAACCACATTTTGACCGATAACTCATTTATCGATATGTATATCGAAAAGTTCAAATGAAAGCTGTGGCCATGCCCTTTCGTTTGACACCCTTAATGAATGCATATATCAAGGTTTTATGGGAACCATATTTTGACCGATGACTTATTTATCGATAAATATATCGAAATATCGAAAAGTTCACATGAAAGCTGTTTCCATGCCCTTTCATTTGACACCCATATTGAATGCATATATAAATTCTTAATGGGAACCACATTTTGAGCGATAACTCATTTATCGATAAATATATCGAAATATCGAAAAGTTCAAATGAAAGCTGTGGCCTTGGCCTTTCGTTTGACACACATATTGAACGCATATAACAAGGTTTTATGGGAACCACATTTTGACCGATAACTCATTTATCGATATATATATCGAAAAGTTCAAATTAAGGCTGTGACCATGCCGTTTCCTTTGAGACCCATATTGAATGCATATATCAAGGTTTTATGGGAACCACATTTTAAGATATAGGTCATTTATCGATATATATAGCGAAAAGTTCAAATGAAAGCTGTGGCCATGTCCTTTCGTTTGACACCCATATTGAATGCATATATCAAGGTTTTGAGGGAACCGCATTTTGACCGGTAACTCATTTGTCGATAAATATAACGAAAAGTTCAAATGAAAGCTGTGGCCATGCCCTTTCATTTAACACCCATATTGAATGCATATGTCAAGGTTTTGAGGGAACCACATTTTGACCGATAACTCATTTATCGATATGTATATCGAAAAGTTCAAATGAAAGCTGTGGCCATGCCGTTTCTTTTGAGACCCATACTGAATGCATATATCAAGGTTTTATGGGGACCACATTTTAAGATATAAGTCATTTATCGATATATATATCGAAAAGTTCAAATGAAAGCTGTGGCCATGCCCTTTCATTTAACACCCATATTGAATGCATATGTCAAGGTTTTGAGGGAACCACATTTTGACCGATAACTCATTTATCGATATGTATATCGAAAAGTTCAAATGAAAGCTGTGGCCATGCCCTTTCGTTTGACACCCTTATTGAGTGCATATATCAAGGTTTTATGGGGACCATATTTTGACCGATGACTCATTTATCGATAAATATATCGAAATATCGAAAAGTTCAAGTGAAAGCTGTGGCCATGCTCTTTCATTTGACACCCATATTGAATGCATATATCAAGGTTTTATGGGGACCACATTTTAAGATATAAGTCATTTATCGATATATATATCGAAAAGTTCAAATGAAAGCTGTGGCCATGCCCTTTCGTTTGACACCCATATTGCATGCGTATATAAAGGTTTTGTGGGAACCACATTTTGACCGATAACTCATTTATCGATATGTATATCGAAAAGTTCAAATGAAAGCTGTGGCCATGCCCTTTCGTTTGACACCCTTATTGAACGCATATATCAAGGTTTTATGGGAACCATATTTTGACCGGTGACTCATTTATCGATAAATATATCGAAATATCGAAAAGTTCAAATGAAAGCTGTGGCCATGCCCTTTCGTTTGACACCCATATTGAATGCATATATCAAGGTTTTATGGGAACCACATTTTCACCGATAACTCATTTATCGATATGTATATCGAAAAGTTCAAATGAAAGCTGTGGCCATGCCCTTTCATTTGACACCCTTATTGAATGCATATATCAATGTTTTATGGGGACCATATTTTGACCGATGACTCATTTATCGATAAATATATCGAAATATCGAAAGGTTTAAGTGAAAGCTGTGGCCATGCCCTTTCATTTGACACCCATATTGAACGCATACATCAAGGTTTTGTGGGAACCACATTTTGACCGATAACTCATTTATCGATATGTATATCGAAAAGTTCAAATGAAAGCTGTGGCCATGCCCTTTCGTTTGACACCCTTATTGAATGCATATATCAAGGTTTTATGGGAACCATATTTTGACCGGTGACTCATTTATCGATAAATATATCGAAATATCGAAAAGTTCAAATGAAAGCTGTGGCCATGCCCTTTCGTTTGACACCCATATTGAACGCATACATCAAGGTTTTGTGGGAACCACATTTTGACCGATAACTCATTTATCGATATGTATATCGAAAAGTTCAAATGAAAGCTGTGGCCATGCCCTTTCGTTTGACACCCTTATTGAATGCATGTATCAAGATTTTATGGGGACCATATTTTGACCGATGACTCATTTATCGATAAATATATCGAAATATCGAAAAGTTCAAGTGAAAGCTGTGGCCATGCCCTTTCATTTGACACCCATATTGAATGCATATATAAATTCTTAATGGGAACCACATTTTGAGCGATAACTCATTTATCGATAAATATATCGAAATATCGAAAAGTTCAAATGAAAGCTGTGGCCTTGGCCTTTCGTTTGACACACATATTGAACGCATATAACAAGGTTTTATGGGAACCACATTTTGACCGATAACTCATTTATCGATATATATATCGAAAAGTTCAAATTAAAGCTGTGACCATGCCGTTTCCTTTGAGACCCATATTGAATGCATATATCAAGGTTTTATGGGAACCACATTTTAAGATATAGGTCATTTATCGATATATATAGCGAAAAGTTCAAATTAAAGCTGTGACCATGCCGTTTCCTTTGAGACCCATATTGAACGCATACATCAAGGTTTTGTGGGAACCACATTTTGACCGATAACTCATTTATCGATATGTATATCGAAAAGTTCAAATGAAAGCTGTGGCCATGCCCTTTCGTTTGACACCCTTATTGAATGCATATATCAAGGTTTTATGGGAACCACATTTTGACCGATGACTCATTTATCGATAAATATATCGAAATATCGAAAAGTTCAAATGAAAGCTGTGGCCATGCCCTTTCATTTGACACCCATATTGAATGCATATATAAATTCTTAATGGGAACCACATTTTGAGCGATAACTCATTTATCGATAAATATATCGAAATATCGAAAAGTTCAAATGAAAGCTGTGGCCTTGGCCTTTCGTTTGACACACATATTGAACGCATATAACAAGGTTTTATGGGAACCACATTTTGACCGATAACTCATTTATCGATATATATATCGAAAAGTTCAAATTAAAGCTGTGACCATGCCGTTTCCTTTGAGACCCATATTGAATGCATATATCAAGGTTTTATGGGAACCACATTTTAAGATATAGGTCATTTATCGATATATATAGCGAAAAGTTCAAATGAAAGCTGTGGCCATGTCCTTTCGTTTGACACCCATATTGAATGCATATATCAAGGTTTTGAGGGAACCGCATTTTGACCGGTAACTCATTTGTCGATAAATATAACGAAAAGTTCAAATGAAAGCTGTGGCCATGCCCTTTCATTTAACACCCATATTGAATGCATATGTCAAGGTTTTGAGGGAACCACATTTTGACCGATAACTCATTTATCGATATGTATATCGAAAAGTTCAAATGAAAGCTGTGGCCATGCCGTTTCTTTTGAGACCCATACTGAATGCATATATCAAGGTTTTATGGGGACCACATTTTAAGATATAAGTCATTTATCGATATATATATCGAAAAGTTCAAATGAAAGCTGTGGCCATGCCCTTTCGTTTGACACCCATATTGAATGCGTATATAAAGGTTTTGTGGGAACCACATTTTGACCGATAACTCATTTATCGATATGTATATCGAAATTCAAATGAAAGCTGTGGCTATGCCCTTTCGTTTGACACCCATATTGAATACGTATATAAAGGTTTTCTGGGAACCACATTTTGACCGATAACTCATTTATCGATATGTATATCGAAAAGTTCAAATGAAAGCTGTGGCCATGCCCTTTCGTTTGACACCCTTATTGAATGCATATATCAAGGTTTTATGGGGACCATATTTTGACCGATGACTCATATATCGATAAATATATCGAAATATCGAAAAGTTCAAGTGAAAGCTGTGGCCATGCCCTTTCATTTGACACCCATATTGAATGCATATATCAAGGTTTTATGGGGACCACATTTTAAGATATAAGTCATTTATCGATATATATATCGAAAAGTTCAAATGAAAGCTGTGGCCATGCCCGTTCGTTTGACACCCATATTGCATGCGTATATAAAGGTTTTGTGGGAACCACATTTTGACCGATAACTCATTTATCGATATGTATATCGAAAAGTTCAAATGAAAGCTGTGGCCATGCCCTTTCGTTTGACACCCTTATTGAATGCATATATCAAGGTTTTATGGGAACCATATTTTGACCGGTGACTCATTTATCGATAAATATATCGAAATATCGAAAAGTTCAAATGAAAGCTGTGGCCATGCCCTTTCGTTTGACACCCATATTGAATGCATATATCAAGGTTTTATGGGAACCACATTTTCACCGATAACTCATTTATCGATATGTATATCGAAAAGTTCAAATGAAAGCTGTGGCCATGCCCTTTCATTTGACACCCTTATTGAATGCATATATCAAGGTTTTATGGGGACCATATTTTGACCGATGACTCATTTATCGATAAATATATCGAAATATCGAAAGGTTTAAGTGAAAGCTGTGGCCATGCCCTTTCATTTGACACCCATATTGAACGCATACATCAAGGTTTTGTGGGAACCACATTTTGACCGATAACTCATTTATCGATATGTATATCGAAAAGTTCAAATGAAAGCTGTGGCCATGCCCTTTCGTTTGACACCCTTATTGAATGCATATATCAAGGTTTTATGGCAACCATATTTTGACCGGTGACTCATTTATCGATAAATATATCGAAATATCGAAAACTTCAAATGAAAGCTGTGGCCATGCCCTTTCGTTTGACACCCATATTGAACGCATACATCAAGGTTTTGTGGGAACCACATTTTGACCGATAACTCATTTATCGATATGTATATCGAAAAGTTCAAATGAAAGCTGTGGCCATGCCCTTTCGTTTGACACCCTTATTGAAGGCATGTATCAAGATTTTATGGGGACCATATTTTGACCGATGACTCATTTATCGATAAATATATCGAAATATCGAAAAGTTCAAGTGAAAGCTGTGGCCATGCCCTTTCATTTGACACCCATATTGAATGCATATATCAAGGTTTTATGGGGACCACATTTTAAGATATAAGTCATTTATCGATATATATATCGAAAAGTTCAAATTAAAGCTGTGGCCATGCCCTTTCGTTTGACACCCATATTGAATGCGTATATAAAGGTTTTGTGGGAACCACATTTTGACCGATAACTCATTTATCGATATGTATATCGAAAAGTTCAAATGAAAGCTGTGGCCATGCCCTTTCGTTTGACACCCTTTTTGAATGCATATATCAAGGTTTTATGGGAACCATATTTTGACCGGTGACTCATTTATCGATAAATATATCGAAATATCGAAAAGTTCAAATGAAAGCTGTGGCCATGCCCTTTCGTTTGACACCCATATTGAACGCATACATCAAGGTTTTGTGGGAACCACATTTTGACCGATAACTCATTTATCGATATGTATATCGAAAAGTTCAAATGAAAGCTGTGGCCATGCCCTTTCGTTTGACACCCATACTGAATGCGTATATAAAGGTTTTGTGGGAACCACATTTTGACCGATAACTCATTTATCGATATGTATATCGAAAAGTTCAAATGAAAGCTGTGGCCATGCCCTTTCGTTTGACACCCTTATTAAATGCATATATCAAGGTTTTATGGGAACCATATTTTGACCGATGACTCATTTATCGATAAATATATCGAAATATCGAAAAGTTCAGGTGAAAGCTGTGGCCATGCCCTTTCATTTGACACCCATATTGAACGCATACATCAAGGTTTTGTGGGAACCACATTTTGACCGATAACTCATTTATCGATATGTATATCGAAAAGTTCAAATGAAAGCTGTGGCCATGCCCTTTCGTTTGACACCCTTATTGAATGCATATATCAAGGTTTTATGGGAACCATATTTTGACCGGTGACTCATTTATCGATAAATATATCGAAATATCGAAAAGTTCAAATGAAAGCTGTGGCCATGCCCTTTCGTTTGACACCCATATTGAATGCATATATCAAGGTTTTATGGGAACCACATTTTGACCGATAACTCATTTATCGATATGTATATCGAAAAGTTCAAATGAAAGCTGTGGCCATGCCCTTTCGTTTGACACCCTTATTGACTGCATATATCAAGGTTTTATGGGGACCATATTTTGACCGATGACTCATTTATCGATAAATATATCGAAATATCGAAAAGTTCAAGTGAAAGCTGTGGCCATGCCCTTTCATTTGACACCCATATTGAACGCATACATCAAGGTTTTGTGGGAACCACATTTTGACCGATAACTCATTTATCGATATGTATATCGAAAAGTTCAAATGAAAGCTGTGGCCATGCCCTTTCGTTTGACACCCTTATTGAATGCATATATCAAGGTTTTATGGGAACCATATTTTGACCGATGACTCATTTATCGATAAATATATCGAAATATCGAAAAGTTCAAGTGAAAGCTGTGGCCATGCCCTTTCATTTGACACCCATATTGAACGCATACATCAAGGTTTTGTGGGAACCACATTTTGACCGATAACTCATTTATCGATATGTATATCGAAAAGTTCAAATGAAAGCTGTGGCCATGCCCTTTCGTTTGACACCCTTATTGAATGCATATATCAAGGTTTTATGGGAACCATATTTTGACCGATGATTCATTTATCGATAAATATATCGAAATATCGAAAAGTTCAAATGAAAGCTGTGGCCATGCCCTTTCATTTGACACCCATATTGGATGCATATATAAATTCTTAATGGGAACCACATTTTGAGCGATAACTCATTTACCGATAAATATATCGAAATATCGAAAAGTTCAAATGAAAGCTGTGGGCTTGGCCTTTCGTTTGACACACATATTGAACGCATATAACAAGGTTTTATGGGAACCACATTTTGACCGATAACTCATTTATCGATATATATATCGAAAAGTTCAAATTAAAGCTGTGACCATGCCGTTTCCTTTGAGACCCATATTGAACGCATACATCAAGGTTTTGTGGGAACCACATTTTGACCGATAACTCATTTATCGATATGTATATCGAAAAGTTCAAATGAAAGCTGTGGCCATGCTCTTTCGTTTGACACCCTTATTGAATGCATACATCAAGGTTTTGTGGGAACCACATTTTGACCGATAACTCATTTATCGATATGTATATCGAAAAGTTCAAATGAAAGCTGTGGCCATGCCCTTTCGTTTGACACCCTTATTGAATGCATATATCAAGGTTTTGTGGGAACCACATTTTGACCGATAACTCATTTATCGATATGTATATCGAAAAGTTCAAATGAAAGCTGTGGCCATGCCCTTTCGTTTGCCACCCTTATTGAATGCATATATCAAGGTTTTATGGGAACCATATTTTGACCGATGACTCATTTATCGATAAATATATCGAAATATCGAAAAGTTCAAGTGAAAGTTGTGGCCATGCCCTTTCATTTGACACCCATATTGAACGCATACATCAAGGTTTTGTGGGAACCACATTTTGAGCGATAACTCATTTATCGATATGTATATCGAAAAGTTCAAATGAAAGCTGTGGCCATGCCCTTTCGTTTGACACCCTTATTGAATGCATATATCAAGGTTTTATGGGAACCATATTTTGACCGATTACTCATTTATCGATAAATATATCGAAATACCGAAAAGTTCAAATGAAAGCTGTGGCCATGCCCTTTCGTTTGACACCCATATTGAATGCGTATATAAAGGTTTTGTGGGAACCACATTTTGACCGATAACTCATTTATCGATATGTATATCGAAAAGTTCAAATGAAAGCTGTGGCCATGCCCTTTCGTTTGACACCCTTATTGAATGCATATATCAAGGTTTTATGGGAACCATATTTTGACCGGTGACTCATTTATCGATAAATATATCGAAATATCGAAAAGTTCAAATGAAAGCTGTGGCCATGCCCTTTCGTTTGACACCCATATTGAATGCATATATCAAGGTTTTACGGGAACCACATTTTCACCGATAACTCATTTATCGATATGTATATCGAAAAGTTCAAATGAAAGCTGTGGCCATGACCTTTCGTTTGACACCCTTATTGAATGCATATATCAAGGTTTTATGGGAACCATATTTTGACCGATGACTCATTTATCGATAAATATATCGAAATATCGAAAAGTTCAAATGAAAGCTGTGGCCATGCCCTTTCATTTGACACCCATATTGGATGCATATATAAATTCTTAATGGGAACCACATTTTGAGCGATAACTCATTTACCGATGAATATATCGAAATATCGAAAAGTTCAAATGAAAGCTGTGGCCATGCCCTTTCGTTTGACACCCATATTGAATGCGTCTATAAAGGTTTTGTGGGAACCACATTTTGACCGATAACTCATTTATCGATATGTATATCGAAAAGTTCAAATGAAAGCTGTGGCCATGCCCTTTCATTTGACACCCATATTGGATGCATATATAAATTCTTAATGGGAACCACATTTTGAGCGATAACTCATTTACCGATGAATATATCGAAATATCGAAAAGTTCAAATGAAAGCTGTGGCCATGCCCTTTCGTTTGACACCCATATTGAATGCGTATATAAAGGTTTTGTGGGAACCACATTTTGACCGATGACTCATTTATCGATAAATATATCGAAATATCGAAAAGTTCAAATGAAAGCTGTGGCCATGCCCTTTCATTTGACACCCATATTGGATGCATATATAAATTCTTAATGGGAACCACATTTTGAGCGATAACTCATTTACCGATAAATATATCGAAATATCGAAAAGTTCAAATGAAAGCTGTGGCCATGCCCTTTCGTTTGACACCCTTATTGAATGCATATATCAAGGTTTTATGGGAACCATATTTTGACCGGTGACTCATTTATCGATAAATATATCGAAATATCGAAAAGTTCAAATGAAAGCTGTGGCCATGCTCTTTCGTTTGACACCCATATTGAACGCATACATCAAGGTTTTGTGGGAACCACATTTTGACCGATAACTCATTTATCGATATGTATATCGAAAAGTTCAAATGAAAGCTGTGGCCATGCCCTTTCGTTTGACACCCATACTGAATGCGTATATAAAGGTTTTGTGGGCACCACATTTTGACCGATAACTCATTTATCGATATGTATATCGAAAAGTTCAAATGAAAGCTGTGGCCATGCCCTTTCGTTTGACACCCTTATTAAATGCATATATCAAGGTTTTATGGGAACCATATTTTGACCGATGACTCATTTATCGATAAATATATCGAAATATCGAAAAGTTCAAGTGAAAGCTGTGGCCATGCCCTTTCATTTGACACCCATATCGAACGCATACATCAAGGTTTTGTGGGAACCACATTTTGAGCGATAACTCATTTATCGATATGTATATCGAAAAGTTCAAATGAAAGCTGTGGCCATGCCCTTTCGTTTGACACCCTTATTGAATGCATATATCAAGGTTTTATGGGAACCATATTTTGACCGATTACTCATTTATCGATAAATATATCGAAATACCGAAAAGTTCAAATGAAAGCTGTGGCCATGCCCTTTCGTTTGACACCCATATTGAATGCGTATATAAAGGTTTTGTGGGAACCACATTTTGACCGATAACTCATTTATCGATATGTATATCGAAAAGTTCAAATGAAAGCTGTGGCCATGCCCTTTCGTTTGACACCCTTATTGAATGCATATATCAAGGTTTTATGGGAACCATATTTTGACCGGTGACTCATTTATCGATAAATATATCGAAATATCGAAAAGTTCAAATGAAAGCTGTGGCCATGCCCTTTCGTTTGACACCCATATTGAATGCATATATCAAGGTTTTACGGGAACCACATTTTCACCGATAACTCATTTATCGATATGTATATCGAAAAGTTCAAATGAAAGCTGTGGCCATGCCCTTTCGTTTGACACCCTTATTGAATGCATATATCAAGGTTTTATGGGAACCATATTTTGACCGATGACTCATTTATCGATAAATATATCGAAATATCGAAAAGTTCAAATGAAAGCTGTGGCCATGCCCTTTCATTTGACACCCATATTGGATGCATATATAAATTCTTAATGGGAACCACATTTTGAGCGATAACTCATTTACCGATAAATATATCGAAATATCGAAAAGTTCAAATGAAAGCTGTGGCCTTGGCCTTTCGTTTGACACACATATTAAACGCATATAACAAGGTTTTATGGGAACCACATTTTGACCGATGACTCATTTATCGATAAATATATCGAAATATCGAAAAGTTCAAATGAAAGCTGTGGCCATGCCCTTTCATTTGACACCCATATTGGATGCATATATAAATTCTTAATGGGAACCACATTTTGAGCGATAACTCATTTATCGATATATATATCGAAAAGTTCAAATTAAAGCTGTGACCATGCCGTTTCCTTTGAGACTCATATTGAACGCATACATCAAGGTTTTGTGGGAACCACATTTTGACCGATAACTCATTTATCGATATGTATATCGAAAAGTTCAAATGAAAGCTGTGGCCATGCCCTTTCGTTTGACACCCTTATTGAATGCATATATCAAGGTTTTATGGGAACCATATTTTGACCGATGACTCATTTATCGATAAATATATCGAAATATCGAAAAGTTCAAATGAAAGCTGTGGCCATGCCCTTTCATTTGACACCCATATTGGATGCATATATAAATTCTTAATGGGAACCACATTTTGAGCGATAACTCATTTATCGATATATATATCGAAAAGTTCAAATTAAAGCTGTGACCATGCCGTTTCCTTTGAGACTCATATTGAACGCATACATCAAGGTTTTGTGGGAACCACATTTTGACCGATAACTCATTTATCGATATGTATATCGAAAAGTTCAAATGAAAGCTGTGGCCATGCCCTTTCGTTTGACACCCTTATTGAATGCATATATCAAGGTTTTATGGGAACCATATTTTGACCGATGACTCATTTATCGATGAATATATCGAAATATCGAAAAGTTCAAATGAAAGCTGTGGCCGTGCCCTTTCGTTTGACACCCATATTGAATGCGTCTATAAAGGTTTTGTGGGAACCACATTTTGACCGATAACTCATTTATCGATATGTATATCGAAAAGTTCAAATGAAAGCTGTGGCCATGCCCTTTCATTTGACACCCATATTGGATGCATATATAAATTCTTAATGGGAACCACATTTTGAGCGATAACTCATTTACCGATGAATATATCGAAATATCGAAAAGTTCAAATGAAAGCTGTGGCCATGCCCTTTCGTTTGACACCCATATTGAATGCGTATATAAAGGTTTTGTGGGAACCACATTTTGACCGATGACTCATTTATCGATAAATATATCGAAATATCGAAAAGTTCAAATGAAAGCTGTGGCCATGCCCTTTCATTTGACACCCATATTGGATGCATATATAAATTCTTAATGGGAACCACATTTTGAGCGATAACTCATTTACCGATAAATATATCGAAATATCGAAAAGTTCAAATGAAAGCTGTGGCCTTGGCCTTTCGTTTGACACACATATTAAACGCATATAACAAGGTTTTATGGGAACCACATTTTGACCGATAACTAATTTATCGATATATATATCGAAAAGTTCAAATTAAAGCTGTGACCATGCCGTTTCCTTTGAGACCCATATTGAACGCATACATCAAGGTTTTGTGGGAACCACATTTTGACCGATAACTCATTTATCGATATGTATATCGAAAAGTTCAAATGAAAGCTGTGGCCATGCCCTTTCGTTTGACACCCTTATTGAATGCATATATCAAGGTTTTATGGGAACCATATTTTGACCGATGACTCATTTATCGATAAATATATCGAAATATCGAAAAGTTCAAATGAAAGCTGTGGCCATGCCCTTTCATTTGACACCCATATTGGATGCATATATAAATTCTTAATGGGAACCACATTTTGAGCGATAACTCATTTATCGATATATATATCGAAAAGTTCAAATTAAAGCTGTGACCATGCCGTTTCCTTTGAGACTCATATTGAACGCATACATCAAGGTTTTGTGGGAACCACATTTTGACCGATAACTCATTTATCGATATGTATATCGAAAAGTTCAAATGAAAGCTGTGGCCATGCCCTTTCGTTTGACACCCTTATTGAATGCATATATCAAGGTTTTATGGGAACCACATTTTGACCGATAACTCATTTATCGGTATGTATATCGAAAAGTTCAAATGAAAGCTGTGGCCATGCCCTTTCGTTTGACACCCTTATTGAATGCATATATCAAGGTTTTATGGGAACCATATTTTGACCGGTGACTCATTTATCGATAAATATATCGAAATATCGAAAAGTCCAAATGAAAGCTGTGGCCATGCCCTTTCGTTTGACACCCATTGAATGCATATATGAAGGTTTTATGGGAACCACATTTTCACCGATAACTCATTTATCGATATGTATATCGAAAAGTTCAAATGAAAGCTGTGGCCATGCCCTTTCATTTGACACCCTTATTGAATGCATATATCAAGGTTTTATGGGGACCATATTTTGACCGATGACTCATTTATCGATAAATATATCGAAATATCGAAAAGTTTAAGTGAAAGCTGTGGCCATGCCCTTTCATTTGACACCCATATTGAACGCATACATCAAGGTTTTGTGGGAACCACATTTTGACGGATAACTCATTTATTGATATGTATATCGAAAAGTTCAAATGAAAGCTGTGGCCATGCCCTTTCGTTTGACACCCTTATTGAATGCATATATCAAGGTTTTATGGGAACCATATTTTGACCGGTGACTCATTTATCGATAAATATATCGAAATATCGAAAAGTTCAAATGAAAGCTGTGGCCATGCCCTTTCGTTTGACACCCATATTGAATGCATATATCAAGGTTTTACGGGAACCACATTTTCACCGATAACTCATTTATCGATATGTATATCGAAAAGTTCAAATGAAAGCTGTGGCCATGCCCTTTCGTTTGACACCCTTATTGAATGCATATATCAAGGTTTTATGGGAACCATATTTTGACCGATGACTCATTTATCGATAAATATATCGAAATATCGAAAAGTTCAAATGAAAGCTGTGGCCATGCCCTTTCATTTGACACCCATATTGGATGCATATATAAATTCTTAATGGGAACCACATTTTGAGCGATAACTCATTTACCGATGAATATATCGAAATATCGAAAAGTTCAAATGAAAGCTGTGGCCGTGCCCTTTCGTTTGACACCCATATTGAATGCGTCTATAAAGGTTTTGTGGGAACCACATTTTGACCGATAACTCATTTATCGATATGTATATCGAAAAGTTCAAATGAAAGCTGTGGCCATGCCCTTTCATTTGACACCCATATTGGATGCATATATAAATTCTTAATGGGAACCACATTTTGAGCGATAACTCATTTACCGATGAATATATCGAAATATCGAAAAGTTCAAATGAAAGCTGTGGCCATGCCCTTTCGTTTGACACCCATATTGAATGCGTATATAAAGGTTTTGTGGGAACCACATTTTGACCGATGACTCATTTATCGATAAATATATCGAAATATCGAAAAGTTCAAATGAAAGCTGTGGCCATGCCCTTTAATTTGACACCCATATTGGATGCATATATAAATTCTTAATGGGAACCACATTTTGAGCGATAACTCATTTACCGATAAATATATCGAAATATCGAAAAGTTCAAATGAAAGCTGTGGCCTTGGCCTTTCGTTTGACACACATATTAAACGCATATAACAAGGTTTTATGGGAACCACATTTTGACCGATAACTAATTTATCGATATATATATCGAAAAGTTCAAATTAAAGCTGTGACCATGCCGTTTCCTTTGAGACCCATATTGAACGCATACATCAAGGTTTTGTGGGAACCACATTTTGACCGATAACTCATTTATCGATATGTATATCGAAAAGTTCAAATGAAAGCTGTGGCCATGCCCTTTCGTTTGACACCCTTATTGAATGCATATATCAAGGTTTTATGGGAACCATATTTTGACCGATGACTCATTTATCGATAAATATATCGAAATATCGAAAAGTTCAAATGAAAGCTGTGGCCATGCCCTTTCATTTGACACCCATATTGGATGCATATATAAATTCTTAATGGGAACCACATTTTGAGCGATAACTCATTTATCGATATATATATCGAAAAGTTCAAATTAAAGCTGTGACCATGCCGTTTCCTTTGAGACTCATATTGAACGCATACATCAAGGTTTTGTGGGAACCACATTTTGACCGATAACTCATTTATCGATATGTATATCGAAAAGTTCAAATGAAAGCTGTGGCCATGCCCTTTCGTTTGACACCCTTATTGAATGCATATATCAAGGTTTTATGGGAACCACATTTTGACCGATAACTCATTTATCGGTATGTATATCGAAAAGTTCAAATGAAAGCTGTGGCCATGCCCTTTCGTTTGACACCCTTATTGAATGCATATATCAAGGTTTTATGGGAACCATATTTTGACCGGTGACTCATTTATCGATAAATATATCGAAATATCGAAAAGTCCAAATGAAAGCTGTGGCCATGCCCTTTCGTTTGACACCCATTGAATGCATATATGAAGGTTTTATGGGAACCACATTTTCACCGATAACTCATTTATCGATATGTATATCGAAAAGTTCAAATGAAAGCTGTGGCCATGCCCTTTCATTTGACACCCTTATTGAATGCATATATCAAGGTTTTATGGGGACCATATTTTGACCGATGACTCATTTATCGATAAATATATCGAAATATCGAAAAGTTTAAGTGAAAGCTGTGGCCATGCCCTTTCATTTGACACCCATATTGAACGCATACATCAAGGTTTTGTGGGAACCACATTTTGACGGATAACTCATTTATTGATATGTATATCGAAAAGTTCAAATGAAAGCTGTGGCCATGCCCTTTCGTTTGACACCCTTATTGAATGCATATATCAAGGTTTTATGGGAACCATATTTTGACCGGTGACTCATTTATCGATAAATATATCGAAATATCGAAAAGTTCAAATGAAAGCTGTGGCCATGCCCTTTCGTTTGAAACCCATATTGAACGCATACATCAAGGTTTTGTGGGAACCACATTTTGACCGATAACTCATTTATCGATATGTATATCGAAAAGTTCAAATGAAAGCTGTGGCCATGCCCTTTCGTTTGACACCCTTATTGAATGCATATATCAAGGTTTTATGGGGACCATATTTTGACCGGTAACTCATTTGTCGATAAATATAACGAAAAGTTCAAATGAAAGCTGTGGCCATGTCCTTTCATTTAACACCCATATTGAATGCATATGTCAAGGTTTTATGGGGACCATATTTTGACCGATGACTCATTTATCGATAAATATATCGAAATATCGAAAAGTTCAAATGAAAGCTGTGGCCATGCCCTTTCATTTGACACTCATATTGGATGCATATATAAATTCTTAATGGGAACCACATTTTGAGCGATAACTAATTTACCGATGAATATATCGAAATATCGAAAAGTTCAAATGAAAGCTGTGGCCATGCCCTTTCGTTTGACACCCTTATTGAATGCATATATCAAGGTTTTATGGGAACCACATTTTGACCGATAACTCATTTATCGGTATGTATATCGAAAAGTTCAAATGAAAGCTGTGGCCATGCCCTTTCGTTTGACACCCTTATTGAATGCATATATCAAGGTTTTATGGGAACCATATTTTGACCGGTGACTCATTTATCGATAAATATATCGAAATATCGAAAAGTCCAAATGAAAGCTGTGGCCATGCCCTTTCGTTTGACACCCTTATTGAATGCATATATCAAGGTTTTGTGGGAACCACATTTTGACCGATAACTCATTTATCGATATGTATATCGAAAAGTTCAAATGAAAGCTGTGGCCATGCCCTTTCGTTTGACACCCTTATTGAATGCATATATCAAGGTTTTATGGGAACCATATTTTGACCGATGACTCATTTATCGATAAATATATCGAAATATCGAAAAGTTCAAGTGAAAGCTGTGGCCATGCCCTTTCATTTGACACCCATATTGAACGCATACATCAAGGTTTTGTGGGAACCACATTTTGACCGATAACTCATTTATCGATATGTATATCGAAAAGTTCAAATGAAAGCTGTGGCCATGCCCTTTCGTTTGACACCCTTATTGAATGCATATATCAAGGTTTTATGGGAACCATATTTTGACCGATGACTCATTTATCGATAAATATATCGAAATATCGAAAAGTTCAAATGAAAGCTGTGGCCATGCCCTTTCATTTGACACCCATATTGGATGCATATATAAATTCTTAATGGGAACCACATTTTGAGCGATAACTAATTTACCGATGAATATATCGAAATATCGAAAAGTTCAAATGAAAGCTGTGGCCATGCCCTTTCGTTTGACACCCATATTGAATGCGTATATAAAGGTTTTGTGGGAACCACATTTTGACCGATAACTCATTTATCGGTATGTATATCGAAAAGTTCAAATGAAAGCTGTGGCCATGCCCTTTCGTTTGACACCCTTATTGAATGCATATATCAAGGTTTTATGGGAACCATATTTTGACCGGTGACTCATTTATCGATAAATATATCGAAATATCGAAAAGTCCAAATGAAAGCTGTGGCCATGCCCTTTCGTTTGACACCCATATTGAATGCATATATGAAGGTTTTATGGGAACCACATTTTCACCGATAACTCATTTATCGATATGTATATCGAAAAGTTCAAATGAAAGCTGTGGCCATGCCCTTTCATTTGACACCCTTATTGAATGCATATATCAAGGTTTTATGGGGACCATATTTTGACCGATGACTCATTTATCGATAAATATATCGAAATATCGAAAAGTTTAAGTGAAAGCTGTGGCCATGCCCTTTCATTTGACACCCATATTGAACGCATACATCAAGGTTTTGTGGGAACCACATTTTGACGGATAACTCATTTATTGATATGTATATCGAAAAGTTCAAATGAAAGCTGTGGCCATGCCCTTTCGTTTGACACCCTTATTGAATGCATATATCAAGGTTTTATGGGAACCATATTTTGACCGGTGACTCATTTATCGATAAATATATCGAAATATCGAAAAGTTCAAATGAAAGCTGTGGCCATGCCCTTTCGTTTGAAACCCATATTGAACGCATACATCAAGGTTTTGTGGGAACCACATTTTGACCGATAACTCATTTATCGATATGTATATCGAAAAGTTCAAATGAAAGCTGTGGCCATGCCCTTTCGTTTGACACCCTTATTGAATGCATATATCAAGGTTTTATGGGGACCATATTTTGACCGATGACTCATTTATCGATAAATATATCGAAATATCGAAAAGATCAAGTGAAAGCTGTGGCCATGCCCTTTCATTTGACACCCATATTGAATGCATATATCAAGGTTTTATGGGAACCACATTTTGACCGATAACTCATTTATCGATATGTATATCGAAAAGTTCAAATGAAAGCTGTGGTCATACCCTTTCGTTTGACACCCTTATTGAATGCATATATCAAGGTTTTATGGGGACCATATTTTGACCGATGACTCATTTATCGATAAATATATCGAAATATCGAAAAGTTCCAGTGAAAGCTGTGGCCATGCCCTTTCATTTGACACCCATATTGAACGCATACATCAAGGTTTTGTGGGAACCACATTTTGACCGATAACTCATTTATCGATATGTATATCGAAAAGTTCAAATGAAAGCTGTGGCCATGCCCTTTCGTTTGACACCCTTATTGAATGCATATATCAAGGTTTTGTGGGAACCACATTTTGACCGATAACTCATTTATCGATATGTATATCGAAAAGTTCAAAGGAAAGCTGTGGCCATGCCCTTTCGTTTGACACCCTTATTGAATGCATATATCAAGGTTTTATGGGAACCATATTTTGACCGATGACTCATTTATCGATAAATATATCGAAATATCGAAAAGTTCAAGTGAAAGCTGTGGCCATGCCCTTTCATTTGACACCCATATTGAACGCATACATCAAGGTTTTGTGGGAACCACATTTTGACCGATAACTCATTCATCGATATGTATATCGAAAAGTTCAAATGAAAGCTGTGGCCATGCCCTTTCATTTGACACCCATATTGGATGCATATATAAATTCTTAATGGGAACCACATTTTGAGCGATAACTTATTTACCGATAAATATATCGAAATATCGAAAAGTTCAAATGAAAGCTGTGGCTTTGGCCTTTCGTTTGACACACATATTGAACGCATATACCAAGGTTTTATGGGAACCACATTTTGACCGATAACTCATTTATCGATATATATATCGAAAAGTTCAAATTAAAGCTGTGACCATGCCGTTTCCTTTGAGACCCATATTGAACGCATACATCAAGGTTTTGTGGGAACCACATTTTGACCGATAACTCATTTATCGATATGTATATCGAAAAGTTCAAATGAAAGCTGTGGCCATGCCCTTTCGTTTGACACCCTTATTGAATGCATATATCAAGGTTTTATGGGGACCACATTTTAAGGTATAAGTCATTTATCGATAAATATATCGAAATATGGATCAGTTCAGATGAAAGCTGTGGTCTTTCCTTTCGTTTGACACCCTTATTGAATGCATATATCAAGGTTTTATGAGAACCATATTTTGACCGATGACTCATTTATCGATAAATATATCGAAATATCGAAAAGTTCAAATGAAAGCTGTGGCCATGCCCTTTCATTTGACACCCATATTGAATGCATATATAAATTCTTAATGGGAACCACATTTTGAGCGATAACTCATTTATCGATAAATATATCGAAATATCGAAAATTTCAAATGAAAGCTGTGGCCTTGGCCTTTCGTTTGACACACATATTGAACGCATATAACAAGGTTTTATGGGAACCACATTTTGACCGATAACTCATTTATCGATATATATATCGAAAAGTTCAAATTAAAGCTGTGACCATGCCGTTTCCTTTGAGACCCATATTGAATGCATATATCAAGGTTTTATGGGAACCACATTTTAAGATATAGGTCATTTATCGATATATATAGCGAAAAGTTCAAATGAAAGCTGTGGCCATGTCCTTTCGTTTGGCACCCATATTGAATGCATATATCAAGGTTGTGAGGGAACCGCATTTTGACCGGTAACTCATTTGTCGATAAATATAACGAAAAGTTCAAATGAAAGCTGTGGCCATGCCCTTTCATTTAACACCCATATTGAATGCATATGTCAAGGTTTTGAGGGAACCACATTTTGACCGATAACTCATTTATCGATATGTATATCGAAAAGTTTAAATGAAAGCTGTGGCCATGCCGTTTCTTTTGAGACCCATACTGAATGCATATATCAAGGTTTTATGGGGACCACATTTTAAGATATAAGTCATTTATCGATATATATATCGAAAAGTTCACATGAAAGCTGTGGCCATGCCCTTTCGTTTGACACCCATATTGAATGCGTATATAAAGGTTTTGGGGGAACCACATTTTGACCGATAACTCATTTATCGATATGTATATCGAAAAGTTCAAATGAAAGCTGTGGCTATGCCCTTTCGTTTGACACCCATATTGAATGCGTATATAAAGGTTTTGTGGGAACCACATTTTGACCGATAACTCATTTATCGATATGTATATCGAAAAGATCAAATGAAAGCTGTGGCCATGCCCTTTCATTTGACACCCTTATTGAATGCATATATCAAGGTTTTATGGGGACCATATTTTGACCGATGACTCATTTATCGATAAATATATCGAAATATCGAAAAGTTCAAGTGAAAGCTGTGGCCATGCCCTTTCATTTGACACCCATATTGAATGCATATATCAAGGTTTTATGGGGACCACATTTTAAGATATAAGTCATTTATCGATATATATATCGAAAAGTTCAAATGAAAGCTGTGGCCATGCCCTTTCGTTTGACACCCATATTGAATGCGTATATAAAGGTTTTGTGGGAACCACATTTTGACCGATAACTCATTTATCGATATGTATATCGAAAAGTTCAAATGAAAGCTGTGGCCTTGCCCTTTCGTTTGACACCCTTATTGAATGCATATATCAAGGTTTTATGGGAACCATATTTTGACCGGTGACTCATTTATCGATAAATATATCGAAATATCGAAAAGTTCAAATGAAAGCTGTGGCCATGCCCTTTCGTTTGACACCCATATTGAATGCATATATCAAGGTTTTATGGGAACCACATTTTCACCGATAACTCATTTATCGATATGTATATCGAAAAGTTCAAATGAAAGCTGTGGCCATGCCCTTTCATTTGACACCCTTATTGAATGCATATATCAAGGTTTTATGGGGACCATATTTTGACCGATGACTCATTTATCGATAAATATATCGAAATATCGAAAAGTTTAAGTGAAAGCTGTGGCCATGCCCTTTCATTTGACACCCATATTGAACGCATACATCAAGGTTTTGTGGGAACCACATTTTGACCTATAACTCATTTATCGATATGTATATCGAAAAGTTCAAATGAAAGCTGTGGCCATGCCCTTTCGTTTGACACCCTTATTGAATGCATATATCAAGGTTTTATGGGAACCATATTTTGACCGGTGACTCATTTATCGATAAATATATCGAAATATCGAAAAGTTCAAATGAAAGCTGTGGCCATGCCCTTTCGTTTGACACCCATATTGAACGCATACATCAAGGTTTTGTGGGAACCACATTTTGACCGATAACTCATTTATCGATATGTATATCGAAAAGTTCAAATGAAAGCTGTGGCCATGCCCTTGCGTTTGACACCCTTATTGAATGCATATATCAAGGTTTTATGGGGACCATATTTTGACCGATGACTCATTTATCGATAAATATATCGAAATATCGAAAAGTTCAAGTGAAAGCTGTGGCCATGCCCTTTCATTTGACACTCATATTGAATGCATATATCAAGGTTTTATAGGAACCATATTTTGACCGATAACTCATTTATCGATATGTATATCGAAAAGTTCAAATGAAAGCTGTGGCCATGCCCTTTCGTTTGACACCCTTATTGAATGCATATATCAAGGTTTTATGGGGACCATATTTTGACCGATGACTCATTTATCGATAAATATATCGAAATATCGAAAAGTTCCAGTGAAAGCTGTGGCCATGCCCTTTCATTTGACACCCATATTGAACGCATACATCAAGGTTTTGTGGGAACCACATTTTGACCGATAACTCATTTATCGATATGTATATCGAAAAGTTCAAATGAAAGCTGTGGCCATGCCCTTTCGTTTGACACCCTTATTGAATGCATATATCAAGGTTTTATGGGAACCATATTTTGACCGATGACTCATTTATCGATAAATATATCGAAATATCGAAAAGTTCAAATGAAAGCTGTGGCCATGCCCTTTCATTTGACACCCATATTGAATGCATATATAAATTCTTAATGGGAACCACATTTTGAGCGATAACTCATTTACCGATAAATATATCGAAATATCGAAAAGTTCAAATGAAAGCTGTGGCCTTGGCCTTTCGTTTGACACACATATTGAACGCACATAACAAGGTTTTATGGGAACCACATTTTGACCGATAACTCATTTATCGATATATATATCGAAAAGTTCAAATTAAAGCTGTGACCATGCCGTTTCCTTTGAGACCCATATTGAACGCATACATCAAGGTTTTGTGGGAACCACATTTTGACCGATAACTCATTTATCGATATGTATATCGAAAAGTTCAAATGAAAGCTGTGGCCATGCCCTTTCGTTTGACACCCTTATTGAATGCATATATCAAGGTTTTATGGGAACCATATTTTGACCGATGACTCATTTATCGATAAATATATCGAAATATCGAAAAGTTCAAATGAAAGCTGTGGCCATGCCCTTTCATTTGACACCCATATTGAATGCATATATAAATTCTTAATGGGAACCACATTTTGAGCGATAACTCATTTACCGATAAATATATCGAAATATCGAAAAATTCAAATGAAAGCTGTGGCCTTGGCCTTTCGTTTGACACACATATTGAACGCATATAACAAGGTTTTATGGGAACCATATTTTGACCGATAACTCATTTATCGATATATATATCGAAAAGTTCAAATTAAAGCTGTGACCATGCCGTTTCCTTTGAGACCCATATTGAATGCATATATCAAGGTTTTATGGGAACCACATTTTAAGATATAGGTCATTTATCGATATATATAGCGAAAAGTTCAAATGAAAGCTGTGGCCATGTCCTTTCGTTTGACAGCCATATTGAATGCATATATCAAGGTTTTGAGGGAGCCACATTTTGACCGGTAACTCATTTGTCGATAAATATAACGAAAAGTTCAAATGAAAGCTGTGGCCATGTCCTTTCATTTAACACCCATATTGAATGCATATGTCAAGGTTTTGAGGGAACCACATTTTGACCGATAACTCATTTATCGATATGTATATCGAAAAGTTCAAATGAAAGCTGTGGCCATGCCGTTTCTTTTGAGACCCATACTGAATGCATATATCAAGGTTTTATGGGGACCACATTTTAAGATATAAGTCATTTATCGATATATATATCGAAAAGTTCAAATGAAAGCTGTGGCCATGCCCTTTCATTTGTCACCCAAATTGAATGCATATGTCAAGGTTTTGAGGGAACCACATTTTGACCGATAAGTCATTTATCGATATATACGAGGTGTGTTCAAAAAGTATCGCGAATTTTGTGTTTTTTCAAAAATTATTTATTTATTCATGAATATCTATTTTGTCCCCTTCAAAGTAATCCCCATGAGACACACTTGTGCCAACGGTTTTTCCAATCTTCGAAGCACTTCAAAAAATCATTTTTTTGTATCTTGTTCAGCTCCTTCTTCGATGCCGTCGATGCCGTCTTTATCTCGTCAAGAGAAGCGTAACGTCGTCCTTTCATGGGCCTCTTCAGTTTAGGGAACAAGAAAAAGTCACAGGGGGCCAGATTTGGGGAATACGGTGGCTGCGGCATCATTAGTGTGTTGTTTTTGGCCAAAAAGTCGCGCACAAGCAACGATGCGTGAGCAGGGGCGTTATCGTGGTGCAAAAGCCAATATTTGCTCTTCCACAAACCGGGCGTTTCTGGCGGATTGCTCCGCGCAAATTGCACATAACTTGCAGGTAATATTCCTTATTGACCGTTCTTCCCTGTGGCAAGAACTCATGATGCACCACGCCCCTGCAATCGAAGAAAACTGTCAGCAAAACTTTCACATTCGACTGAACTTGGCGCGCTTTTTTCGGTCTTGGTTCGTGCGGCAGCTTCCATTGAGATGATTGAGCTTTGGTTTCCACGTCATAACCATAAACCCACGATTCGTCACCAGTTATGACCCTCTGGAGCAAATTTGGGTCGTCGCGGACAGAGTTTAACATCTCATTAGCAATGTTCATGCGATGCTGTTTTTGGTCACAATTGAGCAATTTTGGTACGAATTTCGCGGCGACCCGTCTCATGCCCAAATCATTGATAAAAATCGAATGGCACGAGCCAATCGATATGTTAAGGTCCTCAGCAACTTCTCTAACGGCGATTCGACGATTGGCCAATACCATTTTCTCCACTTCATTAATTTTTTCGTCTGTTGTTGATGTGCTCGGGCGTCCGGCACGCTCTTCGTCGTTCACATCTTCTCGGCCTTCTGAGAACATTTTGTACCACCGATAAACGTTGCTTCGGTCCAAGGTAGCTTCTCCGTATGCCACAGTCAACATTCGGAATGCATCCGCGCACTTAATTTCGTTTTTCACACAAAATTTGATACAGGTTCTTTGATCCATTTTTTTGAATAGGTAAAAATCGAAGACGATCCAAAACACGTGCAAGCAAAGCAGCTGTCAACAGTTAACTGAACATTCAAAATGGCCGAGCTTGTCGGCATAAGCAAGAGACATGAGTACCAACATAACGCCACAAAAAATTCGAAATTCGAATATACGTAACCAGCGAAAATTCCAAATTCGCGATACTTTTTGAACACACCGCGTATATCGAAAAGTACAAATAAAGCTGTGGCCATGCCCTTTCGTTTGACACCCATATTGAATGCATATATCAAGGTTTTGAGGGAACCACATTTTGACCGATAACTCATTTATTGATATGTATATCGAAAAGTTCAAATGAAAGCTGTTGCCATGCCCTTTCATTTGACACCCATATTGAATGCATATGTCAAGGTTTTGAGGGACCCACATTTTGACCGA
Source organism: Merzomyia westermanni (assembly GCA_949987695.1). Taxonomy (NCBI): domain Eukaryota; kingdom Metazoa; phylum Arthropoda; class Insecta; order Diptera; family Tephritidae; genus Merzomyia; species Merzomyia westermanni. Next base: position 118,062,019 of record OX465292.1, on the reverse strand, counting down.
TAACTCATTTATCGATATATATATCGAAAAGTTCAAATGAAAGCTGTGGCCATGCCCTTTCGTTTGACACCCATATTGAATGCATATATCAAGGTTTTGAGGGAACCACATTTTGACCGGTAACTCATTTGTCGATAAATATATCGAAAAGTTCAAATGAAAGCTGTGGCCATGCCCTTTCATTTGACACCCATATTGAATGCATATGTCAAGGTTTTGAGGGAACCACATTTTCACCGATAACTCATTTATCGATATATATATCGGAAAGTTCAAACGAAAGCTGTGGCCATGCCGTTTCCTTTGAGACCCATATTGAATGCATATATCAAGGTTTTATGGGGACCACATTTTAAGATATAAGTCATTTATCGATATATATATCGAAAAGTTTAAATGAAAGCTGTGGCCATGCCGTTTCCTTTGAGACACATATTGAATGCATATAACAAGGTTTTATGGGAACCACATTTTGACCGATAAGTCATTTATCGATAAATATATCGAAATATGGATCAGTTCAGATGAAAGCTGTGGTCTTTCCTTTCGTTTGACACCCCTATTGAACGCATATATCAAGGTTTTATGGGAACCACATTTTGACCGATAACTCATTTATCGATAAATATATCGAAATATCGAGAGGTTCAAATAAAAGCTGTGGCCTTGTCCTTCCGTTTGACCCCCATATTGAACGTATATATCAAGGTTTTATGGGAACCACATTTTGACCGATAACTCATTTATCGATAAATATGTCGAAATATCGAGAGGTTCAAATAAAAGCTGTGGCCTTGTCCTTCCGTTTGACCCCCATATTGAACGTATATAACAAGGTTTTATGGGAACCACATTTTGACCGATAAGTCATTTATCGATAAATATATCGAAATAGGGATCAGTTCAGATGAAAGCTGTGATCTTTCCTTTCGTTTGACAACCCTATTGAACGCATATATCAAGGTTTTATGGGAACCACATTTTGACCGATAACTCATTTATCGATAAATATATCGATATATCGAAAAGTTCAAATAAAAGCTGTGGCCATGCCCTTTCATTTGACACCCATATTGAATGCATATGTCAAGGTTTTGAGGGAACCACATTTTGACCGATAACTCATTTATCGATATATATATCGAAAAGTTCAAATGAAAGTTGTGGCTATGCCCTTTCATTTGACACCCATATTGAATGCATATGTCAAGGTTTTGAGGGAACCACATTTTGACCGATAACTCATTTATCGATATATATATCGAAAAGTTCAAATGAAAGCTGTGGCCATGCCGTTTCCTTTGAGACCCATATTGAATGCATATATCAAGGTTTTATGGGGACCACATTTTAAGATATAAGTCATTTATCGATATATATATCGAAAAGTTCAAATGAAAGCTGTGGCCATGCCGTTTCCTTTGAGACCCATATTGAATGCATATATCAAGGTTTTATGGGAACCACATTTTGACCGATAAGTCATTTATCGATAAATATATCGAAATATGGATCAGTTCAGATGAAAGCTGTGGTCTTTCCTTTCGTTTGACACCAATATTGAACGCATATAACAAGGTTTTATGGGAACCACATTTTGACCGGTAACTCATTTGTCGATAAATATATCGAAAAGCTCAAATGAAAGCTGTGGCCATGCCCTTTCATTTGACACCCATATTGAATGCATATGTCAAGGTTTTGCGGGAACCACATTTTGACCGATAACTCATTTATCGATATATATATCGAAAAGTTCAAATGAAAGCTGTGGCCATGCCCTTTCGTTTGACACCCATATTGAATGCATATATCAAGGTTTTACGAGAACCACGTTTTGACCGATGCCTCATTTATCGATAAATATATCGAAATATCGAAAAGTTCAAATGAAAGCTGTGGCCATGCCCTTTCATTTGACACCCATATTGGACGCATACATCAAGGTTTTGTGGGAACCACATTTTGACCGATAACTCATTTATCGATAAATATATCGAAATATCGAAAAGTTCAAATAAAAGCTGTGGCCATGCCCTTTCGTTTGACACCCATATTGAATGCATATATCAAGGTTTTATGGGAACCACATTTTAACCGATGACTCATTTATCGATAAATATATCGAAATATCGAAAAGTTCAAATTTAAGCTGTGGCCATGCCCTTTCATTTGAAACCCATATTGAATGCATATATCAAGGTTTTCTGGGGACCACATTTTAAGATATAAGTCATTTATCGATATATATATCGAAAAGTTCAAATGAAAGCTGTGGCCATGCCGTTTCCTTTGAGACCCATATTGAATGCATATAACAAGGTTTTGAGGGAACCACATTTTGACCGGTAACTCATTTGTCGATAAATATTTCGAAAAGTTCAAATGAAAGCTGTGGCCATGCCCTTTCATTTGACACCCATATTGAATGCATATGTCAAGGTTTTGAGGGAACCACATTTTGACCGATAACTCATTTATCGATATATATATCGAAAAGTTCAAATGAAAGCTGTGGCCATGCCGTTTAATTTGACACCCATATTGAATGCATATAACAAGGTTTTATGGGAACCACATTTTGACCGATAAGTCATTTATCGATAAATATATCGAAATATGGATCAGTTCAGATGAAAGCTGTGGTCTTTCCTTTCGTTTGACACCCCTATTGAACGCATATATCAAGGTTTTATGTGAACCACATTTTGACCGATAAGTCATTTATTGATAAATATATAGAAATATGGATCAGTTCAGATGAAAGCTGTGGTCTTGGCCTTTCGTTTGACACACATATTGAACGCATATAATAAGGTTTTATGGGAACCACATTTTGACCGGTAACTCATTTGTCGATAAATATATCGAAAAGTTCAAATGAAAGCTGTGGCCATGCCCTTTCATTTGACACCCATATTGAATGCATATGTCAAGGTTTTGGGGGAACCACATTTTGACCGATAACTCATTTATCGATATATATATCGAAAAGTTCAAATGAAAGCTGTGGCCATGCCGTTTCCTTTGACACCCATATTGAATGCATATATCAAGGGTTTGAGGGAACCACATTTTGACCGGTAACTCATTTGTCGATAAATATATCGAAAAGTTCAAATGAAAGCTGTGGCCATGCCCTCTCATTTGACACCCATATTGAATGCATATGTCAAGGTTTTTAGGGAACCACATTTTGACGGATAACTCATTTATCGATACATATATCGAAAAGTTCAAATGAAAGCTGTGGCCATGCCGTTTCCTTTGAGACCCATATTGAATGCATATATCAAGGTTTTATGGGGACCATATTGTAAGATATAAGTCATTTATCGATATATATATCGAAAAGTTCAAATGAAAGCTGTGGCCATGCCGTTTCCTTTGAGACCCATATTGAATGCATATAACAAGGTTTTATGGGAACCACATTTTGACCGATAAGTCTTTTATCGATAAATATATCGAAATATGGATCAGTTCAGATGGAAGCTGTGGTCTTTCCTTTCGTTTGACACCCCTATTGAACGCATATATCAAGGTTTTATGGGAACCACATTTTGACCGATAACTCATTTATCGATAAATATATCGATATATCGAAAAGTTCAAATAAAAGCTGTGGCCATGCCCTTTCATTTGACACCCATATTGAATGCATATGTCAAGGTTTTGAGGGAACCACATTTTGACCGATAACTCATTTATCGATATATATATCGAAAAGTTCAAATGAAAGTTGTGGCTATGCCCTTTCATTTGACACCCATATTGAATGCATATGTCAAGGTTTTGAGGGAACCACATTTTGACCGATAACTCATTTATCGATATATATATCGAAAAGTTCAAATGAAAGCTGTGGCCATGCCCTTTCATTTGACACCCATATTGAATGCATATGTCAAGGTTTTGAGGGACCCACATTTTGACCGATAACTCATTTATCGATATATATATCGAAAAGTTCAAATGAAAGCTGTGGCCATGCCCTTTCGTTTGACACCCATATTGAATGCATATATCAAGGTTTTGAGGGAACCACATTTTGACCGGTAACTCATTTGTCGATAAATATATCGAAAAGTTCAAATGAAAGCTGTGGCCATGCCCTTTCATTTGACACCCATATTGAATGCATATGTCAAGGTTTTGAGGGAACCACATTTTCACCGATAACTCATTTATCGATATATATATCGGAAAGTTCAAACGAAAGCTGTGGCCATGCCGTTTCCTTTGAGACACATATTGAATGCATATAACAAGGTTTTATGGGAACCACATTTTAAGATATAAGTCATTTATCGATATATATATCGAAAAGTTCAAATGAAAGCTGTGGCCATGCCGTTTCCTTTGAGACACATATTGAATGCATATAACAAGGTTTTATGGGAACCACATTTTGACCGATAAGTCATTTATCGATAAATATATCGAAATATGGATCAGTTCAGATGAAAGCTGTGGTCTTTCCTTTCGTTTGACACCCCTATTGAACGCATATATCAAGGTTTTATGGGAACCACATTTTGACCGATAACTCATTTATCGATAAATATATCGAAATATCGAGAGGTTCAAATAAAAGCTGTGGCCTTGTCCTTCCGTTTGACCCCCATATTGAACGTATATATCAAGGTTTTATGGGAACCACATTTTGACCGATAACTCATTTATCGATAAATATATCGAAATATCGAGAGGTTCAAATAAAAGCTGTGGCCTTGTCCTTCCGTTTGACCCCCATATTGAACGTATATAACAAGGTTTTATGGGAACCACATTTTGACCGATAAGTCATTTATCGATAAATATATCGAAATAGGGATCAGTTCAGATGAAAGCTGTGATCTTTCCTTTCGTTTGACAACCCTATTGAACGCATATATCAAGGTTTTATGGGAACCACATTTTGACCGATAACTCATTTATCGATAAATATATCGATATATCGAAAAGTTCAAATAAAAGCTGTGGCCATGCCCTTTCATTTGACACCCATATTGAATGCATATGTCAAGGTTTTGAGGGAACCACATTTTGACCGATAACTCATTTATCGATATATATATCGAAAAGTTCAAATGAAAGTTGTGGCTATGCCCTTTCATTTGACACCCATATTGAATGCATATGTCAAGGTTTTGAGGGAACCACATTTTGACCGATAACTCATTTATCGATATATATATCGAAAAGTTCAAATGAAAGCTGTGGCCATGCCGTTTCCTTTGAGACCCATATTGAATGCATATATCAAGGTTTTATGGGGACCACATTTTAAGATATAAGTCATTTATCGATATATATATCGAAAAGTTCAAATGAAAGCTGTGGCCATGCCGTTTCCTTTGAGACCCATATTGAATGCATATATCAAGGTTTTATGGGAACCACATTTTGACCGATAAGTCATGTATCGATAAATATATCGAAATATGGATCAGTTCAGATGAAAGCTGTGGTCTTTCCTTTCGTTTGACACCAATATTGAACGCATATAACAAGGTTTTATGGGAACCACATTTTGACCGGTAACTCATTTGTCGATAAATATATCGAAAAGTTCAAATGAAAGCTGTGGCCATGCCCTTTCATTTGACACCCATATTGAATGCATATGTCAAGGTTTTGCGGGAACCACATTTTTACCGATAACTCATTTATCGATATATATATCGAAAAGTTCAAATGAAAGCTGTGGCCATGCCCTTTCGTTTGACACCCATATTGAATGCATATATCAAGGTTTTACGAGAACCACATTTTGACCGATGCCTCATTTATCGATAAATATATCGAAATATCGAAAAGTTCAAATGAAAGCTGTGGCCATTCCCTTTCATTTGACACCCATATTGGACGCATACATCAAGGTTTTGTGGGAACCACATTTTGACCGATAACTCATTTATCGATAAATATATCGAAATATCGAAAAGTTCAAATAAAAGCTGTGGCCATGCCCTTTCGTTTGACACCCATATTGAATGCATATATCAAGGTTTTATGGGAACCACATTTTAACCGATGACTCATTTATCGATAAATATATCGAAATATCGAAAAGTTCAAATTTAAGCTGTGGCCATGCCCTTTCATTTGAAACCCATATTGAATGCATATATCAAGGTTTTCTGGGGACCACATTTTAAGATATAAGTCATTTATCGATATATATATCGAAAAGTTCAAATGAAAGCTGTGGCCATGCCGTTTCCTTTGAGACCCATATTGAATGCATATAACAAGGTTTTGAGGGAACCACATTTTGACCGGTAACTCATTTGTCGATAAATATATCGAAAAGTTCAAATGAAAGCTGTGGCCATGCCCTTTCATTTGACACCCATATTGAATGCATATGTCAAGGTTTTGAGGGAACCACATTTTGACCGATAACTCATTTATCGATATATATATCGAAAAGTTCAAATGAAAGCTGTGGCCATGCCGTTTCCTTTGACACCCATATTGAATGCATATAACAAGGTTTTATGGGAACCACATTTTGACCGATAAGTCATTTATCGATAAATATATCGAAATATGGATCAGTTCAGATGAAAGCTGTGGTCTTTCCTTTCGTTTGACACCCCTATTGAACGCATATATCAAGGTTTTATGTGAACCACATTTTGACCGATAAGTCATTTATTGATAAATATATAGAAATATGGATCAGTTCAGATGAAAGCTGTGGTCTTGGCCTTTCGTTTGACACACATATTGAACGCATATAACAAGGTTTTATGGGAACCACATTTTGACCGGTAACTCATTTGTCGATAAATATATCGAAAAGTTCAAATGAAAGCTGTGGCCATGCCCTTTCATTTGACACCCATATTGAATGCATATGTCAAGGTTTTGAGGGAACCACATTTTGACCGATAACTCATTTATCGATATATATATCGAAAAGTTCAAATGAAAGATGTGGCCATGCCGTTTCCTTTGACACCCATATTGAATGCATATATCAAGGGTTTGAGGGAACCACATTTTGACCGGTAACTCATTTGTCGATAAATATATCGAAAAGTTCAAATGAAAGCTGTGGCCATGCCCTCTCATTTGACACCCATATTGAATGCATATGTCAAGGTTTTTAGGGAACCACATTTTGACGGATAACTCATTTATCGATATATATATCGAAAAGTTCAAATGAAAGCTGTGGCCATGCCGTTTCCTTTGAGACCCATATTGAATGCATATATCAAGGTTTTATGGGGACCATATTGTAAGATATAAGTCATTTATCGATATATATATCGAAAAGTTCAAATGAAAGCTGTGGCCATGCCGTTTCCTTTGAGACCCATATTGAATGCATATAACAAGGTTTTATGGGAACCACATTTTGACCGATAAGTCTTTTATCGATAAATATATCGAAATATGGATCAGTTCAGATGGAAGCTGTGGTCTTTCCTTTCGTTTGACACCCCTATTGAACGCATATATCAAGGTTTTATGGGAACCACATTTTGACCGATAACTCATTTATCGATAAATATATCGAAATGTCGAGAGGTTCAAATAAAATCTGTGGCCTTCTCCTTCCGTTTGACCCCCATATTGAACGTATATAACAAGGTTTTATGGGAACCACATTTTGACCGATAAGTCATTTATCGATATGTATATCGAAAAGTTCAAATGAAAGCTGTGGCTATGCCCTTTCGTTTGACACCCATATTGAATGCGTATATAAAGGTTTTGTGGGAACCACATTTTGACCGATAACTCATTTATCGATATGTATATCGAAAAGTTCAAATGAAAGCTGTGGCCATGCCCTTTCGTTTGACACCCTTATTAAATGCATATATCAAGGTTTTATGGGAACCATATTTTGACCGATGACTCATTTATCGATAAATATATCGAAATATCGAAAAGTTCAGCTGAAAGCTGTGGCCATGCCCTTTCATTTGACACCCATATTGAACGCATACATCAAGGTTTTGTGGGAACCACATTTTGACCGATAACTCATTTATCGATATATATATCGAAAAGTTCGAATGAAAGTTGTGGCTATGCCCTTTCATTTGACACCCATATTGAATGCATATGTCAAGGTTTTGAGGGAACCACATTTTGACCGATAACTCATTTATCGATATATATATCGAAAAGTTCAGGTGAAAGCTGTGGCCATGCCCTTTCATTTGACACCCATATTGAACGCATACATCAAGGTTTTGTGGGAACCACATTTTGACCGATAACTCATTTATCGATATATATATCGAAAAGTTCAAATGAAAGTTGTGGCTATGCCCTTTCATTTGACACCCATATTGAATGCATATGTCAAGGTTTTGAGGGAACCACATTTTGACCGATAACTCATTTATCGATATATATATCGAAAAGTTCAAATGAAAGCTGTGGCCATGCCGTTTCCTTTGAGACCCATATTGAATGCATATATCAAGGTTTTATGGGGACCACATTTTAAGATATAAGTCATTTATCGATATATATATCGAAAAGTTCAAATGAAAGCTGTGGCCATGCCGTTTCCTTTGAGACCCATATTGAATGCATATATCAAGGTTTTATGGGGACCACATTTTAAGATATAAGTCATTTATCGATATATATATCGAAAAGTTCAAATGAAAGTTGTGGCCATGCCCTTTCATTTGACACCCATATTGAACGCATACATCAAGGTTTTGTGGGAACCACATTTTGACCGATAACTCATTTATCGATATGTATATCGAAAAGTTCAAATGAAAGCTGTGGCCATGCCCTTTCGTTTGACACTCTTATTGAATGCATATATCAAGGTTTTATGGGAACCATATTTTGACCGATGACTCATTTATCGATAAATATATCGAAATATCGAAAAGTTCAGGTGAAAGCTGTGGCCATGCCGTTTCCTTTGAGACCCATATGGAATGCATACATCAAGGTTTTATGGGGACCACATCTTAAGATATAAGTCATTTATCGATATATATATCGAAAAGTTCAAATGAAAGCTGTGGCCATGCCGTTTCCTTTGAGACACATATTGAATGCATATAACAAGGTTTTATGGGAACCACATTTTGACCGATAAGTCATTTATCGATAAATATATCGAAATATGGATCAGTTCAGATGAAAGCTGTGGTCTTTCCTTTCGTTTGACACCCCTATTGAACGCATATATCAAGGTTTTATGGGAACCACATTTTGACCGATAACTCATTTATCGATAAATATATCGAAATATCGAGAGGTTCAAATAAAAGCTGTGGCCTTGTCCTTCCGTTTGACCCCCATATTGAACGTATATATCAAGGTTTTATGGGAACCACATTTTGACCGATAACTCATTTATCGATAAATATATCGAAATATCGAGAGGTTCAAATAAAAGCTGTGGCCTTGTCCTTCCGTTTGACCCCCATATTGAACGTATATAACAAGGTTTTATGGGAACCACATTTTGACCGATAAGTCATTTATCGATAAATATATCGAAATAGGGATCAGTTCAGATGAAAGCTGTGATCTTTCCTTTCGTTTGACAACCCTATTGAACGCATATATCAAGGTTTTATGGGAACCACATTTTTACCGATAACTCATTTATCGATAAATATATCGATATATCGAAAAGTTCAAATAAAAGCTGTGGCCATGCCCTTTCATTTGACACCCATATTGAATGCATATGTCAAGGTTTTGAGGGAACCACATTTTGACCGATAACTCATTTATCGATATATATATCGAAAAGTTCAAATGAAAGCTGTGGCCATGCCGTTTCCTTTGAGACCCATATTGAATGCATATATCAAGGTTTTATGGGGACCACATTTTAAGATATAAGTCATTTATCGATATATATATCGAAAAGTTCAAATGAAAGCTGTGGCCATGCCGTTTCCTTTGAGACCCATATTGAATGCATATATCAAGGTTTTATGGGAACCACATTTTGACCGATAAGTCATTTATCGATAAATATATCGAAATATGGATCAGTTCAGATGAAAGCTGTGGTCTTTCCTTTCGTTTGACACCAATATTGAACGCATATAACAAGGTTTTATGGGAACCACATTTTGACCGGTAACTCATTTGTCGATAAATATATCGAAAAGTTCAAATGAAAGCTGTGGCCATGCCCTTTCATTTGACACCCATATTGAATGCATATGTCAAGGTTTTGAGGGAACCACATTTTGACCGATAACTCATTTATCGATATATATATCGAAAAGTTCAAATGAAAGCTGTGGCCATGCCCTTTCGTTTGACACCCATATTGAATGCATATATCAAGGTTTTACGAGAACCACATTTTGACCGATGCCTCATTTATCGATAAATATATCGAAATATCGAAAAGTTCAAATGAAAGCTGTGGCCATGCCCTTTCATTTGACACCCATATTGGACGCATACATCAAGGTTTTGTGGGAACCACATTTTGACCGATAACTCATTTATCGATAAATATATCGAAATATCGAAAAGTTCAAATAAAAGCTGTGGCCATGCCCTTTCGTTTGACACCCATATTGAATGCATATATCAAGGTTTTATGGGAACCACATTTTAACCGATGACTCATTTATCGATAAATATATCGAAATATCGAAAAGTTCAAATTTAAGCTGTGGCCATGCCCTTTCATTTGAAACCCTTATTGAATGCATATATCAAGGTTTTCTGGGGACCACATTTTAAGATATAAGTCATTTATCGATATATATATCGAAAAGTTCAAATGAAAGCTGTGGCCATGCCGTTTCCTTTGAGACCCATATTGAATGCATATAACAAGGTTTTGAGGGAACCACATTTTGACCGGTAACTCATTTGTCGATAAATATATCGAAAAGTTCAAATGAAAGCTGTGGCCATGCCCTTTCATTTGACACCCATATTGAATGCATATGTCAAGGTTTTGAGGGAACCACATTTTGACCGATAACTCATTTATCGATATATATATCGAAAAGTTCAAATGAAAGCTGTGGCCATGCCGTTTCCTTTGACACCCATATTGAATGCATATAACAAGGTTTTATGGGAACCACATTTTGACCGATAAGTCATTTATCGATAAATATATCGAAATATGGATCAGTTCAGATGAAAGCTGTGGTCTTTCCTTTCGTTTGACACCCCTATTGAACGCATATATCAAGGTTTTATGTGAACCACATTTTGACCGATAAGTCATTTATTGATAAATATATAGAAATATGGATCAGTTCAGATGAAAGCTGTGGTCTTGGCCTTTCGTTTGACACAAATATTGAACGCATATAACAAGGTTTTATGGGAACCACATTTTGACCGGTAACTCATTTGTCGATAAATATATCGAAAAGTTCAAATGAAAGCTGTGGCCATGCCCTTTCATTTGACACCCATATTGAATGCATATGTCAAGGTTTTGAGGGAACCACATTTTGACCGATAACTCATTTATCGATATATATATCGAAAAGTTCAAATGAAAGCTGTGGCCATGCCGTTTCCTTTGACACCCATATTGAATGCATATATCAAGGGTTTGAGGGAACCACATTTTGACCGGTAACTCATTTGTCGATAAATATATCGAAAAGTTCAAATGAAAGCTGTGGCCATGCCCTCTCATTTGACACCCATATTGAATGCATATGTCAAGGTTTTTAGGGAACCACATTTTGACGGATAACTCATTTATCGATATATATATCGAAAAGTTCAAATGAAAGCTGTGGCCATGCCGTTTCCTTTGAGACCCATATTGAATGCATATATCAAGGTTTTGTGGGAACCACATTTTGACCGATAAACATTTATCGATATATATATCGAAAAGTTCAAATGAAAGCTGTGGCCATGCCGTTTCCTTTGAGACCCATATTGAATGCATATAACAAGGTTTTATGGGAACCACATTTTGACCGATAAGTCTTTTATCGATAAATATATCGAAATATGGATCAGTTCAGATGGAAGCTGTGGTCTTTCCTTTCGTTTGACACCCCTATTGAACGCATATATCAAGGTTTTATGGGAACCACATTTTGACCGATAACTCATTTATCGATAAATATATCGAAATGTCGAGAGGTTCAAATAAAAGCTGTGGCCTTCTCCTTCCGTTTGACCCCCATATTGAACGTATATAACAAGGTTTTATGGGAACCACATTTTGACCGATAAGTCATTTATCGATATGTATATCGAAAAGTTCAAATGAAAGCTGTGGCTATGCCCTTTCGTTTGACACCCATATTGAATGCGTATATAAAGGTTTTGTGGGAACCACATTTTGACCGATAACTCATTTATCGATATGTATATCGAAAAGTTCAAATGAAAGCTGTGGCCATGCCCTTTCGTTTGACACCCTTATTAAATGCATATATCAAGGTTTTATGGGAACCATATTTTGACCGATGACTCATTTATCGATAAATATATCGAAATATCGAAAAGTTCAGGTGAAAGCTGTGGCCATGCCCTTTCATTTGACACCCATATTGAACGCATACATCAAGGTTTTGTGGGAACCACATTTTGACCGATAACTCATTTATCGATATGTATATCGAAAAGTTCAAATGAAAGCTGTGGCCATGCCCTTTCGTTTGACACTCTTATTGAATGCATATATCAAGGTTTTATGGGAACCATATTTTGACCGATGACTCATTTATCGATAAATATATCGAAATATCGAAAAGTTCAAATGAAAGTTGTGGCCTTGGCCTTTCGTTTGACACACATATTGAACGCATATAACAAGGTTTTATGGGAACCACATTTTGACCGATAACTCATTTATCGATATATATATCGAAAAGTTCAAATTAAAGCTGTGACCATGCCCTTTCGTTTGACACTCTTATTGAATGCATATATCAAGATTTTATGGGAACCATATTTTGACCGATGACTCATTTATCGATAAATATATCGAAATATCGAAAAGTTCAAATGAAAGTTGTGGCCTTGGCCTTTCGTTTGACACACATATTGAACGCATATAACAAGGTTTTATGGGAACCACATTTTGACCGATAACTCATTTATCGATATATATATCGAAAAGTTCAAATTAAAGCTGTGACCATGCCCTTTCATTTGACACCCATATTGAATGCATATATCAAGGTTTTATGGGAACCATATTTTGACCGATGACTCATTTATCGATAAATATATCGAAATATCGAAAAGTTCAAATGAAAGCTGTGGCCATGCCCTTTAATTTGACACCCATATTGAATGCATATATAAATTCTTAATGGGAACCACATTTTGAGCGATAACTCATTTACCGATAAATATATCTAAATATCGAAAAGTTCAAATGAGAGCTGTGGCCTTGGCCTTTCGTTTGACACACATATTGAACGCATATAACAAGGTTTTATGGGAACCACATTTTGACCGATAACTCATTTATCGATATATATATCGAAAAGTTCAAATTAAAGCTGTGACCATGCCCTTTCGTTTGACACTCTTATTGAATGCATATATCAAGATTTTATGGGAACCATATTTTGACCGATGACTCATTTATCGATAAATATATCGAAATATCGAAAAGTTCAAATGAAAGTTGTGGCCTTGGCCTTTCGTTTGACACACATATTGAACGCATATAACAAGGTTTTATGGGAACCACATTTTGACCGATAACTCATTTATCGATATATATATCGAAAAGATCAAATGAAAGCTGTGGCCATGTCCTTTCGTTTGACACCCATATTGAATGCATATATCAGGGTTTTGAGGGAACCGCATTTTGACCGGTAACTCATTTGTCGATAAATATATCGAAAAGTTCAAATGAAAGCTGTGGCCATGCCCTTTCATTTGACACCCATATTGAATGCATATGTCAAGGTTTTGAGGGAACCACATTTTGACCGATAACTCATTTATCGATATATATATCGAAAAGTTCAAATGAAAGCTGTGGCCATCCCGTTTCCTTTGACACCCACATTGAATGCATATAACAAGGTTTTATGGGAACCAAATTTTGACCGATAAGTCATTTATCGATAAATATATCGAAATATGGATCAGTTCAGATGAAAGCTGTGGTCTTTCCTTTCGTTTGACACCCCTATTGAACGCATATATCAAGGTTTTATGTGAACCACATTTTGACCGATAAGTCATTTATCGATAAATATATAGAAATATGGATCAGTTCAGATGAAAGTTGTGGTCTTGGCCTTTCGTTTGACACACATATTGAACGCATATAACAAGGTTTTATGGGAACCACATTTTGACCGGTAACTCATTTGTCGATAAATATATCGAAAAGTTCAAATGAAAGCTGTGGCCATGCCCTTTCATTTGACACCCATATTGAATGCATATGTCAAGGTTTTGAGGGAACCACATTTTGACCGATAACTCATTTATCGATATATATATCGAAAAGTTCAAATGAAAGCTGTGGCCATGCCGTTTCCTTTGACACCCATATTGAATGCATATATCAAGGGTTTGAGGGAACCACATTTTGACCGGTAACTCATTTGTCGATAAATATATCGAAAAGTTCAAATGAAAGCTGTGGCCATGCCCTTTCATTTGACACCCATATTGAATGCATATGTCAAGGTTTTTAGGGAACCACATTTTGACGGATAACTCATTTATCGATATATATATCGAAAAGTTCAAATGAAAGCTGTGGCCATGCCGTTTCCTTTGAGACCCATATTGAATGCATATATCAAGGTTTTATGGGGACCATATTTTAAGATATAAGTCATTTATCGATATATATATCGAAAAGTTCAAATGAAAGCTGTGGCCATGCCGTTTCCTTTGAGACCCATATTGAATGCATATAACAAGGGTTTATGGGAACCACATTTTGACCGATACGTCTTTTATCGATAAATATATCGAAATATGGATCAGTTCAGATGGAAGCTGTGGTCTTTCCTTTCGTTTGACACCCCTATTGAACGCATATATCAAGGTTTTATGGGAACCACATTTTGACCGATAACTCATTTATCGATAAATATATCGAAATATCGAGAGGTTCAAATAAAAGCTGTGGCCTTCTCCTTCCGTTTGACCCCCCTATTGAACGTATATAACAAGGTTTTATGGGAACCACATTTTGACCGATAAGTCATTTATCGATATGTATATCGAAAAGTTCAAATGAAAGTTGTGGCTATGCCCTTTCGGTTGACACCCATATTGAATGCGTATATAAAGGTTTTGTGGGAACCACATTTTGACCGATAACTTATTTATCGATATGTATATCGAAAAGTTCAAATGAAAGCTGTGGCCATGCCCTTTCGTTTGACACCCTTATTAAATGCATATATCAAGGTTTTATGGGAACCATATTTTGACCGATGACTCATTTATCGATAAATATATCGAAATATAGAAAAGTTCAGGTGAAAGCTGTGGCCATGCCCTTTCATTTGACACTCTTATTGAATGCATATATCAATGTTTTATGGGAACCATATTTTGACCGATGACTCATTTATCGATAAATATATCGAAATATCGAAAAGTTCAAATGAAAGTTGTGGCCTTGGCCTTTCGTTTGACACACATATTGAACGCATATAACAAGGTTTTATGGGAACCATATTTTGACCGATAACTCATTTATCGAAATATATATCGAAAAGTTCAAATTAAAGCTGTGACCATGCCCTTTCGTTTGACACTCTTATTGAATGCATATATCAAGGTTTTATGGGAACCATATTTTGACCGATGACTCATTTATCGATAAATATATCGAAATATCGAAAAGTTCAAATGAAAGTTGTGGCCTTGGCCTTTCGTTTGACACACATATTGAACGCATATAACAAGGTTTTATGGGAACCACATTTTGACCGATAACTCATTTATCGATATATATATCGAAAAGTTCAAATTAAAGCTGTGACCATGCCCTTTGATTTGACACCCATATTGAATGCATATATCAAGGTTTTATGGGAACCATATTTTGACCGATGACTCATTTATCGATAAATATATCGAAATATCGAAAAGTTCAAATGAAAGCTGTGGCCATGCCCTTTCATTTGACACCCATATTGAATGCATATATAAATTCTTAATGGGAACCACATTTTGAGCGATAACTCATTTACCGATAAATATATCTAAATATCGAAAAGTTCAAATGAGAGCTGTGGCCTTGGCCTTTCCTTTGACACACATATTGAACGCATATAACAAGGTTTTATGGGAACCACATTTTGACCGATAACTCATTTATCGATATATATATCGAAAAGTTCAAATTAAAGCTGTGACCATGCCGTTTCCTTTGAGACCCATATTGAATGCATATATCAAGGTTTTATGGGAACCACATTTTAAGATATAGGTCACTTATCGATATATATAGCGAAAAGATCAAATGAAAGCTGTGGCCATGTCCTTTCGTTTGACACCCATATTGAATGCATATATCAAGGTTTTGAGGGAACCGCATTTTGACCGGTAACTCATTTGTCGATAAATATAACGAAAAGTTCAAATGAAAGCTGTGGCCATGCCCTTTCATATAACACCCATATTGAATGCATATGTCAAGGTTTTGAGGGAACCACATTTTGACCGATAACTCATTTATCGATATGTATATCGAAAGGTTCAAATGAAAGCTGTGGCCATGCCGTTTCTTTTGAGACCCATACTAAATGCATATATCAAGGTTTTATGGGGACCACATTTTAAGATATAAGTCATTTATCATTAGTGTGTTGGTTTTGGCCAAAAAGTCGCGCACAACAACGATGCGTGCGCAGGGGCGTTATCGTGGTGCAAAAGCCAATTTTTGTTCTTCCACAAATCCGGGCGTTTCTGGCGGATTGCTCCGCGCAAATTGCGCATAACTTGCAGGTAATATTCCTTATTGACCGTTCTTCCCTGTGGCAAGAACTCATGATGCACCACGCCCCTGCAATCGAAGAAAACTGTCAGCAAAACTTTCACATTCGACTGAACTTGGCGCGCTTTTTTCGGTCTTGGTTCGTGCGGCAGCTTCCATTGAGATGATTGAGCTTTGGTTTCCACGTCATAACCATAAACCCACGATTCGTCAACAGTTATGACCCTCTGGAGCAAATTTGGGTAGTCGCGGACAGAGTTTAACATCTCATTAGCAATGTTCATGCGATGCTGTTTTTGGTCACAATTGAGCAATTTTGGTACGAATTTCGCGGCGACCCGTCTCATGCCCAAATCATTGATAAAAATCGAAGGCACGAGCCAATTGATATGTTAAGGTCCTCAGCAACTTCTCTAACGGTGATTCGACGATTGGCCAATACCATTTTCTCCACTTCATTAATTTTTTCGTCTGTTGTTGAAGTGCTCGGGCGTCCGGCACGCTCTTCGTCGTTCACATCTTCTCGGCCTTCTGAGAACATTTTGTACCACCGATAAACGTTGCTTCGGTCCAAGGTAGCTTCTCCGTATGCCACAGTCAACATTCGGAATGCATCCGCGCACTTAATTTCGTTTTTCACACAAAATTTGATACAGGTTCTTTGATCCATTTTTTTGAATAGGTAAAAATCGAAGACGATCCAAAACACGTGCAAGCAAAGCAGCTGTCAACAATTAACTGAACATTCAAAATGGCCGAGCTTGTCGGCATAAGCAAGAGACATGAGTACCAACATAACGCCACAAAAAATTTGAAATTCGAATATACGTAACCAGCGAAAATTCAAAATTCGCGATACTTTTTGAACCCACCTCGTATATCGAAAAGTACAAATAAAGCTGTGGCCATGCCCTTTCGTTTGACACCCATATTGTATGCATATATTCAAGGTTTTGAGGGAACCACATTTTGACCGATAACTCATTTATCGATATGTATATCGAAAAGTTCAAATGAAAGCTGTGGACATGCCCTTTCATTTGACACCCATATTGAATGCATATGTCAAGGTTTTGAGGGACCCACATTTTGACCGATAACTCATTTATCGATATATATATCGAAAAGTTCAAATGAAAGCTGTGGCCATGCCCTTTCGTTTGACACCCATATTGAATGCATATATCAAGGTTTTGAGGGAAAGACATTTTGACCGGTAACTCATTTGTCGATAAATATATCGAAAAGTTCAAATGAAACCTGTGGCCATACCGTTTCCTTTGAAACACATATTGAATGCATATAACAAGGTTTTATGGGAACCACATTTTGCCCGATAAGTCATTTATCGATAAATATATCGAAATATGGATCAGTTCAGATGAAAGCTGTGGTCTTTCCTTTCGTTTGACACCCCTATTGAACGCATATATCAAGGTTTTATGGGAACCACATTTTGACCGATAACTCATTTATCGATAAATATATCGAAATATCGAGAGGTTCAAATAAAAGCTGTGGCCTTGTCCTTCCGTTTGACCCCCATATTGAACGTATATATCCAGGTTTTATGGAAACCACATTTTGACCGATAACTCATTTATCGATAAATATATCGAAATATCGAGAGGTCCAAATAAAAGCTGTGGCCTTGTCCTTCCGTTTGCCCCCATATTGAACGTATATAACAAGGTTTTATGGGAACCACATTTTGACCGATAAGTCATTTATCGATAAATATATCGAAATATGCATCAGTTCAGATGAAAGCTGTGATCTTTCCTTTCGTTTGACACCCCTATTGAACGCATATATCAAGGTTTTATGGGAACCACATTTTGACCGATAACTCATTTATCGATAAATATATCGATATATCGAGAGGTTCAAATAAAAGCTGTGGCCATGCCCTTTCATTTGACACCCATATTGAATGCATATGTCAAGGTTTTGAGGGAACCACATTTTGACCGATAACTCATTTATCGATATATATATCGAAAAGTTCAAATGAAAGTTGTGGCTATGCCCTTTCATTTGACACCCATATTGAATGCATATGTCAAGGTTTTGAGGGAACCACATTTTGACCGATAACTCATTTATCGATATATATATCGAAAAGTTCAAATGAAAGCTGTGGCCATACCGTTTCCTTTGAGACCCATATTGAATGCATATATCAAGGTTTTATGGGAACCACATTTTGACCGATAAGTCATTTATCGATAAATATATCGAAATATGGATCAGTTCAGATGAAAGCTTTGGTCTTTCCTTTCGTTTGACACCAATATTGAACGCATATATAAAGGTTTTGTGGGAACCACATTTTGACCGATAACTCACTTATCGATATGTACGAGGTGTGTTCGAAAAGTATCGCGAATTTTGAATTTTCGCTGGTTACGTATATTCGAATTTCGAATTTTTTGTGGCGTTATGTTGGTACTCATGTCTCTCACTTATGCCGACAAGCTCGGCCATTTTGAATGTTCAGTTAATTGTTGACAGCTGCTTTGCTTGCACGTGTTTTGGATCGTCTTCGATTTTTACGCGAAATTCGTACCAAAATTGCTCAATTGTGACCAAAAACAGAATAGCATGAACATTGCTAATGAGATGTTAAACTCTGTCCGCGACGACCCAAATTTGCTCCAGAGGGTCATAACTGGTGACGAATCGTGGGTTTATGGTTATGACGTGGAAACCAAAGCTCAATAATCTCAATGGAAGCTGGCGCACGAACCAAGACCGAAAAAAGCGCGCCAAGTTCGGTCGAATGTGAAAGTTTTGCTGACAGTTTTCTTCGATTGCAGGGGCGTGGTGCATCATGAGTTCTTGCCACAGGGAATAACGGTCAATAAGGAATATTACCTGCAAGTTATGCGCAATTTGCGCGAAGCAATCCGCCAGAAACGCCCGGATTTGTGGAAGAAAAAAAATTGGCTTTTGCACCACGATAACGCCCCTGCTCACGCATCGTTGCTTGTGCGCGACTTTTTGGCCAAAAACAACACACTAATGATGCCGCAGCCACCGTATTCCCCAGATCTGGCCCCCTGTGACTTTTTCTTGTTCCCTAAACTGAAGAGGCCCATGAAAGGACGACGTTACGCTTCTCTTGACGAGATAAAGACGGCATCGAAGGAGGAGCTGAACAAGATACAAAAAAATGATTTTTTGAAGTGCTTCGAAGATTGGAAAAACCGTTGGCACAAGTGTATAATATCTCATGGGGATTACTTTCAAGGGGACAAAATAGATATTCATCAATAAATAAATAATTTTTGAAAAAACACAAAATTCGCGATACTTTTGGAACACACCTCGTATATCGAAAAGTTCAAATGAAAGCTGTGGCCATGCCCTTTCGTTTGACACCCATATTGAATGCATATATCAAGGTTTTACGGGAACCACATTTTGACCGATGACTCATTTATCGATAAATATATCGAAATATCGAAATATTCAAATGAAAGCTGTGGCCATGCCCTTTCATTTGACACCCATATTGGACGCATACATCAAGGTTTTGTGGGAACCAAATTTTGACCGATAACTCATTTATCGATAAATATATCGAAATATCGAAATGTTCAAATAAAAGCTGTGGCCATGCCCTTTCGTTTGACACCCATATTGAATGCATATATCAAGGTTTTATGGGAACCACATTTTAACCGATGACTCATTTATCGATAAATATATCGAAATATCGAAAAGTTCAAATGAAAGCTGTGGCCATGCCCTTTCATTTGAAACCCATATTGAATGCATATTTCAAGGTTTTCTGGGGACCACATTTTAAGATATAAGTCATTTATCGATATATATATCGAAAAGTTCAAATGAAAGCTGTGGCCATGCCGTTTCATTTGACACCCATATTGAATGCATATGTCAAGGTTTTGAGGGAACCACATTTTGAAGGATAACTCATTTATCGATATATATATCGAAAAGTTCAAATGAAAGCTGTGGCCATGCCGTTTCCTTTGAAACCCATATTGAATGCATATATCAAGGTTTAATGGGGACCACATTTTAAGATATAAGTCATTTATCGATATATATATCGAAAAGTTCAAATGAAAGCTGTGGCCATGCCGTTTCCTTTGAGACCCATATTGAATGCATATAACAAGGTTTTGAGGGAACCACATTTTGACCGGTAACTCATTTGTCGATAAATATATTGAAAAGTTCAAATGAAAGCTGTGGCCATGCCCTTTCATTTGACACCCATATTGAATGCATATGTCAAGGTTTTGAGGGAACCACATTTTGACCGATAACTCATTTATCGATATATATATCGAAAAGTTCAAATGAAAGCTGTGGCCATGCCGTTTCCTTTGACACCCATAATGAATGCATATAACAAAGTTTTATGGGAACCACATTTTGACCGATAAGTCATTTATCGATAAATATATCGAAATATGCATCAGTTCAGATGAAAGCTGTGGTCTTTCCTTTCGTTTGACACCCCTATTGAACGCATATATCAAGGTTTTATGTGAACCACATTTTGACCGATAAGTCATTTATCGATAAATATATAGAAATATCGAAAAGTTCAAATGAAAGCTGTGGCCATGCCCTTTCGTTTGACACCCATATTGAATGCATATATCAAGGGTTTGAGGGAACCACATTTTGACCGGTAACTCATTTGTCGATAAATATATCGAAAAGTTCAAATGAAAGCTGTGGCCATGCCCTTTCATTTGACACCCATATTCAATGCATATGTCAAGGTTTTGAGGGAACCACATTTTGACGGATAACTCATTTATCGATATATATATCGAAAAGTTCAAATGAAAGCTGTGGCCATGCCGTTTCCTTTGAGACCCATATTGAATGCATATATCAAGGTTTTATGGGGACCATATTTTAAGATATAAGTCATTTACCGATATATATATCGAAAAGTTCAAATGAAAGCTGTGGCCATGCCGTTTCCTTTGAGACCCATATTGAATGCATATAACAAGGTTTATGGGAACCACATTTTGACCGATAAGTCTTTTATCGATAAATATATCGAAATATGGATCAGTTCAGATGAAAGCTGTGGTCTTTCCTTTCGTTTGACACCCCTATTGAACGCATATATCAAGGTTTTATGGGAACCACATTTTGACCGATAACTCATTTATCGATAAATATATCGAAATATCGAGAGGTTCAAATAAAAGCTGTGGCCTTTCCTTTCGTTTGACACCCCTATTGAACGCATATATCAAGGTTTTATGGGAACCACATTTTGACCGATAACTCATTTATCGATAAATATATCGATATATCGAGAGGTTCAAATAAAAGCTGTGGCCATGCCCTTTCATTTGACACCCATATTGAATGCATATGTCAAGGTTTTGAGGGAACCACATTTTGACCGATAACTCATTTATCGATATATATATCGAAAAGTTCAAATGAAAGTTATGGCCATGCCGTTTCCTTTGACACCCATATTGAATGCATATATCAAGGTTTTATGGGAACCACATTTTGACCGATAAGTCATTTATCGATAAATATATCGAAATATGGATCAGTTCAGATGAAAGCTGTGATCTTTCCTTTCGTTTGACACCCCTATTGAACGCATATATCAAGGTTTTATGGGAACCACATTTTGACCGATAACTCATTTATCGATAAATATATCGATATGTATATCGAAAAGTTCAAATGAAAGCTGTAGCCATGCCCTTTCGTTTGACACCCATATTGAATGCATATATCTAGGTTTTACGGGAACCACATTTTGACCGATGACTCATTTATCGATAAATATATCGAAATATCGAAAAGTTCAAATAAAAGCAGTGGCCATGCCCTTTCGTTTGACACCCATGTTGAACGCATATATCAAAGTTTTATGGGAACCACATTTTGACCGATGACTCATTTATCGATAAATATATCGAAATATCGAAAAGTTCAAATGAAAGCTGTGGCCATGCCCTTTCATTTGAAACCCATATTGAATGCATATATCAAGGTTTTATGGGGACCACATTTTAAGATATAAGTCATTTATCGATATATATATCGAAAAGTTCAAATGAAAGCTGTGGCCATGCCGTTTCCTTTGAGACCCATATTGAATGCATATAATAAGGCTTTATGGGAACCACATTTTGACCGATAAGTCATTTATCGGTAAATATATCGAAATAAGGATCAGTTCAGATTAAAGCTGTGGCCATGCCCTTTCGTTTGACACACATATTGAACGCATATAACAAGGTTTTATGGGAACCACATTTTGACCGATAACTCATTTATCGATATATATATCAAATGGCAGCTGTGGCTATGCCCTTTCGTTTGACACCCATATTGAATGCGTATATAAAGGTTTTGTGGGAACCACATTTTGACCGATAACTCATTTATCGATAAATATATCGATATGTATATCGAAAAGTTCAAATGAAAGCTGTAGCCATGCCCTTTCGTTTGACACCCATATTGAATGCATATATCTAGGTTTTACGGGAACCACATTTTGACCGATGACTCATTTATCGATAAATATATCGAAATATCGAAAAGTTCAAATAAAAGCAGTGGCCATGCCCTTTCGTTTGACACCCATGTTGAACGCATATATCAAAGTTTTATGGGAACCACATTTTGACCGATGACTCATTTATCGATAAATATATCGAAATATCGAAAAGTTCAAATGAAAGCTGTGGCCATGCCCTTTCATTTGAAACCCATATTGAATGCATATATCAAGGTTTTATGGGGACCACATTTTAAGATATAAGTCATTTATCGATATATATATCGAAAAGTTCAAATGAAAGCTGTGGCCATGCCGTTTCCTTTGAGACCCATATTGAATGCATATAACAAGGCTTTATGGGAACCACATTTTGACCGATAAGTCATTTATCGATAAATATATCGAAATATGGATCAGTTCAGATTAAAGCTGTGGCCATGCCCTTTCGTTTGACACACATATTGAACGCATATAACAAGGTTTTATGGGAACCACATTTTGACCGATAACTCATTTATCGATATATATATCAAATGGCAGCTGTGGCTATGCCCTTTCGTTTGACACCCATATTGAATGCGTATATAAAGGTTTTGTGGGAACCACATTTTGACCGATAAGTCATTTATCGATAAATATATCGAAATATCGAAAAGTTCAGATTAAAGCTGTGGCCATGCCCTTTCGTTTGACACACATATTGAACGCATATAACAAGGTTTTATGGGAACCACATTTTGACCGATAACTCATTTATCGATATATATATCAAATGGCAGCTGTGGCTATGCCCTTTCGTTTGACACCCATATTGAATGCGTATATAAAGGTTTTGTGGGAACCACATTTTGACCGATAAGTCATTTATCGATAAATATATCGAAATATCGAAAAGTTCAAATGTAAGCTGTGGCCTTTCCTTTCGTTTGACACCCCAATGAACGCATATATTAAGGTTTTATGTGAACCACATTTTGACCGATAAGTCATTTATCGATAAATATATCGAAAAGTTCAGATTAAAGCTGTGGTCTTTCCTTTCGTTTGACACCCCAATGAACGCATATATCAAGGTTTTATGTGAACCACATTTTGACCGATAAGTCATTTATCGATAAATATATCGAAATATCGAAAAGTTCAAATGTAAGCTGTGGTCTTTCCTTTCGTTTGATACCCCAATGAACGCATATATCAAGGTTTTACGTGAACCACATTTTGACCGATAAGTCATTTATCGATAAATTTATCGAAATATCGAAAAGTTCAAATGTAAGCTGTGGTCTTTCCTTTCGTTTGACACCCCAATGAACGGATATATCAAGGTTTTATGTGAACCACATTTTGACCGATAAGTCATTTATCGATATGTATATCGAAAAGTTCAAATGAAAGCTCCGGCCATGCCCTTTCGTTTGACACCCTTATTGAATGCATATATCAAGGTTTTATGGGAACCAGATTTTAAGATATAAGTCACTTATCGATATATATATCGAAAAGTTCAAATGAAAGCTGTGGCCATGCCCTTTCATTTGAAACCCATATTGAATGCATATATCAAGGTTTTATGGGGACCACATTTTAAGATATAAGTCATTTATCGATATATATATCGAAAAGTTCAAATGAGACCCATATTGAATGCATATAACAAGGTTTAATGGGAACCACATTTTGACCGATAAGTCATTTATCGATAAATATATCGAAATATGGATCAGTTCAGATGAAAGCTGTGGGCTTTCCTTTCGTTTGACACCCCTATTGAACGCATATATCAAGGTTTTATGTGAACCACATTTTGACCGATAAGTCATTTATCGATAAATATATCGAAATATCGAAAAGTTCAAATGTAAGCTGTGGCCTTGGCCTTTCGTTTGACACACATATTAAACGCATATAAAAAGGTTTTATGGGAACCACATTTTGACCGATAACTCATTTATCGATATATATATCGAAAAGTTCAAATGAAAGCTGTGGCTATGCCCTTTCGTTTGACACCCATATTGAATGCGTATATAAAGGTTTTGTGGGAACCATATTTTGACCGATAACTCATTTATCGATATGTATATCGAAAAGTGCAAATGAAAGCTGAAGGTGTTTCCTTTGAGACCCATACTGAATGCATATATCAAGGTTTTATGGGGACCACATTTTAAGATATAAGTCATTTATCGATATATATATCGAAAAGTTCAAATGAAAGCTGTGGCCATGCCCTTTCGTTTGACACCCTTATTGAATGCATATATCAAGGTTTTATGGGAACCATATTTTGACCGATGACTCATTTATCGATAAATATATCGAAATATCGAAAAGTTCAAGTGAAAGCTGTGGCCATGCCCTTTCATTTTACACCCATATTGAAAGCATACATCAAGGTTTTGTGGGAACCACATTTTGACCGATAACTCATTTATCGATAAATATATCGAAATATCGAAAAGTTCAAATGAAAGCTGTGGCCATGCCCTTTCGTTTGACACCCATATGAATGCATATATCAAGGTTTTATGGGAAGCACATTTTGACCGATGACTCATTTATCGATAAATATATCGAAATATCGAAAAGTTCAGATTAAAGCTGTGGCTATGCCCTTTCATTTGACACCCATATTGAATGCATATATAAATTCTTAATGGGAACCACATTTTGAGCGATAACTCATTTACCGATAAATATATCGAAATATCGAAAAGTTCAAATGAAAGCTGTGGCCTTGGCCTTTCGTTTGACACACATATTGAACGCATATAACAAGGTTTTATGGGAACCACATTTTGACCGGTAACTCATTTGTCGATAAATATATCGAAAAGTTCAAATGAAAGCTGTGGCCATGCCCTTTAATTTGATACCCATATTGAATGCATATGTCAAGGTTTTGAGGGAACCACATTTTGACCGATAACTCATTTATCGATATGTATATCGAAAAGTGCAAATGAAAGCTGAAGGTGTTTCCTTTGAGACCCATACTGAATGCATATATCAAGGTTTTATGGGGACCACATTTTAAGATATAAGTCATTTATCGATATATATATCGAAAAGTTCAAATGAAAGCTGTGGCCATGCCCTTTCATTTGTCACCCATATTGAATGCATATGTCAAGGTTTTGAGGGAACCACATTTTGACCTATAACTCATTTATCGATATATATATCGAAAAGTACAAATGATAGCTGTGGCTATGCCCTTTCGTTTGACACCCATATTGAATGCGTATATAAAGGTTTTGTGGGAACCACATTTTGACCGATAACTCAATTATCGATATGTATATCGAAAAGTTCAAATGAAAGCTGTGGCCATGCCCTTTCGTTTGACACCTATATTGAATGCATATATCAAGGTTTTATGGGAACCACATTTTGACCGATGACTCATTTATCGATAAATATATCGAAATATCGAAAAGTTCAAATGAAAGCTGTGGCCATGCCCTTTCGTTTGACACCCATATTGAATGCATATATCAAGGTTTTGTGGGAACCACATTTTGACCGATAACTCATTTATCGATAAATATATCGAAATATCGAAAAGTTCAAATGAAAGCTGTGGCCATGCCCTTTCGTTTGACACCCATACTGAATGCATATGTCAAGGTTTTGAGGGAACCACATTTTGACCGATAACTCATTTATCGATATGTATATCGAAAAGTTCAAATGAAAGCTGTGGCCATGCCCTTTCGTTTGACACCCATATTGAATGCATATATCAAGGTTTTATGGGAACCACATTTTGACCGATGACTCATTTATCGATAAATATATCGAAATATCAAAAAGTTCAAATGAAAGCTGTGGCCATGCCCTTTCATTTGACACCCATATTGAATGCATATATAAATTCTTAAGGGGAACCACATTTTGAGCGATAACTCATTTACCGATAAATATATCGAAATATCGAAAAGTTCCAATGTAAGCTGTGGCCTTGGCCTTTCGTTTGACACACATATTGAACGCATATAACAAGGTTTTATGGGAACCACATTTTGACCGATAACTCATTTATCGATACATATATCGAAAAGTTCAAATGAAAGCTGTGGCCATGCCGTTTCCTTTGAAACCCCTATTGAACGCATATATCAAGGTTTCATGGGAACCACATTTTGACCGATAACTCATTTATCGATAAATATATCGAAATATCGAGAGGTTCAAATAGAAGCTGTGGCCTTGTCCTTCCGTTTGACCCCCATATTGAACGTATATATCAAGGTTTTATGGGAACCACATTTTGACCGATAACTCATTTATCGATAAATATATCGAAATATCGAGAGGTTCAAATAAAAGCTGTGGCCTTGTCCTTCCGTTTGACCCCCATATTGAACGTATATAACAAGGTTTTATGGGAACCACATTTTGACCGATAAGTCATTTATCGATAAATATATCGAAATATGGATCAGTTCAGATGAAAGCTGTGATCTTTCCTTTCGCTTGACACCCCTATTGAACGCATATATAAAGGTTTTGTGGGAACCACATTTTGACCGATAACTCATTTATCGATACATATATCGAAAAGTTCAAATGAAAGCTGTGGCCATGCCGTTTCCTGTGAGACCCATATTGAATGCATATATCAAGGTTTTATGGGAACCACATTTTGACCGATAAGTCATTTATCGATAAATATATCGAAATATGGATCAGTTCAGATGAAAGCTGTGGTCTTTCCTTTCGTTTGACACCAATATTGAACGCATATATAAAGGTTTTGTGGGAACCACATTTTGACCGATAACTCATTTATCGATATGTATATCGAAAAGTTCAAATGAAAGCTGTGGCCATGCCCTTTCGTTTGACACCCATATTGAATGCATATATCAAGCTTTTACGGGAACCACATTTTGACCGATGACTCATTTATCGATTAATATATCGAAATATCGAAAAGTTCAAATGAAAGCTGTGGCCATGCCCTTTCATTTGACACCCATATTGGACGCATGCATCAAGGTTTTGTGGGAACCACATTTTGACCGATAACTCATTTATCGATAAATATATCGAAATATCGAAACGTTCAAATAACAGCTGTGGCCATGCCCTTTCGTTTGACACCCATATTGAATGCATATATCAAGGTTTTATGGGAACCACATTTTAACCGATGACTCATTTATCGATAAATATATCGAAATATCGAAAAGTTCAAATGAAAGCTGTGGCCATGCCCTTTCATTTGAAACCCATATTGAATGCATATATCAAGGTTTTCTGGGGACCACATTTTAAGATATAAGTCATTTATCGATATATATATCGAAAAGTTCAAATGAAAGCTGTGGCCATGCCGTTTCATTTGACACCCATATTGAATGCATATGTCAAGGTTTTGAGGGAACCACATTTTGTAGGATATCTCATTTATCGATATATATATCGAAAAGTTCAAATGAAAGCTGTGGCCATGCCGTTTCCTTTGAGACCCATATTGAATGCATATATCAAGGTTTTACGGGAACCACATTTTGACCGATGACTCATTTATCGATAAATATATCGAAATATCGAAAATTTCAAATGAAAGCTGTGGCCATGCCCTTTCATTTGACACCCATATTGGACGCATGCATCAAGGTTTTGTGGGAACCACATTTTGACCGATAACTCATTTATCGATAAATATATCGAAATATCGAAAAGTTCAAATGAAAGCTGTGGCCATGCCCTTTCATTTGAAACCCATATTGAATGCATATGTCAAGGTTTTGAGGGAACCACATTTTGTAGGATATCTCATTTATCGATATATATATCGAAAAGTTCAAATGAAAGCTGTGGCCATGCCGTTTCCTTTGAGACCCATATTGAATGCATATATCAAGGTTTTACGGGAACCACATTTTGACCGATGACTCATTTATCGATAAATATATCGAAATATCGAAAAGTTCAAATGAAAGCTGTGGCCATGCCCTTTCATTTGACACCCATATTGGACGCATGCATCAAGGTTTTGTGGGAACCACATTTTGACCGATAACTCATTTATCGATAAATATATCGAAATATCGAAAAGTTCAAATGAAAGCTGTGGCCATGCCCTTTCATTTGAAACCCATATTGAATGCATATATCAAGGTTTTCTGGGGACCACATTTTAAGATATAAGTCATTTATCGATATATATATCGAAAAGTTCAAATGAAAGCTGTGGCCATGCCGTTTCATTTGACACCCATATTGAATGCATATGTCAAGGTTTTGAGGGAACCACATTTTGAAGGATATCTCATTTATCGATATATATATCGAAAAGTTCAAATGAAAGCTGTGGCCATGCCGTTTCCTTTGAGACCCATATTGAATGCATATATCAAGGTTTTATGGGGACCACATTTTAAGATATAAGTCATTTATCGATATATATATCGAAAAGTTCAAATGAAAGCTGTGGCCATGCCGTTTCCTTTGAGACCCATATTGCATGCATATAACAAGGTTTTGAGGGAATTACATTTTGACCGGTAACTCATTTGTCGATAAATATATCGAAAAGTTCAAATGAAAGCTGTGGCCATGCCCTTTCATTTGACACCCATATTGAATGCATATATCAAGGTTTTACGGGAACCATATTTTGACCGATGACTCATTTATCGATAAATATATCGAAATATCGAAAAGTTCAAATGAAAGCTGTGGCCATGCCCTTTCATTTGACACCCATATTGGACGCATGCATCAAGGTTTTGTGGGAACCACATTTTGACCGATAACTCATTTATCGATAAATATATCGAAATATCGAAACGTTCAAATAAAAGCTGTGGCCATGCCCTTTCGTTTGACACCCATATTGAATGCATATATCAAGGTTTTATGGGAACCACATTTTAACCGATGACTCATTTATCGATAAATATATCGAAATATCGAAAAGTTCAAATGAAAGCTGTGGCCATGCCCTTTCATTTGAAACCCATATTGAATGCATATATCAAGGTTTTCTGGGGACCACATTTTAAGATATAAGTCATTTATCGATATATATATCGAAAAGTTCAAATGAAAGCTGTGGCCATGCCGTTTCATTTGACACCCATATTGAATGCATATGTCAGGGTTTTGAGGGAACCACATTTTGAAGGATATCTCATTTATCGATATATAAATCGAAAAGTTCAAATGAAAGCTGTGGTTATGCCGTTTCCTGTGAGACCCATATTGAATGCATATATCAAGGTTTTATGGGGACCACATTTTAAGATATAAGTCATTTATCGATATATATATCGAAAAGTTCAAATGAAAGCTGTGGCCATGCCGTTTCCTTTGAGACCCATATTGAATGCATATAACAAGGTTTTGAGGGAATTGCATTTTGACCGGTAACTCATTTGTCGATAAATATATCGAAAAGTTCAAATGAAAGCTGTGGCCATGCCCTTTCATTTGACACCCATATTGAATGCATATGTCAAGGTTTTGAGGGAACCACATTTTGACCGATAACTCTTTTATCGATATATATATCGAAAAGTTCAAATGAAAGCTGTGGCCATGCCGTTTCATTTGACACCCATATTGAATGCATATGTCAAGGTTTTGAGGGAACCACATTTTGAAGGATAACTCATTTATCGATATATATATCGAAAAGTTCAAATGAAAGCTGTGGCCATGCCGTTTCCTTTGAGACCCATATTGAATGCATATATCAAGGTTTTATGGGGACCACATTTTAAGATATAAGTCATTTATCGATATATATATCGAAAAGTTCAAATGAAAGCTGTGGCCATGCCGTTTCCTTTGAGACCCATATTGAATGCATATATCAAAGTTTTATGGGGACCACATTTTAAGATATAAGTCATTTATCGATATATATATCGAAAAGTTCAAATGAAAGCTGTGACCATGCCGTTTCCTTTGAGACCCATATTGAATGCATATATCAAGGTTTTATGGGGACCACATTTTAGGATATAAGTCATTTATCGATATATACATCGAAAAGTTCAAATGAAAGCTGTGGCCATGCCGTTGCCTTTGAGACCCATATTGAATGCATATATCAAGGTTTTATGGGAACCACATTTTGACCGATAAGTCATTTATCGATAAACATATCGAAATATGGATCAGTTCAGATGAAAGCTGTGGTCTTTCCTTTCGTTTGACACCCCTATTGAACGCATATATCAAGGTTTTATGTGAACCACATTTTGACCGATAAGTCATTTATCGATAAATATATCGAAATATCGAAAAGTTCAAATGTAAGCTGTGGCCTTGGCCTTTCGTTTGACACACATATTGAACGCATATAACAAGGTTTTATGGGAACCACATTTCGACCGATAACTCATTTATCGATATATATATCGAAAAGTTCAAATGAAAGCTGTGGCTATGCCCTTTCGTTTGACACCCATATTGAATGCGTATATAAAGGTTTTGTGGGAACCACATTTTGACCGATAAGTCATTTATCGATATGTATATCGAAAAGTTCAACTGAAAGCTGTGGCCATGCCCTTTCGTTTGACACCCTTATTGAATGCATATATCAAGGTTTTATGGGAACCATATTTTGACCGATGACTCATTTATCGATAAATATATCGAAATATCGAATAGTTCAAGTGAAAGCTGTGGCCATGCCCTTTCATTTTACACCCATATTGAAAGCATACATCAAGGTTTTGTGGGAACCACATTTTGACCGATAACTCATTTATCGATAAATATATCGAAATATCGAAAAGTTCAAATGAAAGCTGTGGCCATGCCCTTTCGTTTGACACCCATATTGAATGCATATATCAAGGTTTTATGGGAAGCACATTTTGACCGATGACTCATTTATCGATAAATATATCGAAATATCGAAAAGTTCAGATTAAAGCTGTGGCCATGCCCTTTCATTTGACACCCATATTGAATGCATATATAAATTCTTAATGGGAACCACATTTTGACCGATAACTCATTTACCGATAAATATATCGAAATATCGAAAAGTTCAAATGAAAGCTGTGGCCATGCCCTTTCATTTGAAACCCATATTGAATGCATATATTAAGGTTTTCTGGGGACCACATTTTAAGATATAAGTCATTTATCGATATATATATCGAAAAGTTCAAATGAAAGCAGTGGCCATGCCGTTTCATTTGAGACCCATATTGAATGCATATAACAAGGTTTTGAGGGAATCACATTTTGACCGGTAACTCATTTGTCGATAAATATATCGAAAAGTTCAAATGAAAGCTGTGGCCATGCCGTTTCCTTTGAGACCCATATTGAATGCATATATCAAGGTTTTATGGGGACCACATTTTAAGATATAAGTCATTTATCGATATATATATCGAAAAGTTCAAATGAAAGCTGTGGCCATGCCGTTTCCTTTGAGACCCATATTGAATGCATATAACAAGGTTTTGAGGGAATCACATTTTGACCGGTAACTCATTTGTCGATAAATATATCGAAAAGTTCAAATGAAAGCTGTGGCCATGCCCTTTCATTTGACACCCATATTGAATGCATATGTCAAGGTTTTGAGGGAACCACATTTTGACCGATAACTCATTTATCGATATATATATCGAAAAGTTCAAATGAAAGCTGTGGCCATGCCGTTTCATTTGACACCCATATTGAATGCATATGTCAAGGTTTTGAGGGAACCACATTTTGAAGGATAACTCATTTATCGATATATATATCGAAAAGTTCAAATGAAAGCTGTGGCCATGCCGTTTCCTTTGAGACCCATATTGAATGCATATATCAAGGTTTTATGGGGACCACATTTTAAGATATAAGTCATTTATCGATATATATATCGAAAAGTTCAAATGAAAGCTGTGGCCATGCCGTTTCCTTTGAGACCCATATTGAATGCATATATCAAGGTTTTATGGGGACCACATTTTAAGCTATAAGTCATTTATCGATATATATATCGAAAAGTTCAAATGAAAGCTGTGGCCATGCCGTTTCCTTTGAGACCCATATTGAATGCATATATCAAGGTTTTATGGGAACCACATTTTGACCGATAAGTCATTTATCGATAAATATATCGAAATATCGAAAAGTTCAAATGTAAGCTGTGGCCTTGGCCTTTCGTTTGACACACATATTGAACGCATATAACAAGGTTTTATGGGAACCACATTTTGACCGATAACTCATTTATCGATATATGTATCGAAATATCGAAAAGTTCAAATGAAAGCTGTGGCCATGCCCTTTCGTTTGACACCCATACTGAATGCAAATGTCAAGGTTTTGAGGGAACCACATTTTGACCGATAACTCATTTATCGATATGTATATCGAAAAGTTCAAATGAAAGCTGTGGCCATGCCCTCTCGTTTGACACCCATATTGAATGCATATATCAAGGTTTTATGGGAACCACATTTTGACCGATGACTCATTTATCGATAAATATATCGAAATATCGAAAAGTTCAAATGAAAGCTGTGGCCATGCCGTTTCTTTTGAGACCCATACTGAATGCAAATATCAAGGTTTTATGGGGACCACATTTTAAGGTATAAGTCATTTATCGATATATATATCGAAAAGTTCAAGTGACAGCTGTGGCCATGCCCTTTCATTTGACACCCATATTGAACGCATACATCAAGGTTTTGTGGGAACCACATTTTGACCGATAACTCATTTATCGATATGTATATCGAAAAGTTCAAATGAAAGCTGTGGCCATGCCCTTTCGTTTGACACCCATATTGAATGCATATATCAAGGTTTTATGGGAACCACATTTTGACCGATGACTCATTTATCGATAAATATATCGAAATATCAAAAAGTTCAAATGAAAGCTGTGGCCATGCCCTTTCGTTTGACACCCATATTGAATGCATATATCAAGGTTTTATGGGAAGCACATTTTGACCGATGACTCATTTATCGATAAATATATCGAAATATCGAAAAGTTCAGATTAAAGCTGTGGCCATGCCCTTTCATTTGACACCCATATTGAATGCATATATAAATTCTTAATGGGAACCACATTTTGAGCGATAACTCATTTACCGATAAATATATCGAAATATCGAAAAGTTCAAATGAAAGCTGTGGCCATGCCCTTTCATTTGAAACCCATATTGAATGCATATATCAAGGTTTTCTGGGGACCACATTTTAAGATATAAGTCATTTATCGATATATATATCGAAAAGTTCAAATGAAAGCTGTGGCCATGCCGTTTCATTTGACACCCATATTGAATGCATATGTCAAGGTTTTGAGGGAACCACATTTTGAAGGATAACTCATTTATCGATATATATATCGAAAAGTTCAAATGAAAGCTGTGGCCATGCCGTTTCCTTTGAGACCCATATTGAATGCATATATCAAGGTTTTATGGGGACCACATTTTAAGATATAAGTCATTTATCGATATATATATCGAAAAGTTCAAATGAAAGCTGTGGCCATGCCGTTTCCTTTGAGACCCATATTGAATGCATATAACAAGGTTTTGAGGGAATCACATTTTGACCGGTAACTCATTTGTCGATAAATATATCGAAAAGTTCAAATGAAAGCTGTGGCCATGCCCTTTCGTTTGACACCCATATTGAATGCGTATATAAAGGTTTTGTGGGAACCACATTTTGACCGATAACTCATTTATCGATATGTATATCGAAAAGTTCAAATGAAAGCTGTGGCCATGCCCTTTCGTTTGACACCCTTATTGAATGCATATATCAAGGTTTTATGGGAACCATATTTTGACCTATGACTCATTTATCGATAAATATATCGAAATATCGAAAAGTTCAAATGAAAGCTGTGGCCATGCCCTTTCGTTTGACACCCATATTGAATGCATATATCAAGGTTTTATGGGAAGCACATTTTGACCGATGACTCATTTATCGATAAATATATCGAAATATCGAAAAGTTCAGATTAAAGCTGTGGCCATGCCCTTTCATTTGACACCCATATTGAATGCATATGTCAAGGTTTTGAGGGAACCACATTTTGACCGATAACTCATTTATCGATATGTATATCGAAAAGTTCAAATGAAAGCTGTGGCCATGCCGTTTCCTTTGAGACCCATACTGAATGCATATATCAAGGTTTTATGGGGACCACATTTTAAGATATAAGTCATTTATCGATATATATATCGAAAAGTTCAAATGAAAGCTGTGGCTATGCCCTTTCGTTTGACACCCATATTGAATGCGTATATAAAGGTTTTGTGGGAACCACATTTTGACCGATAACTCATTTATCGATATGTATATCGAAAAGTTCAAATGAAAGCTGTGGCCATGCCCTTTCGTTTGACACCTATACTGAATGCATATATCAAGGAACCACATTTTGACCGATGAGTCATTTATCGATAAATATATCGAAATATCGAAAAGTTCAAATGAAAGCTGTGGCCATGCCCTTTCGTTTGACACCCATATTGAATGCATATATCAAGGTTTTGTGGGAACCACATTTTGACCGATAACTCATTTATCGATAAATATATCGAAATATCGAAAAGTTCAAATGAAAGCTGTGGCCATGCCCTTTCGTTTGACACCCATACTGAATGCATATGTCAAGGTTTTGAGGGAACCACATTTTGACCGATAACTCATTTATCGATATGTATATCGAAAAGTTCAAATGAAAGCTGTGGCCATGCCCTTTCGTTTGACACCCATATTGAATGCATATATCAAGGTTTTATGGGAACCACATTTTGACCGATGACTCATTTATCGATAAATATATCGAAATATCAAAAAGTTCAAATGAAAGCTGTGGCCATGCCCTTTCATTTGACACCCATATTGAATGCATATATAAATTCTTAATGGGAACCACATTTTGAGCGATAA
Organism: Merzomyia westermanni; assembly: GCA_949987695.1. NCBI lineage: Eukaryota > Metazoa > Arthropoda > Insecta > Diptera > Tephritidae > Merzomyia > Merzomyia westermanni. Next base: position 118,025,669 of record OX465292.1, on the reverse strand, counting down.
CTCATTTACCGACAAATATGTCGAAATATCGAAGAGTTCCAATGTAAGCTGTGGCCTTGGCCTTTCGTTTGACACACATATTGAACGCATATAACAAGGTTTTATGGGAACCACATTTTGACCGATAACTCATTTATCGATACATATATCGAAAAGTTCAAATGAAAGCTGTGGCCATGCCGTTTCCTTTGAAACCCCTATTGAACACATATATCAAGGTTTTATGGGAACCACATTTTGACCGATAACTCATTTATCGATAAATATATCGAAATATCGAGAGGTTCAAATAAAAGCTGTGGCCTTGTCCTTCCGTTTGACCCCCATATTGAACGTATATAACAAGGTTTTATGGGAACCACATTTTGACCGATAAGTCATTTATCGATAAATATATCGAAATATGGATCAGTTCAGATGAAAGCTGTGATCTTTCCTTTCGTTTGACGCCCCTATTGAACGCATATATCAAGGTTTTATGGGAACCACATTTTGACCGATAACTCATTTATCGATAAATATATCGATATATCGAGAGGTTCAAATAAAAGCTGTGGCCATGCCCTTTCAGCTGTGGCCTTGGCCTTTCGTTTGACACACATATTGAATGCATATGTCAAGGTTTTGAGGGAGCCACATTTTGACCGATAACTCATTTATCGATATATATATCGAAAAGTTCAAATGAAAGTTGTGGCTATGCCCTTTCATTTGACACCCATATTGAATGCATATGTCAAGGTTTTGAGGGAACCACATTTTGACCGATAACTCATTTATCGATATATATATCGAAAAGTTCAAATGAAAGCTGTGGCCATGCCGTTTCCTTTGAGACCCATATTGAATGCATATGTCAAGGTTTTGAGGGAACCACATTTTGACCGATAACTCATTTATCGATATATATATGGAAAAGTTCAAATGAAAGCTGTGGCCATGCCGTTTCCTTTGAGACCCATATTGAATGCACATATCAAGGTTTTATGGGAACCACATTTTGACCGATAAGTCATTTATCGATAAATATATCGAAATATGGATCAGTTCAGATGAAAGCTGTGGTCTTTCCTTTCGTTTGACACCAATATTGAACGCATATATAAAGGTTTTGTGGGAACCACATTTTGACCGATAACTCATTTATCGATATGTATATCGAAAAGTTCAAATGAAAGCTGTGGCCATGCCCTTTCGTTTGACACCCATATTGAATGCATATATCAAGGTTTTACGGGAACCACATTTTGACCGATGACTCATTTATCGATAAATATATCGAAATATCGAAAAGTTCAAATGAAAGCTGTGGCCATGCCCTTCCATTTGACACCCATATTGGACGCATGCATCAAGGTTTTGTGGGAACCACATTTTGACCGATAAGTCATTTATCGATAAATATATCGAAATATCGAAAAATTTCAAATAAAAGCTGTAGCCATGCCCTTTCGTTTGACACCCATATTGAATGCATATATCAAGGTTTTATGGGAACCACATTTTAACCGATCTATATATATATCGAAAAGTTCAAATGAAAGCTGTGGCCATGCCGTTTCCTTTGAGACCCATATTGAATGCATATAACAAGGTTTTGAGTGAATCACATTTTGACCGGTAACTCATTTGTCGATAAATATGTCGAAAAGTTCAAATGAAAGCTGTGGCCATGCCCTTTCATTTGACACCCATATTGAATGCATATGTCAAGGTTTTGAGGGAACCACATTTTGACCGATAACTCATTTATCGATATATATATATCGAAAAGTTCAAATGAAAGCTGTGGCCATGCCGTTTCCTTTGACACCCATATTGAATGCATATAACAAGGTTTTATGGGAACCACATTTTGACCGATAAGTCATTTATCGATAAATATATCGAAATATGGATCAGTTTAGATGAAAGCTGTGGTCTTTCCTTTCGTTTGACACCCCTATTGAACGCATATATCAAGGTTTTATGTGAACCACATTTTGACCGATAAGTCATTTATCGATAAATATATAGAAATATCGAAAAGTTCAAATGAAAGCTGTGGCCATGCCCTTTCGTTTGACACCCATATTGAATGCATATATCAAGGGTTTGAGGGAACCACATTTTGACCGGTAACTCATTTGTCGATAAATATATCGAAAAGTTCAAATGAAAGCTGTGGCCATGCCCTTTCATTTGACACCCATATTGAATGCATATGTCAAGGTTTTGAGGGAACCACATTTTGACGGATAACGCATTTATCGATATATATATCGAAAAGTTCAAATGAAAGCTGTGGCCATGCCGTTTCCTTTGAGACCCATATTGAATGCATATATCAAGGTTTTATGGGGACCATATTTTAAGATATAAGTCATTTATCGATATATATATCGAAAAGTTCAAATGAAAGCTGTGGCCATGCCGTTTCCTTTGAGACCCATATTGAATGCATATAACAAGGTTTTATGGGAACCACATTTTGACCGATAAGTCATTTATCGATAAATATATCGAAATATGGATCAGTTTAGATGAAAGCTGTGGTCTTTCCTTTCGTTTGACACCAATATTGAACGCATATATAAAGGTTTTGTGGGAACCACATTTTGACCGATAACTCATTTATCGATATATATATCGAAAAGTTCAAATGAAAGCTGTGGCCATGCCGTTTCCTTTGACACCCATATTGAATGCATATAACAAGGTTTTATGGGAACCACATTTTGACCGATAAGTCATTTATCGATAAATATATCGAAATATGGATCAGTTTAGATGAAAGCTGTGGTCTTTCCTTTCGTTTGACACCAATATTGAACGCATATATAAAGGTTTTGTGGGAACCACATTTTGACCGATAACTCATTTATCGATATGTATATCGAAAAGTTCAAATGAAAGCTGTGGCCATGCCCTTTCTTTTGACACCCATATTGAATGCATATATCAAGGTTTTATGGGAACCACATTTTAACCGATCTATATATATATCGAAAAGTTCAAATGAAAGCTATGGCCATGCCGTTTCCTTTGAGACCCATATTGAATGCATATAACAAGGTTTTGAGTGAATCACATTTTGACCGGTAACTCATTTGTCGATAAATATATCGAAAAGTTCAAATGAAAGCTGTCCATGCCCTTTCATTTGACACCCATATTGAATGCATATGTCAAGGTTTTGAGGGAACCACATTTTGACCGATAACTCATTTATCGATATATATATCGAAAAGTTCAAATGAAAGCTGTGGCCGTGCCGTTTCCTTTGACACCCATATTGAATGCATATAACAAGGTTTTATGGGAACCACATTTTGACCGATAAGTCACTTATCGATAAATATATCGAAATATGGATCAGTTTAGATGAAAGCTGTGGTCTTTCCTTTCGTTTGACACCCCTATTGAACGCATATATCAAGGTTTTATGTGAACCACATTTTGACCGATAAGTCATTTATCGATAAATATATAGAAATATCGAAAAGTTCAAATGAAAGCTGTGGCCATGCCCTTTCGTTTGACACCCATATTGAATGCATATATCAAGGGTTTGAGGGAACCACATTTTGACCGGTAACTCATTTGTCGATAAATATTTCGAAAAGTTCAAATGAAAGCTGTGGCCATGCCCTTTCATTTGACACCCATATTGAATGCATATGTCAAGGTTTTGAGGGAACCACATTTTGACGGATAACGCATTTATCGATATATATATCGAAAAGTTCAAATGAAAGCTGTGGCCATGCCGTTTCCTTTGAGACCCATATTGAATGCATATATCAAGGTTTTATGGGGACCATATTTTAAGATATAAGTCATTTATCGATATATATATCGAAAAGTTCAAATGAAAGCTGTGACCATGCCGTTTCCTTTGAGACCCATATTGAATGCATATAACAAGGTTTTATGGGAACCACATTTTGACCGATAAGTCTTTTATCGATAAATATATCGAAATATGGATCCGTTCAGATGAAAGCTGTGGTCTTTCCTTTCGTTTGACACCCCTATTGAACGCATATATCAAGGTTTTATGGGAACCACATTTTGACCGATAACTCATTTATCGATAAATATATCGAAATATCGAGAGGTTCAAATAAAAGCTGTGGCCTTGTCCTTCCGTTTGACCCCCATATTGAACCTATATATCAAGGTTTTATGGGAACCACATTTTGACCGATAACTCATTTATCGATAAATATATCGAAATATCGAGAGGTTCAAATAAAAGCTGTGGCCTTCTCCTTCCGTTTGACCCCCATATTGAACGTATATAACAAGGTTTTATGGGAACCACATTTTGACCGATAAGTCATTTATCGATAAATATATCGAAATATGGATCAGTTCAGATGAAAGCTGTGATCTTTCCTTTCGTTTGACACCCCTATTGAACGCATATATCAAGGTTTTATGGGAACCACATTTTGACCGATAACTTATTTATCGATAAATATATCGATATATCGAGAGGTTCAAATAAAAGCTGTGGCCATGCCCTTTCATTTGACACCCATATTGAATGCATATATCAAGGTTTTGAGGGAACCACATTTTGACCGATAAGTCATTTATCGATAAATATATCGATATATCGAGAGGTTCAACTAAAAGCTGTGGCCATGCCCTTTCATTTGACACCCATATTGAATGCATATGTCAAGGTTTTGAGGGAACCACATTTTGACCGATAACTCATTTATCGATATATATATGGAAAAGTTCAAATGAAAGCTGTGGCCATGCCGTTTCCTTTGAGACCCATATTGAATGCATATATCAAGGTTTTATGGGAACCACATTTTGACCGATAAGTCATTTATCGATAAATATATCGAAATATGGATCAGTTCAGATGAAAGCTTTGGTCTTTCCTTTCGTTTGACACCAATATTGAACGCATATATAAAGGTTTTGTGGGAACCACATTTTGACCGATAACTCATTTATCGATATGTATATCGAAATATCGAAAAGTTCAAATGAAAGCTGTGGCCATGCCCTTCCATTTGACACCCATATTGGACGCATGCATCAAGGTTTTGTGGGAACCACATTTTGACCGATAACTCATTTATCGATAAATATATCGAAATATCGAAAAATTTCAAATAAAAGCTGTGGCCATGCCCTTTCGTTTGACACCCATATTGAATGCATGCTTCAAGGTTTTGTGGGAACCACATTTTGACCGATAACTCATTTATCGATAAATATATCGAAATATCGAAAAATTTCAAATGAAAGCTGTGGCCATGCCCTTCCATTTGACACCCATATTGGACGCATGCATCAAGGTTTTACGGGAACCACATTTTGACCGATGACTCATTTATCGATAAATATATCGAAATATCGAAAAGTTCAAATGAAAGCTGTGGCCATGCCCTTCCATTTGACACCCATATTGGACGCATGCATCAAGGTTTTGTGGGAACCACATTTTGAGCGATAACTCATTTATCGATAAATATATCGAAATATCGAAAAATTTCAAATAAAAGCTGTGGCCATGCCCTTTCGTTTGACACCCATATTGAATGCATATATCAAGGTTTTATGGGAACCACATTTTAACCGATCTATATATATATCGAAAAGTTCAAATGAAAGCTGTGGCCATGCCGTTTCCTTTGAGACCCATATTGAATGCATATAACAAGGTTTTGAGTGAATCACATTTTGACCGGTAACTCATTTGTGGATAAATATATCGAAAAGTTCAAATGAAAGCTGTGGCCATGCCCTTTCATTTGACACCCATATTGAATGCATATGTCAAGGTTTTGAGGGAACCACATTTTGACCGATAACTCATTTATTGATATATATATCGAAAAGTTCAAATGAAAGCTGTGGCCATGCCGTTTCCTTTGACACCCATATTGAATGCATATAACAAGGTTTTATGGGAACCACATTTTGACCGATAAGTCATTTATCGATAAATATATCGAAATATGGATCAGTTTAGATGAAAGCTGTGGTCTTTCCTTTCGTTTGACACCCCTATTGAACGCATATATCAAGGTTTTATGTGAACCACATTTTGACCGATAAGTCATTTATCGATAAACATATAGAAATATCGAAAAGTTCAAATGAAAGCTGTGGCCATGCCCTTTCGTTTGACACCCATATTGAATGCATATATCAAGGGTTTGAGGGAACCACATTTTGACCGGTAACTCATTTGTCGATAAATATATCGAAAAGTTCAAATGAAAGCTGTGGCCATGCCCTTTCATTTGACACCCATATTGAATGCATATGTCAAGGTTTTGAGGGAACCACATTTTGACGGATAACGCATTTATCGATATATATATCGAAAAGTTCAAATGACAGCTGTGGCCATGCCGTTTCCTTTGAGACCCATATTGAATGCATATATCAAGGTTTTATGGGGACCATATTTTAAGATATAAGTCATTTATCGATATATATATCGAAAAGCTCAAATGAAAGCTGTGGCCATGCCGTTTCCTTTGAGACCCATATTGAATGCATATAACAAGGTTTTATGGGAACCACATTTTGACCGATAAGTCTTTTATCGATAAATATATCGAAATATGGATCCGTTCAGATGAAAGCTGTGGTCTTTCCTTTCGTTTGACACCCCTATTGAACGCATATATCAAGGTTTTATAGGAACCACATTTTGACCGATAACTCATTTATCGATAAATATATCGAAATATCGAGAGGTTCAAATAAAAGCTGTGGCCTTGTCCTTCCGTTTGACCCCCATATTGAACCTATATATCAAGGTTTTATGGGAACCACATTTTGACCGATAACTCATTTATCGATAAATATATCGAAATATCGAGAGGTTCAAATAAAAGCTGTGGCCTTCTCCTTCCGTTTGACCCCCATATTGAACGTATATAACAAGGTTTTATGGGAACCACATTTTGACCGATAAGTCATTTATCGATAAATATATCGAAATATGGATCAGTTCAGATGACAGCTGTGATCTTTCCTTTCGTTTGACACCCCTATTGAACGCATATATCAAGGTTTTATGGGAACCACATTTTGACCGATAACTTATTTATCGATAAATATATCGATATATCGAGAGGTTCAAATAAAAGCTGTGGCCATGCCCTTTTATTTGACACCCATATTGAATGCATATATCAAGGTTTTGAGGGAACCACATTTTGACCGATAACTCATTTATCGATATATATATCGAAAAGTTCAAATGAAAGTTGTGGCCATGCCGTTTCCTTTGACACCCATATTGAATGCATATATCAAGGTTTTATGGGAACCACATTTTGACCGATAAGTCATTTATCGATAAATATATCGAAATATGGATCAGTTCAGATGAAAGCTGTGATCTTTCCTTTCGTTTGACACCCCTATTGAACGCATATATCAAGGTTTTATGGGAACCACATTTTGACCGATAACTCATTTATCGATAAATATATCGATATGTATATCGAAAAGTTCAAATGAAAGCTGTAGCCATGCCCTTTCGTTTGACACCCATATTGAATGCATATATCTAGATTTTACGGGAACCACATTTTGACCGATGACTCATTTATCGATAAATATATCGAAATATCGAAAAGTTCAAATAAAAGCAGTGGCCATGCCCTTTCGTTTGACACCCATATTGAATGCATATATCAAGGTTTTATGGGAACCACATTTTGACCGATGACTCATTTATCGATAAATATATCGAAATATCGAAAAGTTCAAATGAAAGCTGTGGCCATGCCCTTTCATTTGAAACCCATATTGAATGCATATATCAAGGTTTTATGGGGACCACATTTTAAGATATAAGTCATTTATCGATATATATATCGAAAAGTTCAAATGAAAGCTGTGGCCATGCCGTTTCCTTCGAGACCCATATTGAATGCATATAACAAGGCTTTATGGGAACCACATTTTGACCGATAAGTCATTTATCGATAAATATATCGAAATATGGATCAGTTCAGATGAAAGCTGTGGTCTTTCCTTTCGTTTGACACCCCAATGAACGCATATATCAAGGTTTTATGTGAACCACATTTTGACCGATAAGTAATTTATCGATAAATATATCGATATATCGAAAAGTTCAGATTAAAGCTGTGGCCATGCCCTTTCGTGTGACACACATATTGAACGCATGTAACAAGGATTTATGGGAACCACATTTTGACCGATAACTCATTTATCGATATATATATCAAATGGCAGCTGTGGCTATGCCCTTTCGTTTGACACCCATATTGAATGCGTATATAAAGGTTTTGTGGGAACCACATTTTGACCGATAACTCATTTATCGATATGTATATCGAAAAGTTCAAATGAAAGCTCCGGCCATGCCCTTTCGTTTGACACCCTTATTGAATGCATATATCAAGGTTTTATGGGAACCAGATTTTAAGATATGAGTCATTTATCGATATATATATCGAAAAGTTCAAATGAAAGCTGTGGCCATGCCCTTTCATTTGAAACCCATATTGAATGCATATATCAAGGTTTTATGGGGACCACATTTTAAGATATAAGTCATTTATCGATATATATATCGAAAAGTTCAAATGAAAGCTGTGGCCATGCCGTTTCCTTTGAGACCCATATTGAATGCATATAACAAGGTTTAATGGGAACCACATTTTGACCGATAAGTCATTTATCGATAAATATATCGAAATATCGAAAAGTTCAAATGTAAGCTGTGGCCTTGGCCTTTCGTTTGACACACATATTGAACGCATATAACAAGGTTTTATGGGAACCACATTTTGACCGATAACTCATTTATCGATATATATATCGAAAAGTTCAAATGAAAGCTGTGGCTATGCCCTTTCGTTTGACACCCATATTGAATGCGTATATAAAGGTTTTGTGGGAACCACATTTTGACCGATAACTCATTTATCGATATGTATATCGAAAAGTTCAAATGAAAGCTGTGGCCATGCCCTTTCGTTTGACACCCTTATTGAATGCATATATCAAGGTTTTATGGGAACCACATTTTGACGGATGACTCATTTATCGATAAATATATCGAAATATCGAAAAGTTCAGATTAAAGCTGTGGCCATGCCCTTTCATTTGACACCCATATTGAATGCATATATAAATTCTTAAGTGGAACCACATTTTGAGCGATAACTCATTTACCGATAAATATATCGAAATATCGAAAAGTTCAAATGTTAGCTGTGGCCTTGGCCTTTCGTTTGACACACATATTGAACGCATATAACAAGGTTTTATGGGAACCACATTTTGACCAATAACTCATTTATCGATATATATATCGAAAAGTTCAAATGAAAGCTGTGGCTATGCCCTTTCGTTTGACACCCATATTGAATGCGTATATAAAGGTTTTGTGGGAACCACATTTTGACCGATAACTCATTTATCGATATGTATATCGAAAAGTTCAAATGAAAGCTGTGGCCATGCCCTTTCGTTTGACACCCTTATTGAATGCATATATCAAGGTTTTATGGGAACCACATTTTGACCGATGACTCATTTATCGATAAATATATCGAAATATCGAAAAGTTCAGATTAAAGCTGTGGCCATGCCCTTTCATTTGACACCCATATTGAATGCATATATAAATTCTTAATGGGAACCACATTTTGAGCGATAACTCATTTACCGATAAATATATCGAAATATCGAAAAGTTCAAATGTAAGCTGTGGCCTTGGCCTTTCGTTTGACACACATATTGAACGCATATAACAAGGTTTTGTGGGAACCACATTTTGACCGATAACTCATTTATCGATATGTATATCGAAAAGTTCAAATGAAAGCTGTGGCCATGCCCTTTCATTTTACACCCATATTGAAAGCATACATCAAGGTTTTGTGGGAACCACATTTTGACCGATAACTCATTTATCGATAAATATATCGAAATATCGAAAAGTTCAAATGAAAGCTGTGGCCATGCCCTTTCGTTTGACACCCATATTGAATGCATATATCAAGGTTTTATGGGAACCACATTTTGACCGATGACTCATTTATCGATAAATATATCGAAATATCGAAAAGTTCAAATGAAAGCTGTGGCCTTGGCCTTTCGTTTGACACACATATTGCACGCATATAACAAGGTTTTATGGGAACCACATTTTGACCGGTAACTCATTTGTCTATAAATATATCGAAAAGTTCAAATGAAAGCTGTGGCCATGCCCTTTCATTTAACACCCATATTGAAAGCATACATCAAGGTTTTGTGGGAACCACATTTTGACCGATGACTCATTTATCGATAAATATATCGAAATATCGAAAAGTTCAAATGAAAGCTGTGGCCTTGGCCTTTCGTTTGACACACATATTGAACGCATATAACAAGGTTTTATGGGAACCACATTTTGACCGGTAACTCATTTGTCTATAAATATATCGAAAAGTTCAAATGAAAGCTGTGGCCATGCCCTTTCATTTAACACCCATATTGAAAGCATACATCAAGGTTTTGTGGGAACCACATTTTGACCGATAACTCATTTATCGATAAATATATCGAAATATCGAAAAGTTCAAATGAAAGCTGTGGCCATGCCCTTTCATTTAACACCCATATTGAAAGCATACATCAAGGTTTTGTGGGAACCACATTTTGACCGATAACTCATTTATCGATAAATATATCGAAATATCGAAAAGTTCAAATGAAAGCTGTGGCCATGCCCTTTCATTTGATACCTATATTAAATGCATATGTCAAGGTTTTGAGGGAACCCCATTTTGACCGATAACTCATTTATCGATATGTATATCGAAAAGTTCAAATGAAAGCTGTGGCCATGCCGTTTCCTTTGAGACCCATACTGAATGCATATATCAAGGTTTTATGGGGACCACATTTTAAGATATAAGTCATTTATCGATATATATATCGAAAAGTTCAAATGAAAGCTGTGGCCATGCCCTTTCATTTGTCACCCATATTGAATGCATATGTCAAGGTTTTGAGGGAACCACATTTTGACCTATAACTCATTTATCGATATATATATCGAAAAGTACAAATGAAAGCTGTGGCTATGCCCTTTCGTTTGACACCCATATTGAATGCATATATAAAGGTTTTGTGGGAACCACATTTTGACCGATAACTCATTTATCGATATGTATATCGAAAAGTTCAAATGAAAGCTGTGGCCATGCCCTTTCGTTTGACACCCATATTGAATGCATATATCAAGGTTTTATGGGAACCACATTTTGACCGATGAGTCATTTATCGATAAATATATCGAAATATCGGAAAGTTCAAATGAAAGCTATGGACATGCCCTTTCGTTTGACACCCATATTGAATGCATATATCAAGGTTTTGTGGGAACCACAATGCATATGTCAAGGTTTTGAGGGAACCACATTTTGACCGATAACTCATTTATCGATATGTATATCGAAAAGTTCAAATGAAAGCTGTGGCCATGCCCTTTCATTTGACACCCATATTGAATGCATATATAAATTCTTAATGGGAACCACATTTTGAGCGATGACTCATTTACCGATAAATATATCGAAATATTGAAAAGTTCCAATGTAAGCTGTGGCCTTGGCCTTTCGTTTGACACACATATTGAAAGCATATAACAAGGTTTTATGGGAACCACATTTTGACCGATAACTCATTTATCGATACATATATCGAAAAGTTCAAATGAAAGCTGTGGCCATGCCGTTTCCTTTGAAACCCATATTGAATGCATATATCAAGGTTTTATGGGGACCACATTTTAAGATATAAGTCATTTATCGATATATATACCGAAAAGTTCAAATGAAAGCTGTGGCCATGCCCTTTCGTTTGACACCCTTATTGAATGCATATATCAAAGTTTTATGGAAACCACATTTTGACCGATGACTCATTTATCGATAAGTATATCGAAATATCGAAAAGTTCAAGTGAAAGCTGTGGCCATGCCCTTTCATTTGACACCCATATTGAACGCATACATCAAGGTTTTGAGGGAACCACATTTTGACCGATAACTCATTTATCGATATGTATATCGAAAAGTTCAAATGAAAGCTGTGGCCATGCCGTTTCCTTTGAGACCCATACTGAATGCATATATCAAGGTTTTATGGGGACCACATTTTAAGATATAAGTCATTTATCGATATATATATCGAAAAGTTCAAATGAAAGCTGTGGCCATGCCCTTTCATTTGTCACCCACATTGAATGCATATGTCAAGGTTTTGAGGGAACCACATTTTGACCGATAACTCATTTATCGATATATATATCGAAAAGTACAAATGAAAGCTGTGGCTATGCCCTTTCGTTTGACACCCATATTGAATGCGTATATAAAGGTTTTGTGGGAACAACATTTTGACCGATAACTCATTTATCGATATGTATATCGAAAAGTTCAAATGAAAGCTGCGGCCATGCCGTTTCCTTTGAGACCCATACTGAATGCATATATCAAGGTTTTATGGGGACCACATTTTAAGGTATAAGTCATTTATCGATATATATATCGAAAAGTTCAAATGAAAGCTGTGGCCATGCCCTTTCGTTTGACACCCTTATTGAATGCATATATCAAGGTTTTATGGAAACCACATTTTGACCGATGACTCATTTATCGATAAATATATCGAAATATCGAAAAGTTCAAGTGAAAGCTGTGGCCATGCCCTTTCATTTGACACCCATATTGAACGCATACATCAAGGTTTTGTGGGAACCACATTTTGACCGATAACTCATTTATCGATATGTATATCGAAAAGTTCAAATGAAAGCTGTGGCCATGCCCTTTCGTTTGACACCCTTATTGAATGCATATATCAAGGTTTTATGGGGACCACATTTTAAGGTATAAGTCATTTATCGATAAATATATCGAAATATGGATCAGTTCAGATGAAAGCTGTGGTCTTTCCTTTCGTTTGACACCCTTATTGAATGCATATATCAAGGTTTTATGGGAACCATATTTTGACCGATGACTCATTTATCGATAAATTTATCGAAATATCGAAAAGTTCAAATGAAAGCTGTGGCCATGCCCTTTCGTTTGACACTCATATTGAATGCATATATCAAGGTTTTATGGGAACCACATTGTGACCGATGACTCATAAATCGATAAGTATATCGAAATATCGAAAAGTTCAAATGAAAGCTGTGGCCATGCCCTTTCATTTGACACCCATATTGAATGCATATATAAATTCTTAATGGGAACCACATTTTGAGCGATAATTCATTTACCGATAAATATATCGAAATATCGAAAAGTTCAAATGAAAGATGTGGCCTTGGCCTTTCGTTTGACACACATATTGAACGCATATAACAAGGTTTTATGGGAACCACATTTTGACCGATAACTCATTTATCGATATATATGTCGAAAAGTTCAAATGAAAGCTGTGGCCATGCCCTTTCATTTGACACCCATATTGAATGCATATGTCAAGGTTTTGAGGGAACCACATTTTGACCGATAACTCATTTATCGATATGAATATCGAAAAGTTCAAATGAAAGCTGTGGCCATGCCGTTTCCTTTGAGACCCATACTGAATGCATATATCAAGGTTTTATGGGGACCACATTTTAAGGTATAAGTCATTTATCGATATATATATCGAAAAGTTCAAATGAAAGCTGTGGCCATGCCCTTTCGTTTGTCACCCATATTGAATGCATATGTCAAGGTTTTGAGGGAACCACATTTTGACCGATAACTCATTTATCGATATATATATCGAAAAGTACAAATAAAGCTGTGGCCATGCCCTTTCGTTTGACACCCATATTGAATGCATATGTCAAGGTTTTGAGGGAACCACATTTTGACCGATAACTCATTTATCGATATATATATCGAAAAGTACAAATAAAGCTGTGGCCATGCCCTTTCGTTTGACACCCATATTGAATGCATATGTCAAGGTTTTGAGGGAACCACATTTTGACCGATAACTCATTTATCGATATGTATATCGAAAAGTTCAAATGAAAGCTGTGGCCATGCCCTTTCATTTGTCACCCATATTGAATGCATATGTCAAGGTTTTGAGGGAACCACATTTTGACCGATAACTCATTTATCGATATATATATCGAAAAGTACAAATAAAGCTGTGGCCATGCCCTTTCGTTTGACACCCATATTGAATGCATATGTCAAGGTTTTGAGGGAACCACATTTTGACCGATAACTCATTTATCGATATGTATATCGAAAAGTTCAAATGAAAGCTGTGGCCATGCCGTTTCTTTTGAGACCCATACTGAATGCAAATATCAAGGTTTTGAGGGAACCACATTTTGACCGATAACTCATTTATCGATATATATATCGAAAAGTTCAAATGAAAGCTGTGGCCATGCCCTTTCATTTGTCACCCATATTGAATGCATATGTCAAGGTTTTGAGGGAACCACATTTTGACCGATAACTCATTTATCGATATATGTATCGAAAAGTACAAATAAAGCTGTGGCCATGCCCTTTCGTTTGACACCCATATTGAATGCATAGGTCAAGGTTTTGAGGGAACCACATTTTGATCGATAACTCATTTATCGATATGTATATCGAAAAGTTCAAATGAAAGCTGTGGTCATGCCGTTTCTTTTGAGACCCATACTGAATGCAAATATCAAGGTTTTATGGGGACCACATTTTAAGGTATAAGTCATTTATCGATATATATATCGAAAAGTTCAAATGAAAGCTGTGGCCATGCCCTTTCATTTGTCACCCATATTGAATGCATATGTCAAGGTTTTGAGGGAGCCACATTTTGACCGATAACTCATTTATCGATATATATATCGAAAAGTACAAATAAAGCTGTGGCCAT